>CM032456.1:83243233-83338233 GCA_019049505.1 Pachyrhynchus sulphureomaculatus
TTTTTAAAGTTCATAAATGAGGAAAGTACTTCTTGAGGTTACATTTATTACAATACGTTTCAACCAAATTATATTAGATATCTTTCCGGCCAAGTTTGCTTAGTAAACCATTTGGTCGCTATATCATTATTTTTTATGGTGTAAGGTTAAATCTAGAAAATTGATGTGTGGTTATTTTCATATTCTATGGTGAATTGTAGTTTTTCATGGAAAGAGTTAAATTTAGATAGAACTTTCTCACCTTTATCTTACGGGATTGCTGTACGACAATCAACCACATATTTAAAAAAGAAAGAAACCCGTAACCTAACTTAGATATGATAGTATCTGGTATATAAAGCAAACTTGGTCGGAAAGATAACTAAATTTTCACTCGCAACTACCAATGTCCCAAAAAAAAAACCGTAATTTTAGGTCTAATAGATAGAGCTATACTACTGAGCGACAAGCAAAACCAAAATAGGGCTATTCAAAAAGCAATTTTGTTGAAGAACAGTTACCCTTTAAAACTAATTAATTCTCTACTCCTTTCACGCAAAAATAAAACTACATATAACACTCAACAACCAGAGGTCACTAAAAATCCCAATAAATTTTTATCTATGCCATATATACGGGGACTTTCAGAAAATACCCAATCATATTTCAAACGGCATGACATCAATGTTTGTCACAAAGCTTATAATTTATTGAAAAACAGTTTTATCAGCCTGAAAAGCAAAATACCCAAACATCAAAAAAACACATGTAGTTTATAAGATACCTTGTAAAAACTGCAGCAAAGTTTATACAGGGCAAACTTCACAACTTCTCCAACATCGTTTAAATGGCCACCGCTATGATAAAAAAGCCAAAACAGTATTAACAAAACACGAAACATTATTAAATCACAATTTTAATTTTGAAGAAAACAAAAATACTAACAAGGGAAAAAACAAATAACCGGTCAAGTGCAAGTTGAACTTGCGCAATTAGTGTTCCGTACATTGATTGCTTTTAAAATAAAAAAATGTTGTAATGGAAGTATAAAATGATCAGTGACTTCACAAAACACACCCCAAATAAGTTTTCAACAAAGTTTATTTCCAATCTTTACTGAAAATTGATGACCTTGAAATTTCTGATTTTTTTATATACCAGATAAATTATTACAGGTAATGCACTCGTGATAATTTTCGTTCAATCTACACTCCGTGGAGAATATTCCAGAATTTTTTCAAAATTTTTTGATAAGTATTTTTCGAGATAAGGCGGGTTGGCAGCGATTTTTCGCGATTTTTTTCAAAATAATACAAAGAAAAGTGCGTCCAAGTATTACATTATATATATTTTTTACTCGTGTTTTCATAAGCTTTCATTTGACACTACACTCGATTACCTAGTAAAAAAATTTTTTTTTTCACTTTCGATTTCACCCCCCAAAATTAACCCTTAAGTCAAAATTTAACTTTCAAAACTACATGGCTCTGATGAGGCCATCAATTCCTATATTATAACCAAATTTCAACTTTCTATGACAAATAGTTTCGGAGTAAATCGGGTGTGACAGACGGACAGACCGACAGACAGACAGACAGACGGACAGACAGACACCGAAGTGATCTTATAAGTGTTCCGTACGGAACACTAAAAAAGAGGATTTCTAGAAATGATATCATAAAAAAAACGATAACGTAATAAACGAAAATACTGACATACATAATCTCAGCTAGTTTTACAATAACATTATTTAAATCCATCATATTATATTTGCCATGTATAGCTGTATTTCCCCATAAAACACTCTTAAAATGGAATTTAACTTACAGTACAAACAGCTAACCGATAATAATAATATCAAATGTAAAAAAAGTAAAAACTAATTCTCACCAAAATTAGAAGAAAAAAAAACAAAATAAAAAACCGGTCAAGTGCAAGTTGAACTTACACAATTAGTGTTCCGTACGTTGATTATTTTTAAAATAAAAAATTTTGTTAGGGTGGTATAAAATGATCAGTGACTTCACAAAACACACCCCAAATGAGTTTTCGACAAAGTTTGTTTCCAATCTTTACTGAAAACTGGTGACCTTGAAATTTTGTTTTTTTTCTATACCAGATAAATTATTGAAGGTAATGATAATTTTCGTTCAATCTATACCCCGTGGAGAATATTCCAGGATTTTTTCAAAATTTTTTGATCAGTACTTTTCGAGATAAGGTAGGGGACAGCGATTTTTCACGATTTTTTAAAAGTAATACGAAGAAAAGTGTGCACAAGGATTACATTATATATATTTTTTACTTTTTCACAAGCTTTCATTTGACACCACACTCGATGACCTAGTAAAAAAATTTTTTTTTCACTTCTGATTTCACCCCTCAAAACGAATCCCTAAAGTCAAAATTTATGTTACGGTGATATAAAATGATCAGTGACTTCACAAAACACACCCCAAATAAGTTTTCAGCAAAGTTTATTTCCAATCTTTACTGAAAATTGATGACCTTGAAATTTCTGTTTTTTTTATACCAGATAAATTATTACAGGTAATGCACTCGTGATAATTTTCGTTCAATCTACACCCCGTGGAGAATATTTCAGAATTTTTTTCAAAATTTTTTGATAAATACTTTCCGAGATAAGGCGGGTGGACAGCGATTTTTTGCGATTTTTTAAAAATAATACAAAGAAAAGTGCGCGCAAGTAATACATTATATATATATATATATATATATATATATATATATATATATATATATATATATATATATTTTACTCATGTTTTCACAAGCTTTCATTTGACACCACACTCGATTACTTAGCAAAAAAATTTTTTTTTCACTTCCGATTTCACCCCCCAAAACTAACCCCTTAAGTCAAAATTTAACTTTCAAAACTACATGGCTCTGATGAGGCCATCAATTCCTATATTACTACCAAATTCCAACTTTCTATGACAAATAGTTTTAGAGAAAATCGGGTGTGACAGACGGAAAGACGGACAGACAGACGGACAGAGACGGACATACAGACGGACAGACACCGAAGTGATCTTATAAGTGTTCCGTACGGAACACTAAAAATAAACCGAATCACACTTTCATGGAGATATGTCGAATGCGTGTTATTCTGTCTGTTACAGTAAAATGTGGAAATAATGTTTATTTTATTTTATATTAACAGTATATTTAAATAGTGGTGATATTAATGTTTTATATGACGGTTAATATGTACCCATATAATAATAGAATTGTCGATACTTGTTTGATGAATAATGAAAAATTCTTTTGGGTAAGTCCATAATTTTATTAACTTCTGTATAAGTTCCATGTGCTCATGAATACATATATTATTTTAGTTATAAATACAACTGATGAAGATCAAAATAATTTGCTTGAAACGTATTGTAATAAATGTAACTTCAAAAAGTACTTTTCTCATTTATGTATCTTAAAAACTTCCCCAGAAAACTCAAAAACTAAGAATATATATACGGTTCAAGAAACTTGAAAAAAAAAGTATATATATATATATATATATATATATATATATATATATATATATATATAACTCGGAAAGCAATGGCCTTTGTTACCGACTGATCGTTATTGACCTTTTATAAAAAAATAAAAACCAATTTGCTATTGCCTTAAATGGGCGCTGACGAGGTTTGGCGATCTTTTGATATATGACGCTGAACAATAGCTGTTGGAGCTGCTTTATTTTATAGTAAACTTTAATAGCCTGAATATTGTTCAGAAATTTTAGTTTTCCCATAATTGGAGGGTAGTATCCCTTGATCTGGGTAAAAAACTTTACAAATTATTAGCTCAACTTAAACTCAAAATACAAGCATTCTCTGTCAATATCAATAGTGTTCGTCAGTGATGTGTTTTTGAATCAATATTATTTGTCGTATATACTTTCTTTTTTCATCTATCTATTAAATATATAAATTTTTGAGCTTTTGTTGCTAATAACTCCTCAAATTTACTATCCATGATATATACATTCGTATATAAATTGAAAGTATAATTTAACAAGGATCAAAGAATTGTCGACCGTAGCAAAAAAATGATAACGATAGAAAAATATAAATTGAAAAGATTTATTGTCATTAAAGCGATATTGTACATCTGTTTTTTTTTTTCAATTTTGTTAATTAATGATTTCGCTCATGTGGTATCATTTTTAATAGGCTTTAGTAAACAAAAATAATTGGTTACATGTTGAAAAGATTAATGTCTACGCAGAAATATCTATAAAAATAGGTAATTATTTAGGTGAGGTCGAAATATATAACCTACTTTTAATAGGTTTAACGATAAAGATACTGACATAGGTAGAATATTTCCAGTATAACGGTTGTTGTTGGGAAATGAACTTGTTAAAAAAGTTATAGATTGTTGCTTTCGAACTAACCTGAACACTTTTACGTTTTTATTTGTTTTCAAATTTCTAAAGTTTACGATTCCTGATAATAGTTTAAAATATTTTTTAAAAAGGAACATCCGAATTTATAAAAAATTCTGAATATTCCTTTTTTAAGACGCAATTATTTTTATTCGCGAAGCTCGAATTCATTTGGATTGAGGATTAATAGTTTGCTTGAAAATCTGCTTACTCTAATATAAAAAAGCACTCTGTATATTTGTGTATGAACTATTGTAATATTCTAAGTAACTTTAAGGGGTTACATACACTTAGAATTTTCAAAAATTCGGTTTTTTTTTACGGATTTTTCCTTCTCTATACTTCTAAGAATTATTTTTTTTTTTTTAAGAATACTCCATTTCATTACAAAGTAATAGCATTAAACGTGACCTGGCGTCGGATTGGGACCGCTATCTATCTCAATGCAATGTCTGCAATATTACTCAGTCAATTTTTAATATTTTTTAACCTTTTTTTTTAATCTTACTAATTACTTTTTCTACAAAATATCGAGAGATTTTGTTAATTTTTCTAATAGATAATTTTTTATATATAATTAAACATAAATTTTTTGGTCGAAAATTGCATACTAAAGTTTGAAATACTGTAAATTTTTTATTTTTGAAAAAAAACCTTTGACAATGTTTAACTATTACATTATTTTACAAAATTAATTTTTATTTTGCACATTGGATTATTTTTTGTGAAGTTACCCTGCAGATAAGGAGGCGCCATTTCATCAATGGTCCATTTAACCCGATAAAAAATTATGTTAACGTTTAAAACATATTAAAAAAAAAATTCTTAAAATTTAAAGTACAATAAAAATATGTAATCTCCATTCTTATATATTATTCACCTAATAACCGTTTAAAATATATCTTTTTTAAATATACATACTTCTTGCAGCGCCCAGGTGTATGTAACCCCAATGTACCATGTTCTATCTAGTTTTATTCGTTTCTGAAATATCAACGGAAAAAGTTTTAAAAAATTAGTTATTTTATTGTTGGTAAAGTAATTGATCTTGCAGATAAAAGTTGTAATGTTCATTACATAATCAAATGCCTCAAGTTTCTTTATGGATCCTTCTGTTAGTTTCCAAAATTCTACCCCGTACAGGAAAACCGTAAACACCTAATCTTAATAAGCGGATCTTCGTTTCCAGGGGAAGAAAACGGCTTCTGTATTTTTATGAAAGCCGATCTCCCTCTTTGTATCCTTTGTTTAATTTCTTGTGAGTGATCCAACGGTTTTTCTATATTTAAACCTTCGTAGGCGAAGTTGGACACTCGTCCTATTGGTTGTTGATCTACTGTTATTTGACCAGCTGGTATTTGATTTTTGCTGATGATCATATATTTGGTTTTTCTGGCATTAAAGCCTAAACAATATCCACAGTTAGCCTCCGACAAGTATTTTATTATTGTCTGAAGGCTCGACCCTTATAGTTGCATACTGATTGTAATAAAGGTAATAAATAAAGCGAAGGTGTTTATTTTCCACGCCAGCATTCCCTAAAATTAACATCAGGTCGTCGTGCCTAACTCAACTATCAAAACGACGAAACCTAGATATATGTTACTCAGTATGTATCACCACTACACCAAACACTTTATTTTTGCACTCGACGCGCGTTTCGCTAACCATGTTAGCTTCATCAGGAGCGTTGATTGACGCTCCTGAAGCAGCTAACATGGTTAGCAAAACGCGCGTCGAGTGCAAAAATAAAGTGTTTGGTGTAGTGGTGATATATACTGAGTAGTATCATTGTGCCAAAGATTCCACATTCCCAACGTAATAGATATACGTTGCAGTTTATATATCTATCTATGTCTCGCAAGCCAAACTGTGTTTGAGTTATTTGTTTCTTGAATTTCTGGTAAATTCATTTATGTATTATTTTCAGGGATATTTTAAGAAGATGGCTCCTGAGGGATATAACTATGTGGCAATTTTTCGCAGTTGATTTTTTAGGTAAAGTTATAAACGTAGATTTGAGCCAGCTTATTTTGATGGCTCTGTTGCTTTTCCAATTTCATTACTTCTATTGCAGGTGTAACATCTTCTTCTTCTTCCTACGTTAGGACCATGTCCTGTGTTCACTTCAAAGGTTTCCCAGAAACAATTGCGATGATGAAGACCAGCTCTCATACCATCTTATTGGTGGTCTCCCAAGCGGTCGAGGTGTGTTTGGTCGCTTCTCTTTTGCAACCTTAGCCAACCGGTCATTTGGCATTCTGTCCACATGGTCTCTCCATTCTCTTCTCCTATTCCTTGCCCATCTCACCACATCCTGTATTTCACACATTTCCCTTATTTCTTCACATCTCTTCCGGTCAAATAAGGTATGTCCTGTTATCGATCTAAGTGTTCGCATTTCTGTTCTGTTCTTAGATGTCGTTTTGTTATTGTGTTCTCCGCTCTGGTTTCTATCGCGTACGTCATGATCGGTCTTACGCATGTTTTGTATATTCTTACTTTGCTCCTGGTGCTCATATATATGTTTCTCCAAATTATATCTCTTAAGTATCCTGATATTAACGATGCCTTTGTTGTTTGAGTTTTTACTTCCTCCTTAAGGTTCCTGGTACTTGTTATGTTTGCCCCTAGATATCTGAAGGACATTACTTGTTCTATACTCTGATCATAAATCACGAGTTTGCATCTTTTCGGTTCTTTAGATATTGTAAGGGATTTTGTTTTCTTTACAGATATTTGCATATTAAACACTTTTGCTGTTTGTTGAAACTTATGTAGGAGTCTCTGTAAGTTATCTTCGTCTTCTGATATAATTACTGCATCATCGGCGTAGCATATTATTTTTATTTCTTTGTCTCCCAATCGATATCCTCTCCCAGTTTTCTTTACTTCGTTTATTATTTCATCTATTATGATGTTAATTAAGATTGGGCTTAGGCTATCTCCTTGTCTGATTCCGGTTGTCGTAGGTATTTTATTGCTTAATTTATTTGCCACTCTTACATATGTGTGGTTGTTGGTGTTCAACTCTTCAATAGTTTTTATTCTATTCGGATGAATTCCCCTTTTTGGTAGTAGGGTTATGACATCAGTTAACCGTACCCTATCGAATGCTTGAGTAAGATCAATGAAACACATAAGGGCTATTTTATTAAACTCTATGGCTTTTTCGGCAACTTGGCGGATTATAAATATGGCGTCTATAAGACCTGACCTGTTCTACACATTATTTTATTAAACTCTATGGCTTTTTCGGCAACTTGGCGGATTATAAATATGGCGTCTATAGTAGACCTGACCTGTTCTTTCTGAATCCTTGCTGCTCTTCACAGATTCCGGTTAACATTATTTCTTCTGCTAAAATTTTAGTGAACAATTTTAGTACCGCACTCATAAAGCTGATACCTCGATAGTTCTTTGGATCCGTCCTTTCTCCTTTTTTGAAACTTGGTATCAAGATGCTCTCTTTCCATTCGGATGGTATAATCTTGGCTGTGAGTATTTTGTTAAAGAAAATCTGTAATTCTTCTAGTAATTTATCACCTCCATATTTGATCATTTCGTTCTTAATTTCGTCCATGCCCGGGGCTTTTCTGTTTTTTAGTTTCGCTGCCATGTGCTGTATTTGATTCAAGAAAATGGTCCTATTTGGTAGGGAAACATTTTCATCTAATGGGGTAGGTATAACATATTCGAATCTAATTGGGGTCCATTGTTGAAATCGCTACTGAATAGGATATAATTTTTGTTGTCGTTCGAAGCTCTGCTATACGTATTTATTATGTGTAACAAATACTGACAATAGCTTTTCACAATTTTACACACTCTACTTTATTTTATTTTTTCCTTTACTATAGTTTTTAACAACTGTATCAAATACACATTAAAATACACTAGTGTAATATATGTGTACGTCTTGTTGTCTAATTATTAACAGCATATAAAAACCATACCAATACTAATAGGTCTAGAGGCCAGACCAGAGATTCGGCATGCCAGTTATTTACTGAGTCGACAATATTATTAACATTGTAGATTACTTACCGTCGCAAAAAGTCTCTCATTTATTAACGAAAATCCTTTAGATAGTTTTTTTTTTAAGTTTTTTAGAGGTAGAGATGGCGAAATTTAATTCATTTCGTAAAGAACAAATTATGTATAATTACTATGAGCTATAGTGGCAATATTAAAATCTATACATTTTTGTATTTGAAATTTTGATTATCATTCCTAATACTTGGGGTTACCGCCGAAATATTTGATATGCTGCTAGAGCCTAAGTTTAATTTATCAAACCAAATGACTTGTGAGAGGTGACTGGCTATCATACGGACCGAAAAGTTCCCAACAAACATCTAATTTCACATATATTCTTTGATATTTCATGTAGTAGGTGATCAATATGAGTGTTCCAATTTGGTTTAGAGTCTAGATAGATATAAAGAAATTAGCACATTTGTCATTTTACTAGGTTAAAAACCCGAACTAATATATCTAGATATGACGGCTCTCTCAAAGGTTTAAAAATTAATATTTTTCTACATACCATCCACCCTAATACATCTAGTCTAGCATTTGTTTAGCTTCAGTCTAGTTCAAAGGAAATCTGTCGTTTGCGCCTCAAAAACGATACTAGAGTAGTTATCAAGTTATCATCTAACAAAGATTTTCAGTCGCTAAGGTCTTTTTTCAGATGTTTGTACAAAAAAGTAATCGCAATACGCTAAATCAGGACTAGGTGGTTACTCCTGTAACTTGGTGAGTAGAAAGCTTTTTTTTATGGGTCTAGCACACGTGCTACAGGAAAGTCCCTAAAGCGCTACAGGAGCGACACGTGTGCGAAGAAAACGATTCACGTTGTTCTTGAATCGCTGTAGATTGTACTCGATGGAAAACACAGTCCTGGGCAAATTATTCCAAAGGGATGATGTTCTCCATATAAAAGACTGCTTGACAAGCGTTGTACGAGGAGTAACAAGCTGAACCTCATACGGATGTGAAGAATTATCGCGACGTGTACTTCTAACATGCACCGCTCTGGGAGGAATTAAGCGAGCCACATCCTTCGAACACTTTCCATGAAAGTACTTGTAGAATAGGCTCAAGTTGCCAACCGTTCTTCAATGATCCAGCGAATCAAGGCCGACGGTCAGTTCTGGGTCTCCAATCAGACGAACAGCTCTCCTCTGAATAGAATCCAACAAATGCAGTGTATGTTTGGGAGCGGAGCTCCAAATATGGGATCCGTATTCCATAGTTGGTCGAATTTGAGCTTTGTAAAGAATTAACAGTTGTTGTGGAGTGTAAAGCTTTCTGGTTCGAAATAATATTTCCAACTTTTGAGAAGCTCTCCTTGCTATGCCTGCAACATGTTCATGCCAGGACATATTTGCTCCCAAATTAATGCCCAACAAATTGAGTGACGATGTTAGAGGAATGGAGTGCCCCGACATAACCATGTCGGGTTCAGCAACGTTAACTTTTTTAGAAAAAACTGCCGCCTGGGTTTTCGTAGCGTTAAATTCCACTTGGTTACTGTCACCCCAAGATAAAATTTCTTCCAGGTCTTTGTTAAGTTGAATGACTTCCTGCTGTCTGCGGATATTCGTCTGAGTAGCCGATGTCCGAGCGTTCAAAGTGAATGAAGAGATCAGTGTACTGTCATCTGCAAAGCTGTAGATTGGATTCTCGGTCTTTTCTAGCAGATCGTTAATGTAAATGAGAAAGAGAGTAGGAGGCAGTATGAAGCTTTTGCTAAAGCCTTGAATTGTGCGAAATTTATGAGTCCTGCAGTTATTGTGCAAGAACAAAGTTTTGGTATTTCATGAATTAGAAAATTTTGCTCCAATAGCCTACTTAAGATCTTGAATCAGTCTTCAGTAAATCCCTCTATTAATTTTTTTGCTTTTCCCGTATATTCTTTCAATAAGCAAAACTCCTTCGTAGCCCCAAGTAGCGATTGAGTTTTGGGCCTCTCCGGAGGTGGAGAAACGTTATGAACCATTTCATCGACTAAACGGCCAAATATTCTTAAAAAATTAGTCTGCTCTTTTGTAAAGAGTTTGAGGAGCCATCATGCAGACATTTTTCGTTCACAATTCTCCCTGCTCAATCGTGAAAACTGTAGTTTCATATACCATATATCTCTAGCAAGCAATACGATTTCAGTTCGTCAACCTAACAGCAGCAAATCCTCCACAGGTTTCTTCACTTCTTGTCTCAACCGAACTTTCTAATCTCAGGACAAACTAACTGAATTGAATCTCGATCCCATCGAAACTATTTAGACCAACGCTATTGGAATACATCTGTGACATCCTTTCATTAATAACTTTTGCCATATTTTCCTCTTCAGTGAGAAATTTTATTACTACGTAATACTTCAAATTGCTTTCATTCATATTTCAGAAGAAAAAGCCATAAAAACTGCAAAACCGAACGAACTCGTACAAGATTTCATCGGGTACTTAGAAAAGCGACAGTAATTTGACAACCAACTAATATCATATAATACATGTCAGCCGGTAAGAAATGTAGCCAAATTAATACAATGAAGAATGATATTCTCTCATCTCGTTACCTGTAATTTAATATTTATAAATGAAACACCCCTTAACCTCATTTAAAATCAAATAATCCCTATGACCGTTCTCATTCTTCCTGACAGGCCATACACATTTGTGACATGGCCTTCACACCCGATTTAGCTCCCACCGTGATTGCACATTCAAAAAAAAAATAATAGGTAACATTTAATACTAACAAATATAGTTATTGATTCGTTAGAATTTGAGGAGAACTATAAAAATATCCAGGATTTGTCATTGTGTCCTTTCCAGTCAACATCAATAATATACGTATTTCTTTTCTCCAAAATAAAAATCCACGACGCTATGTTTCTTAAAAGTGTTTTTATTCAATTTGAAAATGTTTGATATAGAGAGGAAAATAAAACAAATAGAAAGAAGCTGAGCTTATAAAAGTTATTTATTTTTTATTACGACTACTAAATCGATCCTAAACTGTTTGGACAGCTTCCATTTCCTGGATACGTAGTTTTGATTGAAAAAGTTTTGTATATGACGAGGTTATTAGTAGGACAATTTAATATAAAACCAGGCGGGAAAACTTTATTTTAATTTGCTTAGTGGTTTAGGAACTTTAAGAGGGAATTGTTCGTATTCTTTTTCCATGCATCTTCTTTCCACTTGTGACCTGTCTCTGTATTGCATGTAGATTTGGCCGTAAAATTAGTTTATTGACTTAATTACACCTTTCACCACTTTTAGTTTGTTTAACACCTAACTTAAAGGGGGATCTACGTAGCTGTAAACGTTCTCATTATTTTAACTGATCAAACGTTGTGATGTACTGCTTGATATTCTGCGCGTAGTTCACATAGACTTTAACAAAAGTAGGGGCGTATGTTATATCCGAACTCTTTCAATTTGTTATTGGCTTAGACAGTGAGGAATTAAAGATAATTTACAACTGCTGTAAAGGGATAAGTTTTTTAAGTAATTATTTGGTATAATCGTAAAGTCGTTGATAGGCAGTCGGCTCTACTGATTGTGAAATAGTTCATCTAGAGCAGGGGTGCTCAAACGGTCGATCGCGATCGACAAGTCGATCGCGAGTGCTTTTTGAGTCGATCTCGAGAAAAAAATTCCGATATAGAACTATTCACAGATTTTGTTTTAGGTAACTAAAACAAAATGTAATGAATAAACTACTAAAATTTATTCGATCCACAATTAGGCCAGAATAACCCCTTCATCACTTTCTTTTATCGTAATAACCCCCTGCTAGCGGCAAAAGGCGGCTTTATCAAAGGAACGCGCGGTACTTGTCAAAGAAAAGCCGCGTTTTTGATTCCCGTCGATTTTTCTAGAAACTTCGGGCGGCGTGTTTGACGGGAACATTCGAAACTTCGTTCGCGCCGATATAAATGTTGCGCCTGCAGGAATAGGAGTCAGTCTGAGTTGTAACTTGAAGGCGATACATCGATGCAAAGTTTATTAATGAATAGTCCAAAATGAGTGCGGCGAAGAAAAGTAAAACTTATCATTTTAATAACGATTGGGAGGAAGAATTTTTCTTTTGTATGGTAAAGGATAAGTGCATTTGTCTCATTTGCCGTGCGTCAGTTGCAATACCTAAGCGTGGGAACTTAGAGAGGCATCATAAAACGGTTCATAAAAACTATGAAAAGGATTTTCCGTCACAGAGTGAATTAAGAAAACGAAAAGTACGTGATTTGATAACTTGTTTGAAAAAAGAACAAACCATGTTCACAAGACCAGCCAAACAATCAAAAGCAGCAACGATCGCGTCATTTAAAATATCTCATATATTGGCGAAACACAAGAAACCATTTGATGATGGATTGGTTGTGAAATAAGCATTTCTTGAAGCGGGTGAGACTTTATTGGAGATTTTAAAAATAAAACAGAGATTATGTCTGCTATTAGAGAACTTCAGTTATCTCGTCGGACTGTCACAAGGCGTGTTGAAGTCATGAGTCAGGACATGGCAGATAAACTAAAACATGATATCATGGAATATACATACTTTTCTTTACAGTTCGACGAATCCACCGATATGACAGACACTGCCCAGCTGTGTATTTTTATTCGAATGGTATTCAATGACATGTCGGCTAAGGAAGAGTTTTTGACAATAATTTCTTTGAAAAGAAAGACCCGTGGCGAAGATATATATGACGTTTTCTTCAATTTTGTAACAAACTACAAGCTACCAATACATAAACTAGCGTGCATATCAACCGTTGGAACACCAGCAATGACTGGAAACAGAAACGGTTTTGTGGTATTATGTCGAGTTAATGATGATTTCCCTTCATTTTTCTCCTTCCATTGCATTATACATCAACAAGTTTTGTGTTCAAAAGTTCTAAACATGGAGTAGATTATGGGCATTGCAATAAAAATTGTGAATTCTATCTGTGCACGTAGCTTGCAACGACGGCTCTTTAAATTGCATTTGGAAGATAGCTGAACACACTGATTTAGTTCTTCACATGGATTTCAGGTGGTTGAGTCGCGGAAAATTCCTAGAAAGGTTTCAAGAATTATTACCCGAAATAACAGCTTTTCTGGACGAAAGAGGTGATGACACTCAGATGCTGAAAAACGGAAAATGGCTGACTGATTTGGCATTTTTGACAGACATCACAATGCATTTAAACATCACTAATTTGGAGCTTCAAGGTAAAGGAAAAACTATTATTGAGATGATTAGCGCAATAAACGCATTCAAAAGTAAATTGCAACTTATGATAGATCAACTGAAAAGAAAGGATCTGAAAAATTTTTCCGTCTTTGGAAGCAAGGATTCCTCAGTTGAATTATGATATTTATGAGGCATAATTATCAAATATTTTGGGCCAATTCGAAATACGTTTTCATGATAAATTGGCAAATATCGCATGATTTATGAGTTATCCTTTTTCGTGTAAAAGCATTGAGGAATTAGCTACTGAAATAGCAACTCAATTTAACATGGACTCATGTTCAGTTGAAAATGAGTTAGTGCAGATTATATCAGATATACATCTCAAAGCCACAGCATCTGATACGAAATTCTGGTGTTTTATATCTGAAGATAAATATCCGAATCTAAGGCAAATCGCTCTTCAACTGACGGCAATGTTTGGGTCAACTTACTTGTGCAGCATTTTCTGAAATGAAGATAATTAAGTCAAAATATCGCAATCGACTAACTGACGAATATATGTCATCATACTTGCGGCTAGCACTCGGTAATTACGTACCATCTTATGAAAAGTATGCTGAGGACATGCAGTGCCACGCTTCAACATCCAAAGTCACTCTTTAGTTAAGTTTAGACACTAGAACTCGTTTGTTTTGTAAGAACCAATAAACTCGCAATTTTGAATAATTATGAGTTTTTTTCATTGACATTTTAGAGCAGGCCTACACTTACCTTGACTAAAAAAATGCATATTGTGCAGAAAACTAATATCTATGCCACGATACACCCTACCTAGACGACAATCCTGCATCATACTTACTTGCAGCCTCTCAGAGTCGATCGATGGTACTCTAACAATATTGAGGTAGATCGCCAGCAGTTCAAGTTTGAGCACCCCTGGTCTAGAGGATAATAGAAACCTGAATACTGCATCATAAGTAAGTTTTTTTTTACTTTAATTAATCCTTTTTGCTAGTTAGGATGTGTATTTATTTCGTAAAATTTGATTCTAGGAAATATAGACTATATTGGTATTTTTACCAGTTTATGTAAAGTTAATTGAAGCAATATTTATTTAGTGATTTTTCGGAAGTCATATAAAGATAGCATTAACGATTTTTAATAGGTTTTATTAGTAAATACTTAGTTGAGGATTCTCATTTTGAATTTACTGTATGTTCGTTTACCATTTTATAGACAGACAGTATGTTCTTATGGAATTTTGAATAACTAAGTTGTGCCTGATAATTCATGGAGTTGTTTTTTTCATAAGATTTCATAAAAAACTCAAAGAACTTTCGAGAAAACCTTAATTATTTAATAATAATTTCGGTAAAATTGCAGGGAAGTTTCAAGGCGATTTCCAGAGAATTTCATCAAAAGTTCACAGAAATTTCAATAAAATTGCAGACAAGATTGACAGGAATATTGATTTCTCAGAGGTGCGGAAGTCATTGGATAGTGGTGCGGACTACGTGTATTAGAGGTATTTCTCCTACTGGTAAATCTCTCATGACGTATAAGGACCACATGCTATCAGAGGATCCAGAAATTTGGAACGACATCTCCGAGATAGAACAGCGTTTAATTAAGTTGTGATGTTACTATTTATACCATTGATTTACCCTTTTGTAATGTGTTTATTATGCGTCTTTTAAATTATTTACTTTCGATTCCGCTAATCTCCGAGATATTCTTTTTTTTGTTTTGTATTTGTTGTTTCTGGTCAGGTTTCCGATGCTTACTTGAGTATTGGTTTGCAATTACCTTAGGAATTTGTCGCAAATTATTAAAGATACCACTGTTTTGGTTAACTCTACTAATTTGCCATTTATTTTAACCGCAATGCCCTAGATATTGTCTCTGGTTTTGATTATGTACGGCACGTATCTTTTGTAAAGACTCATTAGGTCTTCAGATGGTACTCAACTGATTATAGAAAATAGAGAATAAACACAAAAAACTCACTAGCTCAATTTTATGAATTAACGAGACAAACAGCAACAGTGGGAAAACTACTACATATTTTTACATTAAACTTTCTGAGAGTCATGTTGGTAATCTTGGCGATGGATTCGATCAGCTGTTTAAAAAAAATAGTAAACATAACCTAATTTGTTCATATTAAAATGTCAGCTTCGCTCGAAATGTGTCCGCGGGAAGAATAACGTTCAGTGATAAGATTTTTGTTAACCAAAGGTGTGAATGTTAAAACATAGTGGGAAAAAGTATTTATACTGCGAAAACCTGTCTAAGAGGATTGAACAGTTTAATTCAGGCAGAACAAGTGTAACCGATCTTCAGACTAGTTGAAGTTTCGATCGACACGCTACAAAATCGCATAAATGTGTGATGTAACGGAACCAACATCTGTTATAAACTGAACTATCGCAAAACGTGTTGGAGATGGGTAAACGTGTTCGAGACGGGTTTCAAGATGGTCAAATTCGTATTTATTCTAAACTCAAACGACGGTTTTTAACGGAAGATAATGATATTCTAGATCAGGGGTCGGCAACCTATGGCACGCGTGCCATCTCTGGCACGCCAAGCAATTTTGAATGGCACGCGTACCTTCAAAGTTTACTAATTAAATTCTGTAATCTGTGACAAGTTTCGAAATTAAGTAAATAATCGAAGACAGTATTACTTTAACGATACAAACAAAAACGATATATTATATAGGTCACTAGGTATTATTACCAAAAACTACAAAATATATATTCTGTAATTTATAATTTTACTGAATGCATTGGTTTGGCTTTAATTTCGGCAAATATTAAAGACGGCAAGCCTCAAAATATAAGCCTAGGCAAAAACACAAATGAACGTCCTCAATTCAGATCAAAAGAGCCGCTATAAGGCGGTTTTTGTTTGACTTGACTTCAATCGTTCCGACGCGCGCCGCAACTCTTTTTATATTGCCGAACTTTAGTTTTTGTTAGATTTAACTTCTAGGCAGCCCTTTGATTGCAATGGGCGCGTTGTAGATAATAATTTTTGTACTAAGAAATTTAATAAAAGTAATTATTGGAATTTTCTGGAAACATTATTTTTCTATATATAGCAAGCGGCTACACGTTTGGATCATTTAGGATAGAAGTAACATCCATTCCAGTCAACAGTCGTCGAAAAGTTTAAAAATTAAAATTACGTTGCGTTATGGCCGCGAAGAAACAGAAGGTAGACGTTCGATCATTTCAAACTTCATGGACAACAGATTACGGTTTTGTACAGCAAAACGATCGGGCCATTTGTGTCCTATGTCGGGAAAGCGTAGTTTTCCGGACATCTAGTGTTCAACGACATTTCCAGATGAAACATGAATCGTCATTTAAAAATAACGCTGATAAAAGGGAGGCAATACAAAGAGCAAGTAAACAAGACGAGAAACAGCCAACATTCTTTAGCAAAGTTTTCCAAGGAAAAAATCAGGTAACTGAATGCAGTTTCAAAATTGCACAATCGTACACACAGAGTAGGCCGTTCACTGACGGAGAATTTATGATGCAAACGTTTTTGAGTACTGGCGAGATTTTATTGGATGACTTGCCCAATAAGGATACAATATTGGCCAGGATTGGGGATATACCGGCATCAGCGCGGACCATTGAGAGACGAATTACCGAAATGACACAAAATGTCCAAAAACAGCAGAGAGACGCTATCAAACGGAGTTTTGTATTTAGTGTAGCATTGGATGAAAGTGTCGATATTAATGCCATTGCTCATCTGGCAATCGTTGCGCGATACTTCGATTATGGCATTGTGTATGAAGAGCTGATTTGTCTGCTCCCATTGCAGGGAACTACAAGAGGAAAGCATATATTTTCAGAATCTGTTAAACATTTGGAAAAGCGGAACATTAATTTAAATAAAAAATTTTGCGTAACGACAGATGGCGCTCCTGCTATGATTGGGAGACATAAAGGATTTGTTTCCCTTCTTATTGAACGCATGGGACGATCAGTTTTGAATTTTCATTGCATAATTCACCAAGAGAGTTGGTGCGCTAAAATCTCCGCTGGAAGTTTAAAATTCGTGATGGATAGGGTGGTTAAAATAGTTAACTACATTGTCGGTCATTCTTCACTGATCCATAGACAATTTAAGGCGTTTCTGCAGGAATTAGAAAGTGCATATTCAGATATACCATTGCAAAATAATGTGCGCTGGCTCAGCCGTGGTAAAGTGCTCTCTAGATTTGTGCAATGTCTGGGCGAAATTAAATCGTTCTTGTTGGAAATGAACTAGAAGATAAGAACTGGATCTGTATGTTAATG
The DNA here is from genome assembly GCA_019049505.1 of Pachyrhynchus sulphureomaculatus. Taxonomy (NCBI): domain Eukaryota; kingdom Metazoa; phylum Arthropoda; class Insecta; order Coleoptera; family Curculionidae; genus Pachyrhynchus; species Pachyrhynchus sulphureomaculatus. Next base: position 83,261,150 of record CM032456.1, read on the forward strand.
TTTCTTACTGATATTACAAACTATCTCAGTGAACTCAACTTAAAGTTACAAGGTTCAGGTAAAACAGTTCTGGATTTGTACGAATCCTAGAAATCATTCAAATTAAAAATAGATTTGTTTATCAGGGATATTACTACAAACACATATAAATATTTTCCAAATTTAAAAACTTATATATCCAGTGTCGACGATGGTGCACTAATAGACGAAATTCTTAAATATATGACTAATTTAAAAGAGGACTTTTTCGAGAGGGGTCAGGATTTTGTTAAACATGGTCCTATGTTCGCTTTTTTAATCAAACCAGATTTAATGGATTTTTCCAGCAGTTACTTTGACATATCTCTTTTCTCATGAATGGACATTAATGATTTTGATCTTCAATACATTGAAAAAATTCAATACCTATACGTCTACCAGTAAAGTGATGTTAAAGGCGTTCTGGGACTCCCAAGGTCTAATTTATTGTGATTATTTAGAAGATCAACATACTGTGACCAGTTAGTACTATCCAAATATGCTTCAACAGAAATTAAAAGCCGCGATAAAAAGAAAACGTCATGGGTCTCTCTCAAAAGGTGTGATTCTGCTGCATGATAACGCCCGTCTTCATACCTCTTAAAAAACGCGAGGGACGATCGAAAAGTTGGGTCGAGAGATGTGGCCATACCCACCTTATAGTCCCGATCATGCACTGTCTGATTTTTTCTGTTCGGCTCGCTCAAAGCGTTTTAACGTGGCACCAAGTTCGAAGACAACAAAGGGTTCAAAAAAGCTGTACACGACGGGCTCAGACATCAAGGTAAACAATTCTACACTACAGAAATTTGCAAGCTCACAAAACAATGGAAAAAATATTTATGGAGTTTAAAAGTACTGTTATTATCATTGAATAAACCGTTTTTTGTTCACAGCTATTCGTCTCGTTAATTGAGGCACCGGATTGCAGAACTGCATCCACTCATGATCCCTGTTTCCCTAGAGGATAACGCTGTGAACACGTCGATCAACGGACAAAATCAATTTACAACGGAACAATCAACCCGTCGTTTTTCTTTTAATAATTAACGAATCAAGTTGATTTTTGCATAGAAACACCCTTTAGGCTTATTCACTTTCTATAGATATAGTCGTTTGATAAAATTGTTTGTTGAATTTGTTATTAACAATGAATAAACTTTAGGCTAAAAAATTTCAGTATTAATTCAAAAATTGGCCAAAATAAACAGTATCGGCTTATTTTTCATACATTTGTGAGTATTATATCAGAAATTTAGGACAGTAAATTTTTGCAGCAATGATGGGATAAAAAAACAAACGCGCACGAGCACTTAGAGCACGTTTTCCTACAGCTAATCGTAATGAAAATTTGTTTTTTGAATACTTTCAGCTACCAAAAAGACATTTCGATTTCTTATTTGGTTATTTCATTTGAAAATGAAATCACCTAATACTAATGTGAATTTGTTAATTTGTCGTAGCAAATTCAAATAAGAAAACTAAATGGTTTAACTGCGTAGATATTAATTTTCAAAGCAAAAATTCTAAAAAGGTATGTGCACGCTTCAAAATCGGTTTTACATTTTTTAACGCCGAAATTCAAAAACCATATGGTTGTACAATTTGGCTTTTCCGTTTGGTTAAGCTATTAAGAAAACCAAATTGGAGAACCAAATTGTTTTTGAATTATGGGGTGAAAATTTTATATGTACATACTCTTACATAAAAACAGTCAAAAAAAAACAATCCAACAAATACTTAACTAATTGAGCGTATTTTTGTACACTCAACTTGAACGTTTTTCCTTACCAAAAACACTCAACTTCAGTTTATATTATGAAAAAAAAAACAATAAAGATTTTTTTAATAGAATTATCAAGTAAAAATACAATATGTTTTTTTGGCGTCTGTAAGCATTCAAAAAACAAATTTTCACTGCGATTAGCTGCATGAAAACGCTCGCGTGCCCTAAGAGCTCGTGCGCGCTTGTTTATTTATCAACATCATTGCTGCAAAAATTAACATACTGACCTGAATTTTTGATATGATACTCGCAAATATATGAAAAATAAGCCGACATTGGTCATTTTGACCAATTATTTCATTAATATTGAAATTTTTCAGCGTAAAGTTTATTCATTGTTAATAATAAATTAAACAAACGACTATATCTATAAGAAGCGCATAAGCCTAAAGGGTGTTTCTAGGCAAAAGTCAACTTGTTTTGTTAATTATTACCAGAAAAACAACGAGTTGATTATTGCGTTGTAAAATCATTTTGTCCATCGATCGACGCGTTCACAGCGTTATTCTCTCTTCGGCCTACTAGGTGTGAGCAGGCGTAGAGGCAGTTCTGCAATCCAGTGCCTCAATTATTGAATTCCTTCGTCATTGACAAGATACTAGGTAGACATCATTAAAAGCTGAAACATCTAACTATTCAATATAGCAAACGTTTTCGATTTATTGCCGCTAATAACTCAGTTATATCAGATTGCCGCTTATTTATTTTTAACATTCAAGCATCGACATATACTTTAGACTCATAGCTGAAGAATTAGCATGGTGTCTAGAAATCACTTCAAATCAGTTTAAGTTTTACGTTTGTCAAAATTCATTTAGGTTAGTTTATCTTAGGTTTCTTCTTAAGACACTAGTAACAATGTAAACAACATGACTATTATCTTAATTACCACTACATACTCTTACATACAAACAGTAAAAAAAAAACAATCCAACAAATACTTAACTAATTGAGCGTATTTTCGTACACTCAACTTGAACGTTTTTCCTTACCAAAAACACTCAACTTCAGTTTATATTATGAAAAAAAAAACAATAAAGATTTTTTAATAGAATAATCAAATAAAAATACAATATGTTTTTTTGGCGTCCGTAAGCATTCAAAAAACAAATTTTCACTGCGATTAGCTGCATGAAAACGCTCGCGTGCCCTAAGAGCTCGTGCGCGCTTGTTTATTTATCAACATCATTGCTGCAAAAATTAACATACTGACCCGAATTTTTGATATGATACTCGCAAATATATGAAAAATAAGCCGACATTGGTCATTTTGACCAATTATTTCATTAATATTGAAATTTTTCAGCGTAAAGTTTATTCATTGTTAATAACAAATTAAACAAACGACTATATCCATAAGAAGCGCATAAGCCTAAAGGGTGTTTCTACGCCAAAATCAACTTGTTTTGTTAATTATTACCAGAAAAACAACGAGTTGATTATTGCGTTGTAAAATCATTTTGTCCATCGATCGACGCGTTCACAGCGTTATTCTCTCTTCGGCCTACTAGGTGTGAGCAGGCGTAGAGGCAGTTCTGCAATCCAGTGCCTCAATTATTGAATGTCCTTCGTCATTGACAAGATACTAGGTATACATCATTAAAAGCTGAAACATCTAACTATTCAATATAGCAAACGTTTTCGATTTATTGCCGCTAATAACTCAGTTCTATCAGATTGCCGCTTATTTCTGTTTAACGTTCAAGCATCTACATATACTTTAGACTCATAGCTGAAGAATTAGCATGGTGTCTAGAAATCACGTCAAATCAGTTTAAGTTTTACGTTTGTCAAAATTTATTCAGGTTAGTTTATCTTAGGTTTCTTCTTAAGACGCTAGTAACAATGTAAACAACATGACTATTATCTTAATTACCAAAATTGCCATGGATTTATGAAACAAATTACTCTAACATATTTGTCTGAAATATTTGCCTCAAATTTTATCTACTAACAAATAACCATGAAAGACTTATTGCACAAAATCGCTTATTGCAAGGATTATTGGAATGCCGACAAACTACATAACGTGTTTGGAATTTGGCAATAAAGACCACGCGTAAACAATAATATAGGACACTACTGATGCCTGCAGCTTGGGAAATGTAACAATTTAGGAGGAAATCCAATAAACTTCAATAACAATGACTGACTTTTAGAATTATAATTGCAATCATTCACTCGGCGCTATAGCAAAAAACTAGCAAACAAACAGCGTGCTGCAACTCTCTCACTTGAAAAATAGTTAAAATAAAATGATTTTCAGCACAATTTCACAGAGAGTTAAAGAAAACTAGTCGATAGACTTTAAAAACATTCACTAGCGTCAGAAGATATAAAACTGTTCAGAAATTTAGAAGCAGACAGAAATTTAATTTAAGGAATAGTGCCCCGACGGCAATCACCGTACTCTTTGTAACATGCTTTATTATAAAGAAAATTCACGGGACAAAAATGAAACCTTACTTCAAGGAGAAAAGGGGAAAAATTCTGCTATTTAAAGATATTATATCGTTTGTTTATCTTATTGTGAAAAAATGCAGTTTAGTAAATGACAACTACATACGAGGGCGTATTGATAAGTTTGTAGACCAGCACATAAAGACCAATATCTTTTAATAACACAGCCACACAAAAGAAAAGTTCCATAACCCAAACCCAAATAATGGATCTAGTATATTTGTATATTGACGCTGAATTCGAATCCGTAGTTTAAAAAAGATTTTTCGACTCATTTTTTTTTTTGTCAAAAACATCCCTTGAAATGGGGTAAAACTATGATAATAATGACTCTTAATAAAGTGTGAAAATTGGTAGATATTTCATAGTCTAGAGACGAGTATATACATTCAAATTACAGCCAGCTATTTCTATTAATTAAATTAAAATCCACTCTTACAGGGAGTGAAAAGTAACTCTAAAACTCAAATAACACACGTGAGTTTAAATAACATGTCGAAGGATAAATTCTTATGACTCTTAGGACAGAAACTGATGTGACAACCAGACGTTATTCTTAAAGGCATGAGAGTCACCCCTATAGGGTGTAAAAACCACTCCTATCTACGGAGGTATCTCATAAGTTACAATAACGACGAAAAAAGTTCAGGCCTTTGCAGTTTTAGGGAGGGAGGATGAACAAATATGGAGTAGATTCGCTTGAACCACCAACACACGACTATGAACTATCCTTAGAGGGTGGTACAAACTACCCCTACGCTCTAATGATGCACATGGATGTTATTGAAATTCGAAAAGGATCAAGTATTTTTATCTCATTGTGCCAAACACTCAAGACAACTAGATCATCATCCTAATAAGGTCGAAAATCATCCCTAGGAGACATGATTTTGTAGTCTTAGGCAGGATGGACACATATAGGCTGTATTTTTTTTTCTCAGATGCTAGAACTTCTAAGATCCATCAATCCCACGAGGTAGTCCCCCCCCAATCCTAGGGATGATTTTCGACCTTATTAAGTAGATGATCTAGTCATCTTAAATGTTTGACACAATGAAATAAAAGTACTTGATCCTTTCCGAATATTAATAACATCCATGTGCCTTATTAGAGCGTAGTGTATTTTCCACCCTTTATATATAGTCGTGTATCGGTAGTTCAAGTGAATTTATTCCATATTTGTTCACCCTGCTTAAAACTACAAAAGTCTGAACTTATGAGATACCTCTGTAGGTAGGGGTAGTTTTTACACCCTATAGGGGTTTGTCTCAACCGTTTAAGAGTAACGTCAGGTTGCCAGACCAGATTCAGATATTTTGTCCTAAGAGGTACAAGAATTTGTCCTTTGTACATGCACGTGCCCTAGTAAGGGTGGATTTTGGTTTAATTAATAGATATAACTTGCTGTCGTTTAAATGCATATTTTCTTCTCTAGACTATAAAATATCTACCATTTTTCACACTTCATTAAGAGTCATTACATTATTTATATTGGGGTAAAACTCCATTTCAAGGAATGTTTTTGGTTAAAAAAAATAACAGGATAAATTTTTTTTAACTATGGATTCGAATTCAGCATCGAAAAATACACTAGATCCAGGTATTTTGGTTTGTAGTAATGAATTTTTTTTTGTGTGACTGTGTAATCAAAAATATAAAAAAAATATATATAATATAAATATTATATATATATATATATATATATATATATATATATATATATATATATATATATATATATGTATATATATATATATATATATATATATATATATATATATATATATATATATATATATATATATACATATAGGAAATACCATGTATATATAAAGGCAGTCTCGTACCAACTAGTCTACGATGAGCACAAAACTATAAATATACAAGAAAAATTAACAATGGAATGGGGAAACTATATAGAGAATCTATTCCATGACATCAGGGATGGCATAAGTCAGAGACAAACGAAATGGTTCCAGACATTTTAACTTCGGAAGTCAAACACGCAATTAAGAGTACCAAAGTTGACAATATTTATACAAGAACAGTCAAACAATTTGCGCATTCTAACTAAACTGTTTAACAACATATACAGGACAGGAAATATTAAACAAGAATAGCTAACATCTCTCTTTATCCCTATTCCAAAAACAAAAAATCCTAAAACATATAACTAATTTAGACTCATAAGCCTTATGGCCCACTTACTTGAAATATTTCTAAAAATAATCCGTTCCGAAAGGAATGGACATTAGAGACACATTATACAGTCTGGTTATCCTTATGCAGGAGTGTCGAGACCAACAAAAAAATATATGTGCCTGTTTCATTGATTATGGAAAGGCCTTTGACAGAGTTTCGCATGGTACGCTGATTGACTCAGATTGAGAAAAATGGTCCGGCCTCTAATGACATAAATATTATTGAAACACTTTGCTGCCTATTAAGACAGAATGGAGTACAAGTTAACAAGTTAAAATACTCAGATGAGTTAGACATTCTATACCCGTTCTTGTTTAATTTATACTCAGAAGACGTTAAAGCTCTAAGTGACAGCAAAAAAGTATAAAAATCAATGGCTAGACCCTAAAGAATATTAGATACGCTGACGATACTGTCATAACTGTTGAGAGTCAAAAATCTCTGTAGCGTTTACTAAGTAAAATCTCCCAAACAGGAAATGATAGTGAACACCAATGTCCGTAAAACTAAAGTTATAGTAGTTTCTAAATCAGGTCACACATAACGATGACAATAATATCCAAATCGAGTAAGTTAACAAGCTCAAATATCAAGGAAGCTGGATAACAGGAACTTGTATCCAGACGTAGAGGTAAGAGCGAGGAAAGAGTACGCTTGGAATATCTTCTGTGGAATGAAGCGATTTCTCTATAATAGGGAATTGACACTGAATACACGCTATCGCATGGTGAAGTGCTACATCTACTTAGTTCAGTTATATAGCATGGAGGCCTGGACTTTGAAACCTACAACTATGAGAAAGATTAAGGCCTTTAGGATAAGGAATGTAAGAATTTCGTGGATTGAACACGTAAGCAATGAATCCGTTCAAAATACAGTTAATAGAGGACGCGAACTTCTAAATATTGTGAAATTAAGAAAGACTTCATACTTTGGATATATACTGAGTCACAGTAAATATCGGTTATAATATCGGTTATTACATCATATCATGTATACCTAAGTAAAATATATATATATATATATATATATATATATATATATATATATATATATATATATATATATATATATATATAATATAATAAAAAAAAAAAATAACATATTTTTCTAACAGTTTTAAGTTAAAACTAAGCTTTGAAAACCAATAAAATTCCTAAAATTTTTATATCTATACTCTCATATCAATATTTTGACTTTATCGCTGTGCTGCCTTCTTTTATGCGGAACAATATTAAAAGCTTACACAAGCCCTCCAGCAATCGCTGGGTTTTACAGCATTTTGAGAATACAAAAAGCAAAAAATGATAATACGTTTGACCGTCATATGTTGCGACCTTATTTGGGTCTCAACATTCAAAACTGAATAATATTTTCAGTTAAAAATGGAATTTATATATTGTATACTGCTGGTGGTATCGATTGAATCTTTGGGGGTGAATATTTACAAGTGGGGCTCCGGCCCTAATCGACTTCAAAAATTTTTCCACTTACTGAGGATCTCTTATTAGGCTTCAAACATAAATTTTAAGGCGGGGGAGACACATTTTCTCAATCACAATATATAGTTTTATATTTTTTTTATAAAATTTTGTCGAACTCATTAAATTGAAATAGATGTGTTTTTAAGTGGGATGGAGGTAGGCAAAGGGGGGGATGAAAAATGTTTGTCCAAGTTTTTTACACCCCCTCCTGCCTGCTTCACCACCATCTCTCAATTTTTTTTGTTACAATTACAATAATATTATATTTTCGTAACTGAATTATTTGCTGGATATAAAAATATGAAAGCATTTTTTTTAGCTTAATGGCAATATTATTCTAACCGAAAACTTCTCATCCACAAAGCCTCGGCTTAGAGTGTTTACATTTTTTCATTCAAAATTTGTCGTAGTATTGTTCAAATCGCGATGATTTATATGTCTAGATATTCTTAAGTAGTTTCACAAAAGCGATGGTGTATGAAGGTTGTACGATTAATATTCGCGCTACGTCAACGCTCTTTACATTGCGTGAATTTAGTTTAAATTTTTTGCGTAAACACGGAAAATTAATGGACACGTTTATGTGCAGTTCATGTAATATTCCTGCAACATTTTACGCTGAAAAAAGTTTGTGGCCATGTCAACGACAACACACAAAAAAGGAGGGTCATAAAGTCTTCAACGCCAAATGTAATTTCAAAAAATCACTACGAGCCGACAAGTAGCTTGAAAATGTCCATTTGTCGCCAGAACAAATTTGTACATTCTTAGCAATGTACATTAGAGTGACCGGATCTCATAGAGGGGGAAAAAAATGTCGGAATCTTGTTCGTCTGGACCCTACAAAACGATTCCCCTTTCCAGATATTGAGATAGCCGAAATTTGAGCTCGATTAAACGACGTTAACCTGTGCCGCTCGTCGCTCAAAGTTTGAAAAAATCCAAATTTTTGGCCAAAAAGCTGACATATGGAGCCATAACTCCAGTACGGTAAATAATAGAAACACGCTTAATATCTCAAAAGAAAGCTAGTGTTGTTCTTCAAAATTTATATTCTATACATAATTGTTGTTATTTTAAGTCAAACCGAGTTACAACAGCCTTTAGCCCCAAAAACGTGACCTGGTACCACTAGGAGCATACTTCGTATATTTTGTTATTAACTGATAAATTTTGCTTTTTTTTTTGGTATATTTTTGAGTTTGAAGTAGAAATATAATAAAAAAACAAGTAAAACTGATAAGTCTGATGACATTTTTTATTTTAAAATATAAAAATTAGGTATATAATACATACAAAACAGACACAGAAAAGATACAGACGTAGTACCTACATGAGTTGATAATTTTACATAGTTATCTAATCTATTCTAGAGCTTTTGTTAAAGTAGTTTTTGAAACGTCAGGATATAATGCTCGGCATTTACTTACAACTTGCAGGACATATTGCTTTTGGTCTTCATCTTTTGTTAGAAGGTCGTTAAAGACGGTTATTAATTTAACACCACGCTCAGCCATATCATTAACTACTTTTAATGTTTTGCCAATTTTCAATCCTTCTTGGAAGTCATTATTTTGAGGCCAGGTGTTTGGATGTTGTCTTAGGAAATCTGTTTTTATACTAAATTGGTCAAAGAATGTAAACGTTTCTTTGGTAAGTAAATTTACCAATCCTCCATCAACTACCTCTTTTAAGTTTTCTTTCCTAACTTTTGGATTTACAATCCTAGCGTGCTGTGATGGTTCATCTGTGCTACTGAGCAATTTATTAGCCATTAACAACTTTTCATCGTCTGTAATGGTGGGATCAAAAAACGATAATCCCACCAACTTTGCATTCAAATACCACAAATGGTTCGAAAATTTGGTCAGGGCTATTTCTGCAATGTCGTTGTCACATTCTTTATAGTCTAACAGACTATGCAAAATACCTAAATCTTGCTTTGGTGCAAGATGAGCTTTTGGAGCATTGAACCAAGCTTTACAATAAATTTTAACTAGGAAAACAGAAATGGCACGCACAGAACTTTCTTCTTCTTTAGAAGAATGCTTTACTTAAATTGACGACGAAAAATGAACATTTTTAAGCAGTAAATAGCCTTTGCCATCCACCTAGCGTGATGAATGGCTCCTGGAGTTCTAAAACCCACAACATTGCCGTCTAGTGATCCAACAAATACGAGAACCAACTGCAATAGCTCCTTGTAGTCATCTCTGGGGTGGCTCTCAGTTAATTTGGTCTCGAATTCAGCAGTAACATTTGCAATTACTTCTGGAGTTAGCTGCTTTTGTATTAGATTGTCACTGATACCTGTGTCGTATTTTCCTTTGTCTATCTTGGGCCACGCAGTGAGGAATCTCTTGAAAATGTCTGGATGAGGTCCAGTGGTTGATCCCATTTTTGTGTCGAATATGCCTCTTAACAGAATTTCCAAGATATGGTGACGGCAAGCTAGGTATAACAATTCTCTTCCTAACATTTACTCCAATATGACGTATGCTCCTTTGAGTCTTCCCGTGTTGGATGCTGTAGTGTCGAAGCACATCGCCTTGACGGTGTTGAGAAGACCCTATTCATGTAGGCATTCATATACGGCTACGGCTTGCTCCTCTCCAGAGCTGTTTGCTGTTACAGGAACTCCCAGCAGCTGTTCCTTTTCGCCATATGAAATAGCTATAGCTATTCGCTCACATTGTTCATTTTTTAAAACACCCGGTAAAAGTTTACCGTCCCAATGGACAACCACGGGCTCTTTTTCAGGAATGTTTACTTTATCAAAATTTTTTTTATTATATTGTTCTCTGAACATTTGCCTTCTATCATGTAATAAAGTTTTCGAGACTTTGTACTCAAGAGGGTCAAGGTTTAGTGCTTCTAGAGTAGCTATTAAAATTCTCGTAGCATTTCTGTCGGATACCTTACATCGATCTAATAAAATGGACAATTTCATGTTTAAAAAATCTTTAACGCCCCTTGCAAATGAAACTTTCATCCTCTTGCTCTCAGATGGTCCTGGATCTTCTGCAGCTTCTTCAGGGATGTCCATTTTCTCCAAGCTCTCAAGTTCCTGGTAGATGCTGTCCTCTTCAGTGTCTTCTTCTCCTTCTTCGAACTTGTCTTCATCATCCGTCTCTAAGAAGCAACAAAAGAAAGAGAAAAAAAAACTTGTCGTTTTAGCAGAATAGTAATAATACACAGGTACTAAATTACCTACTTCTAATTATCAAAATGTATTATTTAAAAAATATAAACTCAATCATAAAGATGCCAAATCATGCTCTCATGTACAATTTTCTTTCAATTATAATGAAACTATTTACTTATTTGTTTATCTATTTTTTAGAATACTAATAATAAAAAAAAAAAACTCACCAATATCAAAAGTTGCTTCTTGGATTTGTCGGTTCATTTTTGCAAGTTCCTTTTGCACCTTGATTTCTTCAGCTCGAGACAACTTGAGATCCACTCCAGTCATGGAACCTGGGCGGCCCTTCTGCCTCTGTTTCAAGAAAAACGCCTTATCTTCTTCCGATTTCATCAGAGCCAAGGCATCTTGTTGAGCAATATCAAAGAGATCATCCAACTTTTCAACAAACTGTTTAAATTTGTTCTTGGCCGTTTTCGATGTTTTCTTCCGGTCTTTTTGGAAAGTTCTCCACTCGGCGTGAAGTTTTTTCCAGCTTAGTAATTGCATCTTGCTCATATTTAGTCGGGATTCGAGCTTTCTCCCAAAAAATGAACACTTCTCGTATTGTAAGTTTTGCTGATTCTCTTACAGTTAATTTCACAGTACGTAAATTATAAAATAAAGCACACAAAACTTGACGATTTGAGGGTAGTTTACAACCGGTGATCTGGTGAATGGGATAGCCCACAAGAAATATTTTATCCTTGGTCCTGCTTTGTACACCTGATGTGGATGCCATTTCAGAGGCCAATAGGTAAATAACAGTTAAATTGGAAAATGAAACAAAATATATTGCAAACTTTAATTTCAATAAAATGTTTTCAAATGCCTTTTAAAATAATACTATAATAGTTATAAAAACAATAACACACACACTTGGAAAATTAAAAAAAAAAAAACGTTAAAATATCTTCACTAGATAATTGTTCGATCTAACCAGCTCAAAGGCACTTTAGAAACTAAACTGAATAAATAAAAGGTCGGTTGTACGCTGAAGAAAAATCACCATCCCTAAAATAGAAATTAGATTCACCCTCCTTTTTACCTGTCAAACGGGTCTTTCTTTGGTAAACTAGTCAGGTAATCCCCATATAATAAAAGATTAAATTTGAACAAAAGGCTCTTTATGTTTGAAAATTGAGTTCCAAAATACTTTTTAACAAAAAAATGTTAATTCCGAGACACATTATGTAAAAACCCGTAAAATTCTTAGAATACTCCCAAACTGGCTCCTACTGGTACCAGGTCACGTTTTTGGGGCTAAAGGCTGTTGTAACTCGGTTTGACTTAAAATAACAACAATTATGTATAGAATATAAATTTTGAAGAACAACATTAGCTTTCTTTTGAGATATTAAGCGTGTTTCTATTATTTACCGTTCTGGAGTTATGGCTCCATATGTCAGCTTTTTGGCCAAAAATTTGGATTTTTTCAAACTTTGAGCGACGAGCGGCACGGGTTAATGTCGTTTAATCGAGCTCAAATTTCGGCTATCTCAATATCTGGAAAGGGGAATCGTTTTGTGGGCTCCAGACGAACAAAATTCCGACATCGAATTTTTGCGGTCCCCCTAATGTACATTATGTTCAATCGACTATATCAACAAATGATAATGGGTGAACTGGACATGTCGTCACGTACTGTGTGATTTTAGTTATTTTATTCGCGAGGTGCTGGAAGATTGGTGTATGAATAATACCAATGAATAATTAGGTGGTCGAAATGAAACAGTGGAAATTGATGAGGCCAAGTTTGGTAAGCGCAAGTACAATCGTGGGCGCGTTACAGAAAGTGCTTGGATTTTTGGCGGCTTTGATAGAAGCACCAAAGACGTTTTTATGGAAATTGTCCCAGAACGTTCTGCTGACACTTTATTAGACGTGATAAAACGGGATATCAAATCCGAAACGACAATTATGTCGAATTGCTGAAAAGCATATAATTTCCCGTCAAGGTAAATTATACAGATACAGAACCTGAACTAACCTGAACTATCTACATCTAATTGATCACTCAAATACATACATACATGCATACGTACATGCATACATACATGCATATATACATGCATACATACATGACTACATACATGCATACATACATGTATACCTACATGCATACATACATGCATACATACATGCATACATACATGCATACATACATGCATATATACATCCATACATACATACATGCATACATACATATAGGCCACACATATATTTATTTTTTTAGGTTACAAGCTCCTTTCTGTCAATCATTCCTACAACTTTGTTGATCCTGATTCAGGGGCATACACTCAAAATATTGAGATGCTCGTAAGGGAATGTCCAAATATGGTCGTCGAGAATACCATATAGATGGATATATCGTAGATTTTGTATTCAGGCGGCATTTTTCGTATCATACCATGCGAGTGCTTGAACTGGCTGTTGTCATAAAGAATTATTTTACAAATAATAATAATAATAATAATAATACTTTGGCTGACTTGGTCTGCGCCCGTCAGCCAAACATGGAACCACATTAACCAAATGTGAGAAAGAAGAACTTTTTTGTAAAATAATAATAATAACCCCCTCATTATATCAGCCACAGGCCTTACACCAATAACATTCACACCACATTTAGTGCAATTGGGACTCAACACAGACATACACAGAAACATTCAGAAGTCAGTGTAACATTGTCAGGTCATTCCTTAATACGGAATAGTAATAGCGTTTGTGCTGACTTGGTTTTGGCCCGTCAGCCAAACATGGAACCACATTGATCAAATGTGAGAAAGAAGAACTTTTTGTAATAATAATAATAACTGTACATCAGACGGGGTATATTTCAGGGAGACTCGCTCAGTGCTCTATGGTTTTGCCTCTGTCTCAATCCACTCTCAAATATACTAAACAGAACAGAGCATGGCTTCAATATCAGACACCAAAAAGAGAATCAACATAAAATAAACCACCTCCTATATATGGACGACATAAAACTCTACGCTGCCACACAAACACAGCTGAAAGAACTCCTCAAAATCACAGAAATATTCACCTTAGATGTCAATATGGAATTTGGTATAAGTAAATGCAAAGTGCTCCACATCAACAAAGGCCAATGGAAGCACCACCATGAGACAGAAACCATCAACAATGAAACGCTCGATAACATGTTCGATAAAGAAACATACAAATATCTAGGCTTCCAACAAAGCACCAAACTCAACCACACTCACATCAAAACAGAGCTCAGAACCGAATTCAAAAACAGACTGACGAAACTTTTGCAAACAAAACTCAACTCTAAGAATCTCACTAAAGCCATCAACACGTTCGCTATACCTATACTCACATATTCATTTGGTATCATCAAATGGTCACAAACAGACATAGAAAATATTCACATCCTTATACGATCTCAATTCACCAAATACAGGAAATTACACCCCAACGCATGCAAAGAAAGACTTACCATCGAGAGGAAGGCAGGAGGAAGAGGAATTATAGACCTCAGATCATTACACACAAAACAAATACAAACACTTAGGAAATTCTTTCACAGCAAGCAAACCAGCCTCCACACAGCGACAGTGAAAGCAGACAAAAACTACACACCTCTCGACTTAGCCCGGGCAGACCACTCAGCAGACACACACAGTCACACCCAATTACAACAGGAAAAGATGAAAACGTGGTCAGAGAAAACACTCCACGGAAAACACAGATACCACATAGAACAAGACCACATAAATAAAAAACAATCATACACCTGGTTACGGGATGGGCAGCTATTCCCTGAGACTGAAGGCTTCTTACTTGCCATCCAGGATAAAGTCATATTAACCAGAAACTACCAAAAGCATATCATCAAAGACCCGACTATTGCAGAGGACAGATGTAGGAAATGCCACCAGCAGAAAGAAACGATCGAACACATAACGAGCGGATGTAAAATATTGGCCGGAACGGAGTACACAGCCAGGCATGATTCAGCTGCCAAAGTGGTTCACCAAGCACTAGCCACAACATACAGACTCATAGAAAACACAGATCCCTACTACAAATACACGCCAACATCCATACTTGAAAATGAAGATTACAAGCTCTACTGGGATATCGGTATCCATACAGATAAAACAGTCTCCGCCAATAGACCCGATATTACTTTTCAGTGCAAAAAAGGAAAAGTCACCTATCTGATTGACATATCTGTCCCCAACGACACAAACATCCAAGCGAAATACACAGAAAAAATTTCCAAATACACAGACCTTGCAACGGAAATAAAAAGGCTATGGAGACAGGAAAAAGTCATCATTGTCCCCCTCATTATATCAGCCACAGGCCTTACACCAATAACATTCACACCACATTTAGTGCAATTGGGACTCAACACGGACATACACAGAAACATTCAGAAGTCAGTGATTTTGAAAACATGTAACATTGTCAGGTCATTCCTTAATACGGAATGGTAATAGCGTTTGTGCTGACTTGGTTTTGGCCCATCAGCCAAACATGGAACCACATTGGTCAAATGTGAGAAAGAAGAACTTTTTGTAATAAATAATAATAATATGGCATAAATCTCTATACTGCCACAGAAATACGGCTGAAAGAACTCCTCAAAATCACAGAAACATTCACCTTAGATCAATATGGAATTTCGTACAAGTAAATGTAAAGTGCTCTACATCAACAAAGGCCAATGGAAAGGCTACCATGAGACAGAAACCTTCAACAATGAAACATTCGATAACATGCTCGACAAAGAAACATAAAAATATCTAGGCTTCCAACAAAGCACCAAACTCAACCACTCTCACATCAAAACAGAGCTCAGAACCGAATTCAAAAACAGATTCACGAAACTTATACAAACAAAACTCCAAAAATGTCATTAAAGCTATCAACACGTTCGCTATACCTACATTCACATATTCATTTGGTATCATCAAATAGTCACACACAGACATAGAAAACATTCACATCCTTATGCGTTCTCAATTCGCCAAATGCAGGAAATTACACCTTAACGCATGCAAGGAAAGGCTTACCGTCGAGAAAAAAAGCAGGAGGGAAAGGAATCATAGAGATCACTACACACAAAAAAACAAATAGAAGCACTTAGGAAATTCTTTCACACCAAGCAAACTAGCCTCCACACAGCAACAGTGAGAGAAGACAAAAACTACACACCTCTCGACTTATCCCGAGCAGACCACCCAGCAGACCCACACAGTCACACCCAATTACAATGGGTAAAGATGTAAACGTGGTCAGAAAAAACACTCCACGGAAAACACAGAAACCACATAGAACAAGACCACGTAAATAAAAAACAATCATACACCTTGTTAAGGATGGGCAGCTATTCCCTAAAACAGAAGGCTTCTTTCTTACTTGCCATCCAGGATAAACTCATATTAACCAGAAACTACCAAAAGCATATAATCAAAGACCCAACTATTACTGATGCGGGAAATGCCACCAACATAAAGAAACAATCGAACACAAGCGGATGTAAAATATTAGCCGGAACGGAATACGCGGTCCGACCTGACTAACCGCCAAAAGTAGTTCACCAAGCACTGACCACAACATACAAACTCATAGAAAACACAGATCCATACTACAAATACACACCAAGATCCATACTTGAAAATAAAGATTACAAGCTCTACAGGGACATCAGTATCCATACAGATAAAACAGTACCCGCCAGTAGACCCGATATTATTTTGCAATACAAAAAAGGAAAAGTCACCTATCTGATTGACATAGCTGTCCCCAAGGATACAAACATCCAAACGAAATACACAGAAAAAATCTCTAAATACACAGACCTTGCAACAGAAATAAAAAGGCTATGGAAACAAGAAAAAGTCATCATGGTCACCCTCGTCATATCAGGTACAGGCCATACACCAACAACATTCACATCACACTTACTACAATTAGGACTCAACAAAAACATACATAAAAACATTCCGAAGTCAGTGATTTTGAAAACATGTAACATTGTCAGGTCATTCCTTAATATACAACAACCATGAAACCACATTGACCAAATGTGGGAAAGCAGAACAAAAAAAAAAAAATATTAATGTAAAATAATGATACCTTTTTCATTTACAGATAAAAATATATATTTTTGATTTTTGAAAATATATATATTTTTTAACAAATATAAATAAAAAATCCCTTCCCTCACCTCAAAATGCAAATTCTTATAAAAAGAAAATGGCCCTTAATATGCGGATAAATTTTTGAAGTCGATTAGGCCTGGAGCCCCACTTGTAAATATTTACCCTTTTGGGGAATATAAAACAAAAATATTTATTTACACAGACAATGTCAGATAATTTTAAACATTTCTAAAAATAACTCAAATTTTTGAACTTAAACATACTCGTATGTAATAAAATATATAGCAAAACAACGATGAAATATATTTATCTAATATAATAATACTCACTTTTCATGCAAGCTCTTTATCATTCTTGTGAACTGAATTCCTATATTAAACTTTGTTACGTGTTGAAAACACTTTGCCATTTATCAGTGATAAAAATTTAATCGATAATTATTGTTATTGATTTGAATCTTCATAATAGGGAATAATATTTGGATGACAAATAGGAA
Source organism: Pachyrhynchus sulphureomaculatus (assembly GCA_019049505.1). Classification (NCBI taxonomy): domain Eukaryota; kingdom Metazoa; phylum Arthropoda; class Insecta; order Coleoptera; family Curculionidae; genus Pachyrhynchus; species Pachyrhynchus sulphureomaculatus. Next base: position 83,278,923 of record CM032456.1, read on the forward strand.
ATATTTACAAGCATAATTCATGACTTGCTGCTCTCTGAGAAAATTGTATTTAAAATTTTCCGAACAAAAAAATCTCCCAGAATGCACCAAATCATATTTTTTCAGCATTTTCTGTTCGAAATTACGCTAGAATGACTTTGTTTTAGAAAAGTTCTCCTTGGAGATACTTATTGTAACAGGAAAATTCTATTTAACCACATCTTTAAATATTTGACATTTCAATTTACCAAAAATTTTCAAGCTTTACGCGTCAATGGAAGGCATATACGAAACCTTTCTTTATTTTTAGGAATAAGGGTTTTTGAAAAGGTTCCTTTCATATTTTTGCAGGAGCGCCGAATTTACAATAGCGTCATTCGTTCCACTATAACAAGGGAGCAGATTTCGGTAGCATAAGTCATTTCGGTAAAGCAAAACTTCTGTCAACTATTTACTTGCAAAAAACTGCATAATTGAATAACTTAAAGTCGAAGTAAAAATATAGCCCAGTCACCAGGGGTTTTGAGCTTTCATTAAATGTTAACAGACTGCATTTTGGCACACACGTAATGTTTTAGACGTAGAATACGATAAAGAAAAGTTTGTTATTGTTTAATGTACACTAAGCCCACAAAATCCAAAATAAAATAAAAAATTCGGTTTTTCGGTAATATCTCGAAAAATAAATAACCGATCAAGTGCAAGTTGAACTTGCGCAATAAGTGTTCCGTACGCTGATTGCTTTTAAAATAAAAAATTGTTACGGAGATATAAAATGATCAGTGACTTCACAAAATACACCCCAAATGAGTTTTCAACAAAGTTTGTTTCCAATCTTTACTGAAAACTGATGACCATGAAATTATTCTACACCCCGTGGAGAATATTTCAGAATTTTTTCAAAATTTTTTGATCAGTGCTTTTAGAGATAAGAGAGGGGGGCAGCGATTTTTCGCGATTTTTTAAAAATAATACAAAGAAAAGTGTGCACAACTATTACATTATATATATATATATATATATATATATATATATATATATATATATTATATATATATTTTTACTCGTGTTTTCACAAGCTTTCATTTGACAGCACACTCGATGACTTAATTTTTTTTTTTCCACTTCCGATTTCACCCCCAAAAACTAATCCCTTAAGTCAAAATTTAACTTTCAAAACTACACGGCTCTGATGAGGCCATTAACTCCTATATTAGTACCAAATTTCAACTTTCTGTGACAAACAGTTTCGGAGAAAATCGGGTGACAGACGAACAGACACCGAAGTGTGTTCCGTATGGAACGCTAAAAAGATATCGAAAATCTGATAGCACCGCGTGAAAGAGCGAAAAAAGATTTTTTTCCATATTTTTATTATTAGCGTGGGAATTTATTATTAGCGTGGGAATTTATTAAAAAATCGGATAGGTGATTCAAAAATTGTAGCGCGCCTAACAGGTTAATTTGAAAGTTTACGCACACCGCTTGAAGATTAATCGATATAACTTGTTTTCAGACTGTAAAGAAAAAATTAAAAGACAGCTTTTTGAAGAGGAGACTTTCAACTTTGGTTCTTATTATTGTTGTTTTATAATTTGTAAAACTTAAAACGAAATTTTTGTTCGCATGATTTTAACGGGTATACAGTAAATTATAAATATTTAATAAAAAAATCCTTGTGCATATATCATTATTATACCTTAAGTTTAAATCTAAGTATAATTAAAAATACCCACATAGTCTGTATTAGTTAAAAATTGAGTTTTAAAATATGATAATTTACCTGCTGTAGTGCGCCGCCGGCAATTTTACGTTCAAAGCAGTACGAATTGGTCATAAAAAGCCAGACGATTTTTTTTAGTTACAGTTAAAAGTATACTTGATATTAGAAAATCATTAAAAACTTAAAAAAACTTTCTCCTTTTTTGTAATTTTGCTCTTAAAAAAATGTTCATGGTAAACGTATTTTTTGCTTTTATTAATCATACAATTTAAACTTAAAATAAAAAAAAAATATTTAAAGGTGGGAAACGAAAGGTAAAAGTCTAAGCTACAAATATAAAGTATTCATATTTCATTTAATCATTCAGATACAAAGGAAACAGTTACTGAAAATACAAAAATTCTAAATTACTCGAAGAAATTAAATGAATTACGTACTCTCTGGCTGTCATATTGGATCCGCCATTTTGAATTTTTCAAAACCGTCATCAGATTCTTAATCAGCACCCCGAGAAAACCCTTAATAGTCAATTTCAAAATCATTAACGGTATGCAGAACGTTTTTTTCAGTTACGGCAAAACTAAAAAAAATAATCTATATACTATTATTTTGTGAAATTTGCAGTTTTTTCATGTGGTGCTGTTAGTTCGATATCTTTTATATTTTTCGAGATATTTGCGAAAAATCGAATTTTTCATTTTATTTTTAATTTTATAGGCTTTTCGCATACTTTAGAGCAGCAAACTCTTTTATTGTATTCTGCGTTCCAAAAATTACCTGTATGCCAAAATGCAGCATGTTAACATTTAATGACAGCTTTTCGTAAAAATTTGTCTCTGACGAATGGCCTAAAGAACCGTACCAAATGCAACAGCTTCAGTTCGATACCGGTCGATGGTTAACCCATATCTGCTTGTGAGCGGTAATCTAAGTGATGTCTTGTCATCAACAACAGGATTTATTAATTCGTAAACATCAATTCAAAGTATATAACTAATTTTAGAAATCAGACATAAGGATACAAATAGTAGTGATGTACATTAAAAAATTATGACGAAAAAAAAAACAAATTTAAAAGTCCAATCAATCTAATAACACTTATGTAGAAATACGAGTTTATGCTACACATAACATATATGCTTATCAAATACATGTTTAGAAAAATCCAATTGAACATTCAAGAAAATCTCGAGCGGTTGCACTATATCCAGGACATTCGATCATGTTTGGTTTCACGGATTATTGGCTAAGTTACGCTCTTATGGAATGTCTGAAAGGTCTTGTTTATGGCTCTCGGATTTCCTCAGGGAGTGTTCTTTACCAGTAGCAGTCGCTGAATTTCTTTCTAATACTATCACTATTAACGCCAGTGTGACAGTAACCAAATAGAATTTAATGCTACAATAATATATCGGGACACGCCATTCCTCTAGCATCGTCACTCAAATTAAAGGGCGTTATCTTGAGAACGAATGTTTTGGCCTAAACATGTCGAATGCATAGCAGAGAGAACTCCTCAAAAACTGGGAATACTATTTCCAACTAGGAAGCTTTACACTTCAGAACAACTCTTAATTCTGTACAAAGCTTCAATTCGGGCAACTAAAGAGCACTGCTTCCATGTTTGGAGCTCTGCTCCAAAACATGTACTGCATCTGTTGTATTTTATTCAGAAGAAAGCTGTTCGCCTGATTGGAGACCCAGAACTCACCAGAAACTTTAATACCTTGAAACGTCGAACAACGGTTGGTAGCTTGAGTCTATTTTACAAGTGTTTTCATGGAAAGTGTTCAATGGATATAACCCGATTAATTCCTCCCAGAGTGATGCATGCTATGAATACACGCCGCACTAATACATCATATCCACATGAGGTTCAGCTTGTTACTACTAGCACAACCAAGACCAATGTGAATCGCTTTTTACGCACACGCGTCGCTACTGTAGTGCTTTAAGGATTTTCCTGCAGCAAATATGCAAAGTCCAATAAAGAAACAATAGTGGTAAGTTCAGTTAAAGCAATAACCTAAGTTTAAAACTTAATAGAGTACAAAAATACAATTTACATCCGACAAATATCGCATTCACACACACACACACACACACACACACAAAAAGCTTTACGAATACGACGCTACTGTTGTAAGTTAAACAAAAAAATAAAATAAAGGAAAACTATAATGCATACAATAAACACAATTTTGTGCTCAATAGCGCCAGTAAATTACATCGCTCAAAACTAAAATCATGCATTACTAACTGACAAAAAATTTATTCCCAAAAATGAGAACGGAAAAAATTCATAAATTTTTTTGAATACGTGACATATGTGTCAATAATAGAATGCTTTAGATTTAAAATAGTCAGGAAATAAAAATTGCCATTGTATTGTAGGTTTTTATTCATTAATTCGCGAATCAGTTTATAATTACAAGAATATTGGAGGTTAATTGGATTTGTGTTCACCATTTATTAAAAGTCAGAGAAACGTATTTTACAGGTATAAAACACAATAATGGAAATTCTAAGTATTTATTAGGATTAGGCTAATGCTAAATCCCTACGAAATAAATTTTAAATAAAAAAAGAATTCTCGACCTCTAATCTTTCTTTTATAGATATAGCCTGGATACTCACTCAAACTTGCTGGTCTTTGTACTAATAAAAACTAAAATCTTAATTTCACCTGTTTCATCTTTTTGACGAGTTGTCCCACTTTTGTATGACGCAAATTTTTTAGTTTGTCCATAGTCCTGAGTCGTATTTTTTTACATTAGCACAAACTACTTTTATTACAATAATCTTTCTGTTAACACAATTATTATTTCTTCTGATCAGTTATTCAGGCTAAATATTCATTTCTCATATTTTCATAAATATTTTGATCATCCTATTTGCTTGATCGGAATATTAAATTTAAAGGTATATTATTAATTTTATCTGACAGTTGCATCAATAATTGGTCGTTTATCATATAACTGTAATGGAAAGCAGATATTTTATGTTAGCTTAACAGGACTTTGTGCATTTCACGGCATATTTGTTTGTCATTTACGCGCAAATATAGCAATTTGGCTAATATGTACAATATTTTCTCTAAAAGTTAAAAACGCAAGATGTCTATTCAAAGTACAGAAGTAAAAATAAAACTCCATTTGATGTGGTTCATATACAGTAAAGCTGGAAGAAATTTAATATTGAAACCAATGTAAACAAGAGAATAAGAAAGAATTGTTATTCTTCAATTTTATTTTATTATATATATACATACATATATATATATATATATATATATATATATATATATATATATATATATATATATATATATATATATATATATATGTGCGTATGTGTATAGAAGAGCTGATCTGGAAATATTTGTTTGTTACATTCGAGGTGGAATTTTGTCTCACTACTCTCTCATTTTCAATACTGACTGGTCCGATTAGAATGTTAGTTACTTAGCTACAGTGGTACTGAGAGTAAAACACCGTACTCTGACGAGTTAACATTGAAAATGCCAAGTGAGACCTTGGTGAAACATCTGCAAAATTCCATCCGGAATGTAAAAAACGAACAGATATATTCCCGGATCAATTCTTCTACACATTTCTCCACCCATAAAACCCATTGTTTAATAAGAACTGCGATTTGCACCTTATGTATATCCTAATTTCTATGGATGAATTGAGTGGATACTAATACTGAGAGAGAACGAAATTTACAATATCAGCTAGCCCGTGTTATTTGGAGAGATGGAGAACGAAGTAATTTTTATACGCCTTTTGAAAATGGTCTCTATAGTTGTTTAAAGCTTAGTTGCACTGTTTTGGGCACCATTCAATTTAGAATAAAAAGAATCTAATTTTAGCTCAAAAAATGCAAAAGTACTGAAGACTATTTAGATGTCGTTAGAAAATTAAATAAAGTATAACTTATAGGTCCTGTAAGGTAGAACGAGAGTTCAGTGAAATACTACGCTAACACGCTTACATGTATTATTACACCTTTAAGATTAAACAGACTAAATAAATAACTTTTTATGCTATGAGAGTGCACATATTCACAGATAGTGTTTAAATTAGAATTATGACATCGATTCTCGTATCACTTATTCTAAGTATGAAGAATAGCTTTAAAAGGTACGATATAGAAAGTTTATTCCAGATTCACTTCCTGTGAAACAGACTTCGAGGTCACACGTGTTGCGTAGTCATTGGAAACAAACGTTGTAGAAAGGAAGTAAGATATTTAACCTGTTGTACTAATGACTTACTGCTTGGGTTCTCCTCATAGGTTCTCTATCAACTGCTTGGCCTACCCTGGTGAGATTCTCATCAAAATATTGCACACACACTACTCCCTCATTCTCATTTGGGTAATTGATCAATCCTTGACCCGAAATGCCTTAGGATGAGTAGAATATTTCTAGAATAGAAAAAAGTCTCAGACTTGAGGTCTGAAAAAAGGCACCCACTCGGTGATTAAAAAAAAAACCTCTTCGCTTCATGATGGAAGAACAAGCCATCACTGTATGATGGAGGAGAAAGCCTCGAAAAATCGAAAATCTCTCCCCCCTCTCCCTTTCTCCGCGTCGAAGTGAAGTCTTCAAAATGTACTAGTTCACTTCGGGAGCACGAAAAAGGAGAAGGGAGTCTCAGACTTGTAACTTGATAGACAAGGACTGAGGATGCTCGTCCTAATCATAATCCATACGTATTCAATGCAAATGAAATAAAGTAAATCGATCACATGAGCTTAGTACAGGTTGGGTTACACTGCTCAATCAAATATAAAAAAAAACTAATAAAATTTAAATTCACTTCTTGACTTAAATTAGCAATTATTACATAAATTAATAAAAGAAAAATCGTGTTGTAACATGATCTTAAAACTTAGGAGAAAATGAATGTGACTATATATATATATATATATATATATATATATATATATATATATATATATATATATATATATATATATATGTATATATATATATATATATATATATATATATATATATATATATATATATATATATATATATATACAGTAAAACTCCGATTAACCGAGTCGCGATTATCTGAGCTCCGGATTAACCGAGCCAATCCGAGGTACGCGCATCTATGCTGAGTATTAACCGAGCTTCTAAAATATGTATGTACATATTTCCATTTAAAATCGTCGGGGCCTTCGGGGAATCCCCCTGGCCCGTGTGAGGGGTTCCCCTATTTAGGACTCTTTCAGCATGTAAATTTGCGTGAATGCAATGAGTTATAGCGTTTACTACGGAGAAGTATGAGTATACTCACTAATTTATTTGGTTGGAGTTCTGGTAGTTAAGTGTAATTAATACGAACTGCTTTGTTTGAATTTTTGTTTGTCGTATTATAATGGAGCAAAACAAGCGTAAAAGAATCGTTGTTCCTATTGAAGAAAAATTAAAAGCCATCGGAAGAATTGAAGCAGGAGAGACAATTAAAGTTGTTGCACGAGATTATGGAGTAGGTGAGGTAACAGTTGGAGATTGGAAAAGAAACCCCACAAAAATAGTAGAGTGGTGTATAAATCAAGCCTCCTCTTCCTCAGGAAGAAAATCAATGAAAACCGGCGACTATGAAAAGGTTAACGAAGCTTAATTCATGTGGTTTAACCAACAGAGATCTGTCAGGTCCAATTTTACAAAAGAAAGCAATAATGATTAGTAGACAATTCCCAGAGATAGATCAGATTACCGCCGGTTCTGGATGGCTTGACAGCTGGAAAAAACGTTACGGTGTACGACAACTGACTGTATGTGGTGAAAAACTTTCTGCTGATGTGTCATCAGTTGAGAAGTTTAAGCAGAAACAAATCGAAGATTGTAGATACACATGTGATCAAATGTACTGCTGTGACGAAACTGGTCTGAATTATAAAATGCTTCCATCAGAAACATTGGCATCTCGACAGGAAAAATCAGCTTCTGGGCACAAACGAAGTAAGGAAAGATTAACTATAATGGTATGTTCCAATGCATCTGGCAAGCACAAAATCCCACTGATGGTGATTGGCAAGTCTGCACGTGCAAGAATTTTAAAAGACATCTCACCCAAAGCCCTACCAATCTATTACAAAAGTCAGAAGAGCACATGGATGGATGCGACCTTATTTACTAACTGGTTTGAAGAAGAATTCGTGTCATCTGTGTCTAAATTTTTGAACAGAAACCGTCTTCCTATTAAAGCAATTTTGTTAATGGATAATGCCCCCTCTCACCCTGGAGAAGGACTTCATGTGGGCGAAATTGTAGTAAAATTTTTTCCTCCAAATGTAACCAGCATAATGCAACCAATGGATCAAGGCATCTTCGAAAACATTAAAAAAAATTATAGGCGTTTATATCTTCAACATCTGTTAGAACACACAGAAAAGGAGGATATTATCAATGGGATGAGAAAGGTTACACTGAAAAATGTTATTTACTGGGTAAGTCAAGCTTGGGATTCTGTGCGTACTACCACTATTCAAAAATCTTGGTCAAAAGTTATTGATTTTGAGGACTATAATGACAGTGAAAATGATACTCCATTAAATGAATTAGCTTTGAAATTGAGAAGCCATGGAGAAATGTTCTGTTCAAATTTTGACAGCGAGATAGAAGAAAAAGAAAAAAGTTTATTTGAATTAATGCAAAAATTAAAAGGTTGCGAAAATATGACAAGAGAAGATGTTGTTAAATGGATTACAGCAGATGATTTAGAAGAAGAAATGAGTATTGAAGAAATAACGAATGCCTTTCAGGAAACCGAAAAATCAGATGACGATGACGATGACGAAGCAGCGGTGAGTGAACAGTCTCCCACTAAGATCTCTCATCAAGAAGGCTTTGCTTCTTTGGAAAAAGCTTTGAGGTATATCGAAGAACAACCAGAGGCAACCCAAGCTGATTTGCTTCTTCTATTTCTATTCTATTAGATGGAGAAACATTACAGCGAGAAAAAGAAGATGCAATATGAAACAGAAGCGCATAGATCCCTATTTCACTGTTTTATAATGTATGTAACTATTTATATATTAAAAACGTCAATACATTGGTTTAAAGTATTGGTGTTTATTTTTTGAATGAATAAAAAACAAATCCGGATTATCCGAGGAGGGTGCCTCCCCTCTACGTTACCTCGGATAACCGGGGTTCTACTGTATATATATATATATATATATATATATATATATATATATATATATATATATATATATATATATATATATATATATATATATATATATATATATATATATATATATATATATATATATATATATATATATATATATATATATATATATATATATATATATATATATATATATTATATATATATATATATATATATATATATATATATATATATATATATATATATATTATATATATATATATATATATATATATATATTTCTTTCTTAAAGAGGCCCACCCCGCCTGGAATTGTCGATTGGTGCCCTCCTCTAAAAGCAGTTTCACCGTTAGTATTCTCTTTATTCTCTATCGAAACGACTTTTGTATCCATATGCTTTCCCCACCACTTAATCATTTGGTTTCATAATACAAAAAATTAAGACATAGATGTATTAACCATAAATTTTATTACCTGTCAAAATCCAAAAACTTTCACGCCTAGAACATGAATATTTCGAAAACAATAGAACATCGCATCCCCCATATTGGTGGGATGAAGAAATTAAATACGAAATTGAAGAAAAACGGAAAAGCTATCACAAATACTTAAGTTCAAAGAGCACAAACGACAAAGTAAAATACAAAGAATCCCAAGCAAGAGTAAGCAAAATGATTAGTGACAAAAAGAACAACCAATGGGAAAAGACATACTCAAGACTCAACACTTACATAGGAGGAAGAAAAAGCACAGAAAGCTGGAGACTTCTTAAAAATATGAGAACAGAACGGAAAAGAGAAATCTTCTCACCAATAACACCAGAAAAATGGAACCAATATTTTACAAATAGGCTAACAGATGATAGACCAGAGTTCAAAAGTACCCAACATGGAAACCCATGTTGGGTACTTTGGGGGATCCCCAATAACGATAACAACATCAGAACTTAAACAAGTATGTAAAACGCTAAAAAATGGTAGAGCTTCAGGACCAGGAAACATCCCAGGAGAGATAGTAAAATACGGAACTGAAAAGCTGTTTAGCGCTTTGAGGAACTTATTCCAAAGATGCATTAACACATCAGAAGTACCTGAGGAATGGAAAATATCATACATATCAACAATTCATAAGAACGGAGACAAAAATAATTGCGATAACTATAGGGGAATAACGGTTACAGGATCTATTAGCAGAATATACGAAAAATACTTAAAAATAGAAGAGAAACGGAATATGCGGACGTAGAAGCTGAAGAACAGGCAGGCTTCAGAACAGGAAGATCCACAATAGACCATCTCTTCTCACTGACACAAATCCTAGAAAAGAAAACCGCATTTGATCAGGAAGTCCATGTCTTGTTTGTTGATTTAAAAAAGGCCTACGACAGCGTGCCCCTAATGAGATTGTGGGAAACACTACAACAGAGTAATGTAAGCACCGAAATAATTAAAGCCGTAAAATCCTTATACCAAGACGCAAGAAGTAGTGTAAAAACCAAATATCGTATAACAACAGGGTTCCAGGTCACAAAGGGTCTCAAACAGGGCTGCTGTATATCCCCAACGCTATTTAAAATCTATTTGGAGAGTGCACTGAAGAACTGGAAAAGGAAATGCAGCAGTATGGGATTGCCACTGGATGACGATACTACATTGTACACGCTGTCATTGGCAGACGACCAGGTAGTAGTCGCTCAGGACATCGATGATATGGAATACATGACACGAAAACTTATGGAGGAATATGAAAAATGGGGCCTAGAAGTCAATATTAAAAAGACCGAGTACATGTGCGTCGGAGGACAACAGCAGGACTTGAAACTGGCCACAGGACACACCATCAAACACTGTTATAAGTATTTGGAAACGAGAATATCTAGGGACGGAACACTGGAAGAAGCAATATTCGAAAGGAATATCCAAGGAAGAAAAGCGATTGCAATGCTTAATAGTATACTATGGGAGAAAAACATAACCATAACTTAATAGTGGAAAGTATAATAACTTACAGCTCCCAGGTGTGGCCATTGAAGGAAAGAACAGAAAAAATACTAAAAGCTACAGAAATGGATTTCTGGAAACAAGTAGCCAGAAAATCCAGAAAAGACCGCATACCAAATGACACGATAAGACGAGCTTTAGAAATAAAGCACGATATAGTGGACGAAATCAGAACCCAACAGTTGGTATGGTACGGACATGTACAGAGAATGTCACAAGACCGACTACCTAAAAAGATTTTAAATTGGAACCCTCATGGAAAAAGAAAGCGAGGAAGACCACGCCAAAGCTGGAGAGCAGGAATCAACAAGGAAGTACTAGAGAGAGATCTGGAGGAGGAGGGATGGAGAAACCGGGAGGAGTGAAAATTAGGCATCGGAAGACGGAAGACGTTATAAAACCGATTGATATATATATATATATATATATATATATATATATATATATATATATATATATATATATATATATATATATATATATATATATATATATATATATATATATATATATATATATATATATATATATATATATATATATATATATATATATATATATATAGAACATCGGCATAGGGTAAAATTAACTAACCTTTTTAAAATTTATAAGTTAACACTGTTTACGATCTAATCTTGTAACGACGCATCTACCAAATTATTTTCGATAGCTTAAAAACCACCATTAAAGTCACAGCTGAAATTTTAAAAAAATATATATTTTGTGATTTTCCAAATTCTACCAAAAGGACACTAAAGTTGAAGCCTCCTATACACGACTTTAATTCTATACTTTTGGGAAAAGTGATAATATTTCATCGATTTTATAAAAGTTTTCACATTTGCCTTAACTAAGTCACAAAAGTCACTTGAAATATTTTTACCCACAGGAAAAATATATTCCGGAGGATCTTTTACAGTCAATATATTTTGCCTATATGACTTTATTACCATATGTTGCAAATGTCGACGGCTATAGGGAATATAAACTGGTTATGTTGTTAATAAAAGTAAACCACAATAATGGGATTTTTATTAAAAAAAACTTTTTACGTTTATTTAGCAGGTTATAAAATAATTTAAAAATAATAATGAGTGTTATTTTATGAATAGAGGACAATAAATAAGCACATTTAATGTTTGAATCTAAACAAAAGCTTTTATTATTAAATTAAGAGATAATCAATTTTGATGTATGATTCCAAATATATAAAATATAATTTTTATATTTATTGCCCTTTCTGAAGGTAGGGAACGAATTTTAAATACACTGGTGTTGTTAAAAATAGAGAGCACACGTTCATCAAGTCGGTTTTAACACTACGACTTAATTAATATTGTGATTTGAAGAAGAATAGCAATGGCAACATTGATGTTGATGAAGCAACTACCAAAAGAGATTACAAATGTGGCTTTATCGGAGAATTCTAAAAATTTCAGGAACACAACATGTGTCTAACCAAGAAGTTCTCCGAAGAATTGAGAACAACGAAATAATAAACACGATAAAGACTCGTAAACTCGAATACCTCGATCATATAATGACAAACCAAAGAAAAATCGACTCAAACTATTTGGCTTCATTTAACACGAATCCTAGAATTTAGTCTCCAATTTTACGGATTTTAGTATTATTGAAAAGCCCAGTCTATTTTCTTTCTAATGATACCAAATTCCATAACATACTTCATGCCTTTTACTAATTAAAATGACTAAAATGGGAAAGGAGGAGAATAAGAAATGAAAATAGGGATAAGAGAAAGGAAAAATTAAACAAATTTTAAGTTTAACAATTAAATTTATTGATAAAAACCAAAATCAATATTTTGTATTACCCTCCACCTCCCTAGCCCTGATTACTGCTTCCAGTCGGTTTTTCATGGAGCGGGTGAGCTTTTTCACCACTGTCTGTGGGATTCTTTCCCACTCTTACACCATGGCAACCTTTAAGTTCCTTAGCGATGCATGGGCTGGATCCCTGTCTCGAACCCTTTTTTTGAGCTCATCCTACATGTACTCGATTGGATTGCGGTCAGGACGTGCAGGTCAGTCTAATGTGGGTATTCCCACTTCCGCCAGGTATTGCGGCACCGATGCAGCAGCATGTGGCCTCACATTGTCATGCATTAGCACGAAGCTATCGCCAACAACCCAACGTAAGGAACGAAGTGTTCCTGCAGAATCTCCTCGATGTGCCGGTGAGCAGTTAATCCACCGCTACCAGTCTCATCAGTCACGAAAACCAAATCTATTTTCGCATTCAGTAAGATGCCTCCCCATACCATGACATACCCTCCTCCGTAGGCGAACATTTCAATAATGCAGCACTGCGCATAGCGCTCTCCAGGCCTCCTATAAATTCGTCTTCTTTCAGCATTGCCATGTAGACACATTCGGGACTCGTCGGAGAATAAAATGAAGCCCATTGCTCTAAGGTCCAGTCGACCTGTTCTCGGGCAAATTTGAGTCGCGCTTGTCGAAGGGGTGCTCTCAATTTGGGTCGGTTAGCTGGTCTCTTCGGAGTTAAGTTAGCTTCTTTAAATCATCTTCTGACTGTCCAATGACTAACAGCCCGACCACGAACTTGTCGGAGCTCCTGCTGGACCTCAACGCCGGTGAACTGACGATTTCTTAGAGTTGTGTTGACAATGAAGCTTTCATCTCGCTCCGAGGTGCACCTTCTTCTTCCTGATCCTGGTCTCGTGTAAATGCGCCGGTCTCTTGATAACGTCTATAAACTCTGGAGACAGCTGACTGGCTCAGGTGCAATTGCGCAGCGACTACACGTTGGCTATGCCCTTCTTACAATGCTGTTTCTTCCGGGGTGTCCATTTTCCGATGACGTAATCAGTAAACAGGTATAGCAGAGATGTTGACGGTTCCGATAAAGGAAAGATAGTAAAATGCACTTGCATGTGTTTTTGTAGCGATGAATAGTACCCACTGAGTACGTTGCTGAGCGGACAAAAACGGTTCTATTGAGTAAAACCGTTTTAATCAATAAAACTTTTTGGAATATTTAGGATTATGGAGTCTCATTATTTCCAAAGTTAGCAGAGTCTTTTTATTAAAATCTAGCCATAAATGACCTATTATTTGAAATCTCGAGTTGTATTTCTGGTATTAAGTTATCGTTTATTATCATGTCACTGTAACACACCTATAATTCAGATTTCCTTATTTCAGAACTAAATGCGTACGGGAAACGTACTGGATAAATCACTTTACTCATTCTTTTAAATAATAACTGATGCTTTGTCTTGCTTCTTCTAATGTCCCATTGGCGGAAACCACTCTACAGTTGCACTTAAAATCGTTTAGAGGGTTAAGAGATTAGAACACTGAATGTGTTCATGTTAGTTCAAGTAAATATGCTCAGTATTCTAATCTCGATAAGTAAAGATCCCTAAAGATGCCTCGTGCAAGCGTAGGCGAAACGTCATAAAGTTACTACAATTTGACATGGTCTAATACCAAGAATCCCGATTTCTCATCTAACCAAGGCTGCGAGAGCTTCGGTTACAAATTGTTTGATATTGTGGTACTAACTGTTGTCTATTATTTAAAAATAAGATGAAGGAGATTTTCATAAAGAAATGTTACGAGTCAGTATGTTTTTCAAGTAATACTAAAGTAGCGTGGCACAGAAACCATTCTATCTACCAAGAATTTGCTCAAATATCTGTAATAATCTGTGGTGTAGCAAAGTGTGGAACTCTACTGTAGAAAAAGGTTCGATTTGTGAAAAATCTTCTCCCTCCTCGACCAGTCAATCAATTTTGTTTACTTTGTGGGAAAAGATCTAAGCCTTTAGAGTTCTAGTGCAAAAGGGTATTTTTTTCATCACAAGGTTTTGCCCCCCGAGTGCCGTTTGGCCTCTTTATAAGAGGCCCGCTCCACCTGTACTGTTAACTTTTTTCTTAAAGAAATACCTTTGAATTCACCCCCCTTCCCGCTCCTTGATCCTGGGTACACCACCAGTGATAATATATTCTTATTTTTGTAGTCCCAATCATGTTTTACAACTTTATAATTAATTTATATTACTATAATTTTTGTCATGAAAAACTAATCTATACTCTTTGTTTTATGCACATTAGAATTTAGACCAACTAATTTAATATATTGTTGTGGATAGCAATGGTTGACTACGAAAAAGCATTTGATTCGGTAGAGATATGGGCGCCTTAAGGAACAGCAGAGTCGATGAAGGTACACATCTCTTCTTGAACACATATATAAAAATGCCTCGACACAGACAGAAAAAATAAATAAAATCGAAATTAAAATAGGAATTAGACAAGGCGATTCGATATCCCCAAAGCTGTTCACATTGGCTATAGAAGACGTGTTTAAATCGTTAAAGTGAGTAAATAAAGGAATACTAATCAATCACTTAAGTTTCGGAGATGATGTCACTCTGATAGTAAATATAAAAGAAGAATTACTATAAATGCAATTAACACGTCTCGAGAAATAGATCTGAAAATAAACTTCACTATAACCAAATATTTGAACAACGGAAATGAAGATAACAGCCAGAAACTATTAGTAGAAGGTGAAAGAATAAGAAAAGTAAAAACATTCCTATATTTAGGACAAAAAATCGAAATAGCATAAAATAATTTAAAGGCTGGCTTGGATAGAAGAATCTCGTCAGCTTGGTCTGCATTCGGAAGGTTACAATATATATTTAAATTGGACATCCTAAATACAATAAAAGCCGGAATATTGGATTAATATTTACTGCCGGTAACATATGACACTGAAACGTGGGCTTTAAATAAAAGTATAATAAATAAACACCCAGGTAACCGAAAGAGCAAAAAAAAATAGAGGAGAATGCTAGGGGTTGGAGGGGTGTTGGGGGTGGAGGGGTTGGGGTTGGGTAGGTTGGGGAGGGGGGTGAGAGGGGGGGGGGTTGGTGTGGGGGGGGGGGGAAAGGGTGAGGTGTAGAGGGGGGGAAGGTGGGGGGAGGGGTTGGGGGTGGGTGGAGTTGGGGGTGGGTGGGTAAAGGGTAAGGGGGGGGGGGAAGGGGGTGGTGGGGGTGGTGGGGAGTGGGGGGAGGGTTGGAGTGGGGGGTTTAGAGGGGGGTGTGTGGGTCAATATTACCGAAAGAGCATTGGAGAGGAGAATGCTAATGGATATTACACTCCAAGTTCGTATTCCTAATATCGAGATACGAAGAAGATTAAAAATGTGACTTCTCCTAGTAAGGCTAAAGTATAATTTTAATAAACGAATCGAAATAAAAAAAACTGGGATAATGATTATGTAGGGAGAATTTTTTGTGAGAATGAGTTTTCGTGGACGAATATGTATTTTAAGGTGGAATTGGGCAGGGTATATCGCAAGGATGAATGATACCAGATGGACACGCCCTATAGTTAAATGGAGGCCCAGAGAACAGATGCAGAAGTAGACCATAGATTAGCGGGGAACGATTGAAGGCGAAAAGAAAATAACAGAGCTTATTGAAGACAACTTGGGGAGGCTTACATCCGACTATGGATGGAATAAGCTAATGATGATGATGAATTTAATATATCCGAATTCGGGCAGGTAGTTTATATTACTCATTTGTAGAATTTTAGGTTAGGACAATCCTAGATTTATTTATGAAATGGATAAACTATCATTACTTCTCCTAAAAGTAAGGCTAAAGTATAATTTTAATAAACAATCGAAATAAAAATAACCGACAAATTAGGATTAGGAATCATTTCATCAATTGCTTAAATTAGCAAGCTCAACAATTATCTCTTAAAAAATAATCTAATTTCCCTACTCATAATACTCTTCGTACTAAAAATATTTCACCGATTAACTATATGTGGTCTTGTTGAAAGAAATGGACAAGTCTTTATCAATCAACCGATATTGATAGGTAATAAAGAAGATAGACAAAAAATTATTAATTTAACGTAAATGGATGACAACCAAAATGTAATCAATTTAAAGGGTTAATAAATATACCTATATGGTTACATTTTAACAAATTCGCGTAACTATGGAAAAAATAAATAAAAAACTATTTATCATTTTTTTGTCGTAAGCATTAAAAAATTTTCTGGGGAATATATAGTGCAGTAAAAAAAGCATTTGAAGTTGCACAGATTAAATACAGCAATATTATGATTTTATTCTCTCTGGAGTATCACCAGGAGTATTGTCCTGAGTATTAGACCTCGACAAACGTGTATCCTTTTGTTTATAAACAATTTAAATTTTAATTAATTTAAATTTTAAAAAGTAAATAACTCCGGTTATATCAATTGGATCGAAACAAACAAAAAAAAAACTAAACTCTTCGTAAAGAAATTTCCAACAAATTCTCGTTAGTTTTAAATTGCTCAAACGTATACATAAGTTACAAAATTGAAAAGACATGCAAAAATCTTTTTTTTTTTTTTTTTTATTGTATAGGTCGACTTAGTGAACCGATCGGCTTGAAACTCTCAGAAAATATTCCTTTTGTTATAGCAAAAATTCCCTGAAGTTTTGGTACAAAAATATTGAACCTAGTTGACATAATTGAATTTGTTATTTAAATTTGAATTGCCCGCCATTTTATGCCATTTAGTCCAAAATTTAGGTTTCGACGTCAGCTTTCCGATGCCATTAAAAAAAAAAAAATTGGAGTCATCTTAACCGTTTTTTTTTACAACTGACATTTTGCAAAAACAAATTGTTAACGAAAATGATTTTTATTTAAATAATTAATTCATTTTTTTTTAAAATGACCGAAAAAAACGTTTGTTTTTATTTAATTAAAAAACAAATGTAAAAAAAAAAACGGTTCAAATGACTCCACAAAATTGTTTTTTAATGGCATCGGAAAGCTGGCGTCAACACCTAAATTTTTTTAAAAAAAGATTCAGTTTGGACCAAATGGCATAAATTGGCGGATAATTCAAATTTTAAATAATAAATTCAATTGTGCCCAATTAGTTAAATATTTTTGAACCAAAATTTCAGGGTATTTTAGCGATGACAAAAGGCCTATTTTCTGAAACTTGTTGATTTTTTTCAATTTTGTAGGCAGGCATTTTAAGCTCAAAAAACTCGTTTCGAAAACTTCAATTGTTTGAAGACAACAAAAGAACACAAGTTTTTCGAGGTCCAAAATCAGGACAATACTCCTGGTGATACCCCAGAGAAAATAAAATCATAATATTGCTGTATTTAATCTGTGCAACTTCAAATGCTTTTTTTACTATATATATACACACTATATATTCCCCAAAAAATTTTTAATGCTTACGACGAAAAAATGATAACTATGTTTTTTATTTATTTTTTCCATAGTTACGCGGATTCGTTAAAATGTAACCAAGCCTCATAGGTATATTTATTAACCCTTTAAATTGATTACGTTTTTGTTGTCATCCATTTACGTTAAATTACTAATTTTTTGTCTATCTTTTTTATTACCTATCAATATCGGTTGATTGATAAGGACTTGTCCATTTCTTTCAACAAGACCACATATAGTTAATCGGTGAAATATTTTTAGTACGAAGAGTATTATGAGTAGGGGAATTAGATTATTTTTTAAGAGATAATTGTTGAGCTTGCTAATTTTAGCAATTGATGAAATGATTCCTAATCCTAATTTGTCGGTTATT
Organism: Pachyrhynchus sulphureomaculatus; assembly: GCA_019049505.1. Taxonomy (NCBI): domain Eukaryota; kingdom Metazoa; phylum Arthropoda; class Insecta; order Coleoptera; family Curculionidae; genus Pachyrhynchus; species Pachyrhynchus sulphureomaculatus. The sequence continues at coordinate 83,297,415 of CM032456.1, forward strand.
TTTATTTCGTTAACAATTTTTTTTTGCAAAATGTGCAAATTCAATTTTTTTTTTTTTAATGGCATCAAAGCTAGGTTCAAAACCTATTTTTAAATGTACCAAAAATTTAAATAACAAATTCAATTATGTTCAGGGGGAATTTTTGCTATAACAAAAGGAATATTTTCTGAGAGTTTCAAGCCGATCGGTTCACTAAGTCAACCTACACAGTAAAATGAAAAAAAAGAGATTTTTGCATGTCTTTTCAATTTTGTAACTTATGTATACATTTGAGCGATTTAAAACTAACGAGAATTTATTGGAAATTTCTTTACGAAGAGTTTAGTTTTTTGTTTGTTTCGATCCAATTGATATAACCGGAGTTATTTACTTTTTAAAATTTAAATTAATTAAAATTTAAATTGTTTATAAACAAAAGGATACACGTTTTTCGAGGTCTAATACTCAGGACAATACTCCTGGTGATACTCCAGAGAGGATAAAATCATACTATTGCTGTATCTAAACTATGGGATATAAAAATTGATGCTGCACTGATTTAGCCGTTACTTGATGGAGATTTATAATAACTAGGAACGAAAATTTAAACAAAAAACATATGTTTATTGTATTAGAGCTGACAATTGTTTCGAAACACTTCTGAAGTAAGATGTAAAAGAACTAGAAAGTATGTTACAAAATATATAAGTTACTTGGTTTTAAGGATTAAATTAATTAACAACACCTTAATAACTAAAACAAGTTCAATAAAGAAGACCTACCGCCATCCAATTGATCATTCAGTAATTTCATTGTGTAAAATTCTGAAATCTTCATTGCAGATATGATTTTCCTCTGTGAAATGTTTAGCGTAGTAAGATATGTTATTCTTCATTCCATAGCTTTGTTTATGTGCCTTCATTCTTTAATAAAAATATCTGCCTATTTGTCCTATATAGTTTTGATTACAAGTGCCACCGCATAGTTTATTGTATTTATTTTACATCCTGATACAGAAGAAGACACAGTGTGTCAAAACAATTGTCACCTCTAATATAATAAACATAAGTGGTGATCTAAACAGTTGCTTATATATTTCGTTGCTAGTTAAAATTGATGCTATTATTAGTTTTCAACTTCGACTCAAAAATTTAGTTTCATCCTACATGAAAATACTGAAGGAATTCGAATCCGTTGACGGAATTACTGTATCACGTTCTAATGATGTTTTCCGACAAAATTTCAAATTTGAAATTATTCTTTGTTGCAATTACATCGTAGGTTCAAAATGCGTTAAGATACACGGTAATGGAAGCAACTCAAACAACTCGGGGGTAAAATGTCCAGAGACAATTAATATATTTAATATTGCATACTTCTACAAATTACTTATTGCGCGTGAACTCCTCGCATCTAGAGTGCAGTCTCACGATTCGTTCGTAATAAAAAGGATATTAAAAAATACTTTTCATCCATATTATTCTGTATTTTTAAGTATTTTTAACTGGGAAAATTAGCTGCGGCTATACAAAATTGTATGAAAGGAGAGAATCTGGCTGTTCTCAAACAACGTAAGAGAGCTCCTAGATCTTCAAAGGAAATTAAGAATAATTCAGACCACTCTATACCCATCAGGTATTTTCAGCAAGGACTGGGAATATACAGTCCAAGATCATACTCTTCGCGCAGTGGCCCTGTTGAAACTGAATTAGACAGATCTAGCCATGGACCTCGACATAAGTTCTTCCTAGGCCAAGATGTTCCTTAGACTGGATGGTGTCGGGGCAAGATGGTAATTGGTAAATTACAATAAGGGCAAGAGTCTTCAAAGACCTCTTAAGTAAAAGTAATAAAGAGCGTAAACTAAACCTACTCTTGATTCAAGAACCATGGTTCGTTAAAACCCAAATAGGCGATAGGGTTGCAGCCAGAAGAGCACTTCACTACTGTACCTCTATAAAATACAAATGGGCATATATTAAAGATCGTAAGAATTTTTCCTGTGCAAGTTAAAACTACAACTAAGTAGATAATGAAAGTTGAAGTAGGGAACTTATAGTATACTCAGCATACTTTCTCTAAGAGGAAGAAAATCCACTAGTCATCTTGAAAGAAATAACAAAGTACTGCTGTCTCTCCAACTCTCACCATAAACTGAGGCCGTCAATCCTAGAGGTAGAGCTATGCTGGCATTCTAAATCCTGGGTAGCTAATTATAGCTAACCGAGGTTCAGTGCCGACGTTCTTCAATATCAGAATCGAATCAAAAGAAAACCTGACACTATGATTGGGCTCGCTACAGGATAGTATAAAGTAATGGAGGGTATATACACAGATCTCATTGTCAAATCACAGACAAAATCTCTTTAAAATTCAGGCCAATGCAGAGGAACCAGCTGAATACAGGAGACAGAAGTCCACAAACTAGGAACTCAATAAAGAGGATCTAGCTAGCAAACTATCTGGAATGCCTACTCGTTACGATGATGAGATGGATATTAAATTGGCTACTTTCGCTGTTATAGGGTCTTACCAAATTAACTGCTCTCTGAAAGAAAATTCTAACATAGTAAAGTCTCCATGGTGAAAACACACCTAGAATGCCACCGTAAACAGGTTCGAACGTTTTTCAACAAGAATTTAAGGAAGCCCAGATGCTATATTAAAAAAGTACTGACAAACTCTCAGAGACAGACATGAAGACCTTACTGTAAAGACATCGAAAATATGCCAGAATCAGTGAGACTAAAATATCTACTAAAAATAAAAATGCTGCAGTAACTATGATGTGTAATTTTGTAAATGGAGCCGTTTGCTGCAGAAAAATTCTGTCTAAATTACTGTATGCGACTCCCAAGCCAAAAATTGTATTGTATCCTGTTACTAGTTGGTAAATATATTGAATTAATAGTAGAATAATAAGTAAATTATTCAACTCAAATTGAACATGTAAAGTATATATCTTACCGTTTATTTAAACTGTGGTGAACTTCATAGTATTAAATGTGCTTGTTTTCTATGCTTCAAAAGTTTCTATGGTTATTGGCACTTAATTTCGTACTTAATCTATTTACTCGACTGTAGTAAATGTAATAAAATAATTCATTGTTTTAACAGAAATTTAAAAAACTGTCCGAATTTTACCACTGAGTTGCGAAAGAGATCCATCCAAAAGTAATTGCTTTTGGGTCCAGCATTTGAAAAGGAATTTTAATTCTCCAAAAATATAATTTAATTTGTGTGTAATCCTTTAGAAGGTAAGCGAAAATAAATATTAGTTTAATAAATGGTCAGGATTGCTCACTTTATTAAACAAGAATCGATAAAATGTTTTACGTGTTAAATAGATAAAAATTAAACCACAGGGGCACAGCATCACTGGAGGCTACGTAGGCCACTCGCAAAAAAGTTGATGAGAGGGGAGCATCAAAAAATAATATAGATATTCAAATAAGTTAAATTAAATTTTAAGGATTTAGGGTAAAAAGAGGATAAAGAATTGGGATATTATATTTGATATAAACCGCATCAAGTTCACTTGATCATTCGCATATTTATATAAGCAATTTTTTTATCTAATCTCAGTTAGTTCCTCAATTTTATGTCATTGATGATATTCCTCTGTTATGCACCTAATAAATTTAGTAGAAATTAAGAGCAGACACTGTAATAGCGTATCATTTCAAATATCACATATTTAGTATGTCATTGGCTATTTTTATTTAAAATATATAAAAATATTTCATTACACACATTCTGGTTTAAAAACTGACAGCATAGTGGATATCACATAATAATAAATTACGTAAATGAATTTATTTTGTAAAATAAACTTCACACTTCAATAAATTGTGTGTCCACAGTCAATCAAACTATCTCAATAATGTTTTAAAGAATAGTAATAATAATATTGGTATTAATAAGAGGGTAAGTAGAAAGAAATTAAGTTAAAATCGAGAGAGGCCTTATTACAAATATGCTCCAAAGTCAATCCTTGAAAATAACAACCACAAGCTATACTGGGACCGAACTATGGTAACAAAACAAATAGTTGCTCACAATACAATGCCCATTGTATTAATGGATACAAATTTAAGACATAACGTTGATTGCTATCACGATCCTAAATAAGAACATCATAGACAAGAAATACAATGAAAGTTGGACAAATCCATGAATTTGGAAGCATAAATAGTGGAGTGGTGAATTGAAGAAAAGAAATTTGTGGCATCTGAATATTACTAAACGAAAAATCTAGTCTTCATGTACAATCGTTTCGCAGCATCAACACAGAAGAAGACACTTGGGCTAAGAGTGGCTGCACAATCGTATTCTTGCGAGCTTGTAAAAATTTCAGATCCTCTCCTGGAGATATTCTGCGCCCATGAACAATGAGGTAATAAAGCCATTCTGTTTAGAGTGGCGGAAGGTACCGCTATAGAATTTAGACGTTAAATTTCGGTGAAGTCACTGAACAATAAAAAGAAGACTATTCTAAACTAAGAACCTGCTCAGTTGACGCTGTATTATCCTAAATTCAGAGGCGCAATGCCGCGTTGCGAATCCGATATTAACATTTTAGGCGTTAGTATTATATTGATAAAAGCCTCCAATACACGACACGGTATTCGGTAACAATGGTTCTCCGTGCTACCGAGTTTTAGTAGGAAATAGAGATAAAGGTGTAGCATGTGGTTAATTTTGATCAGTTTTCCCTAACGTGAATAAGAGGAGTCATCTTTAACTGGCTATGCCACGTGGCAACCTGTGTGAATCGGAGCAAGAGGATAGCACATACTATATGACTTTTCTTTTAAATAATAATAATAAGAAGATGAAGAACAAAAAGGAAACTCTTTTATGGTTATCATCATATTTAATTTAGACGTTTAGAGTTTCTAAAGTTAGCGTAGTACGTGAAAAAGCTGAAACCAGTAATCGAACTTTGATTTAAATAAATATTGCTTAAAAATACGCTCAATACTTTCACAATACTGTGCCAGTAAAATCAATCGATGATGTATTGACACCATTATAAAACTTCCAGCATAAAACCAGTTGAGAATACGAATAGCTTAAATCAATTCGCCATATCTCAATAGGGAAATTAAATCTGTTATTTTCGGCCTTACACTGGTACCCTAATTTAATTTATTACTATTAACCCAAAAAGGGGTTAGTTCATGGCATATATATATTATCCCGAAAAATCTATATATTCAATTTAGAATATTAGCTAAGTCATGTATAAATATTTTCTTTCAATCTTACCTAGTCCATTTTATCGTTATTTAAAATTTTGTCTCACTATTACTTGTCAATTTCGTTCCCCACATATTTAAAGGGTTACACCTAGGCGCTACAAAAAGCTTGTATACAGGGTATCCAAGTACTCCGTGTACATAGAGTTACTGTGTGTTACTGTGATTTCTGGGATGAAAATATGACCATTACCTTACTCCAAAAATTCGTAATTTTTGAGGTACAGAGTGTCAAAGTTATACTTTTATTTTAGTTTTTCTTAGGTAGCTTTCTTAATAATTGTACCATTTGTACAATATTCGTTGCTAAGAGGTTTCCTGAGATGAGAAATCGAAATCAGCTCACAGTTTTGTTGCAAATTGTAAGGGACGCCACTTATTGCACTGTGTATAGCTTTAAATTGTCATAATTTTTTTACACGACTCTGTATGATCTTTTTAATTAAATATTCATATTTTCTGCCTTCTTCTATCTAAAAAAGCTCTATTGGTAAATGTTGCTCCGAGCAACAGTTTCTGAGATAATGGGATGTTTGTTTCCATTTTTTAATTCCATCCACACTTCATCCAGGTTTAGGACAGGTCCAAAAGAATAGTCTTTGAAATTTGGAGCATGCTTAAAGGCAAACACGCTAACAACAATAATAAATTTAAAGACGACCTGGCCAACAACAGTAAGAATGTAAAAACCAACTGGCTAAGGGCATAAAAGATTACCAACAAACTGATAAATTTTTAATCAATAAATAAAAACATCCTACTATTTTAGAAACTGTTGCTCGGAGCAAAAAAGCGTTTTTTAGACAGGAGAAGGCAGAAAATATGAATATTTATTTAGAATATCATACACAGTGGTATAAAAAAGTTTATGACAATTTAAAAGTATACACAGTGCAATAAGTAGCGCCTCCCACAATCTACAACAAAATTATGAGCTGATTTCGATTTCTCCTCTCAGAAAATCTCTAAGCACAAAATCTTGTACAAATAGTACAATTATTAAGAAAGCTACTTAAGGAAAATTAAAATAAAAGTATTTCTTTGACACCCTGTATCCCAAAAATTTTTTTGACTAAGGTAAGTTGGGGTTGGGTCATATATTCATCCAAAAAATCCACAGTAACTCTATGTACACGGAATACTAGGACGTATTTAAAAAAAAAATATATTTTAAAAGTTTTTGAGTAAATACAAAAAATGGCGAGTATATATTTTTATTGTACTTTAATAAGAATTTTTTTTTTAAATATGTTTTAAATGTTAACATTATTTTTTACCCTGTTAAATGGACCACTAATGAAAACTATGACGCCTCCTTTTCTGCAGGATAACTTTACAAAAAATAATACAAAGTGCGAAAATAAAAATTAATCTTGTAAAATAATGTAGTAGTTAAAAATTATTGAAGGTTTTTTTTTTCAAAAATAAAAATTTACGCTGTTTCAAACTTTAGCATGCAATTTTCGACCAAAAAATTATGTTTAATTATTTATAAAAAGTTGTCTTTCAGAAAATTTAAAAAAATCTCTCGACATTTTGTAGAAAAAGTAATTATTAAGATAAAAAAAAAGCGTTAAAAAATATTAAAAATTAACTTAGTGATACTGCAAGCAGTGTCTGAAAACAGATAGCTGTCCCAATCCGACGCCAGGTCACATTTGTTCCATAACTTTGCAATGGAATGGAATTTTCTCAAAAATTTTTGAATAATCCTTAGAAATATAGAGAATAAAAATTCGAAAAAGAAAAAATCGAATTTTAGAAAATTTTAAATGATGTATTATGGTGAGACTTTAAATCACGAAAAAAATTGAACAGATGAAGAGTTTGATAGATATTTGCAACTCAAACCTGTCATTTCCCTCTACCTACCATTTCTGTTAAAATTGGCAATTATGAAAAAAGTAAAATTTTGATATTCCACTACGCTATAACCCTGAGAAGAACATACGAGTATAATATGATATATATTAAGTACTCTTTCAACTCTCTTCCCATTCATGTAATCCGTTATATGCTTGACAATAAATAATTATGTTGTTGTTGAAGCAGCCCTTCTTGTGATTATTAAAAGCAGTTGCCTGCAATTTAAATTTTAGTAACCCAATTTTGCCTGAAGTGTACGGTTGCTTTATGTCTCTTTTATTATATATAGGTATTACGACGATTACTTTTATGTTCAGTACAATAAGGATTATATTTATTTAAGAATATCTTCGCGCTATTTTGATATTTTTAGTGTTCCGCGCACTTATAAAACCACTTCGGTGTCTGTATGTATGTATGTCTGTCTGTCCGTCTGTCACACCTGATTTTCTCCGAAACTATTTGACATAGAAAGTTGAAATTTAACACTAATTGATGGCCTCATCAGAGCCGTATAGTTTTGAAAGTTATAGTTTGACTTAAGGGGTTAATTTTGGGGGGGTAAAATCGAAAGTGAAATTTTTTTTTACTAGGTCATCGAGTGAGGTGTTAAATAAAAGCTTGTAAAAGCACGAGTTCAAAAATGTATATAATGTAATACTTACGCACACTTTTCTTTGTATTCTTGTTAAGAAATTGCGAAAAATTGCTGTCCCCCCTTATCTCGAAAAGTACTGATCAAAACATTTTGAAAAAATTCTTGAGTAGTCTCCAGGGGGTGTAGATTGAACGAAAATTATCAGTTCGCTACCTTTGATAATTGATCTGGTATATAAAAAAAAAAAAAACTTCAAGGTCATCAATTTGCAGTAAAGATCGGAAAAAACTTTGTTGAAAACTCATTGGAAATAACAAAAGCTTTTATTTGAAAAGCAATCAACTTACGAAACACAAATTGCGCAAGTCCGATTTTTTTATTTTTGTATAATGTTTTTCTTAGTCCTATAATTTGAAGGTGGCATTTTCAATAGTACTTTGTAGGAAATTAGAAAATAAAACACAAAATTGTTACCTTTCGTTTAAAAAAGTCTGTAAACCGTTGCTCATTTTAAGGCGACTTTACCACTCCCATGCCCTGAGGACATAAAAATTATATTTTTTAAAAGTATTTCCTAAGTAAAAAAAATGCGAAATTTAATTCGCATCAATTCGTAAAGCTTATAGTATACTAAGGTTAAAACTATTAATTACAATTATTTTTAATGAAAACTATGAAATTTATGGGAATGTTTAAAATTTTCTTCAGACCCATTTGTCGTTTATAACTTTTAGCGAAAGAATATTATTCATAGTTTTAACCTTAGTACACTATAAGACCCAAAATTGATGGGATCGAAACGAACGAAGCGGAGAAGCCATTTTAGTCCAAAAATTTTAAGTGGAATATTTACTTAAAATTAATTATTACATAAATAAGTACTTATAATTGTTTACCCAATTTCCTTCTGCTCTTCCATTTGACAGATAACCTATTTTTTTATGACGTTTCCTTCTTTTCCATCATATACTTTTATTTACAAATCTCCGTTTTAAACTAATTTTCGCAAATAATAATTCACAAAAATTAACAATTATTTTAGAAGATAGTAAACAATTTTAAGCCGCTTTTTCTGACAAGTTTGCGCATAAGTCAAACGGAAAGCACGTATCTCTCTCAACGTTGCCAAATTGCTTAGGCGTTATTGGAGCGAAAAAGGTTTGCAAATAAAATTTCTTTTCTTTTTTTATCTTAATATCAACTGTAATCTTAAATTAAATATATTTTAAAGTGCCTAATTTGCATGTGGCTATGGTGCTATTTGCTTAGTTTCTTTTTAAATTTCATATTAAGGGAAAAACTACCTTGTGTTTTTTGAAATGTTTCATTTTAAGCTATAATCTGCAAACATCCCCCGCCACGATAAGAATTTAAGCTTCATGAAAGGCATAACGGATCTAACACTGTTATTGGTCTTGAACCAAAAGTAGAATTGAAGTGTTTTATTGTCTCTCATGTTCTTAGCTGAAAAATCCGTAGTAGAGAAGAATTCTTTCAATGTGTAAGTTTTAATAATAACATTTCTGAATCCCACTCTTAATAAATAACTAACTTATTAAAAATTCTAACCTAAATGTGCTGGTATTTTTATTTCTGTTAACTAATATTTCTAAATTTTCATCAATTAAAATTTATTAAGCCATGATACAAACAAAACTACGTACTTTACCCGAGAAGCAGACCATGAATAAAAATAAAATGTTCAATACCTATCATACGAAAACGTTGATAATCAAATATTCTAACATTTCTTGCATAACTGTTGTGAATCGTGAAACTTAATTATTTGTGCCAATATTTTCTTTAGAAATATATAATTATATTTAAGGGGTAACATTATCCTCCAGCCTCTTTCCTCGTCCACTGCTGAACATAAGCCTTCTCCAAATTTCTCCAGGAATCTTTAGCTTGGGCCAGTTCTATCCAGTTCACTTCTACTCTTTTTATATCATGGCCCCACCGAGTTGGTGGCCTACCCCTGCCTCTCCTATCCGCACGAGGCTGCCACTCTAACAATCTCTTCGTCCATCTATCGTCTTTGAGTCGTGCTACATGACCCGCAAATCTCCTGTTGAGTTGCGTTATTGTTTTTATTACGTCTTGTACTCCCGTTCTTCTGCGTATTTCTTCATTTCTTATTCGGTCTATAAGTTTTATGCCTACTATTAATCTCACCATTTTCCTTTGTGATGTTCTCAATATTCTTAAGTTTCTTCTCATGAGTGTTAACGTTTCCGATCCGTATATGATGACTGGGAGTACACATTGGTCGTACACCTTTCTTTTAAGACTTATAGGGATTTCACTTTTGAATATGTCTCTCAATTTTCAGTAGGCTGCCAAACCTAGTCCAATTCTCCTTTTTATCTCCTCTGTTTGGTTGTCTCTCGTGATTTTGACATCATGTCCCAGGTATCTTAGTCTTATTGTTTCTCCGAGGACTAGGTTTTTCATGAGATTGGTTTTGCTTCTGTTTATCTGTAGTCCTACCTTTTTAGTGGTTTGGGGTATTTTAATGAGCATTTCCTCGGCTTCCCTTAGATTGTTGGCGATGAGAACAACATCATTCGCGAAACGGAGGTTATTCATCATTCTCCCGTAAATGCTCACACCCCTTTCACTCCAATTCAGTGTTTTGAAAGCATAGTCCAAACGGTGATGAAAAACTTGGGTGACATTGTATCGCCCTGTATGACGCCTCTTTCCAGTAGGAACTGGCGGGTTGCCTGAGTTTTTATAGATGTTATGAATTAAATGAATGTATCTATAGTCGACCCGACATTGAGCGAGAGCCTTAATTATGCTTTCGCCCTCAACGGTGTTGAAGGCCTTTTGAAAACCCACAAATACGAGTACTAGAGGTCGGTTGTACTCTATCATTTTCTCTATTAGCGTTTTCAGCGATAGCAGGTGGTCGCTCGTTCTAAAGCCCCAGTGAAAACCTGCCTGCTCTATTGGCTGATACATTTCCAATTTATTTTCCAATCTGTAGGTAATTATTTTGGTAAAGAGTTTGTATAGTATAATGTAGCCCGCTTAATTTCTCCCAGAGCGGTGCATGCTAGAAATACACGTCGCCCTAATACTTCACATCCGTATGAGGTTCAGCTTGTTACTCCGCGTGCAACGCTTTTCAGCACTCTTTTATATGGAGAACATCATCCCTTTGGAATAATTTGCCCACGGCTGCACATGCAGGATGTTTCCCACCAAGTACAATTTACAGCGATTCCAGAACAACGTGAATCGCTTTTTCTGCACACATAGCACTCCTGGAGCGTTTTAAGGACTTCCTTGTAGCACGTGTGCTAGACCCATAAAAAAAAATAGGTGAGATAAATGGCTTATAGGTCCATAGTTGAATATCCATTGGGTCTCCCTTTTTATATATTAGGATGATTAAAACGTTGTTCCATTCATTTGAGTTTATGCTGTTGGATCGGCATAGATTAAACAACTCCTTTAGTTTCTCAAGGAGGACCCTGTCCCAAGCTTAACAGCCTCTGTTACGACACCATCGTCCCCGAATGCTTTACCGTTTTTAATCTTTTTTAATGCATTCTCTATTTCTTCCTTGGTGATACTTGACAATTCTTCGGAGCCTTGGTTCATTACTCCTCCTTCTCTCGTTGTTTCTTTGGGCATTTTTTTTCATCTTCTGCTGGCTCTTGTAGAGTTCTCTATAAAATTCTTCTATTACTTTGAGAATTTCTTTTATATTCGGTATTGTTTCGCCTTTGGTATTTTTAACTTTTATAATTTGGTTGCTGTTTGTGTTTAACTTTCTTCCAAGGACTTTTAGAGTCTTATTTTCTTCAATTATTTGTTTGATATGTTCTTTGTTGTAGTTTCTTATGTCCTTTCTGATGTTCCTTGAGATTTCTTTGTTCGTAACTCTTATATCCTGAATATCAGGATTTCTTCTGATCAGTTGTCTTCTCTGTAGCATTAGCCTTTTGGTGTAGTTACTGAGTTTATCCTCAGTTTTCCGTTTGGGGCAGTGTTCGTTGGTTGCTTTTACTAGGGTTTCTGTTATTATCTTATTCAACTCTCAACCTCTGTTGTCTCTGTGCTTATTAGTATTTCGGTTATGGTATTCTCAAATGTTTCTGTATTTTCTGGGTCCTGCCATTTGACCTGATGGAAGGCAGCAGTTCCATCAGTACCAAACTACGGCGTAGGAAAGTCAACTTACCAATACGTCGTAACTTTAGACACGGAAAGCGCAGCTTAAACAGCTTCACCGGTTTCCGTACTGCGATAAACTCGCCAACCCGCCTAGCACTCGTGGTGTTTTAATGCTATTTACCCTCTAAAAATGAAAAATGCCAAGCTCTAAAACGGAAATACCCCAGGCGAGTAGGGCCCAAGGCTTACTCGCACTGGCAGCTCTCAGAGTACGCCAGTCTATCCCAAGGATTCTGGGGGGGGATAAAAACTTGACGAAGAAAAGAATGAAGAAGCACCATGAACACAGAGACAGAAATCTGAAAATTGTGACTTACAATGTACGCACACTATCATCGGAAGATAAAATTCTCGAATTGGAAGAAGGGATAAAAAATATAAAATGGGATATTCTCGCAATGTGCGAAGTAAGACAGAAAGGCGAAAGTTGGAAAACACTCAAATCAGTACACGCACTGTATTACTCAGGGAACGAAGACAAGAACGTTGGGGGCATTGGATTCATGATAAACAGAAAACACATACAAAATGTCGGAACTACCAAATGTATATCAGATCGAGTAGCATATGTAATATTGAAATTGAACTATAGATATAAACTGAAGATCATAGTGGCATATGCACCCACTATCGACCACTCAGATGACGAAATAAATGTCTTTTGCGACGAAGTCAAGACTGCGATAAAGGAAGAAAAAACATACTACAATCTTGTCATGCGGTGACTTTAACCAAAGGTGGGCATAAAATCGGAAAAAACAGAGACAATACTGGTTAAATGTGGCCTAGGGCATAAAAACAATCGAGGAGAGACAATAATAAATTTTCTACAAGAAAACAATTTATAACTGATGAACAGCTTTTTCTATAACCTAGTAGAAGTTGAACGTGGGTGAGCCCAGACGGAAATACGAAAAACGAGATAGATTTCATCATAACTGATAAAAAAAATTTGGTCTCTGATGTCACGATCTTAAACCAGCTATCGATCGGTAGGAAGCACAGACCAGTAAGGGCCTCACTAAAAATAAATATCAGGAAAGAAAGGGCAAGGATGGTAGGAAAAAAGAGGGGGGTCAAATGGCAAGGGGTTACATACACCTCGAATTTTAAATTTTTATTCTCTATACTCTTAAGAATTTTTCAAAAAAAAAAAATTAAGGAAATTCCATTCCATTACAAAGTTATAGCATTAAATGTGACCTGGCGCCGGATTGGAAACGCTATCTGTTTTTAGACACTGTCTGCAATATTACACAGTCAATTTCTAATATTTTATAACTTTTTTTTTAAATCTTTACGTTTTCTACAAATATCGAGAGGTTTTTTTAATTTTTCTAATATAGTTTTATTTATAAATAACCAGCTGACCCGACAGACATTATCCTGTCCAAATTTCAATAAATTTGTTTGTGATCGTTTTGTGAATTTGTGAAAAGCTATTGGAAATGTGTAAACAAAGTAAAAATGAATGGTATTCTGGGTGATCATTGTATCTATTAACGATGGATATTCAATTTGAGGAGGAGTACATTCAGAAGTACGCCAATGGGAAATTTTACATGCGAGATCAATGCTATCGGCAGTAAACCGCTGAAATGCTGGAAGTGTGTGATGTGCCTGAAATTTGATCGACTTGGAACCAAAATTTTAGTCGCAATTGAATTAAGTCATAATTTCATGATGATTGTGTTGTAATTGCCTTGAAAGTGGGCATCAAATTATCCCGAACCACATTTGTTGCGCCAAATGAAGTCATTTGGAAGCAACTAGTGTATTTTTGGATTTGTGTGAGGAAATGTGTGGAATCTGTTCCTGTTCTAGAAATCAATGAGTGCAATGGCTCTGGTGCACAACACAATCCAGGGGTTTGATTTTTGTAATTCAATGTCTTACAATGTGGGCACCCAACGCTCATCGATCCAATAGCAACGGATTGGTCTGCACTGTAATCAAATTTTACGTTGCAACGGAATGCAGCTCGCTGAGTATTCAACGCAACATTAGTTTGCCTTCTTGCACGATTATTCAAATTCATTGTCACGCGATTGGTTTCTACTGACCGATGATGTTTCATTCGATGCATATTATCTTCGTTTGCATTTTCTCTTTCTTCTTTTGTACGTACTGCACGTGTTTGTGATAATCGATTCCGTTCAATTTCGTTTCGCTCTTTGCGTTGCTCTGCAGTTCGATTGGATCGAAAATTCGTTTCGTTTGTAACATTGCGAGTTCTGTGACTTAAATTGCTCCGTCTTATTGATGGCATTGCAATGCGATTAAATTGTGTCAATTCAATTCAATTGTGTCGATTGCGACACAATGTGCGATGCGAAGAATCACAGTTCAACTAAAAATGGACAATTTATTTAAGGTGTTGTTACTGTATAACCTTTTGTCACTTCAAAACTTATCGTATTTCGTAAGTAAATCTGTATATTTGTTTGAGATAAAACGACGAAACTTAGTTCATTTCATGAAACGATTGCGATAAACAGAATCACAATTTAACTGAAAATGAAATAACTAAATCAATTTTTCGTCACTATGGAACCGATTGGCTTGATTCACTATTTGACAATCAACTGTCAAACGACATTTGCGCACGTAGCGAAATAAATTGGAATAGAAATAAAATAATTAAACTTGTTGGACAAATCGCGAAACAACACAAAAGTAAAAACAAATGTAATTTTATTTTAATTTAGGCTGAAATGCGTTTTTCTAGATTTTTCTCCAGATCTTCCAGATTTTTTTTTTCAACTGAAAACATTCAATTGAGTTGTTTCCATCCCAGGAGCATAACAAACAAAACAAAAAAAGAATTACGCATATCCATCGTTCGAATCGTGAGTTATGGTCTTGAGTTCGTACAAAAATCCCACAGAAAAAAGTACTTTCAGTTTTTCCCGAATTTTCCAATTTTCGGGGCAACTTTTCCAATTTTTTTTTCCCTAAAAACCTTATTCAGACTATTATGAATATTTTTTTAAAAAAATTAGACGAATCGGTCCAGCTGTTCTCAAGTGATGCGCTTACCAACGAACAGCATTTAATTTTTATTTATATATATTACACATAAATTTTTTGGTCGAAAATTGCATACTATAGTTTGAAACATAGCGATTTTTTTATTTTTGAAAAAAAAACTCTTCGGCAGTTTTTAACTACTACATTATCTCAGAAGATTAATTTTTATTTTTGCACATTGGATTATGTTTTGTGAAGTTATCCTGCAAAAAAGGCGGTACCATAGTTTTAATTTCGTCGTCCATTTCACCCGATAAAAAAATAATGTTAACATTTAAAACATATTAAAAAAATTCGTATAACTTAAAGTATAATAAAAATATATAATGACTATTCTTTTGTATTATTCACGTTTAAAATATATTTTATTTTAATATACATACTTTTTGCAGCGCCCAGGAGTTTAACCCCTATAAGCTCAGTATAATAGCTCGTCGTTAAAATATAAAACTGGACACATGATACTAAAATCCACTTTCTACTTTTCAGCCATTAAAATGGATAAAGCACGGTAAGTTGCTTCAATAAAAACTGCATTATCGTTTTGTACTTTTAAAGATTTTAATAACTGAGTAAGACAAATTTATCAGCTTAATTTATAAAATGATACAAATGCATATACTGAAGCATTAATATTCAATTTTATTATTCCGCACGAATTTTCTCGGCGTAAAAGCAAGTAGCTAATGGAATTGTCAATTCTATTTACATTTAATTCCTGTATCACGAAAGACATTTTATTTTTAATGGACTTTTTTTTATTTTTAGCAAAGAGCAAAGAATACGTCGCCCATTTGAAATGCATTTTATTCACCTTTCTAATGCTGATCAGTTTTTAAAATTCTTTCGGTGGGGAAGATAATAAATGTAGACAAAGGAGCAATTTCAATTCAATAACTAAATTATCTGTTCGCTTGCGGATTTATAGTGAGTTTCACATATCGAGTTTGTCGTATTGTAAACGCCTGCTACTACTGCCAACATTTGAATAAAACAAAACTTGTATCTCTCTCAGATGTTATTCTTCTTCACAATAATACTCGACTTTTCACAGCTACCCAAACTCCACAGAAAATTAAGGATTTGTTTTGGACTATACTAGAATACCTTTTCTATAGTCCAGATTCATCCCCCTTGGATTATCATTTGCTGAGCCAGTAAAACAAGCACTTGGAGGACAGAGATTTGATAAAAATATGGCTGGTGAAGCGTTAGTACGCTGATTTTACATTTGCCTTCATTTTATCGTATCAGATTCAAAAAATCACATATCCGGTAAGAAAATATATCTCTTAATCAGAAGATTATGAAGAAATTACACTTTTTATGTTTGCAGTTTTTGTTATTTGAATAAATTAAAAAAAAAATAGTATATATTTGATTTATAGTCACACTTATTTTTTTTAAGTACGTATATAAACTTTTTTTTTTTAAAGTGTGGCATATTTAAAATATTCCGCATGAAGCCTCATTTTTATTCCTTGTCTTTTTAATGATGTTTATGATTTCTTCGAAAGCTACGATATTCTCAGCTAAAATCTGTAGCTACAAATCATCGTGTAAGTTGTCGGATGCGTAGCAACAGATCATGGTGTACGTTGTTGAATGCTTTTTGCTAGTAACCTGCTATTTATGTGAAGTTTTTCTTAGACCTATAATTGGAAGATGGCATCTGTAATAATTATTTTGGAGAAAATGAGAAGATGAAACTTAAAATTGTTTCATGTAAAAATTCTGCAAACCACTGTTTATTTTAAAGCGACTTTACCGATTCCATGCCATGGGATAAATTATATTTTTTTAGAATATTTCCTAAGCAACAAAAAATTAAAATTTGCCTCCCATCAATTTGTAGGGCTTCTAGTCTACTAAAATTAAAATTTTAAATCACAATTTTTCTTCTTGAAAACTGAAAGAAATTTATTTTTAATGACATTTTATTTTTATTGGACCTTTTTTTCTTTTTAACAAAGAGCAAAGAACGAGTAGACTATTAGAAATGCATTTTAGTCATCCATCTAATGCTGATCAATTTTTAAGTTTCTGTCGGTGAGAGAAATGATAAATGTAGATAGAGGAGCAATTTCAATTCAGTAACTAAAATTTCTGTTCTCGCGAGAATTTATTGTTAGCATTTTTCCTCTATTCAAGGATGAGCCATATCAGCGAAGATCTATCATATTTATAGATTTTACTCGATAATATTAAATAGATTTTCCTCGATAATATTATTTAGCCTATTTGAACAATTCGTCGGGGGTTGGTTACGCAGTTATATGTATCCACACTGTATCACAATAGTACATTATTAAAAAAAAATCGCTAATTTAAATTTATGACTAGACACCGAAAAACGAAAAGAGAGAGGGTTACAACGGGATTTATATTTCGTCTTTATCCAATGTAGAAGAAGTTCAATATTTTTACTGGACACGTACTATAAATACATTCCAAATTAAACAAATATGAAGCCAAATTGTTCTTAAAACAGTCCACAGACTCCCACAAGATAACTTTTGAAATAAACATATAGCTTTTTTAAACACCATAAATACAAATTAAGAACAAGACAAGATAGATCTTATATATTTGAAACAACTATGGGCCTTAGGCAGGAATGCATTCTCAGCCCCATGTTTTTCTTAATAGTTCTTGATGAAGCAATAAAAGACGCGAAGAAGAAAGGGGTAAGACCATATCAGATAGATTATTGGAAGAGGAAAAAGATTATCAGAACTATGCTATGTGGATGATATGGTTATTATAGCAAAAGACGAGGAAACGCTTAATAGGAACATACGGATATATAAAGAAGCATTGGAAAGAATAAACATGAAAATTAATAAAGAAAAGGCGAAGACTATGATAATAGGAAAGCAAAAGCAACAACATGAAATAAAGATAGGAGAGGAAAGGCTGGACCAAGTGGAGAAGTTTAAATATTTGGATCAACAACAACGGAGGATGGAAGAGGAGATCAAAGAGAGAATAATAACAGGTGGAAGATTATTTAATAATATAAAGAATACATTCCTAGGAAAGAAAGAGATACCAAATATTAAAGCCCAGATATTCGAGAAGGTTGCAACACCAATACTTTTATATGGAGGTGAAACATGGACAGTGGCAGAAAGACAGAAAGGAAAGATAACGGCTATGAGAAATAAAGGACAAAACAAAGATGGACAGGGTTAGAAATATACAACTCAGAAAGAATTTGAACCTGAAACCTATGGCGGAAAAGATTGAGGAAGCACAAGTAAGATGGTATGGTGATGTCAATAGGATGCCTGAACAAAGAATAGTTAGACAAGTGTTTGAAGCCAGAGTGAGCAAGAAAAGATCAAGAGGCCGACCTAGTTGGGGAATGTTAGAGAGGCAGTGGCCAAAAGAGGAATAGAGTGGAAACACGCAAGACGAGCCACACAGGATAAAAAGAGGTGGAAGGAAATATGGTAAAAACAAATAAAGAATAACTCACGGCACTTACACCCCTAAAGGGGTAGAAAGGCATAAGGATTAACTAGGAATAAAAATTAAAACAACTGTTTAAGATCACCACTTATGTTTATTATGTTATTGCTGACAATTGTTTCGACACACTGTGTCTTCTTCTGGAGCACAATGTAAATTAACTATCAAAGTATGTTACAAAATATATAGTTTACCTAATTACAAGTACTAAATTCATTAACAATATTTACCTTAATACCTAGAACAAGTTCAATAAAGGAGACCCTCTCCCACTTAATTGATCGTTGAGTAATAACCCTGAGGATTTTTTCTGGTTAATTTCTACCTGTTCTAAACAATTAAGAAATTTTCCTTTCTTTCCATTATGCAAAATTTTGAAATCTTCATTGAACGTATGATTTTCATCTGTTAAATGTTTAGCGTAATGAGATTTGTTATTTTTCATTCTATAGCCTTATTTATGTTCCTTTATTCTTTTATAAAAAGATCTGCCTGTTTGTACTATATACGTTTTATTGTAAGTGCCTCAGCATAATTCGTAAACCCCCGTTTTATTTTCTTTTTTTGTTTTATTTTTATTATTTTTAATATGTCGAGCTAATGTGTTATTTGTACGGAAAGCGATGTTTACATGATTTTTCTGGAAAATTTTTTAAATTTTATTAGTCAATTTTCCGGTATAAGTGAGTGTATGATATTTTTCTTTGTTTAGTTGTTTGTACGGGTACACCAGTCCTATTGCTTTTTTAAACTGTTTTTTCATTAAAATATTATCTACAAAATCGCTCCTGTACCCATTGTTTATACTAATTTGTTTTATAATATTTAATTCTTTCCGAAAATTTTCTTCCGTTAATGGTGTATTTATTAGTCTATGGATGAAACTATTATAAGCCGAGATTTTTATGTGTGAACGGGTGGTTAACAACACGCTATACACGCTAATTCTTACCCCGGCTAAGTCAGTGCAGTATTTATAAGGATTAAGTAAGTAAGTATAAATACAAATTTTAACTCCATATTGATTCTTTTATTGTTTCCAAATAGCTGCATATTACTTGCTTATAGAATTATCATATGTCCAACGCCCAAGAGGCGACTTAAATTATAATATGTTTTTACATATATAAGGTGTGGGAAATCGTTTAATATATTGAAATCAGCAAATCATCGCATTAAAAGCAACTGCACAAAAATAATTGACAATATTGCTTTTTATGACTAATATAAGCCCTGAAGTTTTGTAGTTTTTCAGCCTGTATATCAATGATTTTATGTCAAAAACGAGGAACTAGTATTTTGATAATAACCTGTATTCTCACAGTCTTGTTCTTTTAATGTTCAGTGTTTTAACTAGAGAAATTAATACACACAAGAGCCGAATTCTAACCAACAAATGGCATTATAGCAATAATTTTCCTTAATGCCATGTATCACTATAGTTCCTTTAAAGAAATATTTAACTTTTATTATATCTTCAATAATGGCACTATACCGTGTAAAAAATCATTTTTATAAATAACAGCTACATGTATATGTACAAATATAAAACATGTAAACACTTTCTAAAATAAATATCACAAAGTTCACTGAACAACATAATAAAATTACTAGCTATATATTCTTGAAAAGCTTTATATCTCTTACAAAAACTTTAAAAATGACCAACAAAACTTATAGAATTGTCAATTATCGCGATAAAAGCTGTTGCTCCAGGTACGTTGTATAAGTAGCTATTCGTAGTTATAATATCGCCGTTCCGTTCATTTGGATTTATGGCGTCATTACTTGTGATATCATTTCTATCGTTTTCTATGTAAAATGTAAGATATAAAACCTTTTAATTCGTGTATATATGCATACATTTTACAAATACAATTATATTTAGGTTATTTATTAATGTAAAATTAAGTAAATTCAGTATAATTATTTTTAAAATACTCGTATATTTAGCAAACTTGCAAGTTACATAAAGAAAATATGTTTTACTATTCAAATAAACAGGACACTTTGTAGCTTATTATGAAATTGTCTTTTTAATGATATTTATGATTTCTTCGAAAGCTACGATACTCTCAGCTAAGATCTGTAGGAACAGATCATTGTGTAAATTGTCGAATGCGTAGCAACAGATCATGGTGTACGTTGTTGAATGCGTTTTGCTAGTAACCAACTATTTATGTGAAGTTTTTCTTAGGCCTATAATTCGAAGGTGGAATCTGTAATAATTATTTTGGAGAAAATGAGAAGCTGAAACTTAAAATTGTTTCATGTAAAAATTCTGCAAACCACTGTTTATTTTAAAGCGACTTTACCGATTCCATGCCATAAGATAAATTATATTTTTTTTAGAATATTGCCTAAGCAAAAAAAAAATTAAAATTTGCCTCCCATCAATTTGTAGGTCTTATAGTCTACTAAGGTTAAAATTTTAAATCACAGTTTTCTTGTTGAAAACTGAAAGAAATTTATTTTTAATGACATTTTATTTTTAATGGACCTTTTTTTTTCTTTTTAACAAAGAACAAAGAACAAGTAGACTATTAGAAATGCATGTAAACACTTTCTAAAATAAATATCACAAAGTTCACTGAACAACATAATAAAATTACTAGCTATATATTCTTGAAAAGCTTTATATATCTTACAAAAACTTTAAAAATGACCAATAAAACATATAGAATTGTCAATTGTCGCGATAAAAGCTTTTGCTCCAGTTGCGTTGTATAAGTAGCTCTTCGTAGTTATAATATCGCCGTTCCGTTCATTTGGATTTATGACGTCATTACTTGTGATATCATTGCTATCGTTTTCTATGTAAAATGTAAGATATAAAAACTTTTAGTTCGTGTATATATATATATATATATATATATATATATATATATATATATATATATATATATATATATATATGCAAACATTTTACAAATAAAATTATATTTAGGTTATTTATTACTGTAAAATTAAGTAAATTCAGCATAATTATTTTTAAAATATATTTAGCAAACTTGCAAGTTAAATAAAGAAAATATATTTTACTATTCAAATAATCAGGACACTTTGTAGCTTATTATTAAATTGTAGTACATTATTGAATAGTATAAGTAATTCTTCTAAGTAATTTTCGAAAATTGTTTTTTGCTTTCGACAATTATATGCTTAAACTAAATTTCAGTTATCATGTTTCTTAGTGTTTGGCCAATGATTGATGTCACCACTTTTTCCTGAATTCAATAATCTTATACCGATTTTTGTTAACGAATACGTCGGTCCGTGATAGTCATACTTTTAAATATATTTACAGGCCTGAACTAACTATGCATTTTTTCAATATTTCTGTAAATAGATCCAAAATATCGAATACTAAAGCACAGATGGTTCACTATGTAGACCAGTGATTCCCAAGGTGGTTCAGGTGGACCCCCAGGGGTCCACGGGAGACTCGACGGGGGTCTACGTTGGCGTGAAAAAAAGTGGGGGTTCACAAGTTGTAAGTGGGGGTCCACGAAAATTTATCTGGTTTCGATAGTAAAGAACAAAATTGGCTTTAGCTATCAATGTAGGCACTACTCAAAAAAATTAAGGGAGCAAAAAAAATTCCAAATTTTTCAGTGATTTTTGACAGGCTGTATTTCGGTGAAAAATGGTCGTATTGAAACTTAAAAAAAAAGCATTTTGAAGCTTTAAGATTTTAATTTTCAGATTTTTTGGCTAACATTTTTTAGGAGCTACGGTTCTCATGCAATCCTAACAGATAGCGCGAAATATTTTGCTTTTTTTTTGGTCCACGGGCTTGAAAAAAATGTTTTCAGTTAGGCCGGCATATGGATCAAATAGCCTGTTTATTTAGCATTAATTTCCTTGTTTTAAAACCTCCCTTAATTTTTTTGAGTAGTGTATTTTAAGAAGGTCCGCGACTGTTACTTGTAAAAACTTGCATATACGAATGCCAAGGACAAACGTTACTCATTTGTTTCCGGAATTTTGAAAAGAAAAGTGTGAGTGAATCGATGTGTGTTTGCTAGTGCCGGAAAAAGTAAGTACCTGCCTATTTGTTATTCATACTTTTATTTTAAATTGTAATAATATTATATTTGTTATGTTTGCGTGTAGTAGGTACGTAATAAAAATTAAATACTGAACAGGGCCATTATTCGATACTTCTATAAAAGAACAGAAAGCCGAGAAAGATTGAACTTTTAGTACTTTTTATTATAAAATTATTTATTTACCCGACTGTGGTGATTCACTAAAGGAGAGATATATGATTGACCTGCATGTTCGTACATATTTCAGTGCCCTCGTAGTTGCTAATGCTAAATGACTAAAAATATTTTCATAAATTGTACGTGTCTTTATGTACCACTCGTAACGTACATCAAAGTAATAAATAAATCATTAAAGTCGCGGAGTTTTGATGTCAAAATATTCTTTAAAAGTATTTTGTCTCGAATTTACAGAAATGTATCAAAATATAATTAATCAAAACATATTTTATATTACATTAAAATAGGTTCAGCCGTTTTGTGAAAACCTCTATATGAGTCTTAGCAGTTTATTGCTTTTAATAATTAAAATCAGTTTTGCCGCCGGCATTTTGGTTTTTTTTTTCATTGCAATAATTAATTAATCCTATTTTATTATGTTAAAATAACCATATCCTGTTAAAGTCGCCTTATGATTACTAAAACAAACATTTTTTTCTTTACAGGTAGGTAACTGATACGAAACATGGCTGAATCTAAGAAGAAATGTCGACAGTACAGTATTGATTATTTGAAATTTGGTTTTTCTTCCATCAAAGGCAGACAAACGATTGCCCATATGCCTTTTATGCAACAAAGTTTTGAGCAATGACTCTATGAAACCATCGAAGCTCGAAGATCATCTATGAAGGTGTCATGCTGATAAAATAGTTAAAGATTTAAAATATTTTCAAACATTGAAGGAAAAATATGAAAAGAGACCCACCGTGCACAATATGTTCGCTTCAACATCTCAAAGTAACGATGATGGCTTGCAGGCATCTTACAATATTTCATTGCTTATAGCGAAATCTGCAAAAACCGCACACCATCGGAGAACAGTTAATTTTACCCGCTGTTGAAGAGGTTTTAAAAACTGTTCTGCACAAACCTCCATTTGACGTACTCAAAAGAATTTCTTTGAGTAACAACACTGTACAAAGACGTATTGATGAAATGAGCTCTGATATTGAAAGCTTCTTGTGTAATTATCTGCAAACAACTCATTTTTCTATTCAACTGGACGAGTCAACTTTACCTGGTAATGAAGCATTATTATTGGCATATGTTCGATTTGTTATGGACGAAGAAATCCATGAAGAACTGCTATTCGCGAAAACTTTGGAGACGGACACTAAAGGCGAATCAATATTTAATGTCCTGAGTGATTTTTTTAAGGAAAAATCGATTCCATTTACAAACATTATTTCGGTGGCAGCAGATGGAGCTCCTGCCATCTTCGGGCGATATCGTGGGTTTATAAGCCATCTTAAAAGAATTATACCAGGAGTAACTGCAATTCACTGTGTCATCCACCGACAACACCTGGTAGCGAAAAATTTGAGTGAGAGATTGCACCAATCGCTTCAATTTGTGATTAAAGCAGTTAACAAAATAAGGAGCAATGCGTTGAATACCCGTTTATTTGCACATTTGTGCGACGAAAATAATGAAGACTTCCAACGATTGCTCTTACATACTGAAGTACGCTGGTTGTCGAAAGGTGCATGTTTAACAAGATTTTACTCACTTTTCGAATCAGTTTTAGAGTTTCTGGAAAGTAAAGATCCAGATTTAAAAGAAAACCTGATCAAATTGAAAGCAAATTTGTTCAAAAAATTTAATTCCTTGCAGTTATAAGGGAACAGCCCAAATTTAATAAAAACAAAATGTGTAATTTCGGCTTTTCTTGGAAAATTGAAATTTATGAATCAAAATATTAGTCGGCGCGAATTCTCCCAGTTTCCAAACTTGTCACAGGCAGAATGTCTTGATGAGGATATTCAGACATACGTTCAACATTTAAATGCCCTGCATGGTGACTTCAAAAATAGATTTGAAGATATTCTGTCGATGGAAATACCATCATGGATCATAAATCCATTTGATGAAACGGAAGTGGCGAATGTGGTATTACAAGAGGAGCTACTCGAGCTTAGCACCAATGAGGAGCTGAAGGTGAAATTTAAAAAAGGCTATCAAACATTTTGGCTGCAGGCAGAAATACCCGAAAAATATCCTGGGCTGTGGGAAATTACGAGAAAACTTTTGATAGCGTTTCCCTCGTCATACCTTGTCGAAAAAAGTTTTAGTGCCGTTACAAACCTATTAGCGAAAAAAGGAGCAGATTGAACATCATAGAACGGGGAGATTTACGGTTATTCTTTACAAAACTGAAGCCAAATATTGATAATTTGCATCAAGTACATCACTCCCATTAAAATTATCACTATTTTTTTTTAATTGCTGATTTGCATTGTTGAAGTTACGGTACGTTATTAATGTTTAATTTTAATTCTATTAAGTCTGTAATCATATTATTTTAATAAATAGAACACAAGAAAATATATTATTTTTCTTTTTATTTTTACCACTCCGAATTTAGGGTTGGAACTCAGCCACGACTCAAATTTCCATCGTTAGATCTAATCTTCACATTTTTTGACGAGTTTTGGGAATATGGTAGAAATGTAGCAGCAGGGGGTCCACCGAAACCAGTAAAATTTTGAAAGTGGTCTACGAGAAAAAAAAAGTTTGAGAACCTCTGATGTAGACAAATACAGAACATTTCTATATTTTTCAAAAAAGGTAATTGTTGGTCGCTAAAAGTCATTATTATTCCGTCGATTGATTAACCTGTGTTTTTAGCCTGTTATTATTATATAGGTCTAGTACACTTTAAAATCATTTTTGTAGTTTGTGAATTTTTTATTTTGGTTAATACAACGAAATTTTTTTACAAGATAATAGAAACAAACACTTAAATACAAATTTTGCCTGGATGTTACTGGCCAGCCGATTTATTTATTATGACTATTATATTTAAGACCTAGGTGCATATCACACAGTTTCTTTTTGTGAATTTGTAATACCATACGTAATTCAGGTCTAATAATGCCGTTTATTTAGTTACATTTTTGTGTTGATGTGTGTTTAAGAACAACAGAATTTTTAACTCAAGTACTGCTTTTAGTGCTTGTTGATAAAGTACCGCGTTTCTCAATGGTATAAGGTATTTTTTTATTCATGTAATGAAAGACTGATTTTGTCAATTTTCACTTGCTTTTTGTTTTACAAAAACTGTATGACGCGTTTCGCTATCAGTGTAGCTTCATCTAATACACAATAATATCTAAATAGAATGTTGTTACATTTTAATAAATACACTAAGGTAAGTGGGTAAGAAAAAATATTACTCGTACTAATGAATATTGATGTGAAATCCATTCTGAACTTTAATTGTTGTATAAATTAAGCAAACGTGAGTTACCATGGGTAAGGTAGGTATATTTCTGTTCATTTAATATGATATATGAATTTTTAATTTTCTTTATTTCTAAATTATCCAACAGGTTTAATTTGACTCCTTTGTTTTGTGTGTGTAGAACTTTAAATTTGTCGTCAAAAAGATGATTGGATTCTGTTAAATGATTACTATAAGCCGAATCGATTTTGTTTTTTAAATAACTTCTTTTATGCCCTGAAATTCGAACTTCGAAAGAACGACCTGTCTGACCTATGTAACTTTTAGGACAAGAACCACAATTTAACTAATACACTCCAGATTTTTTTGTTCTATCTTGTTTTCCTTTTGCATTTTTAATAAATTTTTCCAACGAGTTGTTTGTTCTAAAAACTTTGGTAATATTATATTTATTTAATTGGTTCCTAATTTTTTCTGATGTGTTACCAAAATAGGTTAAGACTATTTTTTATCCATATCTTCTTCCTAGCTTTATTTTTTAATTTTTTTGTTCAGTATCGAATCTATAGTATCAGGAGAATATCCGTTGTTAATAGCAATTTGTTTTATTAGATTTAATTCTTTATTAAAATCATCTACAGATAAGGGGATACTTACAAGACTATTACAACATATTGTAGTAAGCTGCCAATTTTTGTTGTAGGGAGGGAACTGAATTTATATTTATTGCAGTATCTGTATGTGAAGGTTTGTGAAAAATAGAAAATTTGTATTTATTGTAATGTCTGGTTATCGTTAAGTCAGGAAAATTAATTTTATTGTCGACTTCTAGTTCCATAGTGAGTTTATAAAATTAAAAAAATTGTTATGTTGGCGATCTGTGCCGTTGAAACAAGCAAAAATGTCATCTATCTATCGGTACTAACATAAAAATGATTTGCTAAACTCTGGTCGATATACTTGTATTTCTAGGTTGTCTGTGAATATTTCTGCTAAAAGTGAACTACCCATTATGAGACCCTATGAACTATTATAAAACGTATTATTAAAGTAAAAATAATTTTTATTGCGGATCGGGTTTAATAAATTTAGTATGTCTTGTTATATAAAGATATGAACTTTATTTTTGATTAGAAGTATTTTTGATTTTTATGGTACTGTTTCATCCAGGGTTATGCTAGGAAAAGGTTTTGACCGTCAAATGATACAAGTTTTGAGTTATCTCGTAGAAAGACGTTAGAAATTTTTTTCGTTAATTCTAACGAATATTTTATTGTGTAAGTTGGCTTAAAGTTAATGTTAGTTTTTATGATACCTATGAGAAATTTTACGAGTTTGTAAGCTAGGGCCAATTTACAGGAGACTCCAAGTCTAATGGGATAATTTTCTTTATGTAATTTGACTAATGAATAAAGTTAAGGGGGGTGATGATTCACGACAGTTATTTTGAGGTTTGGTTTTCTGATATGATCTTAGAATACTGTTCTAATATCTTTTTTGAATTTTTCTGTTGTATCTTTTTGTAATATTTTAAAATTTCCTTTTCTAATGAAATCTAGTGTTTTGTCTATATATTGTTGTTGATCTATAACAACTATTGTGTTACTCTTATCTGCTTTTGTGAAAATAATGTTTTTATTTTTAGCCTTGTTTTGTATTGATTTAGTTACATTTATTTCATTATCTAAAATTTGGTTTGTTGGGAAGAAAATCCTTATTTATAATGTTTTATAAATTGTTTTTTTATTATTAGAGATAGCGAACATCTTAAATTAAGCTAAATTTATTATACATTCAATGAAGAATACTTACCAAAATACATTATAAAAATATGTTTTGGGTATATTGCTCTTAGTTCTAGGTATATTTTTTTTCCTGCTAAGAAATTACTTTTTAAACTTAACAAACATGAAGTAACTAATATTTAAAATATTTGTTATGCATATTTAGATGAAACATCTTGGACAAATATTAACTATTATTAATATTGTCATATTAAGAACAGATTTTTGCATTTTTAACTAGAAAATTGATAAAAGTCAGGTTACTTTTAGGAAGAAATTTATATGTGGCAACATTAATCGCACGCGTTAGACAAAGATAATAAATGGTACTTCCAAGTATGCCCAAATTGACAAAAAAAGTAGTGAACGTTGCTCTACTTGATCAAATTTCAATATATTAAAGAATTTTCCTAATACCCTATATATTGTACTGGATAAGTATAGACAATTCATTTCAGTCTAAAGTGTTATTAATGGAGCATCCTTGAGATAAAATCTTGTTGCATTACTATTCTTGTATCCAATACGAATCTTAAAATTTAATCCTAAAGGTAAAATATATAATTCAACACCCTGAAATTTATTTACTTTATTTTCTGGTTGTAGTCAAAATATGTTATAGCGTCTTTTGTTTATAAAGTAAATACATCTATTTTTGTAAATGTCGTGTAATTACCGTTCCTAAAAAATTGCTCTTAATCATCTTCGTATTATTAATTTCATTCTTTTCCTTCTTCGGAATATGATTCTTAAGGAAAAGTGGCTTATTTAATTCAATCAGCTTTCCCTTATTTTTTCTCAGTATACTGAGCATCAATCATGAGCACGAATATGGAAAATTGCTGAAGAGGCAAATGTTATTAATTCAAAAAAATATAACGGAAATTTTTCAAAGGGGCCTTTATTTTTATATTTCTTTACAGAAAAAATTATTGAAGTTTCGTGCCACATTGCCTTTATTAAATGAGCGCTTATGATTTCAATTATCCTGAAAGGTTTGTTTTTTTTTATTATATTATTTCAGGGTAAGCCCACTTAGAGCACCAAAAGTTGCAAAAAATGGTTTCATTCTATTTTCCTTTAATATCCTACAACAATGAAAAAAAAAAACGGTCAAGTGCAAGTTGGACATGCGCAATTAGTGTTCCGTGCGTTGATTGCTTCACAAAACAGTTCCCAAACGAGTTTTCAACAAAGTTTTTTTCAGATCTTTACTGAAAACTGATGACCTTGAAATTTTTGTTTTTTTTTTTATATACCAGATATATTATTAAAAGCACTCGTGATAATTTTCGTTTAATCTACACCCTGTGGAGAATATTCCAGAATTTTTTCAAAATTTTTAGGTCGGTACTATTCGAGATAAGGGGAGACAGCGATTTTCCGTGATTTTTTAAAAATAATGCGAAGAAAAGTGTGCGCAAGTATTACATGATATATCTTTTAAACTTATGTTTTTACAAGCTTTCATTTGACACCCTACTCGATGACTTGGTAAAAAAAAAAAATTTTTCACTTTCCAAAAGTAACCCCTTAAGTCAAAATTTAACGTTCACAACTACACGGCTCTTATGAGGTCATCAATTCCTATATTAGTACTAAATTTCAACTTTCTATGTCAAATAGTTTCGGATAAAAATCGGGTGTGACAGACAGACAGACGAACAGGCGGATAGACGGACAGATAAGATCACTTAAGTATCTTATAAATGTTCTATACAAAACACTAAAAAGAATATACTCGTATTTATTAAAACACAGCTTACAATATCAAAATGTGTTGTTTCATTTTTATCATTCTAGTCAACTAGAGTCATTTAGTCATCAATAAAAACACATTTTCATTTATTGTTTACACTCTATATCATTTGCTGCAACCACCCACCAGAATAGAGTGTAAATGTTCTGCGAAACTGGTTGTTAAAAAAATTAAATTTAAATATCTGATGGTGGAATTATGCAGACTAATTTATACAAATTTGGCTAAGCCGGAATAATTTAGGTATTTATCTTTAAATTATACGGAAAGATTCAGAGAAATTATGCATGCACTGAAAAAGTAACTTAAAATCGCTAATTCCATTGAAATTTATATCTAAATCATTAACAATATACCATTTCAGCTATTTGAGCTATAGTACTTTCAAAAATAACTTTCCTGCCCTGGATTCGGTTGGCTGAATGATATTTTTACCGAGTATTATTGTTATTTTTATAATTATGCCAAACTGCTGTCGCACTCCCTCGCCGGGGACCATCCCAGATATGCTTAGATATAATACGAATTGGGATCAGAGGGGACCCTTTCCATGTTACTGAATCTTGCGTGACGTCGTGCATTATTCAAAAATTTTCAAACAGTTTATGCTGCTGCTGCCAGTAGCACTGTCTACATATATTCAGTGAAGTCCAGACCTTTGAAGTGGTGTACGAAACTTCAAGGTACAAAAACCGTTGCTGACAAGATTATGGAAATGATTTAGATTCAATTCAATTCTTATTGTCTTTCTATTGTATCTCATGTATTTTGCAATCTAGAATAGAAATGTCCAATACCGTCATTTGTCCCGAAGATTTGTCCACTAATACAACGTCTGGTCAGTTGCGTGCGATTATTTGGTCAGTTAAGCCAGTTCGATCTCGGTACAACTTATTGTTATTAAGGATTGGCTTGGTAGCGTATTTGTAATATGGCATTTAGTCCTTTTGTAGCAGCTTCAGTTTTTCCGATAATAATTGGTAAGTATCTTAGCAATACAACAACTCAATACTAGGAATACAGGTCGCGCTAATACTTCACATCCGTATGAAGTTCAGCTTGTCACTTCTCTTACAACCATTTTCAAGCAGTCTTTTATATGAAGAACCTCATCCCTATGGAGTGATTTGCCCAGAACTGTGTTTCTCACCGAGTACAATTTATAGCGATTCAAGATCAATGTAAATCGATTTTTCCTCACACGCTTAGCTCCTCCAGAGCTTTAGAGATTTCTCTGCAGCACGTCTGCTATGCTCATAGAAAAAATATCAATGTAGACACCAACACAAACAAAATTTCAGTAAAAAGAGGTGTGAAACAAGGAGATACGATATATTCTAAACTGCACTGAAAAATGTTTTCAAGAACCTAAACTGGGACAAAAAAGGCATTAGAATTGATGAACTGACTCATTCTCGTTTTGCAGACGCCATCGTGCTGATCACCCAAAACATAAATGAGTTTAAAGTGATGCTTAAGGAACCTCAACGGGAATCAGCAGAAATTGGCTTGTCTATAAACTTGAGAAAAACTGAAATCATGACATTGAGAAGATAGAGAAGTACATATGGGTGCTCAGGTAATCGAAGAAATAGGGAAATATGTTTACTTAGCATATAGTATAACATCAAACTTAGTATAGAGATTCAAACTCTCGAGATCAACAGACTTATCCGTCTAACATGGGCCGCAACGGGAAAGCGAAAACAGTATTTCAATCAGTTTACAGAGGAAAATGTTTAATACCTGTATACTTCCGGTATGGCAACCACAACTCTACCAAACCAATCGGCACATAAATTTAGAGCAACACAAAGAGCCATTGAAGGGATGATATTAAAATTAACTCTCAGAGGTTACACCACAAGCACAGAGATAAGATAAAGACCAAAAGTAGACGTAATAACTCGTATAACCTAATTTAAATGGACATGTTGCTTGTCAAGACAACGCTCGGTTGACAAAACATATTATACATTGGAGACTATGCCTGCGTAAATGGAAAGTTGGCACACCAATAAAACGTTGGCTGGACGTCATTAAATAGAAAATCGGAAATGGGTACCAATTAGCCCAGAACAAGGAACTATGGAAGGAGTTGGGGGAGGCCTATTTCCAGGAGTGGACCAGGAAGGACTGCTAAAAGAAGAAGAAAGAAGATCTTAGCAACTTCGTCAAGCCTCTCTCGCTACTTAGAAGCTACCAAAGACTGGCGACAATTTCCTGATTGACCCCACTTGTTGTTCGTCGCTATCTCAGTAGGAATGGTGTTAAATTATTATTATTATTGTAAGATAGCATTCGTCAAAATTAGCATCTCAGAAATGAATAAAAACAAAGTCGTCTATGATTTTTAAAATCATGTGTAATATTAAATCTTATTTATTTGGGAATTAGATTTTTGAATAAAAAACAATTATCGATTTTTTTACTTTATTTTAAAACTTTATTATACATAATATTAATAATCGATGTGAAAAAATTTTTAAAATTTTTTATAACTAACTATAAATGAATTCAAATTTATAAAATATAAAATAAACACGTGCCTACGAAAGCGCCACAATTATCTGCCACGTTTGTGACGTTATTATGTTTTCACGTAAGTACTGTCAACAGCTGCTACCTGTGTACAAATTGTCAAAATTATTGAAGTTTAGTGCAAAAAGAATTGTTGGTTACTAATTTAATACACTAATGTGTGACAAAGGGTTCATAAAAGCCAATTATGATAATATACCTAGTGTAGATATTTTTATGGTCACAGATTTTCTCAAAAATGACATTCGGTTCAATTCAGCTGAAGTGCGATGTGCTAAAGCATCAATGTGAGTTTTTTAAAAAATGAGTAAATAAGAAACAAAATACAACAGAAAAAATTTGATGTTGTTTTAGGATCAATACGTCGTGCTGCTTGGGACCATTGATTTCGACGTTTAGCATCTTGTGACATATTTAAAAACATGTTTTCGGGAGTTGTTTTTATAGTATTCATACAAACTGGTACGAAACAGGTCGATAACTTGTTAAATTAGACATTTTCAATAAATTTATCAATACACTGACGACAATAACAAGAATAAATTGATTGAAAACTGAAACACTCGTATCAGCTGTCTGTGATGTTGAGGAGAAATAAACATTGTGACGCGCTCGGATTTTTTTGGGAGCTGTCGGTACTTCGTGGGTACTAAGTTTAAAAATTTATTTTTAATTTGATATAACTTTTTAATTATTACGAGAAAAAATAAAAATAGTTTTGTTATAAAACTTATATATTATCTTTCCATTTATAGCATTTTTTTTCATAACTCCAATTATTTATTAAACGATTTATATTTTCACGTCGATGCTTTTAAATATTTACAATTATAGCGGAAACATTCGAAAATTTATTAAATATATTTCAACAAATGCTACTTCCGATAATCGAAAATCAATATAAGTTTTCGAAGTAGGTCTTTAATAAATCATAAATCAAAATGTGTTTTGCTAATACAAAACCGATATGGAAAAATTTCAATATTGTTGAGTGTATAATAAAAAACCTTCTAAGGTAGAAATGCTTGGAGCTTTTTAGATAATGAAGTATCAAGATGAAAATGTCTCTCAGGTTGTAAATTTTTTTTAAATAAATAAACTCCTTTTTATGTTAAAACCTCGTAATTTTTAATGCTGAGTTTTATTTTATACTTGATGGGTTAAAATATGTGAATATCTTTTTTCGGATTACACGTACATAAGCATTACCACTCTGAGTTATTTTTCTATATTTAGTTGAAGTCTATATTTTGTTTTCAAAGCAGACACCGCAGAAAATCCGGTTTCGCAAAGGTAGGATGTTGAAAATTGTAATAGTATACGAAATGCTCTTGTTTTCAGTGCAGAAAACTCATCATTTACCCCTGCCCAAAATTCAAAAAGTGATTTATTATTAAATTGTCTTTTGATTTCGCCACTTGCCGTGAAGTCTATGAAGATTTCTTCTTCGGAAGTTGAGAGCCCTTAGGGAGTGTTTTGAAATAGATCCCTAACCCACTCGTAACTTGCTACCAAGTTGTCGTCAGTAAAAAAATACTTATTAAAATTCTTTGTCACCTTGGCTAGATGATTTTCAATGGTTACTAAAACAACTTTCACATGTTGTTCTTCAGCCTTGTATGTTTTAACACATTCACCCACATTTTTAGGTTTTTTGTTTTACATTTCTGCACCACAATTCCAATTTTCTACAAAAAGCATTGATTTTATCACTTGTATCGAATATATGTGTATTTGTTTCTTGAAGTTGAAGATTTAAGGTATTTAGTTTCACGAATATATCGACTAAGTAGCTCAATTTCACCACAAATAAACTATCTCGAATCTTCTCGGCTTCCGGTCGATTTTCCTCTTCTAGAAAAATGGCGATTTAATTTATTCATTCATAAACACGTTGCAAACTTTTCCCACGTGATAACTTTCTTGCCTCGCAATAAAATAATAACGCTGAATGTTCGGCACCCATGTCTTTACAAAGTGCAGAAAAAATTCTAGATTTTAGGGGTCTCATTTTAATATAATTTACTACAGTTACAACTGTAGTGAGCACAATATTCAGAGCAGGACTCATTTCTTTGGAAGCCAGTGGAGATTTTTGTTTCACAAGTGCTTGTACACTTTGAAATCTTCCAGACATTGAATGAGCACCATCGGTACATATTCCGACACAATTTCTCCCACTCCATATTTGCCTCGTTTATAAAATCATTTAAGATAGCAAATAATGCGAGTGATGTTGCTTTAAGTTCTATTGGCTTGCAGAAAAATAGTTCTTCTACTGCTGACATACCATCACAAAATCGAACATAGGCAATGAAATAAGCATCTTTATTGCTATCTGTTGCCTCATCAAGCTGAATTGAAGACAATTTGTCACGCAACTTCCCGAAAAGCTGATGCTGTACATCTTCAGCTATATCACCAATTCGACGAGCAACAGTATCATTTGATATAGGTATATGGCAAAATTATCTCCAAACATAGTTTCTACAATCTCAATTGCTGCTGGCAAAACAAGCTCTTCACCAATGGTGTGAGGTTTTCTACATCTGGCTATTTTATATGAAACTTTGTAAGAGGCAAGTAAAGCTTTTTCATTCACAAAGTTTTTTCAAAAAATGATTTCTGCTTTACATATGATTTTAATTTTAATTCGAAGAGCTCTTAGGGTATGTTAAGGTACTCATTATGAAGCGTTTCCAAATGTCGTTTAAGTTCATTTGGTTTCATGCTGTCTGCTGCCAAGATTATTGAGCAAATAACACACAGGGGCCTTTCTTCTTCAGTTACTTCAGTACTGGTGAACCCTAAATTTAAGTATTCTTGAGAATATTTTCTTAATTTTATTTTCGGAACCACGCTCGTCTGTGCACTTGTTGATGCTTCATTATCGTCTAATGCTCGCTTACGCCCACTTAAAAATTTATCCATGATTCTGCATAAATTTACTACCGTGAATACTTAATACCTTGAATTTCAATTAACACGTAAATTACAATATACACATTCACGATAAATCCGATAGCAGTAGAAGGATCAACTCGACTGAGACGGGCTGTAATTGAACGAAAGAGGCACATAGGTGCAGCGTTTATACACTTTTAGACAGACTTTCCGATTGTTCGAGACAATTCGGAACTTCTCGCGAAGCCGCTACCGATATGGTGGACGTGACAGAGAGCAATAGAGAGGCATCGATTCTAATTTTGTCAAAACAGCAGATATGTGTTGCCAAATATGAATAAATTTACTTATTTTTGGTAGCTCATAAGGTTTGTCATTAAGGTCGTAGTGTAGCTTTAGCATCAAAATATTGAAAATACAGTATTATTACATGCATTGTTATTGTATGAGCGAGGGGGAGAAGTGATGAAAATTATGTTTGAAAATCGGGTCGCAAATACTGAAAGGTTGAGAAACGCTGTACTACGATTTATAATCATCCGTGTAATGACACAAAGGAAGCACGAATCTCTTTAAAATGGCATGGCATATGCTACCACAGCATTATTTACACCTCTCCAACCTGTATAATTTGGGCACAAAAGAGCTATAGATCTATTCGATGATGAACTCTTGGATATGCAAGTATGACAACGCTGTATAATTCCGAGAAACCATATAGAATTGGCAGCGATCCAAATCTATAGATGGAGGTGAAGATTTTGATGAGGCTAAAGGTGGCAGCCCGAGGCTCCGTGGCGTAGTAAATTGCTTGCGGTGCAGAAGATCTCGGGTTCCAATCCAGGCAGGTCGGTATACTTTATTTATCTAAGTATATTTGGCCTGGCCACCTACATAGGTAGTAATTGTTTGCAGAAATGCAATAACGTCCGTGGCAGCACTACCACGTTGTATAAAAGGTGCTGTGAAATACAAAAATGTATATTTCGGCACTTGGACAACGTTGACGGGTATTACGATATCCTTGTTATACGATATCTTCAGAATATTTATTTATTTATTTACGGTTCATTAGAACCTAATTTAACTATCGGATAGGCATATTCTTACAATGTTGATATAATAGTTGCTTAAACTTATTTATAGTTTCACAATTTTTAATATTATTTGGCAGGTTGTTTAAGTCCTTTATAATAAAGCTTTGCTCGATCAGCTTCATTTGTAATTCCCACTACTCGGAAGTCATTTCGTCCTCTGGTGTTGTAGTGGTGTATCTGATTGACGTATCTAATTTTCTTGGTCAAATATGCGGGACAATTTTCTATCTTTATATTATAGATGAATTTCATTGCGTAATAAAATAAGCTCTGCTTTACACTCAGCCAATTTAATCGATCTAACATATCTTTTATGTGCGTATCTCTAGGCTTCCGCAAAATAAATCTCATTGCCTTGTTTTGAAGTTTTTGCAGTAGTTCTATTTGTGTATCCTTAGCAAGAAATAATACCAAAGGACAATAAATAAAATGTGGCTCAATTATGCTTCTATATATTAATATTTTATGGTATTCACTTATGATGTGGCAAGTTCTATACATGCGATTAAGTTTTTGGTTTATTTTATTCACTAAATATTGAAAGTGTGCATCAAATTTAAGTTTACAATTTATTATTATACCCAAGTATTTAATTTCGTTTACTTTTTCTATTTCACGATTATTTATGTATAATTTATGATTATTATATATATATATATATATATATATATATATATATATATATATATATATATATATATGTATATATATATATATATATATATATATATATATATATATATATATATATATATATGTATATATATATATATATATATATATATATATATATATATTTAGTTTTATCTGTATTTAGTTTTAACATATTTATACACATCCACTTTTAAAGAATATTCATATCAGACTGCATTTTATTAATAGCCACATCTAAACTAACATCGCTAATTGCAATCAGTGCATCGTCTGCAAATAGTCTAACATCCCCGTACTTTAAACCGTCTTTAATGTCATTTATATATATGAGAAACAGTACCGGCGCAAGGACAGAGCCTTGCGGTAGACTAATATTCACTGGTGTCGCTGATGATGTCGTGTTTCCAATTTTTGTTTGTTGCTGTCTATTCGACAGATAATCTTCAAACCATTTTAATTCTATATCACGCACTCCAATTTTGTGTAGTTTCATAAGCAATAATTTTCTGTGTATAGTTTCAAATACTCTTTTTAAATCTATGAAAGTTGATACAATGTATTTTTTATTCATCAAATCTTCACGCCATTCACTTATAACATAATTAATTGCAGTTTCACATGAGTGTTTGCTTCTAAAACCCGATTGCTCTGGAATAATAATATTGTTATCGTTCAAATATTGCAGTAACTGATTTTTTATCAGTGTTTCAAGGATTTTTTCGTCACTTGGAAGCGTATTTATTGGCCGAATCTCTTCAGGTTTTATAGTATATTTTATTTTTTCAATGAGCACAATTTTGGAAATTTTCCATTCGTTAGGCACTTTTCCTTGCAGCATGCTATTATTGATGATATTGGCGTAAAAAAAGAATATGAAAGAGAGGTGAACAATAAAAAAAAATGGGACAAAATGAGCAGTGAGACTGATCACCGACCAGTATAACCTGAGGAAACGTTTACAGGAAACGGTTATCCACAATGGTGCAGACTATGTGGTGAAGAGGAAGAAACCTGTATCGCATATCCTATATATGCCAAATCTGCGGCTTTAATTCAGAATAGACATAAATTGTTTAGAGATCTACGTCGCGGCGATAAATTACCACATGAAGAGCTTGGAAGGAAGCTAATAAACCTTTCTATAGGGATCAAGGGTAATCAAGAGAGGGGACCACAATGAGCCAAGAAGTTGCGAAGCAAAAACAAGAAGAATCGCCTATCTTACGTACAGCCAGTCAACGAATCAAAAATATTAAACGCATATGAAGCATAATCCATTTAGTAAAAGACTAAATTTGTATCTCTGGTAAGAAGCAGTAAACGTAATTTTGAGTTTTCTTCTCCTTAGGAGTTACAAAGGTATTATGCCCGACGCAAATTTTACCTTCAGAAACTCAAATTTTCTAGGGCTTAAACAGTATTTATGGTAGAAATAATTAACTGACGTTGTAATTAAGTTGGGAATGTGGAATCTTTGGCCCAATGATACTACTCAATATATATCACCACTACACCAAACACTTTATTTTTGTACTCGACGCGCGTTTCGCTAACCATGTTAGCTTCATCAGGAGCGATGATTGACTAAAGCTAAACTACAAATCCCCTATTTATAGTTAGCCTAACCATTGAATTACTCAGGCGGAACTAATGGCATAGGCAAGACCATCAGTTCCGGTCAAGTAACCAGTAGAGGAGACTATAAGGAATAGGCCCTCTGTCTTTATTTAAACTACTTTTACATTTTATAATTTCCATACTTTCGTATGCGTTCAACAATCTCCTATCAGATACATTTTTTATTAATCTTAGATTATCTAATGTTACAATATGATTAGCTTCAAGGGCATGTTCGGCAATGCTAGACTTTTCTGTTCTACTGTATTTTAAGTGTGCTAAATGTTCTTTAAATCGTATTTTAATTGACCTTTTAGTTTGCCCAACATACTTTTTGTCACAATCATTATAACTAATTTCATAAATTCCACTTTTCTCACAATTAGGAATCTTATCTTTGGGATTTCCTAAGATATTCCTCAGACTGTCTGATGACTTATAGACTAAGGTGAGGCCTACCTTATTACATACCTTATTGAGTCCCTTGCTAACATGGTTAGCGAAATGCGCGACTAGTGCAAAAATAAAGTGTTTGGTGTAATGGTGATATATACTGAGTAGTGACGTTGTAATATTTACCTCGTGTGAAAAATATTTTTCTTCTCTGTTTCTAGGCAGTCCTTGTGTTTTTTCAACATTTTTATACAGGGCTCTGTGATGAAAATACAACTTTAATCTATTGACTGTACTACATGGGGTGAAAGGTCCTCAGACATTCAAAGAAAAATAATGTTTTTGCCAAAAATCGATCTTATTCTTCAACATAGTTTCCTTCAAGAGCTAGACGCTTATTCCAGTGATCTTCCAACATTTGGATACTCTTCATATAGAACGATTTGTCGAGCTCTCTAAAATAAGCCTTAGTTTCCCATTCGACTTCATTTAAGCCAAAACTTTTTCCTTGAAGCCACCTTTTCAAATAATCGCTGGTGGCCGGAGCTGATAAGTACGGCGGATAAGGAAGCAATTCATAGCCCAATTGGACTCATTTCGTTCGGTTCATAGTCGATCAGTATTATTCATGTGCATCCAAAAAAATGTTTTGTCCGTTGTTACGAAACTTTGCAAAACTTCCTTTGGATTATGCCGAAACAGTGCCAAACAGCACTCTGAATTTTCGACACGTTGCTATTTATTAACAATCGTAAGAGTACGTGGCATCCATTTGGCACATATCTTTTTCATATGCAAATATTCATGCAAAATATGCCTCATGCGTTGATATCTTCACGATGTCAGCTATCTGTCTCACTTTCACTTTGCGGTCATTCAAAACAGTATGGTGGAATTTTTTTGTGATTTTTGGACGTCCGGAACATGGTCCATCATCGGTGCTTGTACGATCGTTAAACCATCCATATAAACTTGCTCTCGACAGAGCAAATGTGTCATAACCTTCTCAAGCGATTCTTGGGTTCTGGTTGTCTTTTTTCCCATCAAAAAGCAATGTTTCATCATCATCATGTTTTGCAGAAATCAAAAGTAGCGTCACTCAAACAGCTGAAACTCGCAAACTAATAGTCAAAGTGTCATGAAAACTTTACACGAATCTTCTGAGAGTTGATACTAACTGAAGATCGTAAGATTTTTTTTGTTTGTACTACCATCTCTCGAAAACTCTAGGACTCTTCGACTTCCTCTTCCATTGTAAAACTGATATTTCTATGTAAAGAATTAATGTGCTGTAAAAAGTCAGTTAATTGTCTGTCCGTACCTGTAAAGGTAACAATTATATCGGCTACGTATCGATACCACTATAGACAATTATTGCTATTGTTATTATGGTTGTTAAATAGCATTGTTTCAATACTACAATTTAACAACCATAATGACAGTAGTAATAATTGTCTATACTGGTATCGATACGTAGACGATATAATTGTTTGTTTACAGGTACGGACAGACAATTAACTCACTTTTTACAATACATTTACATAGAAATATCAGTTTTACATTGGAACAAGAAGTCGAAGGAAAATCAACTTCCTAGACTTAACAATCAGTAAAACCAGGAAAAAACATGAATTTGCAATATATCACAAACTTTGTCATACAGATACCACAATTGACACACCACCCTAACCATCATAAACTCGCGGCTTATCATAGCTTTATACATAGACTAACTAATATCCCCTTACCAGAGGACAATTTTACTAAAGAATTAAACTACATAAAACAAGTAGCCGTTAACAACGGTTATTCGGTTACTTTAATCGATAACATCGTTAGAAAAAAAACTTAGAAACAAAGCAATCTCAGAAATATACCCACGTTTTAAAGACAGAAAAATCACATTTAAATGCTTAACCTATCTTGGCAAACCAACAGAAAAACTGAGAAAATTTTTAAATCAAAAAAATATGAACATAGCTTACAAGGCTAACAATACTATAAGGAAATATCTCAAAAACTACAAACCACAAATCAATAAAGACAATAAATCAGGAGTTTATCAATTAACATGTGACTCATGTCGGAAAACATACATAGGACAAACTGGACGTACATTTATACAAAGAATTACAGAACACACACAAAAGTTTCATCCATAGAAAGTCTAATTCAGCATATGCTAATCATCTTTTATCAGAAAATCACACGTTTAACAAGAA
>CM032456.1:83345733-83449974 GCA_019049505.1 Pachyrhynchus sulphureomaculatus
ACGTGATCCAGATATTCGAGCTTTCGCCCCTTAATTGTAAGTGCGATTTCATTGTCTATTCGGCGCAGAACTTCTAAGTTGATAAAATATAATATGTTCGGTCCTCGAAATCTTGAGAATGTAGCAGTACACCCATATCTCAAAGCCTTCAGGGCTTTTTCATTAGTGTTTTCGTCATCTTACACGATTCTACACTTTATAGCAAAACAGGGAATACTTAGCATTTGGCTAATCTAACTTTTAGTCGGGATGACAAATCATTGCATGTAAATAGTCTTCTCATCCATTAAAAGATGCTCGAGCTTTTTCGATTCATGACTTTATTTCGACAAATTGGTCTCATTTTACATTAACCACTGTCCCCAAGTATATATAAGATTCCACTGGCTGGATTATTTGGCTATTTAACTGAAGCTGTCTTGCTGCTTGTTGAGATTTACTTATTATCATCCACTTGGTTACAGATATATTCAGGTGGAGACCATACTCTTCGCTAACCTTTCGCATGCTTCAATGCTTCAAGATCATCAATATTACTGGCAAGCAAGACGATATCATAGGCTATCTTATGTTGTTAATCATCTCGCCATTTATTTTGATGCATTTGTTTAACTCCCTCTAATGATAAACGTTTCCTCGGAGTATAAGTTAAAAAGGAGCATGCCGTATGCTTTTTTTGATCTCGATGTTGTCAGAGTAGGATTTATGTATTCTCATGTTACCCGATTGTCCCCAAAACAGATTTGCTATGATGAGAATATCTTTGCCATCAATATCAGTTTTCTGAAGAATTTCTATTAGTCGTTCGGGTCTAACGTTCTCGAATGCTTTGACAAAGTCCAGAAAATATAGGAATACATCTTTGTTCATATCTTTGCAGCGTTGGATGAGCACTTGAGCTAAAAATGGCCTCTCATGTACCAAGAGTATTAGGAAAGCGAAACCTGTGACCCGTTGATATTTGCTTCACATTTCCTGTGGATTCTGTTATAAATAACTTTTGTGAAGACCTTAGTGATGTAGTTAATCAAGCTCATTTCTTGAATACTGTGATAAAGGTTGATTTCAGCCAGTCTTTAGGGAGTTCACCTGTATTGTGATTGCAAAGAGAACAATGAGAGTATTAAGAAATTGATCATCCATTATATGTATAAGTTTTAGTACTTCACCGTGGATGGTGTCGAGACCTGCTGTTTTATTATTTTTAAGAGACAGAATGGCTTTCTTCATCTCAGGATTGTTTTTAAGAACAAAGTTTAAAGCCGATTTAAATTTTAAAAAGTAGTTAAAGTAGTTTAATTTACACTAAAAACTGTAAAATATAGCTCCAGTTTTCTCAAATTAGTGAGCAACTAACAATATTTCTAATAAAGCTTCGCAAGAGTGAACTAACCTGAATAAAGTACTCAAACCATCTGCACCAAAATTCGAAAAGTAATGTAGCATCCACTATACAGAAGAGTATCATTTTTTAGTGTTCCGAATGGAACACTTGTGAGATCACTTCGGTGTCCATCTGTCCGCCTGTAACATCTGATTTTCTTCGAAACTATTTGACATATAAAGTTGAAATATGGCACAAATATAGGAATTGATGGCCCAATCAGGGCCTTGTAGTTTTTACTTAAGGGGTTAATTTTGAGGGTGTAATCGACGTGAAAAATTTTACCAGGTCATCGAGGAGGATGATAAAGAAAAACTTGTAAAAACACGACTTCAAATATATATATATATATATATATATATATATATATATATATATATATATATATATATGTATTATTTAAAAAAATGACCAAAAACCCCGGTCTACTGATCAAAAAATTTTGAAAAAATTCTGGCATAGTCTCCCTAAAGTGTAGGTTGAGCGAAAACTATGATAATTTATCTAGTACTAGCAATTCGTCGCGGCTTCGCAGGGGGTTGTTTTATGTTACTGTTTAACTCTTCGTTATAATTTAGTATCGATAAAAATAGCATGTCTAAATTTTTTTTTTTAAATAGTTTTAAATATTTCTTACATATACCGTATTAAGTGTCTCTTCTCCGGGTGCCAAAACAAACAACTTATGTTTGGATGTTACACGCGACAGGGCCACGTTTAACTGGCCAGGTGAAAAACATTGGACGCTAAGGTCTAAATCAGCTATGTTTAATGTTTGTTCCTGAGCTTTATTAATTGTTATCGGGAAATTTAGATTTATAGGAAACTGGAGTCGGTTGATATCATTGAGATTCTCGGAATCAAAACAGTTTCTTAATCTCCGCCTGTCAGAATTATGCATTCAATTCAATTTTTAAGGGCCCTTATTTATAATCTAAGGTCCTTATATTTTGGTTGGAAAGCCGCTACGAGCGTTCAGTGCTAGATTTCCTAGCGCGAGCCTGTGAAGTTCTTATATTTTAGCTGGTAAGCCGCTGTGACCCTTCAGCGCTAGACTCGTCAATAGACGTAGAAAGTTGCGATTTTCATTTCGGCATGATGTTGTCTTTATATACTACTTAATCTTTAATAGCAACCACACATGCAGAATTTCCTAAAAGTAAAGAAACTACTTAAAAAAGCCAAGTACAAGAATGTTTCATAAATTTTTCGAAATTTTTTGAATAGTACCCTTATAGAGACGATACGGTGACAGCGATTTTTGGCGTTTTTTTTAAAAATAATATAAAGAAAAGTTTACGCGAGTATTACATCATATATATTTTTGAACTGTTATTTGACACCCCACTCGATGACCTGGTAATTTTTCTCACTTTCGATTTCACCCCCTAAGACCACCACGTAGGCAAAATTTAACTTTCAAAACTACATGGCTCTGATGAGGACATCAATTCCTATATTGATGCCAAATTTCAACTTTCTATGTCAAATAGTTTCGGAGAAAATTGGGTGTGACAGACAGACATATGGACACCGAAGTGATCTTACGGACGGACGGAACACTAAAAAACTTTATTAAATTTTTCCACAAACAGCTATTAGTCTCCTTCAAAATACTCTTCTAAGCTAATACACTTATCCAATCTCTTATTCAATTGTTTAAAGCATTTTTTAAATTCGGCTGATCCAATGTCTTTCCGAGCCTTTTGTTTCACCATTTCTTTGTCAACAAAACTTCCTCCTTTCAGGTCCCTTTTCATCCTGGGACACAAAAAGAAGTCGTATGGAGCCAAATCCGGCGAGGAAGGTGGATGGGACAAAGGAGTCATGCCGTTTTTTGTCAAAAATTAGCGCATAGTGAGAGCCGTGTGGGCTAGCGCGTTGTCGTGTTGGAAGAACCAATCGCCAAATTTCAGCTTTCTGTGTTAAATATTTTCGGCGAAAATCACATGAAAGACGAACAGACACCGAAGTGATCCCATAAGTGCTCCGTACGGAATACACATAAAAATTAAACCTATGCATCATACACCCCAAGCTGAAATTACCTACGTAATAATCGTGAAAGGAAATGCAAATAATGGCACACAAATTTTTGTA
Source organism: Pachyrhynchus sulphureomaculatus (assembly GCA_019049505.1). Classification (NCBI taxonomy): domain Eukaryota; kingdom Metazoa; phylum Arthropoda; class Insecta; order Coleoptera; family Curculionidae; genus Pachyrhynchus; species Pachyrhynchus sulphureomaculatus. Next base: position 83,349,218 of record CM032456.1, read on the forward strand.
GTTATCTCAGAACACCCTTATTAAACAGCAGAGAACTTAAACCTAATTCAAGTTAGTAGGCATACCTAAATTAAGAAAGATTACTAAAATAATATTTGTTGCCTAAATAAATATTACACTATTAGGTACTTATTGAACAAAAATACACTAATAACAATAAAAAAATGTAAATAAATATTTTTATTGTTATTTAGTACTATTGACACCAACAATAAAGCACCACTATCTTTAAACTACGACTAACGAAAAAACAAACCTTTTCGTCTTCAAGAATACAATATCAAGGAAACCACGTCACTAAATCTCAACAAAACCAAGTTAAAAACTGCTGTAAAATAAACCCCTCCAACGTATTTGCTGGCGCCCCACGCCGTGTTTTGCCACGGTCACCAGTAAACAATGCGGACGTTCATTCGCTATCCCCACCGAATCAGCTCTTTATTCTCCTACCCCTTAAAATATAGCCTATGTCTATCCCAAAAGTCCAGGCTACATACCAGTAAAATATTTTGTTAAATCGGATTAGTAGTTTCAGAGATTACCTCTGACAAACAAACAAACACACATACAAAGTTTCCTTTTTTATTTAATTAGTATAGATTATTTTTGGTTAAATTTTCTTCATGTAACTTAAAAAAAAAAACTATGGAAAAATTAGTCATATCCAAAAAAAACTCTTACTTCTCTACTAAAAGTTGATCTTCTTGCAGTGGTCATTGGAATATTGTTTCTTATTTTCGTTGGAAATTCTTACACCAACTTTACTAAACTCTTAAAAATATTAGAAAAAAAAACGGTCACTGCGAGAATTTCGTTTTCGACCAGTAAAGAAATGAAGTGTACAGTTTCCATATTGCAAAAATTTCCTAAAAATCTGAGATAAGGTTTTTATTTGAGTATATTAGTCGTTGGGTTGTATTGTAATTGTAATGTTAATTATATGATAAATTGGATAATCAATACCACCGCTATCCGGTAGCCGTCTATTATTAAACAATATTACCACAATTTTATAAAAATCGATACTTAAGGGATAAGGCCCCTTCAACTTGCAGGAAAAAAGGCTAATTTCGGGAGTTTTTATTCAAAAGTATAATAAAAAGCAGTCAAAAACTCATTGGAAGTATTTCATTAAACAAGTATGAAGTGTACAAAAATATTTTTTTTATCTTTTTAATTCAACATGACTCCAAGACCTTTTATGAGAGCCTAAAACGGCAGAATCGATTGCTCCCGTAGATTTCAACTTAGAACAAAAAACTAAAACTTTTTCGTTAATACATGTCAAAAACTAGTGGATACCGCACGGAAATTTGAAAATATTTATTTTTAGAAAAATGAAGACCATTTGAAAAAAAACGTTCATTTTTCACACAAAAATTTTACGAAAAATTGTTTCTAAAAAAGGAAGTTTACAACATATCTCAAAATCCGTACGTTATCCACTAGTTTTTGACATATATTGATGAACATTTTTGGGTTTTTTGTTCTAGGTTGAAATCTACGGGAGCAATCGTTTCTGTCGTTTTAGGTTCTCATAAAAGGTGCCTTTCCTCTTGGATTCTGAACCGGCCATCGTGAATTAAAAAGATCAAAAAAAAATTTTTGTAAACTTAAATATTAGTTTAATAAAGTACTTCAAATAAATATTCGACTGCTTTTATTATGCTCTTGAAAAAATTTTCCTAGTACCTGGGGTGGCCTTACCCCTTAATAATGAAACACCTACCAAATTTTTTACCGTTTGAGACCCGTTTTTAGATACATGTCGTGTTTTTCTAAAAGGTAGCTCTCACATCTGTAATTTTTTTGTGTTTAAAAACATGAGAATCATTTATATATTTTTTTGGCCAAACCTTCAGTTTGTTTAAAATCTTCCCCGGAGCTCTAAAGAATAAAATGAAAAACAAATTGTTTTTACAACGAATAAAACTGTTAAAATGGGTCATGCCCATTACCAAAATAAAAACTTATTTATTTTGAATGTTATTTTCTTTTGATTATTATGATTTAATAATTTGAAAAAAAAAATTATATCTAAATAAAAAAAAACATTTATGAATAAGATAATCTGCTTACCAAAACACAGTTTTTCGGGGTTGACTACTCAATATATATCACCACTATACCACTCACACACACACTTTATTTTTGCACTCGACGCGTGTCTCGCTAACCAACTTCATCAGTTAATCATCGGTACTGATGAAGCTATCATTGGTTCAAGTGTTTAGTGAAATGGCGATATATACTGAGTAGTGTCCTTGTGCAAAAGATTCCAAATTCCCAATATAGTCACTTAATGTTATAAATATTTTTTAAACGTAAATTTAATACTTTATTTTGAATAGTAATCCTAATAGTTAAAAGAACATCATAATTACGACAGTAATAAATAAAAGGAATTATGTATTATGACAATGTAAAAATATAATAGAAACATAATATTATTTTAATATTAAAAAAAAGTCTTTTTGGTAGGCAATTTCCTTCCACTTACAGATGTTTTTATTATTTGAATTTAATACATTATTTTGAATAATAATATATTGCTTATAGGTAAAATTATTGTGAATTTCTCCAATGTCGTTTGACAAAGTGATGCTGACGTTTCGCCGAATATTCCGCTGGCTTTTTTTTTTTTATGGGTCTAGCAGACGTGCTGCAGGGAAGTCCCTAAAGCGCTCCAGGACCGGCATGAGTGCGGAAAAAGCGATTTACGTTGTTCTTGAATCGCTGTAAATTGTACTCGGTAGGAAACACAGCACTGGGCAAATTATTCCAAAGGGATGACGTTCTCCATATAAAAGATTGCTTGAAAAGCGTTGTACGCGGAGTAACAAGCTGAACCTCATACGGATGTGAAGCACCAGCGCGACGTGTATTTCTAACATGGACCGCTTTGGGAGGAATTAAGCGGGCTACATCCTTCAAACACTTTCCATGAAAATACTTGTAGAACAGACTCAAGTCGCCAACCGTTCTTCGATGTTCCAGCGAATCAACGCCGCCGGTCAATTCCGGGTCCCCAATAAGACGGACCGCTCTTCTCTGAACAGAATCCAACAAATGCAGTGTATGTTTGGGAGCGGAGCCCCAAACGTGGGAGCAGTATTCCATAGTTGGTCGAATTTGGGCTTTGTAAAGAAGTAACAGTTGTTGTGGGGTGTAAAGCTTTCTGGTTCTAAATAATATTCCCAACTTTTGAGAAGCTCTCCTTGCTATGCCTGCAACATGTTCATGCCAGGACATATTTGCTCCCAAACTAACGCCCAACAAATTGAGCGACGATGCTAGGGGAATGGAGTGCCCCGACATAACTATGTCGGGTTCAGCAACGTTAACTTTTTTTGAAAAAAACTGCCGCCTGGGTTTTTGTAGCGTTAAATTCCACTTGGTTACTGTCACCCCAAGATAGAATTTCTTCCAGGTCTTTGTTAAGTTGAACGACCTCCTGCTGTCTGCGGATATTCGCCTGAGCAGCCGATGTCCGAACGTTCAAGGCGAATGAAGAGACAAGCGTACTGTCATCTGCAAAGCCGTAGATTGGATTCCCGGTCTTTTCCAGCAGATCGTTAATGTAAATGAGAAAGAGAGTAGGAGACAGTATGGAGCCCTGGGGCACACCGGCGTTGATAGTGAGGGTGTTAGAAAGAAATCCGTCGACCGCCACTCGTAAAGAACGCTCTCTGAGAAAACATGAGAGCCACAAACAGAACCTTTCAGACATACCATAAGAGCGTAACTTAACCAACAGTCCATCGTGCCAAACACGGTCGAATGCCTTGGATATGTCAATAGCAACCGCTCGAGATTCTCCAAAGTGTTCAATTGCGTTGTTCCAAACATGTGTTAGATAAGCCAGAAGATCTCCTGTTGATCTATGTTTACGAAAACCACATTGGTGATCACTAATAATATTGAATCGTGCAAGATATTTTAGAAGATGCTCATTGATAACCTTTTCCATGGCTTTCGATATTATTGAAAGCAGTGCAACTGGTCGGTAGTTATTTGACAAGGTCTTCTTGCCTTTTTTAGGTATCGGCTGAACTGTGGCACATTTCCAGCAGGACGGAAATATTCCCTTTCTGCAGAGCTTGTTCAGAAAACTTCGGAATCTAGCACACACGCGTGTACAAGCTCTGAAGATGCTAGCGGAGAAATCTAGAAAAATTATACCTATAAGCTCTGTAAGCTGTGGAGATTTTCTATCAAAATTAATAAACATAATGGTAAGAAGAAAAGAATAATTTCGATTAAGAAAAAGAGATATATTCTGGCCATATGTAAAAGCAATTTTACCAGTTTTATATGTACAGCAACAGGGTGGGGGTAGCGGTGGACACCTCTTCTCGATACCAGAAAGGAGCAGGTTTAGTTCAAAGATAGCGACCTTGCCCTTAGCGAGCTCTTGGATTTTCCCACTCCCAAATCAGGGAAAATCCAAGTCCTCTTTCACTACCTTCCTACCAACCACCAACATGTTTTACCTATCCTTATCCCAAATCCAACCCTGTCTTTCAATCTTCCAACCCGCAAATTTAGCCATCGTGGAAGATTAAGGCTAGAAACCCTCAAAGACGAAAAAATGGCGAGTTTTGAAAACAACTAATTAGGTCCCCAGGTGGGTAATTCTAAATTCCGCCCCTCTACTGAAGGCCGCCTCACGGAATCTGGGGGAGGCAAAAACTCGTTTAAAACACATGTCAGCAAAAATCCACGAAAGGAAAGTAAAACAACATCCAAACAACAAATAAAACTAAAGGTCCCAACCTATAATGCCAGAACAGCAGCATCAGAGAAAAAATTGACTGAGATTGAGATGGAAGTTTGTAAAATCAAATGGGATGTAGTCGGTATAAGCGAGACTAGAAAGAGAGATGAAAATCTAGAAACATTAAAATCGGGCAACACATTCTATTACTTCGGTGAAGAACAGGAATCAAGAGGAGTTGAGTTCCTTATACATAAACGGCTATCAGAAAACATAAAGGCTATCCACGCAGTATATACTAAGACTAAACACTCGATACAATCTAAAAATTATACAAGCATACGCACCAACCTCGCACCACGAAGATGAGGAAGTAGAAAAATTTTACGATGATATAACCAAAGGATTAAGCCAAAATTCTACTCATTTTACGATACTAAGTGGCGATTTTAATGCCAATCTAGCCGAGTATATTTTGGGAGAGTTTGGTAGCCCGGGAAGAAACGAAAAAGGCGCCACTTTATTGAACTTTCTATTGGAGAACAACCTATACCAGATGAGTAGCTTCTTTCATAAAAAACCACAAAGGAGATGGACGTGGAGAAGCCCGGACGGCAAAACACGAAACGAAATTGATTACATAATAACGAAAAAGACATATATAATCAAAGATGTTACAGTATTGAACAGCTTTACAACCGGTAGTGACCACCGAATGATCAGAGCCACGGTAGAGATAAAAATCAGAAAAGAAAGAAACAAAATGATAATAGAAAAGAAAGTAAAAGTATGGGCACGACCTAAAGATAAACAAAAATTTGTTGAATAAATAAATAAAAAGCTTAAGAAGATATCAACAAAAGATATAAATAAATTAAACAACTTAATAACAAACTTAATCACAGAAGCACAAGTAACATTTTGTGCACGAGATAGTAAGGAAGAGCGGGTCAGCTCCGAGACAAAGAACAAAATGGAAAGTAGAAGGAAACTACCAAATGATAAAAAAGTAGGACTATTGAAAAGAATGGAAATATGAAAGTACTTCGACGGAAACTGACGGATGCCAAGAAATCATAAGACTTAAAGAAAAGAAATGATAAACATCGTCGAAGAATTCTACGAGGCATTATATAAAAACCAACTGATACTAGTACCAGAGGAACACGCTTTATTTCCGTAGCAGAAATCGTCTATGCTTTGAAGAAAATGGAAAACGGCAGAGCACCGGATGAAGATCGAGTGTTGATCGAATCTGTAGAATTCGGGAGGGCCTACTCAAAAAACAGCGATCAAAAAAACTGCTAGAGAAGCAGATCATCCCCACCAACTGGAATAACTCTGTAACCATCCTTATACATAAAAAAAAGACGATGTAACGAGTCTCGAAAACTATAGACACATAGCATTTTAAGTCATCTATATAAACTCTACATGCGTATAATTACTAACAGACTTGAGAAGAAACTGGACTTTTACCAAACAAGGGAACAGGCAGTATTCCGTTTTGGTTACGGAACTAACGACCACCTGCAAAGTATTAAAACTCTCATCGAGAAAACTATAGAACATAACAGACCCTTAAAAGCAATTTTTATGGATTTCCAAAAGGTATTCAATACAGTGGAACTAGTATCAATCCTGCCAGCACTAAAAGAATGCAGAATCGACCAACGAGATTCCAACATTATCTATATCATATACGAAAACGCAACAACAACAGTTAAACTACATACTAACACTAAAAAAATAAAAATAAAAAGAGGAATTAGACAGGGAGACACTATATCTCCGAAACTTTTTACTGCAGTCCTAGAACATTCAAAACTTTAGACTGGGAAAGCAGGGGAGTAATGATCGATGGGGAAAGACTGAGCCAGTTGAGATTTGCGAATGAGATAGTTTTAATAACGGACAACTTGAGAGAAGCCAGAGAAATGCTGGAAGGCGACACAGAGGGTAGGACTGAAAAGAAATTACAACAAAACTAAAATGATGACCAACTTAATAACTAGCTAACCGATAAGAATCGGAGACGAGGAAATAGAAATCGTCGATAAATATACCTATCTAGGACATCAAATTAGAATAGGTAGGGACAACCAGAAATGTAAACTCCCTAGACGAATAGCTTTAGGGTGAGCAGCTTACGGAAAGTCCAGAAATATATTTAAAGCGGACATTCCGATAAGATTAAAACGAAGAGCCTTTAACCAGTGCGTCTTACCAGCTCTAACATACGGGGCTGAAACATTAACTCTTACAAAGACTACTGTTAAGAAACTGCAAATAACACAATGTAAAATGGAAAGATCAATGTTAGGATTGACATTAAGAGATCGAGTCCGAAATGAAGAAATAAGGAGAACAGGTGTGGACGACATCATAGCATATATAACGCGATAATGGAGATGGGCCGGGCACGTGGCAAGATTACAGGACAATGGGTGAGAAGAGAATTTTAGAATGGCGTCCGTGAGCCCACAAGCGCAATCGAGGAAGACCACCAACAAGATGGTTAGACGACCTAAAAAGAATCACAACCAACTGGATCGCAACGTCCCAAAATAGAGAACACTGGAAAAGTCTAGAGGAGGCCTAAATCCAACAATGGCAGGGGAGGGCTGAACTAGAGAACAGGTGGAAAGTGTGCGACATACTCGTATATATGTCATTTCTCTTTAGTACTAAACTTCGAAAAAAAGAGTGAATTTATAAGTGAATTGTATGTCACTTGAAACCCAAAAAGTGATTTTTCTTTGCAGATTATCGTTTCGTGTTTGGCGAGAAGTTTAAAATCCAAAAATTAGTCTGTTTGTCATGAGGAAAAAGTGTTTAAAATTGCATTTGATGGTAGTATGCAAAATTTAAGATTGACTGGATAAAAATTTGTATTTTGGCAGTTTTTTGACCAAGGATCGCAAGGAAATTTTTATTTCTTGAATTTTAAATATATTGGTTAGATTGATAAAAGAATTTTTAGATTTAAGTGTTGATTCCAAGCCATGTTTTACTTCTTTCACAACCAATAATTAAAGAATTTTGATTTACATAAAACCGCTCTATTGCATACAATGTGAGGTTATACTTTTTTAAGGACACTCTAGAGTCACAATTTGATTGCAAAAAAGAGAAGAAAGGTAGTGAATTAATATTTACTAAAAGTAACAAAGACGTTGACTATACAGGACACAGAAAATAAATAAATTACAGGCCCTTCACGAATTAAATGAACAAAAAACTTACTTAAACTGAACTTAAAAAAATATCAAATTTAAATTTACGTCTGTGTTTTGTAATAAATTATAACTTCAAAAACAAAAACTTCAAACTGTAAGTAATCGGGTAATAAAAATATTCGATAATTGTCCATGCAACAGTTACGGTTTAACAAAAACTGCAGTTTTTATTTAGGGATTGTAAAACAATAACATAACTGGAAATAAAAAATCTAAATATTTAAATTTTTATACCAATGTAACATATATATTTCAAATTCAAAAAATAAAAATGTCCTAGTGATCATATTTTTATTGGTCAAAAAACCGACAAAATGCAATTTTTGTACAATCTGCACTCTACCATGAAATGAAATTCCAAACACTTTTTCCCAATAAATATTTTCGATATTTTAACAAACAGCTTTTGGACTTTAAACTTTAGAAAATTCAAATGTCCCCCCAAACAATAAATGATAATCAGCCCTACAGAATTATTTTTTGGGTTTCAAGTGATGCAGAATCCACTTATATAGTCACTTTTCCTCTAAATCTAATAGTAAAGAAAAATCCCATATGTCGCATACTTTCTGCCTGATGCTGTATATTAGAAACAATAAATTTTTAATTCTGAAGAGCTCTAAGGATAACTAATGTAAATGGTTAAAAAAAAACATGACTTCTCTAGGAATATAGTATAAATTTGACATCTACATGTTTTTTTTTCGGTAAAAAGACTTATTTTCGAATTTAAATAATAATTAATTAACCACAGTAGATCTTTGCATTACACGCCACAGTAAACTTTACTACATTATTCGAGAATATTGCTGAAGCATGAAAGGCAAACCGTTATTAATCTTATTAAACAATTCCAAGACGTTCAATAGTTTAGATGTCGAATTGCATATTTACTGTAAATTACGGTTTTAATTACATAAACAGGTTAATTTAAAGGTACAACAGAGCTCTAAAATATAGTACCTTCTGCCGCACTTGTATACATTCTCTACAGCATTGCCGACATTTGAGAAAATACTGAAGCTCGTTTCATTTTAGGTATCCATCCTGTCTAGACAGACTTACGCGTGATAAAGGTCACAAGCGTTTATAAATGAATATAGGATAATTTAAAAAAATTTTATTGGCATTTCCAATAGAAAATTAGAAAAGAAAACAACAACAAATACAAAATATTTATCAGAAACTCTTCCTACTACTTTACTGCAAGCATGGACAAAGCCGCTCGGCCCAAAAAAGACTGATGATGAAGCCATGCCGTAAAAGCCAGTTGACTTGTACTAAAAGATTTCATTTTAGTAATATAATGGATATGTTGTCTGTCCTCGCAGACTTCTCATATTTTAGATAGTTAACAATTTTCTCTCTTTTATTATATTTCCTTGTCTCAGTTTAAGCTTGCTAAAAGAAAATATGATATTCGTGAAATAATCATATTCCGAGATTTTTGCTCTTCTTCAGGTTCTAAGGTTCCTAGGTCACGAAAAACATAGTCGCTCATTTCCGTCGATCTGTCTACTTGCCTGTCGGTCTGCCGGTCTGTTGGCAAGATAACCTTTGAACGAAATGACATATCAATTTCCATCTTGGTATATATATATATATATATATATATATATATATATATATATATATATATATATATATATATATATATATATATATATATATATATATATATATATATATATATATATATATATAATACCTAATAACAAAATTACGCCTATAGTTTTTAAACGATATCGCTTAAGGCGAAGGGGGTAAAGAGGTAGGAGTCAATAAATTTTTGAAGGTTTTAATCATAATATGGTAGTTTATCTGTTTTTTTTTGTTGACATTATACACAGATATTTTGTGTAAATACGAAGGATTTAAAAAGGGAAGGGGGGAGATTAGAGGGGTTGTTTCGTATGTATATTGTTATAAGTCCTTTTCGAGTTTTCTGGAGTCGAGGATATCAAAAGTTAGGTTATTTTCATAATTTTCAATTTTAAGACAAAAAGAGGGATGAAAGGAGTGGGAATGGTCAAATATTGCAGAGCTTCAATAGCACTTTGAGATTTTTTCCCCTTTTTTTGGTTGACATAATTGAAAACTTCGAAGCCTCTTATTTATAGTAAAATATTTAAAGGGCTAGTGAGTTGGTGTAGGAAGTTAGAGGAATTGCTTCAAATATATCGTCCGATATGCCCTTTTCAGGGTTTTAAACTGTAGAAATATGAACATTAAGTTTTTTTTTTTGTTGCTATCAATTTTAATAAGGGAAGGGCATGAAAAAGATGAGAGAATCTCCTATAGTTCCCCTAGTATAATGAGAAATTTTCTCGAATTTTATGATACCAGAAGGGGTAATTCTTTTTATGCAGTAGATAAGGCTATGAGAGTTCTGGAGCAAAATCTCATGTATTTTCTTATGTGCTTAAAAATTTCATTTTTTGTGCCATTTCTTGGTGTATGTGCACATGCAGGGGGTTGGCCAATGACCGTTGAGCAGAGTACAATATCAGTTGCCTATATGCGAACGGGGCAGGGTTGACGTAACAGAATATGTGGCGAAAGCGCAAGGTTGGTGCAGTGCCTGTTGCCTATATGAATGGCTGATGTAACGGAATTCACTATTGAAGTATTTTAATATAATTTAAAAAAAAGTTAGGTATAGATCAGGATTCGAACCTTCATATCTTCGATTTCTATACTGTAAATCTTGCCACTGATCCACTGAGGCTTCTTATAAGAAAATGTTAGTAGGGTTATTACATTCGAAAATTTTAAGGTTATGGTCAAAAAGGTCTTACTAGTCTGGTCTAATATTTAATACTTAATATAATGCAGATATTAAAATTTTTTAAAGAAATACCGTGAATTATGACAAGTACGAATGTCATAATTCATTATGTAAATTTTCTGTATAAAATAACAAGGAAAATTTTATTTCTATACAGTTAATTGTTTTACCTAGCATTTTGTTTTCGCCAGTTTTTTTTTAACACAAATTATGAATATTAATACGACTTTTATTTTCGAATCCCTAGATTCGAGTTGACCAAAAGAGCCTTATTGAGATATAAAGGGTGTATGTTTACAAAAAAAAAGGTAGGTGACAAAAAGGCAGAAACTGTTTAAAAAGGTAGTTACCTGTCTTAAGAAGTAAAGAACTGTTTGCACAGGTAAAAAAGTGGTCAAAAAGGCCTTGTAACACCACTGCCAAAAAGGCTTTATCAGAAGGGCGTTAATCTGTACCTGTATAACCTGTGCGAAGAGGTAGTTACCTATCTTACGAAGTACGTAGTTGCTTTTACACAGGTAAAAAAAGTGTCAAAAAGGCATTGTTTATATTAGGGGGTAAAGCAGGTATTAAAAAGGCCTTATTTAGGGGGTTGGGGGTGGGTGTCAAAAAGGCTTTGCCCGGGGATAGTTTTTAGGGTAGTTTTGGTATGACGTAAAAAAGGCAAAATAAAATATTTTTTGAAGGTACCTCTAACTCCTTCATTTTGGGGCCTTAAATATTTCATTTAAATAAGACCTCTATAAATTGGGATATGAACCGCCAACCTTTCTTATATAAGACGGATTCTATACCTATTAGTCCATCTTGCAAGTTGAATATAGTTTTTAAATGAAATGTTGACTATATTCAAAATAATAAATTAAAGAGAGATCAGTAAACATGATAAGAAAGTTCAAACACATGGGTAATAAGCTGTTAGGTAGATACATTAGAGAATGTAATATTTATATATAGAGAGAGCGTGCCAGCATGCATCCAATTAAGTTTGTAACAATGAAATATTTTATTTATTCATAATTTTTATCTATCCAACTGTTGTGTTTATTATCAAAACCTAACCATTTTACAAATACTTTATTTAGCATTTTTTTTTCAACTAAATAAATCATCAGGATATATGAGCCAGATTTTATACCATTCTACTCTAGCTGGCCATATAATTAAAATGGGGATAAATGAAATGAAAACAATACAAAACAAATCGGTTGAAGGTTTAAACTTTTCTCGACATCTTAAGAAGTAATTACCTGTGCTACCTGTCTTAAGAAGTAGTTACCTGTTTGAGACAAAAAAGACAATACCCGAATGAAGAGGTAATTACCTGTGTTAAGAAGTAATTACCTGTTTGAACAGGTAAAAAAGTCAAAGCTGCTAAGAGCAACATTGGAGAATGTAATATTTATATTATTTTTTTTTGAACAATTGAAAAGGTGCGAACTCTTTATATATACATAGGTTAATTTTAAAGTAAACAATAACTCTTTATAAGTAAATAGCAAGAAGATGTTATATTAATAAACGAGAGGAAAAGGTATGAATATTTTCTCCGTATGAGAATTTTATTATAAACAAATACGATGCAGTTATTTAAATTGTTAATAAAAACGTTAAGACAAGCAGACATTTAACTTAACTAAGCTGCAAATTATAAAAATGTATCCTATTTTGCAATAGGATATTTTATGTTTTAAAATATGAAAAAATAAATGTAAATTCTTATTTATATACGTATAGTATACGGGGGGAAAATGCTTATTTGTTTATATATTAGATGTTTTATTTTAAACAGTACAAATAAATATTATATTAAACTTAAGCACATACGATAATTGAAAAAAAAAATGCCTATTTGCATATATATTACATGTTTTATTTTAAACACTGGAAATAAATGTTAATTTATTCTTACGCACATATAGAAATTCGGAAAAAATTGTATATTTGCTTATATGCATAAAGTGTTGTTTAGAAAATTATCAGGAAAAAAATGCTTTCTGTATAAAATAACAAGGAAAATTTTCTTTCTATATAGTTAGTTATTCTACTAGTATTCTGGTTCCGGCAGTTTTTTTTTTAACACGAAGTAATTAGAGTTCATTTGTATTTATCATATTCTCCTAAAAATGGACGGTAAAAAAAGGATTTACCGATTAAATCAACGAAAAAAACTTTTTTTATTTTCCAAAAAGTATAAAACAAACTTGGAGATGGTACTACGAGGAATATCATACGGATATAACCCTTTAGCTAGACGTGTATTCTTAACACCGATCTGGAAGGAATCAAGCGTTGCTGGTGAATTCCAGGTTTCTATTCAGATGAGTCACTCACTTCTGGGTAGACTCTGGAAAATGCATAGTAGTATATTTGCGAGAAGAGCCCCAAATATGTAAGCAACATTCCGTTATTGGTAAAATTTGAATTTTATTAAATTAAAAGTTGTTATTGCATAAAAAAAACTTTCCAAACTTTAACAAATATAACAAACAATACTGATAAAATATAAATGCGGAGAACATTGTATAAAACTTTTAAATATACTCTTAAAATTTACAATTGGTTAACATTTGAAAATTTCTTGTAAGAAAAAGCGTTATCTTTTACGTCATTTTCACGATATTATTATGGTATATAGTAAACTAAATTAAAGGATATTTTGTCACAATTATCACAGTGTGGTCTATTACATGCTGCATTTTTTGTTTTGTTAATATTGTCATAAAATAGATTTTAAGCTTGCAAAATTATCTATTCGAACAGTGATTATGCTAAAGTGAAATGAAAAGCCTTACTAAAGAATTAAGAAAATAAATAAAACTGTTTTATTTTACTTCCGTATAAAATAAAATATATCAATTTACTACAGTATATTGGCTGAAATATATAAAATATGGTTTTTTTCTCATGGTGAATTACCTGAAAATGTTTTCTACTAACCACAATCAATAACATCCAAATAAGATTTACGGTAGACACAATCAGATAGTGTGGAGCATTGGATTTACAAAAGATAAACCAAAAAAAAATATATTCCCGAATAATAACCCACATCGTCTTATTTCTCAAAACCATCATCAATTAGTTATTATTAAAGCTCTATCAATATGTGGTAAACATTTTATCAGATCAGCAACACGTAAACCAATCAATACTCTGAAAAGTAATGGATATTGCACTGACGATATTAGACATTTTCTTTATCATTTTAAGGACTCAACCTCTACTTTTATACAAGATACGGAGTCACCAGTAGATAATGGGGTTTTACTCTATATATACGATAGCCAAATTCAGACAATTTTCAATACACCGAATTTACAAAAGCTTAAGAACATCAACAAATATAATTTCTTCATCCATTGAATGTCTCTATGAAATTTCTTGTTCTTGTGTATAAATGGGAGAAACTGAGAGACACGAGAACTAAGACTATGAAAAATGTATCCATGATAAATTTTAGTTTTCAAAGCCTCCTTGTGTCTCCTAAGACTATTTACGTTCTGTTTTAGTATTAAATATAAGATATAATCTACTTATTTTTGGAATTATTTCTTTTATTTCAATTTCAGCGTTATGTTTAATAGGACAAAAATATTGACACAATTATAATAAAATCAAATTCTAGTATGATCCAATACTTTTAATTTGCCAGGAATATGTCAGTCCAAAAATTTAACTTGAGTTTGGATTATAAAAAAAATACTTTTGTGTGTATAGACACATTTCTTAAGTATCTTAGTCCATTTACAACTTTTGCATTTGAGATATTAGAAAAAAGCTAATAGAAATTTTTTTAAGTGACATCCTCTGTATATGAGGCCTCATGTTAGAGATGTTACTATCGAAAAGTCAAAAATAACAGGAATCGTTCTTGCTTCATGCTTGTCCGGTAAGGTATAAGAGAGAAAGGAAATAAAGTTAAAACTGTAAATCGTATTTTCTGATAAAAACTATGCATGAAAAATGAGGCCAACGAACTTTTTAAAAATTCTTATGAATTTCTACCAGTTTTCAACAAAAAAATTACACTTTTTAGTTTTAACCTTAATAGATTATAAGCCTCACAATGGATGTGTAAAAGAAAAAATAGAGTGATATTGTTCAATAAATACAATCCTTGCTGTACCGAACATAAGTTTGTATATCGTGGTAATACTTATGTACAGGCAGAAAGTAAGCGACATACGGAATTTTTTTTAATGTGAAACTTGAAAGCCAAAAAAATAATTTTGCAGTGCCGATTGTCACCTATTAAGAAATTTCCAGCTGTATTTTTTTTTTACATACTTGTAGTTGATCTGTTAAATTTTTCTTGAACGTTTGTAAATCTGAATCCAACTTAATATATTTTTTTTAATAGCGTAATATGATTTGTATAATTTATGGAATTAGTTAAATCCTCGATGACACTTTGGTAGTCTTTAATTTTATTTAGAGAAAAACGCAATCAAGTATTTGAAAGTCTATAACCTTTTATTACGTAAAGTCTAGATATTTTTAATACTCCTTGTCTCAAGAATCACTTAACAAAAAATGAATTTACCCTGTTACTATATTTATTTTTAATTATAAACTTTGAAAAAAAAATAGCAATAATACACGGTTAACTGTGTAAAAACCAGGAATGTCCACTTAAATGTAGTACAAAATGAGGAATATCCATTAATCATTTAAATCATTATTCTCAGTGTCATATTTTAATGTCTGATAGCAAATCTAAGCATCTAATCAATAAAATTGTTTCTAACACATCATATCTTCATATTTTGCTTGACTGATAGGTAAAAAGCCTTTGTAAGAAAACTCAGGAAGCAGGAACTTATCGAAAGATTCTATTTTTTGTTTTTTTTCTTCCTTGTTATTGTACTACAAGTTGATTATTAAACTGTCTTTCTCGAATACACGACCACCAGTCATATTTTTTTAATTTGTACAAAGTATGGTTATATTTTTATTTAGATTCATTGAAATAAAACGAACAAAATGATGAATAAAATTACTATGTTTTTTATTGAAAAAAAAAATATTTTTCATGCAACTGACAGTTAAATGTTCTAGTAGTCTAAAATAAACCAAAAATTATGGTTTATTTCTGTAACAAAAAGGAATCTTATCATTTTAAAAGGTCTTATTTGGAAAAAAATACCGAATGTGACGTGATATTATGTAAATATGCAATTTCTGTATAAAATAACCAAGAAAATTATGTTTCTAAGTAGTATCCTTCAATACTTTTAAATAATTTGTATGGTTAAAAAATAATTTAAATTCATAATAATAAGGACAATGTTTACCAAAAGTAATTATTGTTGTATTTTTAAATTAATATAATGAATAATTTAAACTTCTGTTTTATTTCGTTTAATTTTATTAAAAAAAATTAAAAAATAAAATAAGAAAAAATTGGAATCAGATTCACAAATATTGTTTTATTTTTTTTTTAAATTTTTATACATATAGCACTCTCGCTAATATTTAAATCATTTAAACTCAATTCCATGCATGCTAGCACGCTCTTTCTATATATAAATATTACATTCTCTAATGTATCCGTCAGCTTATCACCCATGAGTATGAACTTTGTTATCATGTTTGCTGACTTCTCTAATCTATTATTTTGAATATAGTCTACACTTCATTTAAAAATTTTTATTCAACTTACAAGATGGACTAATAGGTATAGAATCCGGCTTATATACAAAAGGTTGGCGGTTCGTATCCCAATTTATAGAGGACTTTTTTTTAATTTAAATAAAATATTTAAGGCACGGAAATGAAGTGGTTAGAGTAGTAATTACCTTCATAAAAAAATATTTTATTTTGCCTTTTTTTACATCATACCACAACCACCCCTAAAAAACTACCCCTCTGGCAAAGCCTTTTTGATACTCACACCCAACCCCCTAAATAAGGCATTTTTGACATATTTTTTACCTGTGTAAAAACAACTACGTACTTATTAAGACAGGTAATTACCTCCTCGCACAGGTTACATAGGGACAGATTAAGGCCCTTCTGACATTACACATGACTTTTACCTATACTTACCTGTCTACCTGTGTTTACACCTGCTAGAAAACGCCTTTTTCAGTCTTTTGCGATAAAGCCTTTTTGGCAATGCTATTACAAGGCGATGTTGACCACTTTTTTACCTGTGGAAAACAGCTAATTACATCTTTAGACAGGTAACTATCTCTTCAGACAGATACTACCTTTTTTTGTAAACATACACACACACTTTACGTCTCAATAAGGCTCTTTTGGTCAACTACAATCGAGTGATTCAATAATAAAAGCCCTATTAATATTCATAATTACTTTGTGTTGAAAAAAACTTCCGAAAACAAAATACTAGGTAGAATAATTAATTGTATAGAAATAAAATTTTCCTTGTTATTTTACACAGAAAACCTATTTACATAATTTCACACCACTTTCTGAATCATTTCTTTAAGACAAGACTTTTATGCATTCGTACATGTCTTAATTGACGGCATTTCTAAAAAAAAAAAATTAAATATCGGCATTAAATATTAGACCAAAAACTAGTAAGAACATGTTGACCATAACCTTAAAATTTTCGAATGTAACAACTTTACTAACACTTTCTTATAAGAAGCCTCAGGGGATCAGTGGAATAGATGCAAGATTTGCAGTACGGAAATCAAAGATATGAATTTTCGAATCATGGTCTATACCTAACTTTTTTTAATATAATTAAAAAAATACTTTAATAGTTAATTTCGTTACATCAGCCATTCATATAGGCAGCAGGCACTGCACCAACCTTGCGCCTTCGCCACATATCATGTTACGTCGACCCGCCCCGTCCGCATATAGGCCACTGATACTGCACTCTGCTCAACGCTCATTAGCTAACGACACAGACCAAGAAATGGCACCAAAAAGGCAATTTTTAGGCCCCTAAAAAAATACATAGGCTTTTGCGCCAGAACTCTCATAGCCTTATCTAATCCTAGCACCCGTGCTGCAGGGAAATCCCTAGAGCGCTACAGGAACGGTACGTGTGAGGAAAAAGCGATTCGCGTTGGTGTTGAATCGCTGTAAACTGTACTCGATGGGAAACACAGTCCTGGGCAAATAATTCCAAAGGGATGTGGTTCTCCATCTTAACTGAAAAGGTTTATACGAGGGGTGACAAGCTGAGCTTCGTACGGATGTAAAATATTAGCGCGACGTGTATTCCTAGCATACACGGCTTTCAGAGAAATTAAGCGGGGTTCATCTATCAAACACTTTCCATGAAAATATTTCTAGAATAAACTTAAGTCATCAACCGTTCTTCAATGCAATGTTGCAAGAAATCAAGTTTTAGTAACTCTTAAACATAATCATTATTAATTAAACATATAAGGTGCCAAAAGGGTGGAACAAGGAGGAAAAAAAGCGACTTCGTATTTGTCTTGTTATAGACCTTTTATGGAGTTCTTTCAATCAAAAAATTGAAACATTACATTTTTTTTTTCATTATTTTCATTGTTAACGTGGGAAGAAACTGAATGGGGTGGAGGTCATTATATCTTTTCAATAGTATTATGTAAATTTTTCCTGGGTTTTGGTTAGGGTATGGGATACTTAATATAAAATCACTTTTTATAGTAAAATATATAAGGGTCAAAGAGGTGAGGTAGGAAGCTAAAATGGTGATTCTGTGTATGCAGTAATATACTTCTATTTCAGTGTGCTTGTTTTTTTCCCATTGTTTCTAATATTAACAGAAATGCTATATAAAAGGACTGAAATCTGACTGCACAGTAACTT
This sequence comes from Pachyrhynchus sulphureomaculatus, assembly GCA_019049505.1. NCBI lineage: Eukaryota > Metazoa > Arthropoda > Insecta > Coleoptera > Curculionidae > Pachyrhynchus > Pachyrhynchus sulphureomaculatus. The sequence continues at coordinate 83,367,747 of CM032456.1, forward strand.
AAAAAATGTTAAGTTGAATATAGGACAAGTTTTAAACCCAAAAACCGTTAAGTTGGAGACATGTACTTATGGAACAGCAGGTAAATTTTTGTATTTACGTTCCCTGCTGACAGGAAGCCTATTCGTAAAAGAATAACCCTCCGAAATTTTTATTTTTTTATAATAAAATAGCCGTGCCCGCACCTCCGCTCGCGTGGACTTGATTCACTATTATCGTCACTGCTTATTCCTTATATTACCTAACATAATAAAATATATCCTATAACCTGGCCAGAGAACATATGCAGTTAAAAAAAAAGGCTTAAATCGGATAAGTAGTTTTCGAGTGATAAGCGCACTAACGAACAGACAGACAGGGAGACGTTGCATTTTGTATATATTATATTGTTTGCTACATGATATTATTCCATATTTAACGGTTTAGACAGCCTATTGCAAGAGAGCACGCTAGCGGCAAACTTTTTCCGACTTGATTCACTATTATCGTCACTACTTATTTCTTATATTACCTAACGTAATAAAATATATCCTATAGCCTGGCCAGAGAACATAAGTATGAATTAAAAAAAAAAAAAACAGGTAAATCAGATAAGTGGTTCTGATAAGCGCATTAACGGACAGACAGACAGAGAGACCTTGCATTTTATATATATTATAGATAATATTCTAGCCACACCTCAAAAAATAAATTTATTTTTATTTATATATTAAGGGGTTTTGGAATGTTCGTTGGCAGCACGTAGTTTGTTTAAAGGCTTTTTAAAAGAGAGAATTGTAGTTTTTTTAAGCAAGTACTTTTTTGATTAAGTAATGAAAGTAAATTTTCAATTTTTTTTATTAAGATTTTACCATAAAGTGGATTGTATTAAGTTACTCTTTAGTGTGAGATTATGTGTTTATTTTAGAACTGCATGTTTTCAAGGAAGTACTAAGCAAATCATTTTATCAATTTTTTTCTTTAATTTCTCTTAACATCTCTTTTGTTTTCAATCAGTGTTTCTATGTGGGGAATGTATTGTTTTATTGCATTGTTTTTTGCTACTTGTTGTGCTGTTTTGCTAAGTTACGAGTGCTTCACACTATTTTTTTTTAGATTTCATATTTTTTTCAAAAAAATAATATATTTTTGATAATCTATTAGGTATGATGATTTTGTGTTTTTCTATGTATTCCACTGATTCTTTCAATATTAATGTTTTATTGATATGTTATTTGCTTTATAACATTTTCCAAATTTAGTCAGATTTTTTTCTTGAGTTTTATTCCATATTCATTTGACTGAGATCTAAATAATTAATGTCTTACTTATTGAGTTTGTTCAAAACTCTTTTTGTTCCTTCGTAATTGCTTTTATGTATGTTTTACTTCGTACCAATCTATTACTACTTCCGGATGAGAAAGAGTTTAACACACACACCTGAACTATCGTATTTTATTGTTCTATTAACCCTAAAAATAAATTCTAAGAACAAATTTTAGCCATTAATTTCTGTCACGAGACCCTATTTTATAGGCACGGAAATACCTCTAGTACAATACCTAAATTTGTCTTCCTTTATACATTTTAAGCCGCCAAATACGTGGAAAGTTTGTGTAAAAACTTTTTCGTTTGAGACGAATTACCTAATACTTGCTCCCTCACTTAAATTTATTATCTTTAAGTTGGAATGGATTGAACAAAAACCCCGAAATAAAGAGCTCTTACAAGAAAAAGGCGGAACATAACGCTTTTTTCCAAAGTTGATTATAGGTTTCCATTAGTTTTCCTTTCTTTAAATAGTGAAAAACATACTCTGAGTGTCCCGAACATCTTAATCAAATGTAACCAGAATTACACGATAAAATAAAATTATTTTCTTTTTTATTTAATTCCAGCACAACAAATTTTTGCATCAGTAACAAACCACATTTTCTGTCTCTTAGAGCTGCGTGTCCAGACATATATTGATAGATGAGAAAAGAGTAAATAGCTTCTGAATTATAGGCTTTGCTTAATTTATTATATTAATTTTTATATACGTGGGGTAGAACCCTAATAATTTTTAGAAGTAATTCATTAACTTTCCCAATGTCATTAAAAATCCAACCAAATAGGGTGTATAATTTTAGCTAATAGAGAAGAGAGTAACATTACATTTAGGAAAAAAAAAGCTGAATACTTTCTAAATTTGTACTTTGATGGCTTTCACACTTCAAATTTTTAACATATAAAGATAGAGAGAAGAGTAATGACCTTATAAATCCGAATAAGAACCGGTGCCGTGATACTATAAACTATATATACAATATAAAATAGTTAATTTGCTATTAAAATTAACAAATGTAGGTTACGACATTGGTACGTATTCAAAACAGGTTTTATTACCAGACGACATGCGAGATTTTAGCCGTATTGCACAAAAACGTATTAACTTTTTTTTGTTTAAAACTCTCTCCAGTGGTTTTTATTTGTCTTTACTGCACTCATTAAACCTTATTATCGATCATTGATTTGGCGGAAAATGACTTTATGAGTGACAGAGTTTATCTACTGGTTGTTCCTGGAGAGTAGTGCCGTTTGACATTAACGACGACAGAGTCGTATTAAGGTTTCAACAAAAATATAACAAATAGATTGGTATTAAATCTGTAAATACATGCATAAAAATAGTGAAAGATCATATTTTTCTAATATTAAATATATAATGTGTCTCAAAACAGACTAATTTCGAAATGAAAAACATGTTAAGAAATATATTATGGTATAACCTGTTAAGTTTTCACAATATCGCTTTACTCGTCCAATGAAAACCACGCTTTTGTTTTTGGAAGTAAATGCTATCCACCCTCTCTAAATACTGTTAATGAGAAGATTGGAAATAATAAAAATAAGGAGATTTATAGATTTTTCAAACCAAACTAGTTTGTGGGAACAAAGTAACTCTTCATTCCAAGGAAAATATTAATAGAGTTTAAATATTAAAATATAATATTAAAAAATGATCGGAAAAAAAAAACGAAAAAAAAACCTCCATTTACAAGAAACATGATATCTGATGCAGTCAGAATTATACCATGGTTTAGATTGGAATACTGGAGTTGGATAATAAAATCGATAACATTTTAAACGATTATTAAGAGTTTACCTATCTCCATACCTAATTCATGCTAAAGGAAACGACAAGGCAAAGTTTTTAAAGAAATTCTTGGATGAAGAATACATACACAATATTCCACTTAAACTAGAACCTAAATTAAGTGGATTTAAGAACATTCTAGACTCCTATTTTCATAAGAACATTAATCCATGGCATTGCGCATTAACCAAAGGAAAATTATTGGATGGTTATAGAAATTGTTGGAAATAAAAAAATAAATCAGTAAAAATTTGTTAAACTATCCCTCTCTATCATACCAAAACTTCAAATGAATATTGGGGAGATAAAGGCAAAATTGCTAAAGGAACTAAACCCCATACCGAAAACTGCGTTCCAGAATCCTACTTTGGATATATATATATATATATATATATATATATATATATATATATATATATATATATATATATATAACAATCATGCATGTATACGAAAATGCAAGAGCATGCGTAAGATTTCATAAAAACACTAGAGATTTTAATATTGAAAGAGGAGTACGCCAAGGTGATGTCATCTCACCGAAACTGTTCATTACTCTGCTGGAATACATGTTCAAGCAAATCGAATTCGGCGATAAAGGTATCAACATAGATGGTGAAAGACTTAATCACCTTAGATTCGCAGACGACATCGTACTAATAGCGGACCGGGTCGATGATGTCAAAAGTATGCTTGACGATCTTTACAAAGCATCCAATAGAGTAGGCTTAAACATAAACAAATTAAAAACGCAAAACATAAGAAATCTGATGCTGAGTGATAGGTTGTCCGTTAATGGTGAAAGGATTGAACAGGTTAGCACCTACAAATACCTGGGACACGAAATCCGCATTGGGAGAGATAACCAAACCTGTGAAATAAACAGAAGAATAGGATTGACCTGGACAGCCTTCGGTAAGCTTAACCATGTCTTCAAATCCGAAATCCCCATTAGTTTAAAAAGGAAAGTATTTGAGCAGAGCATTTTGCCAACACTACGGTGCGGAAACTCTGACCTTGACAAAAGCTACCATAAGCAAAATCCAAGTAATGCAGCGAAGAATGTAAAGACCAATGCTTGGTCTATCCCTAACAGAGAGGATGACAAATGTAGCCTTGCATAGGATGACGGGACTGTCGGATGTGGTAGAAGGAATAGCCTTGAAATGGAATTGGGCGGGCCATGTAGCCAGAAGAACAGATAACCGATGGACTAAAAGAATTATTGAGTGGAGACCCAAACCAGAGATTTAGAAGCAGAGGACGCCCCCCGACATGATGGTCCGATAACGTTAAGAGAATAGTTCCAGGCTGGATGACTGCTGCTAGGGATCGTATATAATGACAAAGATTAAGGAAAGCCTATGTCCAGCAATGGCAGCAATGTATGTATATATATTACAATAGAGGTTTTCACGAATGGTGGAATGTAATACATTAAAATTCCGGGTTTCAATCCATTCATCTAATAATGAATTTGCATGACGTTTTGCCAAAATCTCATTTGACATTTTAAATTGCTCTTGCTGCTACTCGATACTGTGAATCTTGCTGCTGCTGCCGCTCGAAGCTAACTCCTAACTAAACAACTTCAAGCGGTAGCAGCAGCAAGATCACAGTGTCGAGTAGTAGCAGGAAGACCACTTGAAAATGCTAAATAAGATATTGGCGAAATATATATATATATATATATATATATATATATATATATATATATATATATATATATATATATATATATATATATATATATATATATATATATATATATATATATATATATATGTATATATATAAAAACTATAAAAAACCTAGTTGTTGGCACCTTTTTCGATTTAAATGTTGCTTTCGACACAGTTGAGAGAAAAATTCTATTGAGAGAACTTCATATTCTCGGAATAAGAGGCAATGCCAACTGCTCAATTTCATCCTTTTCGAAAGATAGAAAAATTAGAGTCAGTGCAAATAAAGGTTCTTATGAAAATCTCGACCTGAAACGAGAAATTTTTCAGGATCCTGCCCTTAGGTCATTTCTATTTTTATTATTTATAAAGTACATAAAGCACCTGGTATATATATATATATATATATATATTATATATATATATATATATATATATATATATATATATATATATATATATATATATATATATATATATATATATATATATATATATATATATATATATATATATATATATATATATATATATATATATATATATATATATATATATATATACAGGGTGCCTTATATATATGAAATAATGATTCTACAACATTTCTTAATCAGTGTATTAAAAAAATGTTTAAATAAAAGTTATAGGGTGTTATACGGCGCATATGCTGACGTTGACAGTAAAATGTTTTGAACGGTCAGTTCGAAGAAATTACATCTTAAATTTTTTTAAATGGAAAATATTATTTTAGTTTTGAGTCCTACTAAAAATTGTATATATTATTTGTCTAACATAGCATATGTTTAAATTTTTAACCTATCCTACAAAAAGGAAATATTTCCTTCCTGCTGAAAATAGGCTACAGTTCAGCTGATAATCAAAAAATGTATGAAGACCTTGCCATACAACTTCCGACCAGTTGCATTGCTTTTAATATCAAAAGTTATGGAAGAGGCTATCAATCAGCATCTTCTAAAATATCTAGAAAGATTCAGTATTATTAGCGACCTCTCTTTCCCATTTACATTAGCTGTCAGAACAAAGGATCCAATATACAGCTTGGCAGAGGACAGTACACTTATTTCTTCATTCACTTTGAACACTCGAATAGCGATACTCATGTAAATATCCGCAGACACTAGGAAGTTGTTCAACTTCACAAAAACATTTTTTGCTGTTTTTGCTAAAAAAATTAGCTTTGTTGAACCCGACATAGTTATGCCTGGACACTCCCTTCCTCAAGCATTGTCATTCAATTTGATGGGCGTTAACTTGGGAGCAAATATCTCTTGGCATGAACATGTCATATGCATAGCAAAGAAAGCTTCTTAAAAGCTGAGGATATTATTTTGAACTGGAAAGCTCCACTCCACAACAACTATTAATTCTCTACAAAGCTCCAATTCGACCAACGATGGGATACTACTCCCATATTTGAGGCTTTGCTCCCAAACATATACTGCATTTGTTAGATTCTATTCAGAACTGAGTCAGATATTACCAATAACCCTGATTGGTTGGTATATCGAAGAATGGTTAGCGACTTGAGTCTATTCTACAAGTATTTTGATTGTAAATGTGCGATGGATATACGTCGCTTAATTCCTCCTAGAACGGTGCATGCTAGAAATACACGTTGCGCTAACACGTTATGAGGTTCTACTTGTCACTCTTCGTACAATCCTTTTCAAGCTATCATTTATATGGAGAACCGCAACCCCACGACTGTGTTTCCCCCCGAGTACAATTTACAGCGATTTGAGACCAACCGAGACCAAAAATGTTTCAAATTATATAGTGAAATTTCAATTTCACTATACAAGTATTTCCATTTTATGCAATTTTAGTTTTAAAGATTTCAGTCTTATATCAAAACTATGAAAATAAATATTATTTACTTGTTTATTTAATGACTAGAAAATTTTTTTAAAATGTAAATGCTCCGTCTTGGTCACATAAATTAAATATTGTTGTGTTTAATGTGGATAAATTTATGACAAACTGATTCCGTATGCAGCAGTTATTTAATCCTAAATTGATTAAAACATAAAATACATACGTCGCCAGAATTGTCAAAGTAATTTATGTTACTGCTGGTTTGGTATTAGAATTAAATAGCCGGCCAAGTGCAAGTCGGATTTACGCAATTAGTGTTCCGTAAGTTGATTGCTTTTAAAATAAAATTTTTTGTTATGGAGGTATAAAATGATTAATGACTTCACAAAACACACCTCAAATGAGTTTTTAACAAAGTTTTTTTCGATCTTCACTGAAAACTGATAACCTTGAAATTTTTGTTTTTTTATATACCAGATATGTTATTAAAGGTAATGCACTCGTGATAATTTTCGTTCAATCTATATCCTGTGGAGAAGATTACAGAATTTTTTCAAAATTTTTTGATTAGTAGTTTTTGAGATAAGGGACAGCAATTTTTGGCAATTTGTTAAAAATAATACAAAGAAAAGTATGCGCAAGTATTACATTATATATATTTTTGAACTCTTGTTTTTACAAGCTTTCATTTGACACCACACTAGATGACCTGGTTTTTTTCAGTTCCGATTTCACCCTCCAAAACTAACCCCTTAAGTCAAAATTTAACTCTCAAAACTACACAGCTCTGATTCTTACATTCGTGGCAAATTTCAACTTTTAATTTCAAATAGTTTCGGAAACAATCGGGTGTGACAGACAGACAGACGGACAGACACCAAAATGATCTTATAACACTAAAAAGGAGGTTTTGTTGGATAACAGCATAGGTATATATTGGTAGTAGTATAAATGTATTTATGTCTGTGGCAGCACTACCGCATTCTTTTAAAGGAGCCGTGAAATACAACGCATGTTACGGATCTTGGACAACGTTGACTGATATTACGACATCCTTGCCGATATCGATATCTAAAAAGGATTATCTCTATTCAGGCAGGGAGATGACCGATTAAAAAAAGCACTGTAATATTAAAATCTAGCAAAATATGTGGCTATATTTTCAAAATATGTCCAGTTTAGTGCGTTGGAACAAACTGGACACCAAAAATGTATTAATAGTATTAATGGGTCCGAAGTCAGATTGCAATTTTGAAAGAAGAGTAAAATTTTGGGGGTGAGTTGAAAAAATAATTAAAGTAAGTCTTATTCCTTTTAGACACATACACTTGTTTAACAGCCCATAAAAATGCAAATAAGTATCGTAAGTTATAGAAGCTGTTTACGTTAGACAAGTTAAGAGTTATTATACAATTTGTTCTACATTTTGTGTTGGCAACGTCGAATAATATATTTATAAAGGATACAAGAGGCATTAATATAGTTGCGTTTTTTAATGAAGCTCGACATCAAAAAAGCTTCTTGCGCTAAATGAATACTTACCATAGTACTTACAAAATGCTCACATACTCTGACACCAGTTTTCTGTAGACTTTTCAACCTATCCTACAAAAAGAGTATATTTCTTTCCTACTGGGAATACGCTACACTTCAGCCAGTACCCAAAAAAGGTAAGAAGACCTTGCTAAACAACTACCGACCAATCGCACTGCTTTCAATTATACCGAAAGTTATGGAAAAGGCTCTCAATCAGCATCATCTAAAATATCTAAAATATCCAGAAGGATTCAGTATTACTAGCGACCATCAATATGGCGTTTGTAAGTAAAGATCAACAGAAGACCTTCTAACTTATGTAACACATATTTGGACCAACACAACTGAACATTTTAGAGAATCTCGAGCGGTTGCATTTGATATATCCAAGGCATTCGACCGTGTTTGGCATGATTGAATTACTGCTTAAGCTCTTATGGCATTTCTAAAAGGTATTGTTTATGGCTCTTGTGTTCTTTACGAGTGGCAGTCTTTCTGATTCCTTCAGTATCAACGCCTAAATTTTTATTCTATTTAATTCGCTAAAGGTTCGATATTAAAGGCTGAGACATATTGGTAAAAATTATAAGGGTTAGATATTTCTATCTTTCGATTAATATTGTTTTCTATTTGTGATAGAAAGTTTTTCCGTTTGCTATTGCCTGATCGGTGACACTAATTATTGCCGGAAAAGTAGCCAATTTCATGAGTACCACCAGAAATGCACTCACAGACCCTGACTTTTAAACTGTGTTGCTGTTGGCATTTATTCCTTTAGATACCCAGTTATAATAACGAGAGTAGAGACAATGTAATTGATTCTTGACTTAAACTGGATCATTAAATAACAATAATTGCTTGAAAAGAATGTTAGTTAGTTATAAATGCTTGTACTAAGAGTACAGGTAGATAAAGCAGTCGTTAGGCTTTGAGAACGACGAAATTTTAGAATAATTTCATTGAAGAAGGCCCGAAAACGCCAATAAAATTAATTTAAAATAGATTGAAGGCTTTAGCAGGCTTCAACATATTAATCATTTGTAGTAGTAGTAATACTTTCTTGAAATGTTCGTTGAGAGTGATAAAAAGTAATTTCTTCGGTCATCATTAGAGTTTTCATCGGAACACCATCTACCGATGGCAGGAAGGCGGCACAATGGTGTGAAATGTTCAAGCGGCAGGGACCAAGACCCCCAAGAGTACATCAAAAAAATTAATGTAAACCAAAGCTGAAGGGAGTGTATCGATTTAACCGAATTATATAATAATTTACCTGCCTTTTTTTTTATTGTTAACTGTTCGATTTCTTTTTGAAAAAGGCTATACATTAGCAGTTCACTGCAAAAAATATAGCATTAAACAAAGAAAAATATAAGGAATAATGTTTGCGCTAGTTGAACATTATTTAAATAAAAAAATTTCCTTCTACATTATTAAACATTTCTTAATTAACATTGATGTACACAGCATGCTAATGGAATCCGCCGGGAGTACGAAGCGACGAAAAAAGAGATGATAAATTATAACTGTTCAGACATCCACATAAATATTAATCTATCACCACAATTTGTAAATAAAAAAAAGTAAATGTTTTTGTGTTACTCATTTTTATTCTAGGATTATTCGTTATTTGAAAAATTTATTAAAATAATTTATCTTATACTGGGCGGCAACTGATATATTTCGTTAAAAAAAAATCTTTTTGACAATTTTAATTGATGAATTTGAAATCTTGTTAGACTAGATGTTATTATGCTCATTTCATACACCTTTTATTACTAGAATAATAATTCTGTTTAATATATATACATATATACTGTGGGACAAATTCCACTCCAATACATTCTGCTTATCGTAGTACGTCGAAGATCGACGAGCAAGGTCGTGAAGCCGAATCATTTTCAATCAGTTGTGGCTTAACTCAGCTTATTGATGAACCAACACGGATTCCTGATCCAGACTGGGAGTCCGCCAGTCTTTTTGATCTGTTTTTAACCACCAATCCGGAGATTTACACGATCAACGTAAATCCGCCGTTAGGTTCTTCTGACCATAAACTACTTTCAACATCGAGTATCCTACCAATCAGTGACAGAGAGTGCAAGATTTGGCACTACAAATCTGCTAAACGGGAAGATCTCATGGAATATTCTCGAACTTTCCCGTGGATAGACGTTTGTTTTCGATCCGACGACCCATCTGACTGCGCCAAGAAGGTTTCCGATGTTATTTTGGCCGGTATGGAGGCTTACATCCCTTTTTCGAAGAAATGTCCTTCCAACGGCAAGCCTTGGTTTGACCGAAAATGCAAAGAAGCTGTTGCTGCTAAACATCTTGCCTACCGACAATGGCGTGAAAATCCTAACACCATAAACCGTAACACCTTTGTTCGTGCCAGGAACAGATGCAAAGAAATTATCGACGAAACCAAGGAGGCACGCATTCAACGAATTAGAAACAAACTACTCGCTTGTCCCAACAATTCCAGGTCCTTTTTGTCAGTCACTAAGGCAGTTAGTCAAATTTTTACCAAATCCACCGTACCACCACTTACACGGCCAGATAATTCTATTGCAATGACACCTGTTGAGAAAGCGAACTTGTTGGCTGAACTCTGCTTCACATTCTACTGTCGATTTCCAAGGAAAAACACCACCTACTGTTCCTATAGTACAGTCAAGGATGCCCGATATTATCTCCAGATAGCGTATCATAAAACGTATTTTAATGAAGCTAGACACCAAAAAAGCTTCTGGCGCTGACGGAATACCTGCCATAGTCCCCAAAAACTGTGCGAGGGAACCAGTTTTCCGTAGACTTTTCAACCTATTCTAGAGAAAGAGAATATTTCCTTCCTACTGGAAATGTGCCATAGTTCAGCCGATACCTAAAAAAGCAAGAAGACCTTGCCAAATAACTACCGACCAATTGCACTGCTTTCAATAATATCGACAGTCATGGAAAAGGCTATCAATCAGCATCTTCTAAAATATCTTGAAGGATTCAACATTATTAGCGATCACCAATATGGCCTACGTAAAAATAGATCAACAGGAGATCTTCTGACTTATGTAACACACGTTTGGGACAACGCAATTGAACACTTTGGAGAATCTCGAGCGGTTGCTCTTGACATATCCAAGGCATTCGACTGTGTTTGGCACGATGGGCTGTTGGCTAAGCTACGCTCTTATGGTATGTCTGAAAAGTTCTGTTTGTGGCTCTCATGTTTCCTCAAAGAGCGTTCTTTACGAGCGGCAGTCGACCGATTTCTTTCTAACACCTTAACAATGAACGCCGGTGTACCTCAAGGCTTCATATTGTCTCCTACGCTCTTTCTTATGTACATTAACGATTTGCTGAAAAAGACCGAGAATCCAATCTACAGCTTTGCAGATGACAGTATGCTTATCTCTTCATTCACTTTGAACGCTCGGACATCGGCTACTCAGACGAATATCCATAGACAACAGGAAGTCATTCAACTTAACAAGGATCTGGAAAAAATTCTATCTTGGGGTGACAGTAACCAAGTGGAATTTAGCGCTACAAAAATCCAGGCCGCAGTTTTTTCTAAAAAAGTTAACGTTGCTGAACCCGATATAATTATGTCGGGGCACTTCATCCATCTAACATCGTCACTTAAAGTTCAAATTCGACCAACCATGGAATATTGCTCCCATGTTTGGGGCTCTGCTCCGAAACATACACTGCATTTGTTGGACTTTTCATACAAGTCAGAAAAGTTTCCAATTTTTTGCTTTACAAGAATAGTTTCTGTGCCTAAAACAGAAATAATCTCTTAATATTTTCTAAGTTCTGTATTTATAAGCCAACCCGAAAACGTACTTTCAACACAATAATTTACTTGATTGTTGTGTGTCACCAGCTATTTGCTAAACTTTTATTTGTTACTTCTATTCACTACAAAGGGGTTATATACACCTCGAATTTTGAAAAATTCCATTTTTTTACGGAATCTTATTCTCTATTCTTTTAAGAATTATTCAAAAAAAATAATTTTAAGGAAATTCCATTACATTACAAAGTTATAGCATTAAATGTGACCTGGCATCGAATTGTGACAGCCACCTGTTGTCAGGAACTGTCTGCAATATTACTCAGTCAATTTTTAATATTTTTTAACTTTTTTTTAATCATAAAAATTACTTTTCTACAAAGTGTCAAGAGGTTTTTTTTAATTTTTGTAACAGACAATTTTTTTATAAATAATTAAACATAAATTTTTTGGTCGAAAATTGCATACTAAAGTTTGAAACACCGTAAATTTTTTATTTTTGAAAAAATAATCCTTCGACAATCTTTAACTACTACATTATTTTACAAGATTAATTTTTATTTTTGCAGGTTGGATTATTGTTTTGTGAAGTTATCCTGCAAAGAAGGAGATGTCATAGTTTTCATCAGTGGTTCATTTAACCCGATGAAAAATAATGTTAACATTTAAAACATACTTAAAAAAAAATCTTATAAAAGATAAATAAAACTGCAATAAAAAATATATAATCGCCACTCTTTGGTATTATTTACTTAATAACCTTTAAAATATATATTTTTTAAGTATACATACTTCAACTTCATGATTTAACATAGAAATTAAATTTTCCTACATATTTTAAATTATTCTTTTGTTTAGTAACTGAATTTTATCATGGTGATTTAAAAATCTACTTATTTTTCTTTACAAAATAAATTGCTTAAACTTCGAATTTCGATATACTGTTGGATCGTTTGAATCCCAATTAATAATACACTATATGAAAACCCAATAACTCAATTTACTTGGAGTAGGAGGTAGCCTTAAGCCAGAAAATATCCCCAGTATCTTTATCACATTTTTTACGTAAAAATAACTCTTTATTTTGTTTTTGTACCTTGCCTGGCTTTACAGCTCTAACAAAAATAATTAAATTTCATTTTTCGTAAAATATTCAAAATTGAGTTTAAAATTATACTCAGCTGTATAAAATATATAAAAACGTGTAATTGAACTTATAATCCTAAATTTAAATATTTATTTGCACAATCAACAAAAAGTATTTTAATTAGGCATAATTACTTCACTTCTTAAGAAACAGTTTTTCTTTAAGTTGTAACGAACAGCTAAGGACTTCGTAAAAGCGTGGGTTTTATTTTGGAGAAAATAAATGATATCCTAAACCCGAAATCACTTTTTCATTAAAAGTGAGTTGCAGAGGCTCAAGTTTCAATAAAAATTATAAACCGCTAAAAAGTTTCCGTTGTAGTCTAATAACGCCCTAATGGGATTTTATGAGCACAGAAAAAGTAAAGCAAGTAACCCACACACTTTTTAATAGGAACTTTATAAGCCTTTGGACAAGCGTAAAAAACACACTGTTAGCCATTTTTCGTTAAAAGTACCGTAAAATTTTCCGGCATTAATGCAACGTGATGCAACTAATCGAACATGCACGCGTAGGACTTTTTATCTATGTACACCAATCATTGAATAATAACATAACCGGTCAAGTGCAAGCTGAACTTGCACAATTAGTGTTCCGTACGTTGATTGCTTCTGAACTAAAAATTTTTGTTAGGGAGGTATAAAATGATCAGTGACATCACAAAACACACACGAAATGAGTTTTCAACAAGGTTTATTTCCGATCTTTACTGAAAACTTGTTTTTTTATGTATATATATATATATATATATATATATATATATATATATATATATATATATATATATATATATACCAGATAAATTATTAAAGGTAATGCGCTCGTGATAATTTTTGTTCAATCTACACCCCGTGAAGAATATTCCAGAATTTTTTCAAAATCTTTGGATCAGTACTTTTCGAGATAGAGGGAGAGATTTTCTCAAAACAATACAAAGAAAAGTGTGCGCATGTAAGATATTATATATATTTTTAAACTCGTGTTTTACAAGCTTTCATTTGACACCCCACTCGATGACCTAGTAATTTTTTTTTCACTTCCGATTTCACCCCCCAAAATTAACCCCTTAAGTCAAAATTTAACTTACAAAACTACACGGCTCTGATGAGGCCATCAATTTCTATATTAGGACCAAAATTCAACTTTCTACATCAAATAGTTTCGGAGAAAATTTGGTGTGGCAGACGGACAGACAGTCACCGAAGTAATCTTATAAGTGTTCCGTTCCGAAATACTAAAAATATTAAGCTCGTATCAAATATTCACACGTTTAGTTTTACTATAGCTACATATTATTTTTTTAAGGATTTTATATATTGGAGGACCTAGAAAGTTGCGCATTGCATGCATAGAAGCATAAGGCATCATTGATTATATCGTTTTAACGTCTGGCTTTTCCAAAATATATGACGGTAGTGTTCACCGAGATCATCGAAAATAGTATAAGGTATACATTTTTTTTTATATAAAAAACTAGCTGACCCGTCAGACGTTGTCCTGTCCAAATTTCAATAAATTTGTTTGTGATCGTTTTGTGAACTTGTGAAAAGCTATTGGAAATGTGTAAACAAAATAAAAATGAGAAAAAGACGTATTTCTGAGTGATCATTGTTTCTATTAACGATTGTGGTCATGGATATTCAATTTGAGGAGGAGTACATTCAGAAGTACGCCAATGGGAAATTTTACATTCGAGATGAATTCTATCGGCAGTACACCACTGAAATGCTAAAAATCTGTGATGTGCCTGAAATGTAATCGACTTGGAACCATGGGGTTTTGTTCCAAAATTGAAGTCACAATTGAATTAAGTCATAATTTCATGTCAACCAAATGATTTATTTTCTTCCATTAAATTTAAAATCACAGTGAATCTCAAGGTGTTTTATTCACATTTCGATTTCGATCGCAAGATCGATGTTCAAGTAAACAATACAAAAAAATGCTTTGTTTCGATTGGTTTACTGTGACATCCCCATTTCGTTCATTGCAATGCTTTATGATACACGACATTTTTTGTCTTGTTGTCTGACGCGTAAAAAAAACAAAGCTGATGGTTTTCCGATACGGGAACAGGCGACATACAATTGACCATGCGAGAGCATTGACCTTGAATCTGTAAAGGTTAATATATATATATATATATATATATATATATATATATATATATATATATATATATATATATATATATATATATATATATATATATATATATTAATAAAATAATAATGAAAATAATGTTGTCGAATATTCATGTTGTGCGGAAGTGCGAATGATGTGAATGTGTGTTGTGTGGTAGTGTCGAATGGTGTGAAAGATGATTGTGTTGCAATTACCTTGAAAGTGGGCATGAAATTGTCCCGAACCACATTTGTTGCGCGAAATGAAGTCAAACAACTGTTGTATTTCTGGATTTGTGTGGAAATGTATGAAATCTGTTCCTGTTCCAGAAACCAATGAGTGCAATGGCTCTGGTGGCGGGACCAATGGCGCCAATTTGACTTGGCCACTTGCGCCACACAATCCAGGGATTTCATTTTTGTATTTCAATGCCTTACAATGTGGGCATACAACGATCATCGATCCAATAGCAACGATTGATCTGCAACGTAATCAATTGTCATGTTGTAACGGAATGCAACTCGATGAGTATTCAACGCAACATTAGTTTGTCTTCTTGCACGATTATTTAAATTCATTTTCACGCGATTGGTTTTTACTGACCGATGATGTCTCATTCGATGCATATCATCTTCGTTTGCATTTTCTTTTTTTTCTTGTGTACGTGCTGAACGTGTTTGTTTTATCACCCCCCCCCCCCCCCCCCCCCCCCCCCCCATTATCCCTCCCCCTTTTCCCCCCCCCCCCCTTTTTCACCCCCCCCCCCCCCCCTTCCCCCCCCCCCCCCCCCCCCCATGATAATCGATTCCGTTCAATTTCATTTCGCTCTTTGCGTTGCTCTGCAGTTCGATTGGATCGAAAATTCGTTTTGTTTGTAGCATTGCGAGTTCTGTGACCTAAATTGCTCCGTCTTATTGGCAGCATTGCAATGCGATTAAATTGTGTCAATTCAATTCAATTGTGTCGATTGCGACACAATGTGCGATACGAAGAATCAGAATTCAACTGAAAATGGACAATTGATTCCCTTTGTTGTTGCCATATAACCATTTGTAACCTCAAAACTCACCGTATTTCGTAAGTAAATCTGTAAATTTGTTTAAGATAAAACGACGAAACTTAATTCATTTCATGAAATAATTGCGATGAACTTACAACAGAATCACAGTTCAACTGAAAATAAATAACTAAATCAATTTTTCGTGCCATTTCAATGCGAACTCGTACCTCAACTTCAGGATTCAAATCATTAGTTACCTAACACCCTAGGTATTTAAATTTGTTTACTTGTTCTATCAATTGATCGTAAACACGAATATCTGTTTGCAACCCGGGTGTTCTTGAAATGACCATTACATTACATATTTTTCATAAGACGCTGAAGTCCATCCGCTGTATCTGTTATAATACCGGTATCATTCGCGTACCTTAGGTTGTTAATGATTTTGCCATTCACTTTGATACCATCTCTGGCATTCTCTAAGGCCTTCTGGAATATGTGCTCAGAGTATAGATTAAACAGGAGCGGAGAAAGAACACTATGTAACCGATTCGCTTGATTCACAAGCAAGCGCACGTAGCGAAATAAATTGGAATAGAAATAAAATAACTACACTTGTTGGACAGATCACGAAAAAACACGAAAGTAAAAACAAATGTAATTTTATTTTAATTTAGGCTAGAATGCGTTTTTTCCAGATTTTTTTTTCAATTGAAAACATTTAATTGAGTTATTTCCATCCCGGGAGCATAGCGAACAAAACAAAAAAAGAATCAACCAAATACGTCGTTCCTATCTTCAGTTATGATCGAGAGTGCATACAAAAATTACGATTTTGCAGTTTGTCCGAATTTTTCGCCTTTCCTTTGTAATTGTCCCGAATTTTCCAGGACTATAATGAATAAAACAAAAAAAGAATTACGCATATCCATCATTCGAATCGTTATGGTCTTGAGTTCATACTAAAATCCCATAAAAAAAGCACTTTCAGCTTTTCCCGAATTTTTCAATTTTCCGGACAATTTTTCCAATTTTTTTCCCCTAAAAACCTTATTCGGACTATTACGAACATTTTTTTAAAAAAATTAGCCAAATCGGCCCAGCCGTTCTCAAGTGATGCGCTTACCAACGAACAAAATTTAAGTTTTATTTATATAAATGATTTTCCAGCAAATTGTTTAGTAACTTTATCGCCTATTGTTAATTTCACAGACCGGCAAAATTGGACGAAACTCCAGACTCTGATATCAGAGAAAACTCTCCCAAATGTTTTTGGTACGCTCAATCCGAATCCGACGAGTTCTATGGGAAAAAATTAATTCGCGTTCTAATATAATCCCGAACATACCGAAAAATCGTGTTTTTTGCATTTTTAGGTTAGGATATCTCGAAAACCTGATATGAAGGAGCAATTCCGAGGTTGGATTTGGATTCAGTGCACCAAAAACCTTGCACGAAAAAGTATAATATGATCTCAGGGTTCGAAAAATGTTGGCCTGTGTTATTGATAAGATCTATTCACTAAAATAAAGTCTATAGTAGTTCCTATTTAAAGATATTAATATATTTAAATATTGCGCAATATATGTCCCATCAAGGTATATTTCTAGCTAAATTCGCGACTTACAGAAAAGTGAGGACAGTTCGTTTTGGGCTTAAAAGAAAATAATTGACTTCATTTTTTTGCCTGCTCTAAAGGGATTAGTTCTTTTAAGTAGTGGTGGGCATAATCGCATTATTGCAATAATCGGTTTTTTAGGTTATGAATGATTTTGATAATCGGATTATATCATAATTCGAATTTCAAATCATCCCATTGCCCGATTTTGTCAATTTTGCCGATTCGCCGAAACGAAAATGGAACTCGAGGCATGCCGATTAATTTAATTATTTATTATTTTTATTTTTTAGTAGTACGAATGAATATAAATGAATGATTGAATCGTCGTTCCATGAGTGTTGGTGTTGGGTGTTGACTGTTAAGTGTTGAGTAATTAAAGTTAAAAGTAAATTTTATAAAGATAATAGAAAATGAGGCCTGGTTGTAAAAAACATTAGCTAGTGTGGAAGTAGTTCAAAAAAATTGACTCTAAACAAGCTGCTTGCAAGATATGCGATAAAATAATAAAATATTTTGACGGAACAACAAATTTGAAACAATATTTATTAAGAAAACATCCCAGTGTAAAACTAGAAATTTCTCCAAAAGACACTGAAACAGATTAATCTATAAATGAAGCAAATGGAAAGACAACAGAAAAACCAGGTTGTTCCTCAGAAAATACACCGACTCCGTCATCCGAATCCGAAACTATTACGCGTTACGATGTTTGATTTTATCGCGATCCGAGAATCCGAGTGTTTTGTTGCTGACTTTTGTACTTTCGTTTACGATTTTACTGATTTTAGACTTTATGATGAAGCAAATTCCTATTATATATAATTCGATTCTTAGGTTTTCATAATCGAATGATGCCGATTATTTCAATAATCGGATTACCGATTATTTTTAATTCGAATTATCCCATCACTACTTTTAAGTGCCTTTTGCTGTATTACAGGGATTATTAAAAGGCATGAATTTTGCTGTCTAAAGGACAACCTCTTCTATAAGAAGAATGAAAACCCAAGTGTAAAGACACATAATTTATGACAGCCCCTTTACTCGGCGTTATAGATATGTTTTTATATATCAGTTAATGTGTACACTTTTTTATAACATTTCTGTTGATATTTTCTTTTTAACTAAATAATATTTAGAATAGAGGAGCTGATATGAATATTAAATATTTAATGCTGTAATAATGTTATAGTTTTATGAAAAGAATTACTATGATTTATTGCTTATGTACACTGCTGCAGCTACTTGAGGTGCTGTTCAGGTTTGAGGTCTATGATATTGGAGTAGGTAAGCTTAGAGTTGATATTTTAAGCCAAATTTTTCTGTATAGTTTGATATATATTTATAGTGCATATTCGTCAATATTATATTGTTTTTACATACTTACTAGATATTTTTAAGAATTACATTGACTCCATAGGAAGTAGTCACAAATATTGCGTTGCTTCATTTGTTTTGTTTATTTTCAAATTCACTATATATTATTTCATTCAAATTTATTTATTCCATTTCCTACCTTTACTAGCATACTGTTTGGTCCACAATTGCTGCATACATTTACTTTTACATTTTTTGGTAATAAAGTAGTTCACTTAGCTTTTAATTTAATATTTTCTTCTTACGACGCTGTCTTCTCACGAAGGTTGGCGATCCATATAACTAAACGAACTTTAGAATCTGCTGCTCGAAAAAATCACTCGAAGCACATGCAAACCACCTTCTAATGTCCTTCAGCCAAGAATTCTGTCGTCTTTCGATCGATTGTTTGCCCTTTATTTTGCCTTCAATAATTAGACTTAGCAATTCGTACTTTTGGCCCCTCATTGTATGTCCGAAGTATTGAGTTTTTCTTATTTTTATGGTTATTAGTAATTCCTTCATTTTGTTTATTGTTTCTAGTACTTCTGTGTTTTTTATTTTCTGTACCCAGGAGATGCGAAGGCGTCTATAAACGTACATTTCAAAAGATCCCAGTCGTTTCTTTGAACCAGGACCTAGGGTCCCGCTATCACATCTATACAAAAGCACGGAGAATACATATGCTCTCACCATTCTCATTCGAAGTTTGAGACTTCTGCGAGGGAAAAATTTGTTCATATTCATGTATGTACAATTTTGGAATGTATTTCCTTTCTTGGTTCCCACTTGGTCCACATATTCCCATACTGGTTCACAAATATTTAAATGTGGAGAGGGTAGGTTTCTCTTTGTTTTTACTATCCATTTGTTTTTTCTTATATTCATAGTTAATCCAAATCTTTCGCTGGTTGCTACGACTCGATTGATCAGGTGCTGGATACCTTTGATAGTATTTGCTAATAGAACACTATCATTAGCATATCGTATGTTGTTCAATATACTCCCATTAACTGTTATTCCTTCAATGGATTCATAGATGACGTCATTAAACATAGCATCAGTAAAGATTGAACAAAAGTGGTGAGACAATGCATCCCTGTCTTACACCTTATTTTAATGCTTTTGGACGTTTCCAGCCCAACTTAACCTTCCATTGATTCCAGTACAGAATTTTATTAATATTTAGATCTCTTTTGTCTATATTTGCTGTTTCTAAAATTTTTATTAATTTCTGGTGCATCACAAAGTCGAATGTTTTATTGTAATCTATAAAACATGCATATACATCTACGTTCATATCTTTACAACGCTCGACCAGTACATTTAATGGAGATAAAGCTTCCCGTGTACCCATACTTTTTATTATCACACCCAATCAAAATAGGCTGAATTTTTTTTTTCTAGTGCAATCGAATACTCATATTGCAATGACGGGATTTCGGTAAATTTAAGCAGTATCTGGTTTGGACAATTTTTGGTAACAGGCTCTATACCGGCAGGGTTAGTCGGGCATGTTATAGGATGAAGTTAAACTTTGTAATTAGAGTTCCATTTGGGAGTCACTAATTTTTTATAAGGGGATCTTTAAGATAATATACAGAGTAGGCTTATTGCGCAAACCCCACCCCTTAAAATTATTTTATTACCAATTTATTTTTCATAAGCTAGCCACCACCTCTTTTCAATTTTGTCAGTTTCCCCAGATAATCCCGTTTGAGAATAGTTTCAGGTCACGGCGTTTTGTATTTGAACAAATTGTTCCCGAATATTTTTCTCATTTACTTGCAAAGCACTGTATTAAATTTTAATTGAACTCGCTAAATGGAAGCAACATGTGACAGTTGCATGTTTAAACAATTACATAAAAATTTAAACTCAAAGGCAGCAAATTTTACATAACCTTGCTTTATTTAGCAAACACTTTCCCAGGTTAAAATCTGCTACATATGGTTTAAACACATGTTTTATAATATAAATATTTTGTTATGAGATTTAGATTTACGTGTAAAATTTAACGTTGAACTGATTATATTTTATTAATAAAAAACCGGGCGCAAATTGCACATATAATGAATGAAATAATATGAAGAAAAGTGTGCGTAAGTATCACATTATACATATATATATATATATTAACACGTGTTTTTACAAGCTTTTATGTGACACCCCACTCGATGACTAATTCCTTAAATAAAAATTTAACTTTCAAAATTATATGGCATCAATTCCTATATTAGTACCAAATTTCAACTTAATTTATCAAATAGTTTCGGAGAAAATCGGGTGTGACAGACATACAGTCAGACGGGGGGGGGACGAACGGACAGACACCGAAGTGATCTTATAAAGTACGGAACACTAAAAAGTTTATTCTATTGTGCTGAAAAATACAGTTTATATGTCTGATATAAACTATATCATAGCAATAATTTTATTTGTATTCCCAAATGAGTAATGGATGGCATTAGAAATTATCTTATACTGGGTTTATATATAACAGTATTCACGATAAATCTTGGATACTGTTTCTGTTACAAAGTGTCCATTTCTCCATATTGTAGGATTTAAAATTCCTGCCACTTCATGAGTCAAATCTTCCTAGTCTTTAACTTCTCTTTCTACGCCTTCGGAACTACTAAATAAGGTACCCAAGTACATTTTATATTTCTAAAATTCTTGGATTGATCAGTTTCAATTTTATTTTGTTGCTAATATCATATTATTAGACCTCAAACTAGAAACTTAGCTAAAAGATGAAACAGAAGCTATCCCGTATTGGATTAGATAAATGATCATGATTCTTTGGATTAGATCATATCAGAATAGAACGACGTTCTGATTTTTGTCCTAAAATTTCACGTAGCTTCCACAGGAATTGATTTTCGGGACTACAGAGCTTGATTCAGTCCAATCCCAAGAACTATGATTTCTCATCATTTAAGGCAGTTTAAATTTCCTCGAAAACGGAAAAAAAACTTTAAAACGTGAAAAAGCATCTGATTCTACCGATCACAGACTAATGTGTACTACTGATTTTTTCAGTTTTATTGTAAATAAAAAAAATTACATTATTTTCAAATTCTTGCACTCCAAGAATGCTGAAAATTTCATTCATTATTTATTCGAGGCTACCCACTCTAGCCGCCTTCCAGATTTCTATATTTGAGTAAAGGTAATCAAATTCTAAATTAACCATCTTTAGTGTTCCGTACGGAACACTTATAAGATCACTTCGGTGTCTGTTCGTCTGTCTCTCTGTCCGTCTGTCTGTCGGTCTGTCACACCTGATTTTCTCCGAAACTATTGGACGCAGAAAGCTGAAATTTGATACTAATATAGGAATTGATGGCCCCATCAGAGCCGTGTAGTTTTGAGAGTTAAATTTTGGCTTAAAGGGTTCATTTTGGGGGTGAAATAGGAAGTAAAAAAAAAAATTTATTACCAGGTCATCGAGAGGGGTGTCAAATAAAAGCTTGTAAAAACACGAGTTCATAAATATATATAATGTACTACTCGCGCACACTTTTCTTTGTATTATTTTAAAAAAATCGACAAAAATCGTTGTCCCCCCTATCTTGAAAAGTAGATGCTGATCAAAAAATGTTGAAAAAATTCTGGAATATTCTCCACAGAGTGTAGATTGAACAAAAATTATCACAAGTGCATGCATGCACCTTTAATAATTTATCTGATACATAAAAAAAAAAACAAAAATTCCAAGGTCTTAGTTTTTAGTAAAGATCGCTGAAAACTGATTTGGGGAGTGTTTTGTGACATCATTAATCATTTTATACCTCCGTAACAAAAATTTTTATTTTAAAAGCCATCAACGTACGGAACACTAATTGCTCAAGTCCAACTTGCACTTGGCCGGTTTTTATTATAATTTTAAGTCACTTTATTAAAGAAAATCACAGCCTCTTCTACATTAACTTTCAGTTAGCATTAAATATAATGAAGAATCATACGTTTCAAATTTGTTTATCCAAAAATCCTCCAAAGAACATATACCGCAATATATGTATTTAAATACAAAGTTTGTATGAAAAGAAATGAGAGGCAGCACGCTCGCTCCAGGCAGGTTGGATGGACGGGGAAGTCTGCTTCAAAACGCACCTAGCGTCAGTCGCTTACGAACTTCCATGTGGTTCGTATTGTGGTTTTAGTGGACCCCTGTCTGTAGCCTCGGTGAAATCTTAAAAATACAATATTCTATCGAACAGTGCTACGCCATTAAATTCTATCTGGGACGGGGAAAAATCGGCTATGGAGACGTTAGTCATGATCCAGCAAGTGCTCGGGAGTGAAAGCATATCAAAAGCTGCTGTTTTGAGATGGCACAAGTTCTTCAAAGACGGTTGAGAGAGTGTCGAACTGCATCATAACGCTTCCCCGGCCCCCCTATAGTCCCGATTTGACCCCGGCGTACTTTTTCTTTTTCCCCGAGTGAAGACATCCCTCAAAGAACACTGCCATGGGACCATAGCAGAGGTCAAGGAGGCTTCGACGCCCTGCTTGAAGGCCATTCCGGAAAAGGACTTCCAGAGTGCCTTCCAAGCGTGGAAAACTCGTTGGCAGAAGTGTGTCGACGCCCAAAGATCCTACTTTAAAGAATTTTAATTATTTGTAGCGTTATCTTCAATACATTTTTTCCCCGAATTTGGTCTCATTACTTTCTATACAAACCCTGTATACCTTCTCTAAATCTTACTCCTAGATATATATATATATATATATATATATATATATATATATATATATATATATATATATATATATATATATATATATATATTTTGACTATAAATTATTACGTTTAAAATTTTGTCTGCTATTGAAGCTCTATAAAATTTTGAATCTCTAACTAGTTTTACTCATTTATCTTATTTCGTTCGGGAGTCATCGCGACCATAAACCGAATGGAATACAAGTATACTATCGAATCTCGAAATATTTTACTATATTATATATGTACTAGCAGTGCCCGCGGCTCCGCTCGCGTGGACTTGATTCACTACTATCGACACTGCTTACTCCTTTTGTTACTTAACGTAATAAAATATCTGCCATTATTTCCCCTTATCTCCCATTATTTCTCCTTATCTCCCATTATCCTCACATAATTTCCAATATCTAGGCTTATCTCTGCTCATCTCCCATTATTTCTCTTTATCTCTCATTATTTCCCCTTATCTCCCATTATCTCACCTTATCTCCCATTATCTAGGCTTATCTAGACTTATCTCGCAATAGTTCTCCTTATCTCCCATTATTTCCCCTTACCTCCCATTATTTCTCCTTATTTCCCATTATCTCCACATAATATCCATTATCTAGGCTTATCTCTGCTCATCTCCCATTATTTCTCTTTATCTCTCATTATTTCCCCTTATCTCCCATTATCTCACCTTATCTCCTATTATCTAGGCTTATCTCGACTTATCTCGCAACAGTTCTCCTTATCTCCCATTATTTCTCCTTATCTCCCATTATCTCACCATAACTCCCATTATCTAGACTTATCTCTGCTTATCTCCCATTATTTCTCCTTATCTGCCATTATTTATACTTATCTCCCATTATCTCACCTTATCTCCCATTATCTAGGTTTATATCGAATTATATAACATATGTATAAATTTATAAAAAGACGTAAATCGGATAAGTGGTTCTCAAGTGATAAGCGCACTAACGGACTTTAGATATATTACGCATTTTATATATATTATATTCTTTGCAACATAAGATTGTTCCATAATTAATGGTTTAGGCAGTGTATTGCAAGAAAACGCGTTAACGGTAACCTTTTTTCCGACTTGGTTCACTATTATCGTCACTGCTTATTCTTTATGTTACCTAACGCAATAAAATATATCCTATAACCTGGCCAGAAAACATATGTATGTTTTAAAAAAAAAGTACGTAAATCGGATAAGTGGTTCTGCGGTGATAAGCGCATTAACGGATAGACAGACAGACAGACAGAGATACGTTGCATTATATATATATATATATATGTATATATATATATATATATATATATATATATATATATATATATATATATATATATATATATATATATATATATATATTATAGATGTAATAAAATATATATCTATAACCTGGTGAGAGAACATATGTATAAATTTAAAAAATCACGTAATTCGAATAAGTGGTTCTCGAGGGATAAGCGCACTAACGGACAGACAGACAGACAGACAGACGTTGCATTTTATATATATTATAGATATAGATTATTATTATTATTATATAAACTGGCCAAAGAATATATGTATGAATTTAAAAAACGACACGTAAATCGGATAAGTGGTCCTCGCGTGATAAACGCACTAATGGACAGACAGAGAGACATTGCATTTTATAAATATATTATAGATTATCGATTATAGATATTCTCTGCTACATAATATTGTTCTATATTTAATGGTTTAAGCTGTGTATTGCAAGGGAATGCGCTAGCGGCAAACTTTTTTCCGACTTCATTCACTGTTATCGTCACTACTCATTTCTTATGCTACCTATCGTAATAAAATAGTAATAAAATATAGCCTATAACCTGGCCAGAGAACATATGTCTGTTTTAAAAAAAAGTACGTAAATCGGTTAAGTGGTTCTCCAGTGATAAGCGCACTAACGGACAGACAGACAGACAGAGAGACGTTGCATTTTATATATATTATAGATATTATATTATATTTATTAGAATTAGTACCTGTTTAATCTAGAATGATAACTAACTATCTGTATAGCCAATATATATGGATATCTCATTTCGTTCGGGGGCAACACACAAACCAATAGACAGAGAGAAATTGTAAAGTAAATTTTTGATAATCTGTGGATGCGACAAGGTGAAGAAACGTGAAAACCGCATAGAGCGAATTTTCATGTTATTATCCTTCCGAGGATATTTTTTTCATGAAATTATTATGATACATTTGACACACAAGTGAAGAAACACGTAAAAATACTAGAATAATAAGGCTATAAAAATGGCAATGATGACAGAATTACGATTTATTAGTACTCAAGCTTTATTTATTTTTCTCGAGAATGGCAATGTATAATTTATGAGGTTTGGCAGGGACGGGACGGCGCGTTTAACAAACGCACTTTGTAATATTGGGTCCATATTTTAAAATGCAAAAAAATGCTGGAATTGGAGTGTCTATAAATACGCAGACTAAAAAAGAAGATATTCCGAAAAACCATATGTTTTGTTATTATTAAATTAATATTTACTTCTTACACAGGCGTTTTCATAAGAAATAACCGGTCAAGTGCAAGTTGAACTTGCACAATTAGTGTTCCGTACGTTGGTTGCTTTTAAAATAAAAAATGTTGTTACGGTAGTATAAAATGATCGGTGACTTCACAAAACACACCCCAAACGAGTTTTCAACAAAGTTTGTTTCCAATCTTTAATGAAAATTGATTATCTTGAAATTTTTGTTTTTTTTGTATACCAGATAAATTATTAAAGGTAATGCACTCCTGAAATTTTTCGTTCAATCTACACCCCCTGGAGAATATTCCAGAAGTTTTTAAAAATTTTTTGATCAGTACTTTTCGAGATAAGGTGGGGGACAGCGATTTTTCAAAAATAATACAAAGAAAAGTGTGCGTAAGTATTACATTATATATATATACATATATATATATATATATATATATATATATATATATATATATATATATATATATACTCGTGTTTTCACAAGCTTTCATTTGACACCACACTCGATGACCAACTAAAAAAATTTTTTTTGGTTTGAAAAGTCCGTGCAAAGTCCGAGAGATGGCACCACCGGCGCGTATCGAGATCATGTTTAGTTAGTAGCATCTCTTGAATGAACGCACACCAAGTTTCAGCCATATTGGTCTATTTCTTTGTGTTTGGCATTCGTGTGAATCAAGGAAGTCGAGTGATTTTCAAGAAATGGACGAAAAAGAATTTCGTGTTGTGATTAAACATTACTTTATGAAAGGCAAAACGCCTCAGGAGACTAAAGAGAAGCTTGATAAACATTATGGTGACTCTGCACCTTCGATTAGAACAGTTTATAAGTGGTTTCAAAATTTTCGGACTGGCCATTTGGGCACAAGTGACGCTGAACGTTCTGGACGGCCTGTGGAGGTTACGACTCCAGAAATCATTGATCAAATCAATGATATGGTGATGGATGACAGAAGAGTTAAGGTGCGTGAGATTGCTAGTGCTGTGGGCATCTCGACTGAACGGGTACATAATATTTTGCATAAACATTTGGACATGAGAAAACTATCCGCAAGATGGGTGCCGCGATTGCTCACGCTTGACCAAAAACGGAATCGTGTGAAGTGTTGCAAGGATGGTTTGCAGCTGTTCCAGAAGAATCCGGAGGACTTTAAGCGTCGTTTCCTCACTGTGGATGAAACATGGATACGTTACTATACTCCTGAGACCAAACAACAATCTAAACAATGGGTTACCAAGGGGGAATCTGCACCAAAAAAGGCGAAGACCATTCCTTCGGCCGGAAAGGTTATGGCGACTGTTTTTTGGGATTCGCAAGGGATAATCCTGATCGACTATCTGGAAAAGGGTAAAACTATTACAGGTGAATATTATTCATCGTTATTGGACAGTTTGAAAACCGAGCTGGAAGAAAAACGCCCGCGATTGGCCCACAAGAAAGTCCTTTTCCATCACGACAACGCACCAGCATACACCTCAACAGTTGTGGTCGCAAAATTAATAGAAATAGGATTCCAACTCGTTTCACATCCCCCTATTCCCCAGACTTGGCTCCCTCGGACTACTATTTGTTCCCCAATTTGAAGAAATGGCTGGCGGGACAAAGATTTTATTCAAACGAGGAGGTGATTGCAGACACTAATGGATATTTTGCAGACTTGGACAAATCCTATTATTCGGAAAGGATCAACAAACCAGAACATCGTTGGACGAAGTGTATAAGCCTAAAAGGAGACTATGTCGAAAAATAAAAAAGGTTTACCCCAAACACATAAGTAGTTTTTATTTTTGCACGGACTTTTTAAACCAGCCTTGTATATATATATATATATATATATATATATATATATATATATATATATATATATATATATATATATATATACTCGTGTTTTCACAAGCTTTCATTTGACACCACACTCGATGACCAACTAAAAAAATTTTTTTTTCACTTCCGATTTCACTCTCCAAAAATAACCCCTTAAGTCAAAATTTGACTTTCAAAACTACACGGCTTTGATGAGGCCATCAATTTCTATATTATTACCAAATTTCAACTTTCTATGACAAATAGTTTCGGAGAAAATCGGGTGTGACAGACAGACGGACAGACAGACACCGAAGTGATCTTATAAGTGTTCCGTACGGAACACTAAAAAAATGCTGGAATTGGAGTATCTTTATAAATACGTACACTAAAAAAGAAGGTGTTCCGAAAAAGCATATGTTTTGTTATTATTAAATTAATGTTTACTTCTTACGCAGCCGTTTTCATAAGAAAAAATTATGGTGTAAATTAGCGATAACATGAAAGCCAATACAAATTTATTCTAGACCCTAAAACAATTTCGTACTTTGCAACATGTGGGGGTATACCATCATGAAAACGATAAAGAACGTGAAGGTTTTGTACTGCTCCACTGCTTTCATATTATTTTACTACACTTGTAAGTGTATTTCAATATTTTAAAATAAAAAACACTACAAACTTCTTTACCTGTTTGACCTAGAATAATAAATAGCTGTCTAAATATTTAGTATGTCATACCTCATTTAAAAAACAAACATTGAATTCTACCTGCATTGTTATTTATTAAAAATGCATGTGTTCTTTTATCTACACTATAGATTCTGTAAATTATTTACTCCAGAAGCAGACATGTATATTAAATAGAATGATTTACTGAAAGAAAAATATAAAACATAGTTTTAAATTTATGTAAAAAAAAATGGTTGAAATAATACTGTCACAATCCTGACAATGACAATAAATAGTCAGAAGGATCACAATGAGAAAACCTGCACTACTAGAATGTTGTATTTGTTGGAAAATGACAATCTGCCGAATTTAGTACTGAAAATCCGGATTGAGGATACCTCTTTTTCTTCTTGAAGTGCAATATCCGATACGGACGTAAGCGATCCTTGCCTATGGTTGGTGCATTTTTAAGTGTTCCGCAGACAAAGGGGACCTGCAGTTTAGTGCTAGTTCCGAACGGCCAAAGTGAGAAGGGTTTAATAGGCATCTTAATTTATAATAACTAAATTGCATAAAAATATACCTAACCATATATCTAGGAATCTTCCTTTGAGAGTAAACATACCTTCAGCGCATGCTTCAATTGTGCTTCATACCCAGTATCTAGCAAAACGATCTGATGATATTTTAGGTGCTGTCCTGGCCTTTTCTATTTTTTCTCTCTACCTAAAACACATACATATATTAAAAAGGGTATATAAAATCTGGACATGCAAGTTATCAGTAGAAACTTTAGTTAAGACAAAAGCTGCTCAGATGGTCTTTCTAAAAGCATTTAAGCATACATTTGTGGGTTTTATTAAGAACGGTTTTAACCTTTTGCCCCATGACAAGATGTGTGCATTTTTTAAACGGCTATTAATCACTACTTTGGATATCATCATAACATGAATGCAAACTGTAATTTTTCACGTGAATTTGCTGATAAAATAACGGTAAATTTAGAATGAAGTTATAGCACATCTGCAACTACAACTTTACAGATCTGCAAATATGACAGAAAAAGAACTTATTGTAGGAAAAAATCTGCTAGTTCACTATATTTAATGTCGAAAAACTGAATAATTACCGCGAGAATAACAGCCTATTTTCCTTTCATTACAATCAGTGTTCAGTTAATTATTTTTACTTCATGAACGACAAACAACACGAAGAACAGATCTGTCTGCAAGTTGGTCTGTCTAGCTCTCTGTTTGTGCATAACTCTCGAGTAAAAGGAAATATCGATTGCATATTCCACCGACCGTGGTTTATCTCTACTCCGATAGGCTTCGGATCTTGGTCGCCACTGATTTTCTTTGTCCATCGCCTATCCTTTAACCTAGCCACATGCCCAGCCAAGTTCCATTTAAGATGTAGAGTGAGTCTGACTGCACGTTGCACCCCCGTTCTCTTCCTGATAATGTGATTTGGGATGTGATCCCTAAGAGTAACGCCTAACATTGACTCTGCATCTTTCGTTGCATGACACATATTTTATTGATGTTTTTCTTCGTTATTGTGAGAGTATCGGCTCGGTACCTAAGAACGGGGAGTATGAATATGTCAAATACTTTTCTTTTTAAACACATAGGAAGGTTTTGAATACATAGGCCAGTTTGCGACATGCAGCCCAGGAAAGACGCCGCTAAATTTCATATGTTTGGTTATCGCGTCCTATGCTGATTTCGTGTCTCAGGTATTTATACTGGTGCACTTGCTCTATCTCTACGTTATTCAGTTTTATAGTGTCGCTTAATACAAGATTTATATACTTGGTCTTGGATGGATTGATTTTTAGACCAACCATTCCTGTAGCTTCCTGAAGCATGTGTAGCATAGTTTGTGGTTCTTGTATTTTATCTGTTATTAAGACGATGTCATCGGCGAGACAGAGGTGATTTAACTTTTCACTCATTGTTAAGTCACCTTCTTCCTCAGTTTATTGATTTTGGAATACTTTCTAGAAGTGTTATGAAAAACTTGGGTGAGAACGTATCGCCCTGCAGCACTCCTCTTTCGATTCGAAATTTGCTGGTGGATTGATTAGTTTGTGTTTTAACATGAACAGTGCCATTTTCATATATTAAAAGCTGCTTTATCCTTTTCGAAGTCCACAAATATGAGGCTTGTTATATTCTATACATTTTTCAATGAGAATTTTAACTTTAAGCAGATGGTCGCTTGTTCCATACCCCGAGCGGAAACCTGCCTGCTCTTTTAAAAACTCGAATTTATTTGCTAGACGCGTGGTAAGTATTTTCGTGAATAAGTTGTATACATTGCTCAGGAGGCTAATGGGTCCATAGTTTATAAGATCTGAGGTATCTCCTTTTTTATGCATGATGACAATAGTTGCGTTATTTCATTGCAATAGAGTTATTCCTTCCAGGAGGCATTTATTGAATGACATTTTAAGTGATTTGATAATTTGTTGTCCCCTTTGTTGAATTGCCTCTACTACAATATTGTCTTCACGCAGAGCTTTGCTATTTTTCATATCCTTTAAGGCTGATGTGATTTCTTCTTCTGTGATGTCTGTGATATCCTCCGACCCCTGATTTAGGACTTTTGGTATGTTGATTTCTATTCTTTTATCTTGTAAGGTATATAATTGTTGATAAAATAATTCGATGATCTGTAAAATATCTCTTTTATTTGTTATTACATTATTACAAGCCCTTAATCTTACATTATTGCATGTCCTTAATCTTGCATATGTCTTTCCTTCCCATTATGTTCTTCATTCTCAAGACTTTTAAGCTTTTATTCTATTCTACAACTTTTTTAAATTCTTCTGCATTTTTGTCTTTTCTAACTTCCCTCGATATCTCTCTATTTATAATTCTGTATTCATATGTAGTCTTCATTTCTCTCCTTTGCTTCATTAGCTGTTTTACTCTTTGGTTTAATTTCTGTTCTTTCTGTTTTTTTGGGCAAGTTTTGTCAATGACATTTTTTGTACTATTTTTGATGTTTTCAAGTATGTCATCAACTGCTGTATCTTCATTATGTTCGAAGGAGTTTGCAATCTCTCTTCTATAGGAATCCACATCCTCCGGAGTTGTCCATTTCTTATGGTTTCTTTTAAGAATCATGTTGTTTCTTTCCTGTTTAATGTTAATAAACATTTTGCTTTCACAATGCGATGGTCACTCCCAACTGAACATCTATTTAGGACACTTAAGTCTTCGATCAGATGTATTCAAAGAACTGAATTGGGACGAAAATGGCCTTCTGATAGCTGGCAATCGGTCTAACAACCTGAGATTCACAGATGACATTGTAATTATAGCAAAGAACAAGAATGAAATGATCCAGATGATTACAGATCTCCACCACCAAGAAAAGAAAGTGGGACGTGACATAAACTTCTCCAAGACAAAGTACATGAGTAACGAAGACACCAATGATGAAAATATAGTGATTGAACATTCAACAATAAAAAAAGTAAACACCTACATCTATCTGGGACAAATAATAACGATTGGAAAGGAAAACCAGCAGCTTGAAATAGCAAGAAGGATACGCTTGAGATGGGCAGCATATGGAAAATTGAAATTTGTACTGAATATGAACATTCCTCAAAGATCAAAAACTCAAATTTATAATGATTGTATCTTACCAGCTAAAACATATGGAGCCGAGACATGGGTTTTAACTCAAAGAACAGTAGAAAAACTACAAGTTCACTAACGAGCAATGGAAAGGAGGATGTTAAATGTTACTTTGAAGGGAAACTAACAAATGGATTAGACAACAAACAAAGGTAGATGATATCGCCAAACGGATAACATCTCTGAAATGGAGCTGGGCCGGCCATGTGGCGAGAGCGACGTATAAGTGGAGTAGCAAGATCACTAGGTGAAGACCATGGGGTGAAAAAACGAAGCATCGGAAGATCCTAGCAGAGATGGAGCGACGATCTGAAGAGAATTGGAGGGCTTAACTGGTATCAATAAGCACAAAATGAAAGATTTGAGAGAGGCATATGCCCGACAGTGAGTAGAAAGCGGCTAAAAGAAGAAGAAGTCTTCGATAATGTCTTTCCTGTTACTAATTATGAAATCTACTGCATTTTTTGTTTTACCATCTGGGCTAGACCATGTCCATTTTCTGGTTTTGTTCTTTTTACACATAAATTCTTCTTACATATAAATTATTTTGATGTAGAAAGTCTATTAGTGTCCTCCCTCTTTCGTTTCGATCTCCTAGCCTATGATGACCTACTGCAATTTCCCCTTCGTCCTCTCTGCTTCCAATTTTGGCGTTGAAGTCACCGATCAACATCGTAAAATGCGTTTTTCCATCTTGTAGAGCAGTGGAAATTTCTTCGTAGTACGTTTCTATTTCATCTTCTAAGCGAGTGCTCGTTGGTGCATAGGCCTAAACAATTTTTAGAGAGTATGTTTGATTTAATTGGATTATCAGATATATGACTCTCGGATTAACACTCTTAATTTCAATAATTTGGTTAACATGTTTTTATTTACCAAGAAGCCGACTCCTCTAATCAAAGTTTCTTCACCTGCATAATACAGATAGTTTCCGGAGTTCAATATGATTTGGTATAGGTAGATAAATTTTGCATACTTGCAAACTCATCGTAGTTTTTGGCAGAGCTAATTAACAAATATTGAGCATAATTAAATATTATCCAATATACTTGTAGAATAGACTCAAGTAGCCAACCGTTTTTCGATGTTCCCAGGAATCAAGGTTGCTGGTGAATTCTGGAATTCCAATCAGGTAAACAGCTCTTTTCTGAATAGAATCTAAGAATGCAGTGTATACTTGGAAGCAGAGTCCTAAACATGGGATCAGAAGGTTGGTCGAATTTGAGATTTGCACAGAATTAACAATTGTGGAGTTTAAAGCTTTTGAGCCTGAAATAATATTTCCAGTTTTTGAAAAACTGTCTTTGATATGCATGCAACATGTTTATGCCAGGACAAATTTGCTTCCAAATTAATACCCAGCAAGTGAGTGACGATGTTAGAGGAATGAAGATCGAATTTTTTCCAGGTCTTTGTTAAGTTGAAGGACTTCCCACTGTCTGTGGACACTTGCATGAGTAATCGATGTTCGAGCGGTTAAAGTGAATGAAAGAATAAGTATACTGTCATCTGCAAAGTTGTAAAGTGGATTTTGGGTCCTTTCCAGTTGATCGTTATTGTAGAAGAGAAAGAAAGTTGGAGACAGTATGAAGCCTTGGAGCACACCGGTCTTGAAAGTCAAGGTATTAGAAATAAATGCATGGACTACCACTTGTAAAGAATGCTCTCTGTAGAAACACGAGAGTCATAAACAAAACATTTCAAATATATCATAAAAGCGCAGATTACTCAACAATCCGTCATGCCAAACGCGGTTGAATGCCTTGGATATATCAAGTATGTTGATTTTTGCTTACGAAAGCCATATTGATGATCGTTAACAATATTAAATCCTTCTAGATTTTGTAGAAGATGTTGACTACTTTTTGCATAATTTGTGATATTATTGAAAGCTGTACGACTGGTCGGTAGTTATTTGGCAAGATTTTTTTTGGCCTTTTTTGGGTATCGACTGAACTGTATCGTATTTCCAGCAGGAAGAAAATATTCCCTTTCTGTAGGGTAGGTTGAAAGGTCTACAGAAAACTGGTCTTAGTTCGTATATATCGTGCTTCCTATATATCGTGAAATATGTTCTTTGAAGAGTTATTGTAGTTCAAAAATCTGAAAATTGTGTTATTGCTTGTATGTGTAACAATTTGGGTAGCTAATTTCAGCTTTTTCGGCAGAAATTTGTAAATCACTTGAAACACATCTCGACAATCTTAAATTTGCTTACTATTTGCAGCTGGTACTCGGCGTTCCCCAATTCAACCATGAATAGTTAGTTTCTACATTTTTTGATTCTTATGGAGTTGGAATCATTATCCAGTGCCGTTCAAATTACATTTTAATATATCTATGGCTTGAAATGGAAGTTTTCACGGCTTTTGGTTAAATGAGAAATAATGGTACTTGCAATTAGACCTACGATCACATGAGGCATCTTCAGAGATCTAAACACTGAATTCATTGTTTCAATATTAAGCAGATTTATTGTAAAAAATGTAATACCTGTTAATCTTAAAATATTCGTAGTCTGTAATTTACAATAATTATTCGCAGCCACCAAATTTTTAAATGTTTAAGAACGTCAGCGCTTCGAATGTAAACAGACATAAATTATTAAAGAACACTTCACTTAAAATTTTTTTCAAATTTATGTCTCTAGCGAGTTCTGTTATTGATTTTATTATTTACTTCGGTGAAGAAAAATTCTAAACTTCATAAAAATATGAGGTGTTAGGAGCTTATTCCTGCTAAATAATTAATGCAGTAAATAATGAAGTATAAAAGCAGGTCAAGGTTTTTAGGAAATACAATACAGGAATTAAAAGAAAAAAAACGAAATATATTGGGTAAGCACATTTACTAAAATTTTTTAAATGCTGTTGAATTTGAAGTTTAGATTTTTGGGTGGATGTCTATAAAGTAGCTAGAACCTACCAGAATTTAAAAAAGGAGACATTTTTTATGCGAAGAATTTAAAAAAAAAAAACACCACTTAGAAATAGCGCTTCTCTTTAATGGGGCTTCTTTTTTATGGAAAATCATCCCCACCCACTCCGTTAGCGATTTTTAAATCAAGTGTAGGATTTTACAGTACTTTTTGGTGAGAAAAGGCATCAATTTTTAAATTTAGTTTCTACTTTTAAAATATAACAGCATGAAAGGATTTTTTTTATCAAAAATCTCCACCCCGGTCATTGGTTTTTAGTTTACTGTATTGAAAAGGCCCTAAACGTTTTGGATTTCATTGGTTTTTAACCATGTGGCTTTACTCCTTGGTTGTCGTTTGGCGCTCCCTGTTTATCGATTGGCACCCACGCTATAAACCTTTCGTATTTTCCCTTCTTTTTCTTAAAGCACCGTCCTTTGTATCCATATGCCCCTCGCCCTTTGAATCTGTTGTGATGTGGTGACGAACTCTCTAAAAAAACTTCGTTCAATTCCTGGTTTTTATTGTTAGTTCTGCTGCTGTTTTCAAAATACTTTTTAATAATCAGTTGAGTTTGAAGAACCCTATATACCAGGGGTGCTCAAACTTGAACTGCCGGCGATTACCTCAATATTATTAGACTACGATCGCTCGACTCTGAAAGGCTGCAAGTAAGTGTGATGCAGGATTGTCGTCTAGGTAGGGTGTATCGTGGCATAGATATTAGTTTTCCGCACAATATGCATTTTTTTAGTCAAGGTAAGTGTAGGTCTGCTCTAAAATGTCAATGAAAAAACTCATAATTATTCAAAATTGCAAGTTTATTAGTTCTTACAAAACAAACGAGTTCTAGAGTCTAAACTTAACTAAAGAGTGACTTTGGATGTTGAAGCGTGGCACTGCATATCCTCAGCATACTTTTCATAAGATGGTACGTAATTACCGAGTGCTAATCGCAAGCCTGATGACATATGTTCGTCAGTTAGTCGATTGCGATATTTTGACTTAATTATCTTCATTTCAGAAAATGCAGACTCGCACAAGTAAGTGGACCCAAACATTGCCGTCAGTTGAAAGGCGATTTGCCTTAGATTCGGATATTTATCTTCAGATATAAAACACCAGAATTTTGTATCAGATGCTGTGGCTTTGAGATGTATATCTGATATAATCTGCACCAACTCATTTTCAACAGAACATGAGTCCATGTTAAACTGACTTGCTATTTCAGTAGCTAATTCCTCAATGTTTTTACACGAAAAAAGATAACTCATAAATGATGCGATATTTGCCAGTTTACTGAAATCATAAAAACGTATTTCGAATTGGCCCAAAATATTTGCTAATTCTGCCTCATAAATATCATAATTTAACTGAGGAATCCTTGCTTTCAAAGACGGAAAATTTTTCAGATCCTTTCTTTTCAGTTGATCTATCATAAGTTGCAATTTACTTTTGAATGCGTTTATTGGGCTAATCATCTCAATAATAGTTTTTCCTTTACCTTGAAACTCCAAATTAATAGTGTTTAAATGCTTTGTGATATCTGTCAAAAATGCCAAATCAGTCAGCCATTTTCCGTTTTTCAGCATCTGAGTGTCATCACCTCTTTCGTCCAGAAAAGCTGTTATTTCGGGCAATAATTCTTGAACCTTTCTAGGAATTTTCCGCGACTCAACCATCTGACGTCCGTGTGAAGAACTAAATCAGTGTATTCAGCTGACTCACTATCTTCCAACTGCAATTTAAAGAGCCGTCGTTGCAAGCTACGTGCACGGATAGAATTCACAATTTTTATTGCAATGCCCATAATCTCCTCCATGTTTAGAACTTTTGAACACAAAACTTGTTGATGTATAATACAATGGAAGGCGAAAAATGAAGGGAAATCATCATTAGCTCGACACAATACCACAAAACCGTTTTCGTTTCCAGTCATTGCTGGTGCTCCATCGGTTGTAATGCACACTAGTTTATATATTGGTAGCTTGTAGGTTGTTACAAAATTGAAGAAAACGTCATATGATTGTTTCGTTGGTCTTGTGAACATGGTACGTATTTTTCTTTTTCTTAATTCACTCTGTGACGGAAAATCCTTTTCATAGTTTTTATGAACCGTTTTATGATGCCTCTCTAAGTTCCCACGCTTAGGTATTGCAACTGACGCACGGCAAACGAGACAAATGCACTTATCCTTTACCATACAAAAGAAAAATTCTTCCTCCCAATCGTTATTAAAATGATAAGTTTTACTTTTCTTCGCCGCACTCATTTTGGACTATTAATTAATAAACTTTGTATCGATGTATCGCCTTTAAGTTACAACTCAGACTGACTCTTATTCCTGCAGGCGCAACATTTATATCGGCGCGAATGAAGTCTCGAATGTTCCCGTCAAACACGCCGCCCAAAGTATCTAGAAAAATCGGCGGGAATCAAAAACGCGACTTTTCTTTGACAAGTACCGCGCGTTCCTTTGATAAAGCCGCCTTTTGCCGCTAGCAGGGGGTTATTACAATAAAAGAAAGTGATGAGGGGGTTATTCTGGATCGAATAAATTTTAGTAGTTTATTCATTACATTTTGTTTTAGTTACCTAAAACAAAATCTGTGAATAGTTCTATATCAGAATTTTTTTCTCGAGATCGACTCAAAAAGCACTCGCGATCGACTTGTCGATCACGATCGACCGTTTGAGCACCCCTGCTATATACCAAGTAACGAAGTCGTAAATGTTTTCCAGAAAGTATATCTTGACTAGGGTTAATTTATGAGAAATCTCCCTTCGTTTTTAATTTTATTTTAGAGTCGCAAATAGGACTAATACCGCTCTTATTTTGTTTCTATGCTATATTCACCGGGCAACATTTCTGTTGCATGAAACATTATACCTGATTCTGAATGTGTTTTTCACGCTTATTTCAAATAGCTAGTCGGTTTTCTTGTAGCAACTCTAGTTTTACAGATATGAATGGAGCGACTTTTAATAAAAAACACAATTTTTCGAGTTATAATATTTTAATAAACACATTTAACTTGAATGAAATTTCCTTTTATACGATTTTTTCGCATGAGTTGACTTACGAGTGCTACTCCGAATGCTCCAACAATAGTCAGTCATCATATTTACATTCCAATGACCCTGTTATCGCTCCTCCATAGTGCGAATATCCTGGTGGAAGAGTTGTCCTTGTTCCTCGCGTAAATCATCATGTTGGATACAAGTCGCTGGAAGTGCAGCATTAGCTGCTCAATGTGTTGAGAGTAATCGTCAGGCTTTTTATTTCTCAAGAAATTTTTCACTACCCAAAAATATTTATTGCACGCATATTATTCATTATCTATCATACAACTGGTAAAAATTGGATCGATCATTTATTAATTTTCTAATCTGTGGGCTGTCAAAAATGCCAGCTTTTAACTTTTCAATACTCAATTTTGGAAACATTCTTGAAATATACTGAAAACATTCCCCGTCTTTGTTAAGCGTTTTTACATATGTTTCATTAGCCCCCGTTCGACACGAAAAAGAGGCAATACCATGCGGTCTCTGGGCACAAGTCGATGATTTCTAACATTCAACCTCTCAGGGATTAGAGCTTCCCTAGAAGGCCAGTCTTTCCTAGTCAGTGCTCAGCTTTATCTCTGCTGTCCCATAAGCATATGAAACAGGGATATTTCGTTGTCGTCGTCGCCTTGTTGGCCCAAGAGAAAATTGACCATTTTCAGATCCACACATAAAATCCACTTATGTTCATTGTATTTGATCTCGTTCATAACTAAAGATATTGTAGAATAGGCTTCTTTCACTTTGGTTAAATATACAACAGGCAAAGAGCCTAGCTTGTTACTGTTATGCAAGAGTACATATTTAAGACTACGTTTTGAGTCCATAAATAAACGTCATTCATTTGAGTCATATTATTGTAATTACATTGCAGCCATTAGACCAGGAATATCACTGCAAAATACAAAATCATCCCCCTTTCCCTAGTGCGGCAACACGAGATATTCGTTTCTTTTGTCAATAGATGTCTTTCTTTTAACGAAGAAGCTGAAAGTTCTGATGTCTTTTTAGACAATCTAAGATCTCTAACCAAGTCATCTAGGTCATTTTGATTGAGTAGTCTAGGATATCCGGGGCAATCAAAGTCACTAGCCTTACTATTGTCACTACTATCGATTTGTTGGCTGTGGTACTAATGTATCAATGGAACTTACAACAGGTCTAGTAGCAGATTGGAAAGTAGAATAAATCCACTTCGAACGATTGTTGCGGTTTATACCCGTAATTTTCACAGCACAAAAATAACAGTCATCATAATGATTTGGTGGTTCACGCCAGATTATTCGTGTTTTGTACTTGAAAGATGGTCTTTTTTTATTTGCCCATAAACGTAAGTACTCAACACAGCTTTTACACACCAGACTAGTAATTCAGGGCTTGTTATTTATCTTTAATGGAAACCCAAAGTAGTCAACGTATCCTTGTTTTACAAAGTCCGACACATTCAAATGGAATTCTTTAAACATATATTTGCCACAAATTACACAAAAACAATTTGGACTGTTTACGCATGTTCTTTTTGACCAAAGAGACCATAGATGCACAGAAATTAGTTTGATGGCAATTGTCAGCTGAATAGTAAATATTAACACGGTAAAGTAAATCCCAAGATATAAGATCCTGCCTTTTTGCTTTTTTAATGGGGCAATAAACGACCCTATGAAGGTTTTGTGCGTAGTTGCCAAGTATTACGATAAACGTATTTTTATTTTACCTGCTTTATATACCGCCGTCACTTGCACCTGCTATCATATTGGATCTATTTTTACCTATATATTTACTACCTGGCAACCTGGTTTGGAGTCCTTTAAGTATTTGATAATATAGGCCTGATGACCGCAGGTTCCCATTAAGATTCGAAAGATACTTTTTATTATTTTTATTTTTAGTTTAACTTACAACGTAACGGTTCTATTTTAATCATGTGGCGTCCGCGGGAAAATTGCAATAGTGGCTATCGCAAGAGAAAACCTTTATCACTTGATGCTAAACAAATAGTGAAAAATGTTTATGACAGTTGGTGAAATTTGAATAAACAAAGCTTTGCAAGAAACTAGTGAACTAACAAAAACCCTAATTTCTACGATTAAGGGTATTGTAGGAAAACCATTACTCAGGAACAGAAAAAAAAAACTGAAAGATATTCAAATACATCATGTAGACGATTGTGAAAAAGAGGTCATCAGGAGAAAAATATATTCTATGTATAAAGAGCAGTTGGTGCCGACACTAGACAAAATAAAATTAAGACTCGTGCAGGACGGGACCGGTTTCGAAAAATCAACAAAACGCAATTAGTGATGGAGTCACAAAGATTACGAATTTTGCGACATACTTATTTACAAGAAATTAAAAAGTATCGGTCAGAGAATTGGCTAATAATTTACCTTGACGAAACATTGTTCGATATCCATGACACTGTGCAAAAAGGATGGGTTGGCAGCAATACAAAATGTCAGTCTAACGCTTCTTCAAATAAAGGTAAACGAATAACCATTTTGCAGGCTGAATCTGAAAAGAGCTGGGTTTCAAATTGTTTACTATTATCTGCAAAAAAAACATAAAAAATTCTAGTTTTGACTATTACGAAGACACGACCGCAGAACTTTTTGAAAATTGGTTTTAAAATTGCCTTTTGCCAAATGTTCTCGAACAGAGTGGACAATGCAAGTTACCATAGTCGCCTACTAAATAAGGTTCCTAATGCAGCCAACACAAAGTCGGAAATACAGGAATATATGTTAAAAAAGGACATTTATTTTGATTTTAGTTACAAAAAAAGTGATCTTTTGGAAGTTTTGAAAGACTATAAATTGAAAAAGAAATATGTTTGTGATAGTATGGCTGAGAAAATGGGACGCACTGTTTTGCGGCTTCCTCCGTATTATTGTGTGTTTAATCCAATGGAACAAACAACACAAGGGCACAAGATGTTTCTCCTACTTTAAGCGTGTCAGTGGTTGAATTAGTAAAAAAAGTTATAAACGATATACCTTGTGAAATCTGGAAGAATTCCATTCAGCACGTTGTTAAAGTTGAAGATTCATATATTTATGTATATAATATAAAAACCCCTGATAGTTACCTCAGCTGATGACAGTGATAGTGAAAGCGAATTAGGCTTAAGTTAAAATATATTTTTTATTTATACAATATGTCCCCTCTTCTAAACCCCATTCATTTAAACTGTATATTTGTACTTCTTATCCATTTGTTTTTACATGCATCTATAAATAAACATCTCCAAAAACACTTATAATTTTATTTATTTGCATTAATGAATAAAATTCTTAAATCCATCTCTGCAACCTATCATAAACAAAAGGTCGGAATTTTTATATTGCCCACTTAAAACGGCAAAAATCGGGATCTTATATTTTGGGACAGGCTATCTCAAAAACTAGAGCTGCTATATACAATCTGTGGGTAAATTCAGAATCAGCCCCGTCAAATTAGTAAACAACACTTAACAGATGTCATGCAACAAGAAAAAAGTTCGATTTTGTTTTCCAGTGTTATTGTTAAAGTTCCTATTTTTATTTTATGTTTCGGAAACATTTTGCTTTACATAGATCGACGACATAAAGAAGTTTGATGTGAGTCAACCTGAATGTTTTTCCTTTGAATAATAGCGTTTCTCAAGAGGATTTTTTTATTTTCACTATTCGGTACTTAATAACATCTTGTACAATACATTACAATATGTAAAACCGGAAAGAATTTTCTTTCAAGAATCGTATTTTAAAAACAAGCCGTTGAAACATACAATAAAAATTTCCGACGTTATAAACTTTGAGTCGTTTATGCTGGCTATTTTTAAATTGAATCAACATTTTTACCTGCTTGCAGTAATTACTAAATATATATACTTTGCCAAATATAGCCTGCATGAACGTCTTTAGAAATTCGTTTTTAAAAGAAGCCCTAAAATTGTATAGTCCGTCCAAGGAAAAAAACCTGTTATCGTACACCGAATACATCTCACCACGACTCGTTAATAAATGGGTATTTACGTTTGTTTGTTTTTTTTTATATGGGTCTAGCACACGTGCTGCAGGGAAGTCCCTAAAGCGCTCCAGGAGCGGCACGAGTGCGGAAAAAATTATTCACGTTGTTCTTGAATCGCTGTAAATTGTACTCGGTGGGAAACACAGCGCTGGGCAAATTATTTCAAAGGGATGACGTTCTCCATATAAAAGATTGCTTGTAAAGCGTAGTACGCGGAGTAGCAAGCTGAACCTCATACGGATGTGAAGCACCAGCGCGACGTGTATTTCTAACATGCACCGGTTATTGAGGAATTAAGCGGGCTACATCCTTCGAACACTTTCCATGAAAATACTTGTAGAACCGACTCAAGTCGCCAACCGTTCTTCGATGTTCCAGCGAATCAAGCCTTCCTTCTTTCGTCAATCGAATATTCGTCATTCTTAAGAAGAAAAAATTAAGAAAAGAAATATGTAGACTTCCTCGACCCTTTAAAATAGGTAGCATATATGTTTTTTTTTCCAGAGCTTCAGTTAAAGTTTTAAATAATTTCAGTAAGATCTATATATCGTCTTTAATATTCCACTCTAATATTGGAGAAAGTGTTTGATTTCAGTAAGTACGATAGCCTGTTTAAAACTCTAACAATTTAAAAAACACCCTCTATATTGTCAGATACAGCATTTAAATTTAAGTTCTTCTAAAATGATATCGCATACTTAGAGGTTTAAAAGAATTAAATATTTATAATGACATTAGTTAACAAACCATTACAAAGAAACAGTTTGTCATTTTTGATTAAATTATGAAACCCAAGTTGAGTTATTGTGCCTAAATTATTAATTTAGAAGGGTTGCCATACGGTGCCCCATTAGATTGTGCCAGCACTGCCAGCTTGGTCGGAACGCACCCTTAAGCACGTCCCTTAACGCCAAACCTTGGTACAAACAGTTAATTATAATTTATTATTTTGTATTCGCAACTCTTCTCAAAATTGATTTTATGCTTTTAACTATAGAGGTTAGGTTAGAACTTAAACCCGATAGAATGCCAATTTCTGGTTAATGTGGTAATTATTATTATTAATGTGTATAATAAAATAAAAATTTGAATCGCGTTAATGAATTTATAACAAATATTTGTTACGAGAAACAAACTGGTTTGAGAGAGCAATACCGTGTCAGTATTACATATACAGACCAGTGAGAGGTACAAAGTGTGCTACATATAGGATTCTTAGTGTTCCGTAGTTATAAGATCACCTCAGTTTCTGTGTGTCCGTCTGTCTGCCTGTCCGTCTGTCACACCCGATTTTCTCCGAGACTATTTGACGTAGAAAGTTGAAAGGACCCCGCACAATCCTTATGGAAATTGGGTTTCGGCCAATTTCTTTGAAACTTGGCACAGAGGTAGTTTTCAACATGCTGATTAAAAGTCTCAATGGGCATAACCCCCAAAAACCAACCCCAAACCCCCCACGACCCCCCCAAGCCTACAATGTGGGCATTGTTAGGTATCGGTGGGTACAGTTTCAATCAATCTTCGAAGCGGTTTTTCCTCGGCTATATTAGCTCAAACACCTTGCAAAGCTAGCTGTTAACATTCTGATTGAGGACCTTAATGTGCAAGACCCCCTAAATTAACCTCAACCCCCTCCCCCCCCCATAACAGAACGAAGGCATTATAGGTATCCATACGTTGCCATTTTCACAAGTCTTGAAAGGCTTTTTCTTGACTGCGTTAGCTCAAACAATGAACAGAGGTAGATTGCAACATGCTGATCAAAAGTTTCATGACAAAACCACCAAAAATCAACCCTACGCTTGATAAACAAATGATTTTACAATGTTTTATGTTTTTATATAAGGAAAGGAGTGTAGTTGGGAGCCATTGTCTGATTTAAGTCAATCATTGGAATTGTTATGTACTGGAAGGTGATTGATTTGCTGGCCACTTTATAAGATTTAAACAGTAAGCTACCTCTATACCAAGTTACAGATAATATAACCGGAAAAAACCGCTTCAATT
This sequence comes from Pachyrhynchus sulphureomaculatus, assembly GCA_019049505.1. Taxonomy (NCBI): domain Eukaryota; kingdom Metazoa; phylum Arthropoda; class Insecta; order Coleoptera; family Curculionidae; genus Pachyrhynchus; species Pachyrhynchus sulphureomaculatus. Next base: position 83,412,361 of record CM032456.1, read on the forward strand.
AATTGAAACTGTACCTATCGTAACCTTAAAACGCCCAAAATGTAATCTTGGGGAGTCAAGGGGGTTTGGGGCTGATTTTGGGGGGCTGTGTCTAGTAAGATTTATGGTCAGCATTTTACAAGCAACTTCCGTGCGGTAATTGAGCTAATGTAGCTCAAAATGCTTCGACGATTGATTGAAACTATTACGCGTCGATGCCTCCCAACTACCACATTGTATTCTTAGGTAGGGGGTCTGGGACCGATTTTGGGGGTTGCAAACATTGAGACTTTTGTTCTTAGTTTTGATAGTTACTTCTCTAGAGTATTTAAGCTAAAGCAGCCAAGAAAAAAAGCTTCGAAGATTATTTGAAACTGTTACGTATCGACACCTTCCAATGCCCACTTTGTAGGCTTTGGGGGTCTGGGGTTGATTTTTGGTGGTTTTGTCATGAAACTTTTGATCAGCATGTTGCAATCTACCTCTGTTCATTGTTTGAGCTAACGCAGTCAAGAAAAAAACCTTTCAAGACTTGTGAAAATGGCAACGTATGGATACCTATAATGCCTTCATTCTGTTATGGGGGGGAGGGGGTTGAGGTTGATTTAGGGGGTCTTGCACATTAAGACCCTCAATCAGAATGTTAACAGTTAGCTTTGCAAGGTGTTTGAGCTAATGTAGCCGAGGAAAAACCGCTTCGAAGATTGATTGAAACTGTACCCACCGATACCTAACAATGCCCACATTGCAGGCTTGGGGGGTCGTGGGGGGTTGGGGGTTGTGCCCATTGAGACTTTTAATCAGCATGTTGAAAACTACCTCTGTGCCAAGTTTCGAAGAAATTGGCCGAAACCCAATTTCCATAAGGATTGTGCGGGGTCCTTTGGCACTAATATAGGATTTGATGGCCTCATCAGAGACGGGTAGTTTTGAAAGGTACATTTTAACTTAAAGGGTTTATTTTGGGAGGTGAAATCGGAAGTGAAAAAAAATTTTACCAGATCATCTAATGGGGTGTCAAAGGCAAGCTTGTAAAAACACGAGTTCAAAAATATATATATAATGTAATACTTACACACACTTTTCTCATTATTTTTAAAAAATTGCGAAAAATCGCTGTTCTCCCTCCTTATCCCGAAAAGTACTAATCAAAAATTTTTTAAAAAACTCTGGAATATTCTCCACAGGGTGTAGATTGAACGAAAATTATCACAAGGGCAATATCTTTAATAATTCATCTAGTAAATAAAAAAAAAATTTCAAGGTTATCAGTTTTCAGTAAAGATCAGTAAAAAAAAACATTGTGGAAAACTCATTTGGGGTATGTTTTGTGAAGTCACTTTTTGTACCTTCATAACAAAAATTTTTATTTTAAAAGCAATCAACGTACGGAACACTAATTACGCAAGTCGGACTTGCACTTGGTTTTTATTATTAAATTTAGGAGAAAAGTGTTTTCATAGGTGGATTCTGCACCACTTGAGATCCAAAAAATGAAATCCAAAAGTCAGTCAGTTTCTTAAAACATCGACAGTATTTATCGGAAAAAGGTGTTTAGAATCAGATTTTACGGTATTGTGTAAAATTTTAAATCTATTGGACAAAAACCGTGTGTGTGAGTTTTTGACTAATAAAAATGTTATCACAAGGAAATTTTTATTTTTTGAATTACTTGCAGTTTGAGGTTTTTATTTTTTAAAGGATACTCTAGAGTAATAATTTATTGCCAAATTTAATTTGTGAAGTGGCTATAATTTATTTATTTTTTGTTTGCTGTATAGTCAATGATTTTGTTACCTTTAGTCAATACTAATTCACTAATTTTCTTTTCTTTTTTTGCAACAAAATTGTGATGCAAGTATTCAAAAAAAAAACAAAAACCTTAAACCGCATGCAATAAGGTAAAAATATTCGATAATTATCCGTGCGACAGTTGCGATTTTACGATAATTGGTTTTTTACTGTTCCATACGGAACACTTATAAGATCACTTCGGTGTCTGTCTATCTGCCCGTCTGTCACACGATTTTCTTCGAAACTATTTAGTTTTGGGAGGTGAAATCGGAAGTGAAAAAAATTTTTTTTTTTACCAGGTCATCGAGTGGGGTGTCAAATGAAAGCTTGTAAAGACACGAGTTCAAAAATGTATATAATGTATTACTTGCGGACACTTTTTGTATTATTTTTAAAAAAATTGCGAAAAATCGTTGCCCTCCCCCTTAACTCGAAAAGTACTGAACAACAAATTTAGAAAAATCCTGAAATATTTTTCACAGGGTGTAGATTGAACGAAAATTATCACGAGAGCATTACCTTTAATAATTTATCTGGTATATAAAAACAAAAATTTCAAGGTCGTCAGTTTTCAGTAAAATTGGAAAAAAAACTTTGTTGAAAACTCATTTCAGGTGTATTTTGTGAAGTTATTGATAATTTTATAGCTCCGTAACAAAAATTTTTATTTTAAAAGCAATCAACGTACGGAACACTAATTGCGTCAGCCGGTCATTTAATTATTGTGAAAAGTTGTTCTATCAATGTAGCCAATGTATTTCAAATTCAAGAAATAAAAATCTCCTTGCGATCATATTTTATTGGTCAGAAACTGACAAAATTAATTTAATTAAATAATTTTTGTCCAATCGATATAGATTTTTGCACATAAATAAAACTCTAAACACTAAATTCTAAACACTATTTTCTAATAAATGTTTTCGATAATTAAACAAATTTTTGAACTTTAGTCTATAGAAAATTCAAATTTCTCCTCAAACCACAAATGATAATCGGCATTGCAAAATCATTTTTTGGGTTTCAAGTGATGCAGTATGCACCTATAAAGTCACTTTTCTTTTAAATTTAATAATAAAAAAAAATCGCATATGTTGCATACTTTCTGCCTGTCACTGCATAACCACAGTAAATATAAAACACAGTAGCGACAGTCCGACTCGGCACCTTTGATCTCAAGGGGTTCGAGTTTGTAATGATCACATGACCTGTCGCCATATTGCTGGTATGATGCCCGAGAATTTTTGAAATATTCAAATTCCTTCTTTCAAGAAAACTAACTCCTCTGGAGGTACCACATATATTTTTAAAAGCTCTACCCGCAGAACAAAAACTTCCTTTTGATATCATTTTTATAACTATTTTCAATTATAACGTCAAACAAGTCATTTACTTATTGGAAAATTATTAATAATGAATGTCAGAGCAAGTTATAAAAGGGTTCTTCTTGAATTCCAGATATAAACACAACCCGCAACCGCGCTGGCAGCCATGTTATTGGGACGCATACGTGATACAAAACAGAACCTAAAAATTTTCTTGAACGTCGCTACTCTGTTTTATGTTTACTGTGGCATAAAGATATATTGCTAATGTTACATTAGCAATAGCAGTCTTGATGCCGCCATGTAGCTTTGTTTATTACTATTGAATGTACTCTTTGAAGAAACCCCTTCCACTTTAAGTTTGTCTCAAGCAGGATAAGCAAGGACATCAGGAGAGCGACGCAAATAAAAGTGTGCTTTTTTCTAGAATATTTAAAAGAAAATATTTGCAGGAAGTGACAGCGATCATGGAAAGACTTGCGAGCAGTGTTCAATAATTTCACCGTTCTTATAGACTAAATATTGTCAAAATGCGCTTTTTTATAGGATTTTTGTACATAGTGTGCAGTGACAAAAAATAAATTTTCTCTTAAATATATTAATATTTCAAGAAAATTATAAGAATTCTGAAATAACATACACCTGAATAATATCATAACCTTTAATTCCGGAAGGGGACGTTTAAAATACTCTGCATTTTCTCTTTATTACCTTCCTTAATTAAAATTTAATATTAAATATTACGAGAAATCCTTTTTAGTTCGTTTTATTAAATAAGATGAATTATTAGCTAAGTTAATTAAACTTCCCTGGTGTTTCTAACCTTCAAAAATTGTTTTCTGTAATCCCAAAAAAAGAAATAAATCCGGCTTAAATTAATATTGAAAAAAAGGAGAAAAAAACATGAATTTCATCTTTCAAGCTTTAGAGCCTATTTACTTTTAATGTTTTTGAAAATAAATTCCTTTTAAATTCCTTAGGGATGTTGGAAATTTAATATAGATATCGCTTTTTAAATATAATTTAATAAATACTTTTTTTAAATTCCTTTCAAGTTTAAACTTGGAGCAAACGATCAATGTATTTAATATAAAACGATTTTTTCCTTGAATCAATTTGTATGTGTATATGTATATATATAAACTCCGCTATGCCAGTCCCAAGCCTGGAGTCTTGTCACGCAAGAGATAAGAAAGGAGGAGGGGGAGGAGTAACAACCTCGTACAAAAAACCAGGGTTCATCTGGCCCGGATGATAACACCCTGTAAGGGCTCCTGTCTAGGATACAGACGAAGATGCTGCCTTGTATTTTGGTGTTGGTTCATCAAAGGCTAGAGGAAGAAAACCTCAACTACAAATAACCCGGCCCTCCAGGATTGGGGGTTGAGACGTCAGACCAACCCTCTGACACTCGGAAAAACTTCTGAATAGTTAAAAATCCTAGTAACCAACCTCGGAATGGATGGATTCAACGAAGACGACTCAAGCTACGAAAACGGACAAAAAATCTAGCTACTTGGAATGTACAGGGACTTTCTAGAAAGCTAAACGAAGTAGTGGAAGAAATGAAAAATGCTAACATAGATATAGCTATTCCGACGGAAACTAAAAAGAAAGAAATAGGGTCAGAAAACATGGGGCCTTACGATCACTTCTATAGTGGAGTACCAAAAGATAAAAGAGCACAACAGGGGGTGTCTATTATGGTACGTAAGAACTTGAGAAGATATATATCGAACTGGGAAGCCATAAGCGAACGGATAATTAAACTGAATATATGTATTTGCGGATATAGAGTCACTATCTTGGGAATATACGCAATCAATGACGATGCCCTAGTAGAGAAAAAAGATGAATTTTTTGAACAATTACACGACGAAATTTTAAAAGTAGGAACATCAAGAGAACTGATAATAATGGGGGACATGAATAGTAGAGTGGGCAAAAAAGACAACAATTCAGTAATTGGAAAACACGGAGAAGGAATAGTTAATAATAATGGACAGAGATTAATAGAGGTGAGCGAACAAAATCATCTGCGGATATTAAATGGGTTTTACCCACATAAAGAGATACACAAATACACCTGGACACAAAACACGAGAGAGCTAAAGTCAATAATAGACTATAGTATAATAAAACAAACAACACAGATTAAAGTCCACGATGTAAGAGCGTATCGAGGAATAACATGCGGCTCAGACCATTACCTACTGAAAATGAAAACAGCATTCCCTGGAAGAGCGGAAAATACGAAACAACACCCCACGAAAAATGAACCAGAACAAAATCAGAGCGAAAAAAAATTCAATCTAAACAGCTTGGAACACGATAGCGTGAAAGAGTTATACAGGAAAAGGTTAGACGATATGTTGGGAAACAAAGAATTTGAAGATATACAAGACCACTATAACCATATTAAAAAACTCGATACACCAAGCAGCTAAAAAATCATTAGGATACCACGAACCAGGACATAAAAGAAAACCTTATTGGTGGGACAAGGAAAGGGAGAAGCTCGCCTTAGAAAAGAAACAAAAATACCTCAAGTTCCTGAATACAAAAGCAACCACCGATAAAATAGCATATAAAGAAGCACAGGCCTTGGTTCGTAGGCATATCACTCAAAGGAAAAACGACACGTGGGAAAAGAATTGTAATAGACTGAATACATATCTGGGAGGAAGACAAAGTTCAGAGAGCTGGAAATTCTTAAAGACAATTAGACAGGAAACAAAAAAAGATATAATATCACCCATAACCCCAGAAGTATGGAATGAATATTTCGCAAAATTATTAAACAAGGACAGGGAAAAATTTTTAGGGAACCGTGACGATTAGTTTGATAATATACACACGACTTCTTCACCCATAAGACTAACTGTTACTGAAATAAGAAAAGTATGCAAACGACTCAAGAATGGAAAGTCCCCCGGTCCAGGCAATATTCCCGAAGAACTTGTAAAGTATGGAACAGATAATTTATTTAAACACCTCACCTCACTTTTCCAAAAATGTACAAACCAAAGAAATATCCCGGAAGAATGGAGTAATTCAATAATATCAACCATACATAAGAAGGGAAGTAGAACCGAATGTAACAATTACCGAGGGATAGCCGTTACAAGCTCCATTAGTAGAATATATGGCAAAGTGTTAAAGATCAGAATAGAAATGGAATATAGCGACATGGAAGTAGAGGAGGAAGTAGGATTCCGAGCAGGAAGATCAACTCTAGATCACCTATTCTGCCTAACACAACTCATAGAAAAAAAAATGTCGGTAAACCAAGAAGTACACTGTCTATACGTGGACCTTTAAAAAGCCTATGATAGCGTCCCCCATAGAAAACTCTGGGCTGCATTGGAGTAAACCAACATAGAAACGACATTAGTAGAGGCGGCCAAAACCATATATAACAATTTAACAGCAAAAGTAAAAGTAAAAAATAAAACTTCTAACGGCTTCAAAGTCACCAAAGGTCTTAAACAGGGATGCCCCCTTTCCCCAACATTATTTAAAAAATCTATTTAGAACAAGCATTAAAGAACTGGAAACGGAAATGTGAGAGAATGGGTATACTATTGAATGAGAAAACGCTATATACTCTCTGCTTTGCAGACGACCAAATAGTAATAGCACAAGATTATGATGACCTAGAATACATGAGCAGAAAACTAATAGAAGAATATGACATCTGGGGCCTCGAGGTAAACTTAGCCAAAACCGAGTACATGTGTATTGGAGGACAAAACAGAGACCTTATCTTAGAAAATGGCAAACACATTAAACACTGCACAGCTTACAAGTATTTGGGAGTAATAATTACGAATGATGGACTCTTAGACACAGCAATTAAAGAACGGAACACCTTAGGAAGAAGAGCAATATCGGTAATGAATAGCATCATATGGGACCAGCAGATATCAAAAACAAATAAACATAGGATATATAACACCATCATTAAGAGCATAATCTCATATGGAAGTGAAGTATGGCCACTCAAACAAACAACGGAGAAGAGTCTCGAAACAACAGAAATGGACTACTGGCGAAGAGCTGCAGGCCGATCGAAACGAGAAAAGATCAGAAACACAAGAATCCGGGAAATTATGAACGTGAAACACACCATCGTAGATGACATAAAAACTAAACAACTCCGATGGCTCGGGCATGTCCAAAGGATGGAAGAACATCGAATCCCCAAGAAAATTGGATGGAAACCATACGGCCGCAGAAAGAGAGGTAGACCAAAGCTTAGTTGGAGAGAAGGAGTTGACAGGGAAATGAGAGAGAGAGACCTGGAGGACGATTTGTGGAATGATAGGGAACAATGGAGACTAGGAATCGGAAGACGTCGGAGAACGTTTTAGACCGATCTATGTACATATATATATATATATATATATATATATATATATATATATATATATATATATATATTTATATATATATATATGTTACAATAGAGGTTTTCACGAATGGTGGAATGTAATACATTCATATGCACCGACTAATCGGCCGACTAGTCGGCGATGCCGATCTTCGCATTCGGCGATGTTCGGGCGAAATCGGTAATGTTTGTCGCGTCTCTCGCACGCGCCACGCGTGTGGACATGAACGAACAGGTTTTTGTTTACTTTACATTTTGCTATGGTACTGTTCACGTACTGCCCGGTATAACTGAATATTTTTTAAAAAAATAAAACAAAAGTCAGTGAATTGCGTAGGTAAGACAGTTTGTATTATAGTGGAAATACCTACTTAATTGAAATTGAGTCATGTCAAAGAAGAAATCGCATGTGTGGACTTTCTTTGACGTCGTGGAGTTTGATTCCCGTAAAGTGAAGTGTAATCGATGCCAAACAGTTATTTCGCGTGGTGGGCAGGGGAAAACAGCAAACACTACTAATATGACTAACCATATTAAATACAAACATCCAGAGTTGATGCCTCAGTTACGTTCTTCGATTAAACGTAGTTCATGAAATGATCCAATCCCGAGTACGTCGCAGTCACACATAGAAGAATTACCTCCGGTATTGCCTATTCCGTCCAGTCCAGTGTCGTCAGAAGTCAGTTTATCGCAAAAATACCAACGAAGTATTGAAGAAAGTTTTGTTTTACAATGGTCACTTGAAAATTCTAGATCAAGGAACCTTAGTATTGCTATTGGTGAGACGATTGCTTTGAACAAACAGCCGTTGTCTATTGTTGAAAATACTGGCTTCAGAAACTTGATGAGAACAGTGAAACCGAAATATAACATACCAAACAGAAAGTATTTTACAGACAACATCATGCCGCATCTCTACGAAGAAACTAAATCTCAAATTAGCAAAGGCCTGCTCAGTGCCGCCGCAATCTCAGTTACTACAGATCTGTGGACAAATATAAATAACATGGAAAGTTTTTTGAGTTTTACAGCACACTGGCTTAGTGACGATTTCAAATTTCATCACACAGTATTACAAATGAGACATTTCCCAGAATCACATACAGCCAATAATATAAAAGACTGTTTAGAAGAAATTCCAACGTTGTGGAATATAAACATGACCAAAATTCATGCCATCGTGCGAGACAATGGAAGAAATGTGGCGAAAGCTATTGATGACTCATTTTTTAATGGAGTTCCTTGTTTTATACACACGTTGCAACTGGCAGTAAAAACTGCATTGAAACATGCTACTATGACACAAATACTTGCAAAATCTAGACGAATAGTTACACATTTCCACCATTCTAGTCCAGCTCAGTCAAAACTTCGTGATTTACGGCAAGAACTTAATTTACCAGACCACCAGCTTGTACAAGACGTATCTACTACATGGAATTCGTCGTACTACATGATGTCTCGTCTTTTAGAACAAAAACAGGCTGCATCTTTATATATGACTGAAACATCTATAAATTTTGAAAATTTAACTACTGAAAAGTGGAAAATGCTCGGAAAAAGCCTTGAGCTGCTGGAGCCATTCGAAGAGATTACCAAGATAGTAAGTTCAAATTGCTCATCGTTATCTGAAGTTATACCTCATGTAAAAACCTTGCAGAAATATTTATAAAATTACTCCGATAAAAACAGTGAAATCATGGAAATTAAATGGTTGTTAGATTTAAAAAGCAGATTTAACTTGGAGCATAACAAACTCTTTACCCTGGCAACTTTGTTAGATTCACGATAAAAGCAGCAGTTTTTCGATGCTGAGGAACTTATAACCGTTAGGTCACAATTTTTATTAGAAACTCTGAAAAATAATCTGAGCGATGACGAGAGTGATGCTGAGAAACATGAAGAAAGTAAAAAACCTCTTCGTATCACCACTAATGAAGACGTAATTTCTGGCAATGCTACCATGAAATAGAAAAAATTGAAACTGTTCAAGATGACAAGTCAAGTGCAGCTCACGAACTGCACTCGTACTTTGCGTTACCGGTAATAAATCGCAACAATGATCCATTTGAGTGGTGAAATAGTAATAGTTCCAGATATCCCGAAATGTCGCGCCTCGCCAAAGTGTACCTTTGTTGTCCAGCTAGTTCTGTTTACAGTGAACGACTCTTCTCCGAAGCTGGTAATGTATACGAAACAAAAAGAAATCGATTACTGCCAGAATGGGCTTTTTACACCACAATTTGCCGCTAATTAAAAAATATTAATATACTAACTAGAGTGACATAGTGTCAATTTTTTTTTATATGATACACATAGTGATTATGTAACGTATTCATTTATCTTCTTTAGTTTGAAATGATGTCATTTAACACTATTCAATTCAGAATTGTATCTGCTTTCTTTAGGTTTTATTTTTGTTAAAATTGTAGTCTTTTAGGTTTAAGGTTAAAGTTGTTTGTTAAATTCAGTCATATAAGTACTTAATACTAAGTAGTAACTAAGTCTTTTATTCCGTTCTTTGTTCCTATTCTGTTACTAAATTAAATTGATTGATACTAAAATAAAAACAATTGATAATGAAGGAATTTTATTTCAATCACACTATCTTAAAAATAGTAATATGAATAAATAAAGTAATGGGCCGAATAGTCGGTACATCTCTAATATACTCGTATATATATATATATATATATATATATATATATATATATATATATATATATATATATATTTATATATATATATATATATATATATATATATATATATATATATATATGAGTAAATTCCAAGAAAAAGTATTTAGAGCAGTCAGAAATGGATAAAAATATTTTGTCTAGCGCACTAGTTTACCAGTATTTTTTCGAATGTCTGGAATTTTTAGAACATGATGCCAGGGTGGTCCAAGCCCAAATTAATGGCATCAAAAAAGCACAGATATTTTCATATGTTAATGCTCTTCAAACAGGAGTCAAAATGATTGAATAAATCAATATTCTTGTTTTTCTTGTCAGGAGAGCAGCGTAACCATAGCCTAATTTAGTGTTTTTAGCCTTTTTTAATAATCTTGCTCTCAAAACATATTTCGGAATATTAACAAAACAAGGTTTTCAAGAATTTCAGAATATTGAATTTGAAAAAAATGTATTACATCAATTTTTTTAAAATTTTAAAAATTAATAATATACAAAAAAAAAAGTTATCCCTTAAAATTTGGAAATCGAATAAAAAGGCTAGACAGAGCAACATTATTACAAAAATTTAGATTATTTAAATTTCGCGCCCTTTTTAACCGCATCGTGGAATACATTTTTTTCAGTTGACTACTTAACATTCTTAAGTAATTAAAAAATGCTAAATTATTTTAGGGTATGGTTACGCTCCTCGCGTGATAAAAAAAAATATTGATTTATTCAACCTTTTTGACTTTTGTTTTAAGAGCATTAACATATCAAAAAAAATCTGTGCTTTTTTTGATACCGTCAATTTGGACTTGCACCACCTTGGCATCATGTTCCAAACATTCTAGACTTTCGAAAAAATACTGGTAAACTAGTGTGCTAGTCAAACATTTTTTATCAGTTTCTGACCTAAATACGTTTTTTTTAGATTTACTCATATAAATATTCATAAACATCGCCCTTCGTTATTAACACGCAACAGAGTAAGAGGTCTCAATTATCAATCGCAAAAGATCGCTATTTATTGCAATCAGCATAATCTTTTGCATGCAAATGAGAAACAAGCAACTTATATCTTCTTGACAATTACAAATTTTACAGTAAAAAATGCAATAATGGCAATAGATATAGGTTAGAAATTAGATATTGTAACATTCATTTTTTCCTAGATTTTAAGACCATGTAATGTTACTGATTTTTCCATTTCAAATTGTACTTATTTTTATTTTTGTATCGAACGGTATATTAAACAGAGATTCCAAGACGTTCGGTATATATTGTGTTGTGCGGGTTCCTGACCGAACCTCTCGCTACGCCGCGATTGGTGAAATGTTTGATCCGCAGTTTTGATTGGAGCGTCGTGATATTACAGGCAAAAGTCGCCCGATTATTTAAGGCTCAGCAGAGCTTGAATCGAGGTTGTCTTCCATCTAGCCGCAGCCAGGCTATTTACCATCTAGCCGACAGGCTAAATTTTCATGAGAGTCGCCAAGTAGGCTCACTTCAACTGAGCTAAAAAAAAATTAAAGCTCAGAACAACCATCATGCGAGCTAAGTACCAGTTTCTTAAATAAAAGCCGTAGTGGGCTTTCTAATTGGTTGCTAAGAAAAAGTGTGAAATCGGGCGTAGTCCATCAAAACAGGAATAAGAACAGTAAGTCAACAAAACTTCCTTCAATAGACTTATCCGGAGTAGTGCCTTAACTACAATTTAAAACATACTAAAAAGTGAAGTGTAAAGCACGACTTTTCGTCTTCGGGGGTTATAATAGTTTAAAATTTTAAATGTAACAACAACTAGTTAGGCTAGAATTTTTTTGGTAAAACTGCAAACGTTAGAACTTTTTAATTTAAAAAAAATACATGAATAAATTCTCTTTTTTTGTTGATTAAAGCTAGTGTCTCACTGAATACCTATCCTACTTTTCAGGACAAGAACGGCTGTAACAAACTGATTTTTTTATTTTCCAACAATACTTTCCTTCAGCATTTTTCCATTTTTTTTAGCTGAAGTTAGATCCTTTCTATTTTAAAATGGATGGTGCCCAAAAATTTGGTACAGCTAAAGCCTTTAAAAAAAATAGAAATTAATTCCAAAAAGACGTAAGAAAATTATCTCTTACCCATATCTCTCTACCAAGGAAAACTGAGCTAGTGTGTGTTTAATTTCTTTAGTTCTTTTAAAATCGGGGTTCACTCAATTCAGTATCAGAAATTAAAGCGGGTAAGTTCCAATGTTACAAAGTGACGCAATGAACGTGGGGCGCAATTAAACACTTTTTCATAGGCAACAAAATTGCGCTCAAGCGTGGGACAAACAACTTCCCACAGGGTACAAAAAAAGATGCCTCAAACTGAAAACACCTTTTCATAAGTTACAAAATTCCGCCCAAGCTTGGGGCAACATTTTTTCAAACGGTACAAAATAACGCCTCAAAAAGCGGGCAAGTTCTCACCTTACAAAATAGCGCTGTCAACGCGGGGCTTTTGGAATTTTATTTTTTAAAGGGTTCAGTGTACTAGCTTTCGAACAAAGTAAAAGCTCTAACTTTGCAGATATTTTTATTTCATAATACTTATTAAACGAAACTACACTATAGCAGTAAGACAAAAGCAGGAAATTTGTAGAATTTTTGTATTTCAATTTATCTGATATAGATATTTGAATTTAGTTGTTGACTCTAAGATAAGAGATTCCTACTTTTTTCTTAAAAGCTACCTTTATAGTTCAGATTTAGCAGATGTGCTGGTTTACTTTAATTTTTACAGTGTTAAATTTATTTTGCGGTGAACCGAGTACAAAAAACGGTGCGGTTTTTCTCACCTATATTTTGCATGAATATTAAAAATACTTTGCTGATACGAAACGGTATTTGGAGATTTTTTGTTGAAAATTCTTAAGATATCTTAGTAAAGGAATTTTAATACAAGGCGATACTTAGAAATTTTTTTGAAATTGTCGAAGATTTTTTTAATGTTTGGTAAAGAAGTTTACATATTTTAAGTGCCTTTACATATTTTCTATTTTGACTATTGGGAGCACAGGAGAAATATTATTACGACTTTTTAAACAATTCTTTTAAATTTTATAATCTAAATTATCATGGAAGCCTTCAATTTTAAAGTCAATCACCTACTGGAATATGAATTAGACTATGAACTGAAAATCCGTCGTACTTTCTCAGAACGTCCGGTTGCGGATAAAAGAAAGATTCTAACGAGGATCTTAAGTAAAGAAATTAATGAGCCGGGAAAAAAAAGAAAAGATAAAAATAGGGGATGACACTCTGGATAATACAGAAGAAACGGCTGGTATCGAAAAGAGTTTAAATTCTATCCAAAACTTAATCGATAGTTATGACGGCGATCCAAATGATTCACTTGTACACCGGGTTAAATCACGTTTATCGCATGTAGCGGGTCGCGTACAAAGAATTCCCATGCCGGATGACGAAGAGGAAGCGTCGAAGCTTTCCAAATATGTTCAGGAAACAATAGCTACGTGTGTGCTCATGGAAGCAAATCTTGCAGAAAAGATAGCTCCTGGTCATGAGTTACCACAGTTGCCTATTACAACCCCAGTCATAAACGTACCAGCCCCAATCGTGAATTGCGCAGCCAGAAATATTCCTGTCAGCGAATGGCAATTGAAATTTAATGGAGACTCAAAGAAGCTCTATCCTTTTTTGGAGAGGCTGACTGAAATAGCACAAGCTAGGAAAGTATCGGAAGATGAACTTTTCAGCTCTGCTGTAGAATTTTTCACTGGCGATGCTTTCATTTGGTATAGAAGCATAAAATCAAGTGTCAACGACTGGCATTCCTTGGTAGATAGGCTAAAGAAGGACTTCTTGCACTGTGATGATGATGAAGAATTGTGGTCGGAAATAAAGAGGAGGCGACAAAAGAAGAATGAGTCCACTGTGATTTTTATTGCCCACATGGAATCTTTATTTGGTAGGTTATCCACCAAGCCTCCGGAAAGTACCAAGGTTAAATTTATACGGAGGAATATTTTGCCTGGTTTCGTCAATCGGTTAGCTCTACTAGATATTAATTCGGTAGCCGAACTCGCCGGGCTATGTAGAAAACTTGAAGAGTCCGATTATTTGTTGGAAAAGAGCAGACCAAAAAGCGAAACTAATGTGCATCAAGTAAAGTATAATCCAAATGGCCGAAGTGGAGTCTCGACAAATGAAGTTGGGAATTTAAATCGGAACCCTAGGAGTAACCAGAAAACGGGCAAAGGAAAAGGTAATGACTCTAAAATTAGCGACACTGCAGCTAAGGTGAATGACAAGTCGGTTTTACCTAAGGCAATTTCCACGTGTTGGAATTGCGAAGGTCCGAATCACACTTACCAAAGTTGTACAGCACCTAAGAGGGTATTTTGTTTCAAATGTGGAACAACTGGTGTGAGACTAGCATCATGCCCCAAATGTACAAAAAACGAGTAAGGACGGTATATTACCGAGGCGGATATACTAAGTCCAACAAAAAAGCCTCTAATCTTTCGGCTAAGTCACAAGCTCACGTTCGCAGTAAAGCCCCTAATCCAAAACGTTCTAGAAACACAGACGAACAAAAATATTCCAGTAGATCAGATTGGACTAAATGGTTACAAAAAGTTTCTGATTTTTTTAAGTCTAATAAAAATTCTCCTTCTCAAGTTAAAACTCCTGCTTCTCCAAATGGTCACATGTCTCCTCTATTCGTGCATAAATATTTAGATAACAGACCGCATATCAAGATAAATCTATTAGGTGCCCATTTCTCGGCTTTATTTGACTCTGGTGCAAATGCCTCCGTTATAGGTCAGAATGGTATTAAAATTTTAAGTCGTTTAAGTATAAAAATATGCCATGTCAAAAATAGAAGTGTTACCACTGCAGATGGCAGCCGTCTAAAAGTTTTAGGTACGGTTGAGTTGCCGCTAGTCTGCAATGGTCATTGTTTAGTAATCTCTGCTCTAGTAGTACCTTCTCTATCACATACTTTGGTTTTAGGATGTGATTTTGCACAAAAATTCGGAATTCTAGTAAATTTTAAAAATAATTCGTGGTATCCACAGTCCCTAGAAGTCAACTCTCAAACAAGTTTTAAAGATTGTTATTCAGAAAGTTCTTTAGAAAACCTTTTCTCGCGTCTATGTACCCTAGATGATCTCTCGCGGACGGAACGCTTTAAAAGCAGAAAAAGTAATAAGCTCTTTCAATGAAATAAGTAGTAAAGATAGGTTAGGCCGAACGAATAAAATCACCATGTCTATAGATACGGCTGATGCCAGTCCTGTAAAGACAAGGTCCTTCGCCATGTCTCCTTATATGTCAAAAGTATTAAATAAAGAGTTAGACGAAATGTTGAAACTCGGAGTGATTGAAGAATCAAACAGTCCCTGGTGTTTCTCCAATCTTATTGGTGAAAAAGGCCGATGGACAGTATCGTCTGTGCTTTGACGGAAGAAAGCTCAACGAGGTCAGCAAATTTGATAACTACCCATTACCGAACATCGACAGAATTTTGACATCACTCAGGAATGCTAAGTATGTATCTTCGATAGATCTTAGAAAGGCTTTCTGGCAAATTCCTTTAGACAAATCCTCTAAGGAAAAGACCGCTTTTGCAGTAGTAGGCCGAGGTCTATTTCAGTTCGTCACTATGCCGTTTGGTCTAAAGAACGCTGCTCAAACTCAGCAACGGTTAGTAGACGCTATATTTGGTCCGAAATATGAGCCACATATTTTTACCTATCTCGATGATATTTTAGTAACATCGGAAGACTTCGAATCGCATATTCGCTTACTTAAAGAAGTAAAAAATAAATTGAAAGAGGCCGGACTGACGATAAATTTGAGCAAATGTGATTTTTTCAAAAACTTCTCTAAAGTTTTTAGGCTATATTGTAGGCTCAAATTCCTTGCGTACCGATCCGGATAAAGTAGCAAGCATGGTTAATTATGCGAGACCTACTAATACTACAGAAGTTAAGCGCTTCGTAGGAATGTGTTCATGGTACAGACGTTTTATCGAGAATTTTTCTACCTTGTTGTCGCCTATTAATGATCTTTTGAAAGGACGAAAAAAAGGACAATCGATAGATTGGACTAAGGCAGCCGAAGAATCTTTTATAAAGATTAAAGAGCTATTGGTTTCAGCTCCCATTTTATCCCAACCAGACTTTTCCCAACAGTTTTATATTTCTAGTGATGCTTCTAATACTGGTTTAGGGGGCGTCCTAACACAGAAAAATCAATGGTGAGGAAAGAGTGATAGCGTATGCCAGTAGAACTTTATCAAAGGCTGAACGTAACTATTCGGTTGTTGAAAAAGAATGTTTAGCCGTACTCTTTAACATCGAAAAGTTTCGACCTTACATCGAAGGTGTTCCTTTCACGGTCATAACAGATCATTATAGTTTATTGTGGCTTAATTCTATTAAAAACCCTAGTGGCAAACTAGCGCGTTGGGCGATTTAGGCTGAGACAACACACATTTACTTTAATTCATAGAAAAGGAGTCCACAATGTTATTCCTGACGCTTTGTCAAGAATCCCAGACAATATAGCGGACGAAAACAGTCTTAATGCACGGTTTGGCGTAAGAATCGATACAGTTGATGTAGATCGCATTGATCCATGGTACGACAATTTACGGCAGCAAATTAAAGAATTTCCTCAAAATTTTCCGCAGTGGAAGGTGGAAAATGATTTCGTGTACAAATTTATATCCCAAACCAGTTGCCTTTAAAAGTTAATGTACCTGAGTGGAAAATACTAGTTCCTAAACCACAGAGAGAGGAAATTATAGACTTGTGTCACACTCCTCCTACTTCTGGTCATTTTGGTTTTTATAAAACTCTTCACAGGGTTCAGGAACAGTATTATTGGCCAAAAATTGCGTTTTGACATCGTAAAGTTTGTGAGGACTTGTGAAGTATGTGGAGCGCAGAAATCTCCAAATGCACTACCTATGGGACTGATGGGAAAAGAGAAAACGGTTAATTACCCTTTTCAAGTCATAGCAGCTGATCTAGTAGGCCCATTCCCACGTTCAAAAAGGGAAATAAATGGCTTCTCGTGGTTTCTTGCTGGTTTACAAAGTATACCATGCTATTTCCTTTGAAAAGCTCTAAAGCTGGATATATAGAGAGAATTTTGGAAAATAATGTCTTTCTAATCCACGGTGTTCCATCGCTCTTAATATGCGATAACGGTACTCAGTTTACCTCTAAGAGTTTTAAGAGCTTAAGTGAAACTTATGGTTTTAACATCCGTTTTAATCCCGTGTACTCTCCCCAATGTAATTTTGTGGAACGTAATAACCGAACTGTCGGGACCGCTTTAAGAAGTTACGTGGATTCACATGACACTTGGGATAGCAATATTTCCAAAATCCAACAAGCGATAAATACCGCAAGACACGAAGTAACAGGGTTCACACCGTCTTTCTTAGTTTACGGCAGACATATACCTCTATCTGGATCATATTATAAAAACCTAGATTTGGATGTCAATGTTGACAGCGAAATAATTCCGGGTAACAGGGGTGCGTACGCCGAAAATTTAAAGGGTTTAAAAGATATTTTCACCGACGTGCGTAGTAGGATACATAAGGCTTATGAACGGAACAGTAAGTCTTACAACCTTAGGAAAAGAGATTTTGCCTTTAATATAGGTGATCACGTTTGGCGAAAAAATAAAATACTTTCCAGTGCAGCAGATAAATTCACATCTAAGTTGGTACCTAAGTATGTGCATTGCGTGATTAGAGAAAAGATTTCAGATTTGGTTTATGGTTTAGTTAATTTAGATGGGACTAAAATAGGACGATGGCATATTAAAGACTTAAAACCATTCAATGAACCTAACCCTAATGAAAGTTTGTCAGAAGAAGAATAGGTTATACTTACATTATCTTAATTGCTTTACCTTTTTTTTTGATGTTGCTCTGTAGAGGTGACGACCTCGTCTTTTTGACTGTTATAAAAGTTGAGCAGAGAATAGCTTACTTTTATTGTTTAAAGCTAAGGTTTTGGGTATTGGCCATATCCCAGACTTAGGTTGATTGTAGTTGATGTTTAGCATCGACTCAGCTGTTGCGAGCTTGCGAAAGAGTCACACTCAGGATATATCATAAGACTGGTATGTCGGTGGTCGCGGGATTTGATTTGCTTATGACCCCAAATAATATCCAGTTCTTGACACTTGGAAGCGAAATTTTGATTAGAGGCAATCCAAGGTGATCTTGAGTTAGGACAAGCGCAAGATGTAGCTCGTGTAGTATGATGTTGAGTCAAAATTTTTATTATGAGCAATTTCAAAGTTTGTTACCCGAGTGGGTGTATTTTTATTACCTTAATGGTATATGTTGGGTGCAATTAAGAGTAAATTGATTTTGGTTTATCCTGTAAGTCTAAGACTTGGATTATTTTGGTTTAGATCTTCTTCTGAATTGACAAACTGAGGGTATTTTCTATTTTTTTCAGAGCCGTTTAAACGTTACCTTTGAGTCACAAATTTTTTTAAAAAATTTTTTTTGCATAGACTCATAGGCGTCTGATGAGTTTTTTCGGTTTACTATCAGATTGATAGGAAATTGAAGTTCTGCAGGAGAACTAAAGGCTGATCATTTACAGGAGATGAGAGCAGAGTAAGACAGTCGTTTCACAAAGAAATGATCAAAATCTGATACCGAGATGAGAACCTTGTCAAGGGAGGCTAAGCGCAGTGAAGGAAGATTCCTAACCGGATTTTTAGATTTCCAAGAGGTAATCTAGAAGTTTGGGCTGACAGAAAACGGTTATGCCTGATACCTGTAGCAGTTTCTTCTAGAGGCTATTGTCTAGGGAGACGATTAACACCATGATCGAATATGTTAGCTGTCAACGATGTTTTCTTCTTGTTTCTGATTAAGCTGGAAAAGCTCTTGTCGTCTTCAAAAGTTTTGTTGCGTTGCCACCAAAAATTTGAGAAATTTTTGCTTCATGTAGCTTTTTTAAGCTCATTTTCGTTTTTTTTAAAAAATTCGTTAGAAGCTTGGTTAAGTCAACCTTGTAAACCTTTTAGGTTGTATCCCATGAGTTATCTGTTTTTACAGGCTGTGATGCACCGGGTGCTAACAGATGCCGTTACGACGTTTGGCAGGGAGTTAGTCTTCCTGAGAAACAGACTGATTGGAAGGGTAGTCTATGGGGGGTGAACGTTTGACCTTTGGGACCTTTAGGGGTTTTGTTACCCAATGGTTATTTCTATTTGAACCAAAGGAGAGCCTAACTACTGTAGTCGACCTCAGCTCCAATTAGCCTATTAGTGGTGACAGGCTGTTGGCAGTAGTGTGTTTCGGAACACCCTATTGATTAAATTTTTTTTTTGACTTATGGTGGTGTGGTAGACACCGTTTTAGTTTAGTGGATGCTATAATCTACTCCCTTTTGTTGGTGGACTCCAGGGTCACCAATTCTGTATTTTATTGTCTCCACCATTCAGTATATCGTGGTGAGGTGTTTGTCTCCTGTTATGTGGGATGGATTGAATGCTTTTCGTTGTTGTTCTAGGGCGAGACCAGTACACGAGGGTTCTTCATGCAACTTGAAGAGGCGCAATGCTGGTTAAGTTTTATATCTCAGAGTAGCCACCCTGAAGAATGACGGAGGGCGTTTCTTCTGGCTCATGTTTCTAGGCAGATTTGTCACTTTGGTGCGATGTGCCGAAGATTTGATTAGCTTTTGCTAAGAGCTTTCACCAAGCTCAGTATGGAGTTATCATAACCAAGAGTTTGGGATTTGAACTCCTGTATATATTTCTGTATATATTTCTGTATATATTTCGGTGTATGTTGGTTGCCTGAGGGCATGTGCTCAAAATGTGTGATTTTGAGTCGTTTTGTTTATGGACTCCCATATATAGGATTATGACTTTAGGGAGGTCCTATTTCGAGACTTGCTGTCTCATATAGTTATGTTGGGAATGTTTCCTTGAATGTTAGTTGTGCGCAGACTAATCATTCTGTTCTTTGTGAACATTGCTTTTTGAAGCAGGATCATTCATTTTGGTGAATTTTAGCTTTTATAGCTATTCACTGTATTTAGAGTGAATTTTAGCTTTTATAGCTATTCACTGTGCCTATAGTGATATTGTTAGCTTTTATAGCTGCTCACTATGTTAATGGCGAGATTGTTCTTTTAGAACGCAGGCTTTGTGTAGTCGAGGACTATTTACAGAGTGTTTTCTTGGCGAGGAGCCGAGGTTTTTTCTGGCGATATACCAGAGTGTTTTGTTGGCGATAAGCTGACGTGTTTTCTGGCGATCAACCAGAGCGTTTTCCCTGGCGACTTTAGCATGTCTGGATGTCTTAGGACGTCGACATTGCGTTATAGAGTGCGATTATCTGGCGATCAACCAGAGCGTTTTCCCTAGCGATTTTAGCATGTCTAGATGTCTTAGGACGTCGACATTGCGACATAGAGTGCGATTATTTTCTGATGCGACTAGTAGAGATACTAGATTTAGAATGTTCTCTTAGCGGTGAGCTAGAGCATGGATGGCGATTTTTCCCGAGCGTTTGCCTGGATATTTATCCAGATATTTTTTTTTGGCCTTGTGCTAAATGGTCTGACAAGACTTGTTCTTTTTAGTGTAAGTGTTTGCACTAGAATCATTTTTTATTTTTTTATTTAAGAATTTTTATAAATTTCTTTTGCTGAAATAGAAAATTTTCAGACAATCCTTAAAAGATTTTAAGGGGGGTGTTCATATTTTATTTCAGTTCACTTTTTTTGATTTAGACAAGAGTCTAGACAAAGTTATATTTTTTGTTTTGGTAACAATAACAGAGCTGATTCTTTTATATAAGAAGACCGCGATTGTTATTTTGGAAAGGTATTTCCTATGTTCATGCAAGGATTTTTATTTACTTTTTGATGTACTCAACCTTAGTGCTTAATTAAGTTAAGTCTAGTTATAAGATTCTTGTGTACATGCAACGATCTTCATTTGGTTTTCATTGTACTTAACATTAGTGCTTAATTGGATTAAGTCTAGTAGTAAGGTCCGAAGTTTGTAATTTTGTTTTAAGTTCTGACCGTAGTATTAGGTGATAGTGTACCACTTTGTACCCTTTTCATAAGTAGCCTAAGTTTAATAGACTAGTGTAGTCTATTTCTTTTTGGAAGGGGGTAAATGTAACATTCATTTTTTCCTAGATTTTAAGACCATGTAATGTTACTGATTTTTCCATTTCAAATTGTACT
This sequence comes from Pachyrhynchus sulphureomaculatus, assembly GCA_019049505.1. NCBI lineage: Eukaryota > Metazoa > Arthropoda > Insecta > Coleoptera > Curculionidae > Pachyrhynchus > Pachyrhynchus sulphureomaculatus. The sequence continues at coordinate 83,433,784 of CM032456.1, forward strand.
TATTTTTATTTTTGTATCGAACGGTATATTAAACAGAGATTCCAAGACGTTCGGTATATATTGTGTTGTGCGGGTTCCTGACCGAACCTCTCGCTACGCCGCGATTGGTGAAATGTTTGATCCGCAGTTTTGATTGGAGCGTCGTGATATTACAGGCAAAAGTCGCCCGATTATTTAAGGCTCAGCAGAGCTTGAATCGAGGTTGTCTTCCATCTAGCCGCAGCCAGGCTATTTACCATCTAGCCGACAGGCTAAATTTTCATGAGAGTCGCCAAGTAGGCTCACTTCAACTGAGCTAAAAAAAATTAAAGCTCAGAACAACCATCATGCGAGCTAAGTACCAGTTTCTTAAATAAAAGCCGTAGTGGGCTTTCTAAGTGGTTGCTAAGAAAAAGTGTGAAATCGGGCGTAGTCCATCAAAACAGGAATAAGAACAGTAAGTCAACAAAACTTCCTTCAATAGACTTATCCCGGAGTAGTGCCTTAACTACAATTTAAAACATACTAAAAAGTGAAGTGTAAAGCACGACTTTTCGTCTTCGGGGGTTATAATAGTTTAAAATTTTAAATGTAACAACAACTAGTTAGGCTAGAATTTTTTTGGTAAAACTGCAAACGTTAGAACTTTTTAATTTAAAAAAAATACATGAATAAATTCTCTTTTTTTGTTGATTAAAGCTAGTGTCTCACTGAATACCTATCCTACTTTTCAGGACAAGAACGGCTGTAACAAACTGATTTTTTTATTTTCCAACAATACTTTCCTTCAGCATTTTTCCATTTTTTTTAGCTGAAGTTAGATCCTTTCTATTTTAAAATGGATGGTGCCCAAAAATTTGGTACAGCTAAAGCCTTTAAAAAAAAATAGAAATTAATTCCAAAAAGACGTAAGAAAATTATCTTTTACCCATATCTCTCTACCAAGGAAAACTGAGCTAGTGTGTGTTTAATTTCTTTAGTTCTTTTAAAATCGGGGTTCACTCAATTCAGTATCAGAAATTAAAGCGGGTAAGTTCCAATGTTACAAAGTGACGCAATGAACGTGGGGCGCAATTAAACACTTTTTCATAGGCAACAAAATTGCGCTCAAGCGTGGGACAAACAACTTCCCACAGGGTACAAAAAAAGATGCCTCAAACTGAAAACACCTTTTCATAAGTTACAAAATTCCGCCCAAGCTTGGGGCAACATTTTTTCAAACGGTACAAAATAACGCCTCAAAAAGCGAGCAAGTTCTCACCTTACAAGATATGACAAACATTACATAAAAATATCACTATTTGTTTAATTAATCAAACTGTAATAAAAACTAATTGTCACTAATCTTCACCAACATCAATAAAACGCATACCAATTTGTCTAATTTACTTCTATGCCATATACATACAACTTAATAACTAAAAAATGACAACAGTTTACCTTTCTTTTGAATAATATTCAATCTAGGCTTCAAATAAAAACTATACATTGAATTCACTATATACAAATATAAAAACTATACATTGAATTCACTATATACAAATCACTAAAGTACTCACTCTGTTTCCGATATAACTGGATATTATAAAATACTGGAAGTATTTTTATTACAAGGAGTATATTGACAAGTCTCTAACTATATCGCCAAATATAATTTGATGTCCCCCATAATGACTGACTACGAATGCATAAATAAAGATCAGGAACTCATTGAAAACAAAAAAATAAAATCATTTTGACAGAAAACATTACTGATTTTTGAAGTCTTGGCAGCCTAGTTTTTAAACAAACCTTATAATATCGTTTTTTTTATTTTTCATATGTTTATGTTTTTTAAAAAAAAAACAAGCTCGCTAGTCGTATCGCATCATTTCTACGTAGAAATTATCCATTTAAATCTCTTATGTTAACCTAAGTAATGCAGCTTGTACAGTGTTAGGAAACGTAAAGAAGCCTAGATTTTTATTTACAAGGAAAAAAATGATAATTTAGGCTCGATTCACACTATGAAGCCGTGATCGTTATGCTCTCGGTTCGCTCTCGGTTAGATAAAATTTTCTCATATCCACATTGCTGCTCTGATTTAGATCTTGGTTCCATTTTTCAGAAACAAATGTCATCTTGGGAGATGAAGCGTTTTCGCTGAAAAAATATTTAATGCTGCCATACCCAAGATCCACAAATGTCAAGGATATTGAGAAGAAGAATATTCAATTATCGATTGTGTAGGGGCAGAAGACTAGTTGAATGTACTTTTAGAATTCTATCGCAAACTTTCCGTATATATTTTAGACGACTTAAAGCTCATCCTCAAAATGCCGCTACAATCATTTTAACAACGTGCATTCTGCATAACATTATTAGAAATACTCAAATTAATAATCCATAGAGTAACTTTAATTATCTGCAAAATCTAAGAAGACAGAGTGCAAATGCAAGAACAAGCCTTTCAAACAACGGAAATTTTTAAAAGGTACGTCAGTTCCCGAGAAGGCTCTGTATCCTGGCAATGTGATCATATTATGTAATAAGTTTTATTTACCAGATATTCCCACAGATCTTTTCTATTTCACTCAATTTTTTTCTTATAGTGATTGTCACTAGAGTGAGGTGACTGTAAATCATACAGCCCTGACTTATCCGTCACTAATTCGATAAGCATTTCATCTTAAATTTAGCAATAAAAATGTAAAACCATTCATTAAGTCCAAAATTTTTCATTTCTACTTAGTTATATTTACAACATAATGAAATATTAAGAGCAGCTCAATAGATCAATCAATTGATAATATATAATTACCTCTCTCAAATGTCCACAATTTTTCACTCACCATTAATTATTGACGTGTTTTCATTTTTATTAATTTTTTACGTTAACGCACTTGTTGTATAGTGCACAACTGTGGCAGGTACGGAGTGGAGCGCGATCGAGAACATATTCATACTACCGTGACAAGTCATGACAAGTCCGATCTCGCTTCGACCAAATATTCTTTGAGATGTATCGATATTGGAGCGTTATAAGATCGAAATTTGAGCGATAGTGATAACGCGAACCGAGAACATATCGAGTGCGACCTCATAGGGTGAATCCAGCCTTAATACTATAAGACATTTCTTACGGGAAAGATTTTATTTACTTTTTTCAACTAATTAGTAATGACCAAAAAGCATACGGTAATTCATTTTTGTTACAGTTTAAATGCACTTCAAATTCCATTATCTAGCGTAGGGAAAATAATACATTGTATTTTGGTGCATAGCCCAGACATAGACTGGTGCTAATGGAATTTTTTAATTCAGTTTTGTCCATTGTATTTGGAGCCTAAAACTTCCATGAGAAAATTGACATTGTTCGTTCCTTAATCCGTTTTTATTTTCAACTAGCCGCGCCCGCGGCTCCGCTCGAGTGGACTTAATTCACTATTATCGGCACTGCTTATTCCTTATGATACCTAACGTAATAAAATATATCCTATAACCTGCCCAAAGAACATATGTATTTTATAAAAAAAACACGTAAATTGGATAAGTGGTTCTCGAATGATAAGCGCACTAACGGACAGACAGACAGAGAGACGTTATATTTTATATATATTATATTCTTTGCTACATGATATTGTTCCGTATTTAATTTTTTAGGCAGTGTATTGCAAAAGAACGAGTTAGCGGCAAACTTTTTTCCGACTTGATTCACTATTATGGTCACTGCTTATTCCTTATGTTAACTAACGTAATAAAATATATCCTATAACCTGGCCAGAGAACATATGTATGTTTAAAAAAAAAAAGACACGTAAATCGGATAAGTAGTTCTTAAGTGATAAGCGCACTAACGAACAGACAGACAGAGAGACGTTGCATTTTATATATATTATAGATGCTCACCACAATAAATGAGTCTATGCGGAGAGCGAGGTTAAAGGGGCAGAGAAAAGGATTATACGATTAAATACTGTCGTTCTGTAGTTAAAATTTGAGGAGACAACTATAGTAGAACAGCGAGAAGAAGATTATCGAGGATACTGTCAAAAATAATGATTTGGACTTTTTATTGCTCTTCAGTAACACGCACCAAGCTATAAGATAGAAAAAGTTGAAAGTTAGAAAACACAAGGAGTTTACAAACCAGAGCCAGTAAACAGATTTGTGGTTTGAGCAAGATAAGCAAGTGTTTTGCTGGCTTCAACTGACATTTTCACGGAGGCTACAATAGTAACCTGCATGTTATTATAGTTGTCGTTATCTTTTTTATTCAAATAATAATTTTAAGGGGTGACCGAAATTTAATCGCCATTTAGAATTAGTCAGTTCCGCTACAGTAAATTACAATTTTAGAATAAGTATTCTAGTTTTTAATCTTTGCTTTAATCAATAATTACTCCTAATGATGCTCACATAGTTGGTGAAACACTCGTAGAAGGAAAGAATAGTGTTTGATGTATTGATAATAACCGTTTTGTAGAATAAAGACATAAGTGTCATTTGTCCACTCTCCAGACAGTCCAAAACAAGGACCTCCTTATCATCGCCAAAGCCCAATGGTTCATTCGCAACACTCAGCTTCATAGCTCCATATGCCCACAATCCTGAAGGTTATGAGCAACACTCAGCTGAATTTTCTAGACAAAACCCCACACCACCCCAACCCCACAGTCAGGAAAGCTTACTGCCCTCCTTCTCACCAAGCTCGTCGCCGTCTTCCCAGACCCAGCGATCCATAGTGCAGTAAAAAAAAAGTATTTGAAATTGCACAGTTTAGATTCAGCAATATTATGATTTTATTCTCTCTGAGGTATCACCAGGAGTATTGTCCTGAGCTTTGGACCTCGAAGAACTTGTGCTCTTTTGTTTATAAACAATTGAAGTTCTCAAAATGCGTTTTTTGAGCTTAAAATGCGAATAACTCCGGTTTTATATGTCGGATCGGGACAAAAAAAAACAAAACCCTTCATAATCAAATTTCCAACAAATCATCGTTAGTTTTAGTCGCTCAAATGTGTACGTATCTTACAAAACTGAAAAAACCGACAAAAAACTGTTTTTCTTCATTTTGTTTTACAGGTCGACTAAGTGAACCGATCGGCTTGAAACTTTCAGAAAATATGCCTTTTATTATAGCAAAAATACCCTGAAATTTTAGTTCAAAAATATTGACCCTAGTGGGCGCAATTGAATTTGTTATTTAAAATTTGCCATTTAGTCCAAAATGGATCTTTTTTTTCAAAATTTAGGTCTCGACGTCAGCTTTTTAACCGGTTTTTTTTTTACATTTGTTTATTAATCAAGAAAAAACAAATGCGTTTCTTCGGTCATTTTGAAAAAAAAATTGAAAAATTTTTGTTACATCTGGTAGAGAATCACGAGACCTTTATCTAAAAAAAAAAATTCATTTTCCTTAACAATTTTTTTTTCAAAATGTCAGTTGTTATTTGATTAACAAACAAATGTAAAAAAAAAAACGGTTAAAATGACTCCAAAAAAATTTTTTTAATGGCATCGGAAATCTAACATAGAGACCTAAATTTTGAAAAAAAAAGATCCATTTTGGACTAAATGGCATAAAATGGCGGGCAACTCAAATTTTAAATAACAAATTCAGTTGTGTCCACTGGGTTCAATAGTTTAGGATCAAAATTTCAGGGGATTTTTACAATGACAAAAGGAATATTTTCTGAAAGTTTCAAGTCGACCTGTACAATAAAAAGGAAAAAAAAAAACAGATTTTTTACTATTTTTTCAACTTTGTAGGTTATGTACACATTTGAGCTAACGAAAGTTAATTGGAAATTTCATTACGAAGAGTTTAGTTTTTTGTTTGTCTCGATCCGACTGATATAACCGGAGTTATTCAAATTTTAAGCTCAAAAAATGCGTTTTGAAAACTTCAATTGTTTATAAACAAAAGAGCACAAATTTGTCGAGATCCCAAACTCAGGACAATACTCCTGGTGATACCCTAGAGGGGATAAAATCATATTATTGCTGTATCTAAATTATGTCTATCTCATCATTATTTTGACCTTTTTTACTGCACTACCACTACTTAGCTTAAGTTAGTCTTAATTAACATTAAGTTAATTTTAAGTTTGATGTTTATGAAATATCTCTCGAAATATGTTATTTATTTTTTTTTTTTTTATGGGTCTAGCACACGTGCTACAGGGATGTCCCTAAAGCGCTACAGGAGCGACACGTGTGCGGAGAAAGCGATTCACGTTGTTCTTGAATCGCTGTATATTGTACTCGGTGGGAAACACAGTCCTGGGCAAACTATTCCAAAGGGATGATGTTCTCCATATAAAAGACTGCTTGAAAAGCGTTGTACGAGGAGTAACAAGCTGAACCTCATACGGATGTGTAGAATGAGCGCGACGTGTACTTCTAACATGCACCGCTCTGGGAGGAATTAAGCGGGCCACATCCTTCGAACACTTTCCATGAAAGTACTTGTAGAATAGGCTCAATTCGCCAACCGTTCTTCGATGTTCCAGCGAATCAAGGCCGACGGTCAGTTCCGGGTCTCCAATCAGACGAACAACTCTTCTCTGAATAGAATCCAACAAACGCAGTGTATGTTTGGGAGCGGAGCTCCAAACATGGGAGCAGTATTCCATAGTTGGTCGAATTTGGGCTTTGTAAAGAATTAACAGTTGTTGTGGAGTGTAAAGCTTTCTGGTTCGAAATAATATTCCCAACTTTTAAGAAGCTCTCCTTGCTATGCCTGCAACATGTTCATGCCAGGACATATTTGCTCCCAAATTAACGCCCAACAAATTGAGTGACTATGCTAGAGGAATGGAGTGCCCCGACATAACTACATCGGGCTCAGCAACGTTAACTTTTTTAGAAAAAACTGCCGCCTGGGTTTTTATAGCGTTAAATTCCACTTGGTTACTTACTTATTTATATAAATTCCTTACCTAAGCTGAGATAGTTAGGTCCCTGATATGTATATATCTTAAGATCCAATTTGTATAGACATGTTTTTTTTTTCTTTAGGCAATTATTGTAAAATAGTAATAGCGTCAAGTTAGTTTAGTTAGGTGTCATTTCTACCTCAAATATTGTGAATAAATGCAAAAATGTTTCAAGTTGACTTTTTTACATCTATCATCAAAATCAGAAAGATGGTTTCCTAAATACTTTTTTGGCAAATACGCAATTTCAAAATAAATTAGTTAATTAATCATTACACTCATGACAGATACTTTATAGTGAGAATAACCACAAGAAAAGTTGAACAGGGGAAAGACTTCGGAGATAGTTACAACAAAAAATCACATCCTCTCCACATACTGTTTCTGTTAAAATTGCAAATATTAGAAAAAAAACCGTAATGTTTGGTAACTTGAACTTCAAGAATCCTAAAAATAACATATAACATAACCTATTTCAAATATTATATATGTACTAACATGGGGTGAAAATTCCCGAGATTTTCCAAAAGATGGCAGCACAAACAAAATGTCATATGACTTTCAGTTAGTGTCAACTCTCAGAAGATTCGTGTATAATTTTCATCACATATTGTCCATTAGTTGGCGAGTTACAACTGTTTAAACAACGCTACTTTTGATTTTTGCATAACGATGGGACAAAAAAAAATTCGTGCGTTAATTAAATATTGCTTTTTGATGAGAAAAATACAGCCAGAATACAAGATTGTCTTGAGAAGTGTTATGACACATCTGTTCCGTCAAAAGCAACTATATGCCGATGGTTTAGTAAACTTAAATGCGGTCGTACAAGTAGCGATGATGCATGACGTTCGGAACATTTAAATGAGGCAATCACTCCAAAAGCAAAAAAAAATCCACCATATTGTACTGAATGAGCGCAAAGTGAAAGTGAGAGAGATAGCTGACGATGTGAAGATATCAACAGAACAGTAAGGCATATTTTGCATGAATTCTTGCATATGAAAAAGTTATGTGTTTGGGGTGCCGCGCACTCTCATGATTAATCAAAAACAGCAACATGTCCGAAGCGTCCAAAAACACAAATATTAGGTGAAAAGGTTTTGGCAAGTCCTTTTTGGGATGCGCATGGAATAACACTAATCCACTATCTTGAGAAGGGGCGAACAATCACCGGAGACTAGTCCGCTTAAATGGTAAAATCAAGATAAGAAAGGCCGCATTTAGCGAAGAAAAAAGTGTTATTTCACTAAGATAATGCACCAGCTCATAACTTTATAAAATCAGTGGTGAAATTGGACAAACTGGGCTGCTTCCTCGTTCACCAGATCTACATTCTAGCGATTATAACCTCTTTCCTTTAAAACGATGGCTCTAGGAAAAGAGATTTGACTCGAATGAAGAAGTCGATTGGTAAACTGAGGCCTATTCTAGAGAGCTCGACTAATTGTACTACATAAAAGGTATCCAAATGTTGGAAGATCGCTGAAATAAATGTCTCGCTCTTGAAGGAAATTATGTTGAAGGTTAAAATCGATTTTTCATAAAAACATTGTTTTTTTGTTCTAAGGTCCAGGTATTTTTCACTCCATGTAGTACAAATTTAAAATCGATATTTTATTTCTTTCGATAGGTGGTACAACAGACAGACGGACCTACGAGAATGAAATGTTATTAGCCCTTTATGAATTGAATTTGCCGCTGATTTTAAATACGTTGTAACTTTAAAATGTATCTTTTATAAAACTGAAACCATGTGTCCGTCAAAATTATCCGACATAAATCCCTATTTCATTTCATTTAAGTCCGGCCATAAAACATGAATCAATATTCATTGCCAACTATACGACAAAAGACATCAATTCAAAGCTTAAACCAATATTGGAAACCAACAAATAGCTTAGCTGCTGGATTTATGGATTTTCCACTATATCCTTTTTATCTCATGGTCGATAGAGTGTTTCAGATTGGAAGCCATTCCGTTAACATCCTTCCATTTACAATGTTACTGACTTACAGTATTTGTTTAAGAAACAATATACGAGTATTTAAAATGATTATAATTTAATTTCCGTTTTAATTAACAACCACTTCACGTGTGTTAAGGCTTACTTATTAATTGGTATTGTTATAATTTAATTTTTAAATTAATTAAAGAAATTCGTAAAGCAAAAAGAAATTGCTGGTTCAGGTTAGTTCGATAATGCAACATTGATAGCTGTGACTTTTTCGTACGGCAGAAAATAATTCTGAAAACGCAGGTGATACTGTAACAGTGATGCGAAATATATATATATATATATATATATATATATATATATATATATATATATATATATATATATATATATATATATATATATATATATATATATAAATTATATATATATATATATATATGTTAAATTCGAAAGAATGATAAAAAGTGCTTTATTCAAAGTATGCTCCATCGCTTGTTATACATTTTTTCCATCTTTTGGGCAATTTGTGAATACCATGTCAGTAAAAATCGTCCCCTTTTGCTGCGAACCATTCATCGAGCCATTTTTTCACATCTTCGTATGAACCAAAGCGCTGCTCAGCAACTGCGTGACCCATCGATGCAAACAAGTGGTAATCGGAAGGAGCCAGGTCTGGTGAGTAAGCCGCATGCGGTAGAACTTCACAGCTGAGTGCTTCCAACGTGTCGCGAACTGGTTTTGCCGTATGTGATGGAGCATTGTCATGAAGAAAAATGCGTCTTTCGGTATTCTGGCCTTTTTTCATGCAGCGAACGGTTCAACTGTTGTGGTAAGGTTTAGTATTAACCGTTTCCCCAGGTTTTAGCAACTCATAATAGACCACGCCCCTCTGGTCCCACCAAACACAGAGCATCGTCTTTCTGCCAAAGCGATTCGGTCTTGCGGTCGATGTGGATGGTGTGCCTGGGTCTACTCATGATTTTTCGCGCTTGGGAATCTCAAATAAATCCACTATTCATCCCCTGTAACTATACGATGCAAAAACGACTTCCTTTTGTACAAGCGAGCAAAATGTCACACGTGTTTTTGCGCTTTTCCATTTGCCTGTCGTTCAACTCATGTGGTACCCATTTACCGGTCTTCTGAATCTTTCCCATCTCTCGTAGCCGATTGGAAACAGCTTGTTAACTAACGCCCAATTGCTCGTCGAGTTGTTTTTGTGTTTGCGAATCATCTTCGTCTAACAATGCTTGCAATTCCACATCTTCGTATTTTTTTGGCGGTTTTCCACGTTCCTTGTCTGCAATATCAAAGTCACCACTTTTGAAACGCCGAAAACATCGTTCACACGTATCTTGCGTTGGAGCATGTTCACCATAAGCTTCTCGAAGTAATCGGTATGATTCAACAGCAGTTTTCTTCAAATAAAAACAAAAAATTAATGCTGTCCGCGAATACTTTGTTCGGTATAAATTTCGACGTATTGAACACAACAATATGCACACAATTTTCCAATTTATCACTCGTGCGCGTCTGTCACTTATTGATGACACAACAAAATGGCGCAGTATCAAATCTTTATAGCACAAACTGCATTGATGCACCATCTGTTGTCTGAAATCGGCATTTCATATTTGTACACCTGGTTTGTATATATATATATATATATATATATATATATATATATATATATATATATATATATATATATATATATATATATATATATATATATATATATGTGGGTGTGAATTAATTTTGAGGGATTTTTCGGTAAAAATATCTCTTTATTGTAAAAACATGGTTGCCAATTGATTATTGAAAGTATTGTTTAACGCTAGCAACTACTTTCTCCCGTCTTTGTGGCAGCATATGAATACCATGCTGAAACAACTACTCATCTTTTGAGGCTATCCACGAATCGACCCATTTTTTGGTATCCTCATAAGAATGGAAGCGCTATTTAGACAGGCCGTACGGCATCTATCGAAACAAGTGATAATCAACAGGAACAATGTCTAGTGAGTACGGCGAGTGAGGTAGGACATCCCATCCAAGCTGTTCTAATGTTTCCTTGACGGGCTTTGCAACATGTGGCCGAGCGTTGTCAGGTTGCAAAATCACTTAGTCGTGTTCTTTGGCATATTGCGGTGGTTTTTCCTTCAACGCTCGGTTTAATTGCATCAATTGTTATCGGTGTAAATCGAGGTGAAAACTCGCCTTTCAACGTCTCTAGGTTTCAATTCGTACAGTACCCAATTTTCTTGCTTTTGAATCATTCCAAGTGTATGTAAGTGCTTACAAATAGTTGTGAGATCAACTCTTAATGATTCTGTAAGTTCTTTTTCATTTGGTCCATGGTCTTTATCGAGTAATGCTTCCAATTCTTCAACTTTAAACTTTTTCGGCTGTCCTGGACTTTCTTTGTCTTCCGTGTCGAAATCATCACTTTTAAAGAGTTAAAACCAGTACTCACATGTTTTTATCGATGTAATATAAGCACCACAGATTTCCGGCAGCATTCGATGACTTTCGGCAGCGCTTTTCTTCAATTTAAATAAGAACAGTAACGCTTCCCGCAAATGGTGTTATATAGGCACATAATTTGACATATTCAATGCTTAAAAAAAAATGTGTTGTTTATACTATACAAAATTAGATATACTAAAAAGTAAAGGCTAATGATGGTGCTTTACTATGAATATAGCAACAGTTTGCCCCGATGCAATATAAATAGTTATAAATCCCTCAAAATTAATTTACACTGCTACAATGACCACCAAAAATTAAATATCATACTTTCAAAAATAACGCAACTAATATTTTAATTTAAAAGGCCTAAAGTAGAAACTGTGAATTACATTATAGTAAATTCTGACAAGTTTATTTAATCAACATAGCTAATGTCATTTCTTAAAACTAGAAATGTCATACCAAAGTTCGCTAGTGCCAGGACAGGTCAAAAAATCAAAGGCAGTGTAGAAGGGTAGATTGATAAGTCTGATAAATTTCTACGAAATGACGGTAAATTTTCTTAAGCGGCATAACTGTTGGTAAGCGTATATATATATATATATATATATATATATATATATATATATATATATATATATATATATATATATATATAAAGTATATATTTTTGACAGTATCCTAGATAATCTTTTTATCGTTGTATTATTGCAGTCGTCTCCAAAAATTTTAACTATAGAAAAATATATTCGCAATCATAAAATAAATAAATAAAAGAAAATAACCGGTCAAGTGCAGGTTGAACTTGCGCAATTAGTGTTCCGTACGTTGACTTCTTTTAAAATAAAAAACTTTATTCTGGAGGTATAAAATGATCAGGAACTTCACAAAATACGCCCCGAATGAGTTTTCAACAAAGTTTCTTTCCGATCTTTAATGAAAACTGATGACCTTGAAATTTTTGTTTTTTTTTTTTTATGTACCAGATAAATTATGATAATTTTTGATCAATCTACACCCTGCGGAGAATATTCCAAAATTTTTTCCAAATTTTTTGATCAGTACTTTTGGAGATAAGGGGAGGACAGCGATTTTTCGCGATTTTTTAAAAATAACACAAAGAGAAGTGTGCGCAAGTATTACATTATATGTTTTTTTAAACTTACAAGCTTTCATTTGACACCCCACTCGTTGGCCTGGTAAAAAAAAATTTTTTTCGTTTCCGATTTCACCCCCCAAAACTAACCCCTTAAGTCAAAATTTAAGTTTCGAAACTACATGGCTCATCAATTCCTATGTTAGTACCAAATTTCAACTTTCTGTGTCAAATAGTTTCAGAGAAAATCGGGCGTGACAGACGGACAGACACCGAAGTGATCTTATAAGTGTTCCGCACAGAACATTAAAAATAAGTAAATTAAGATAATAATATTTAAACGTAAAAACTATCTCTACTTCTCCAATTTGCCTCTCTGCGTAGTCCCGGTTATTGCATAAAATATTTAAAAATATTCGATGGATGTAGCCTGCTTAAGTCCTCCCAGAGCAATGCATTCCAGAAATACACGTCGAGCTAATACATCATATCCATATGAGGTTCAGCTTGTTACTTCTCGCACAATCCTTTTCAAGCAGGCCATTATATGGAAAACCTAATTCAAGACCAATGTCAATCGCTTTTTCCGCACACGCGTCGTTTCTGTAGCGCTTTACGGATTACTTTTATTGCATGTAAATATTCAATTGTAGAAAATATGTGTTAAGTGATTGTTTTTGTTTATCATGTATATAATTAGGTTAGATTTAAAAACTGAGGCCCTATTCCATTTTTTTGGCACTCGGTTGCACCAAGTACTCCGTAATTACATGAGAATTAATCCGCTCTAAGGCCACTCCAGCACTGCTACGCCATACCGAACCCACTACTTACAGAACATGTTTTGCCATTAATAAATATATCGTATACAGGAAGGTTTCCATTAAACAAGCTTAAGGTAATACGGTAATTATCTTAGCTTCTAGTACATTAGAGGTGTTTATTAATTCATATTTCCATGGTCCGGGAAGGAAACTCTTAACTTTGATTTTAGGTTGTATTGATAATTCAGTTTAGCGTTCTATACGAAGTAAAGTGACCAATTTTCTATAATAGAATTAAGCCATATACCAATACTATAATAGAATTCAATACTCAATTGTACTCGTAAGGGTGTCTCCAACGTCAGATTTTTATGAAAATACTGTTTTCATAGCCAGTTCTACCATTCGCATCAAACTATTCAGTTTTTTGCATATTACAAGTAAATAAAAGTCTTTAGTCAGTTAATAACGATATTTAGGAATTCACATTTAATAACAAAATGGCCTGTCTAAAAATGACGATTGACGATCATGTTTCCTTTACGTGAGGGAACCCAAAAGTAACAGGAATTGTGTTGTGGGTAGGTTGGTACTTCTAGTATAAGGTTTCCCCTTTAGGGTGATGTAGTTGCACTCCTCCCAAGTAAGTCTACCAAGCGGCATCGGTATAGAAGTTTGTGAGAGGCTCTCGAAATTTTTTTTGTAAAAGTTGTTTTGTGTAATCATCATTTTTTAAGAGTGTCACCAAAAGGCCTGTCATGAACTGAAGAAGCAATTCCAAACTGACCCACATTTTTTTTTCTAAAATCATCACAGGAGATGAAGCATAGTGCTACAGTTACGATCCTGAGACAAAACAAGAGTCCTGCTAATAGAAAACCATGAATTCTCCTTATCCAAAAAAGCTCGTCAAGTAAAATCAAATGTGAAAACAATGCTCATTTGTTTTTTTGATCGTTCACTCGGAATTTGTTCCAGTCAGACGGTGAACCAAGCATTCTACCTTAAAGTGTTAAAAAGGTTGCCCAACAGTGTGCGAAGGAAACGCCCTAATTTGTGGCAAACGGGCGATTGGTCCTTCAACAAGACAACGCGCCAGCCCACACGGCTCTAACTGTGCGCTAATTTTTGACAAAAAACGGCATGACCCCTTTGTCCCATCCACCCTCCTCGCCGGATTTGAGTCCATACGACTTCTTTTTGTGTCCCAGGATGAAAAGGGACCTGAAAGGAGGAAGTTTTATTGACATAGAAAGTGACACAAAAAGCAACACAGGCTCGAAAGGACATTGGATCAGCCGAATTTAAAAAATGCTTTAAACAATTGAATAAGAGATTGGATAAGTGTATTAGCTCCAATGAAGAGTATTTTGAAGGAGACTAATAGCTGTTTGTGGAAAAATTTAATAAACTTTTTTAGTGTTCCGTCCGTCCGTAAGATCACTTCGGTGTCCATCTATCTGTCTGTCGCACCCAATTTTCTCCGAAACTATTTGACATAGAAAGTTGAAATTTGGCATCAACATAGGATTGATGACCTCATCAGAGCCGTAAAGTTTTGAAAGTTAAATTTCGACTAAAGGAGTTAGTTTTGGGGGGGGGGTGAAAAAAAAAATTAGTAGGTCATCGAGTGGGGAGTTCAAAGATATATTTAATGTAATACTTACGCACACTTCTCTTTGAATTATTTTTAAAAAAGTGCGAAAAATCGCTGCCCTCCCTAACTCAAAAAGTACTGCTTAAAAAATTTTGAAAAAATTCTGAAATATTCTCTACTGGGTGTAAATTGAACTTTATAAATTTATTTGGTATACAAAAAAATAAAAATTTGAAGGTCATCAGTTTTTCAATAATGATCGGAAAAAACTTTATTGAAAACTTTTTTGGGATGTGTTTTGTGAAGTCATTGATCATTTTATACTGCCGTAACAAAAATTTTTATTTCAAAAGTAATCAATGTATGGAACTCTAATTGCGCAAGTCCAACTTGTACTTGACAGGTTATTTAAAAATAAATTGCCGTTACTTTTGGGTCCCCCCTCGTATATTATAAATCCCTGTAAAATGTGGGTTGCCCTTTTATGGTTTAGTTCTTTTTTAATATATGATTTTTTAAGTGAATATTAATATAAATGATATAAATAATTTAGAATATCATCACGATTTCTGATGATGTAATGTTTACTTTATCTGGAATACATTTAAAGTAACGTAAGCTTGGTTCCCAGAACAATGAAAGAAATTATAATTAAACTTTTTAATGCTTTTTAGCAATAAAACGAATTAAAATACAGATTATGTTTATTTAAGAATGTTAAAACATATCCAATGTGTTAATATGTGAATGGCAAAAATTCCAGATGTGATTACTTTACTTAAAAATATTGGTACAAATATGTTATTTATTATTATCATCTTATAGTTAGGTCATAAACATTTTATGACAACTTCAGACACGTCTTTCTACTGGAAACGATTTTATGTCAAGCTCAAACCAATATTGAAAAGCTGACCGCCACATTGAATATCTTTATTGGAATGTCGCTTTAATGCTTTTTGGTTGTAGACTATATTCGTGGAAACTTTTACGGTGGTGGTTTTTACGGATGGTTTTAGTGCTTTTATTCCTTTATTTTGTTTTTATTTGCCGTAATAAAACATATATTGTTTATTAATGAAATACATAACGTCAAATTTTAATTTGCAATATACGGTATTCAAAATAAGATAAAAAAAACCGGCCAGGTGCAATTTGGACTTGCGCAATTAGTGTTCTGTACGTTGATTGCTTTTAAAATAAAAGGTACGAAGGTATAAAATAATCAATGCCTTCACAAAACACACTTCAAATGAGTTTTCAACAAAATTTTTTTCCGAACTTTACTGAAAACTGATGACCATGAATTTTTTTTTCATATACCAATTAAATTATTAAAGGTAATGCACACGTGATAATTTTCGTTTAATCTACTCCCTGTGGAGAATATTCCTGAATTTTT
>CM032456.1:83450074-83645074 GCA_019049505.1 Pachyrhynchus sulphureomaculatus
AAAATAAACATGCTTGCGAGCCAATCTGATATAACCTGACAATTATATTTTACTTTGTCATGTAACGTATTTTTAGATACCGCCAAGTATCAAGTCAAGAAGTTCTGAAAGCGATACTTGTGGAGCATCACTTGAACCAACTATTGAACACTATTTTGAAGCTTCATCTGTCATATTAACACACCCTAAATTTCAAGTCGATCTGTCAAGTCATTTATTGTTTATCAGGTTAAAGTAGAAGTGAATAAGTATAATTCGAATATCGTGCAGTGATAAAATTCTTTATTAACTGTTCATAGATGGACTTTAGAGTTTAAACGTAGCCGTGATGATATTCGGGACGTCCAAAAACTGCAACAACTGAAGAAACTGCTGCGCAAGTACAAGATATGGTAATGGAAGACCGTTGATTAACCGTGGATAATTTAGCTGAGGCTATAGGCATCTCACATGGATCAGTACATGAGATCTTAACTAATGTTTTGCTATTCACAAGATGAGTGCCGCATTTGCTAACATCGGAACAAAAACGCACTCGAGAGAACTTTTCTAAACAACATTGGGCTCGCTTCACAAAGAATAAAATTGATTTTATGCATCGATTTGTAACTATGGATGAGACTTGAGTTTACCATTGTGATCCCGAACTGCGACGACAAACCGCACAGTGGTCTGAGCACAGTTGTTCAGCTCCAAAGCAGCCAAAGTGGTTAAAGACGTCCAAAAAAGTTATAGCATCAGTTTTCTGGAATACAAAAGGAATTTTGTTAATTGATTACTTTCAAACTGGTAAAACAATTACAGGAAAATATTATTGCAACCTCTGGACCAGCTGGATGAGAAAATTCGTGAGAAAAGGCCCGATTTGCGGAAGAAAGCAATCATCTTTCATTATGACAATGCACCTGCTCACAGTGGTACTTCGGCAACACCAAAACTGATCGGATTAAAGTACAAATTGTTGGAACATCCACCCTATTCGCCAGATCTGGCTCCGTTTGACTTCCATCTGTTCCCAAATCTCAAAAGATTTTTACGTGGGAAGCGTTTTTCAACAAATGATGAGGTGATAGTATCCGTAAATGGGTATTTTGAAGGTCTTCCGGAAAACCACTTCAGACACGTGGTAAATGAATTGGAACATCGCTGAAAAAAATGTATTGAGCTTTTTTTTATGGGCCTGGGACACATGCTGCTGGGAAATCCCTAAAGCGCTACAGGAGCCACACGTGTGCGGAAAATGTAATTTACGTTGGTCTTGAATAAATTGTACTTGTAAATTGTACCCGGTCGTAAACACAGTTCTGGGCAAATTATTCCAAAGGGATGAGGTTCTGCATATAAAAGACAAATGATGGAAAAGGGTTGTACGAAGAATAACAAACTGAACCTCATACGGATGAGAAGTATTAGCGCAACGTGTATTTCTAGCATGCACCGCTTTGGGAGCAATTAAGCAGGCTACCTCCATCAACCACTTTCCATGAAAATACTTGTAGAATAGACTCAAGTCGCCAACCGTTCTCCCATGAATCAAGGTTACACGTCAGTTCGGGGTCTCCAGTCAGGCGAACTTCTGAATAGAATCCAGTAAATGCAGTGTATGTTTGGGAGCAGAGCCCCAAACATGGGATCAGTATGTCATCGTTAGACAAATTGGAGCTTTATACAGTTGTTGTGGAGTGTAAAGCTTTCTAGTTCGAAATAATATTCCCAGCTTTTGAGAAACTTTCTTTGCTATGCTTGCAACATGTTCATGCCAAAACATATTTGCTCCCAAATTAACGCCCAGCAAATTCAGTGACAATGCTTGAGGAATGGAGTGCCCCGACATAATTATGTCGAGTTCAGCAACGTTAATTTTTTTAGAAAAAACTGCTACCTCGGTTTCTGTAGCGTTAAATTTTACTTGGTTACTGTCACCCCAAGATAGAATTTCTTTTAGGTCTTTGTTAACTGAAGACCGCCAACTGTCTGGGGATATTTACATGACTAGCCGATGTTCGAACGTTCAAAGTAAATGATGAGATAAGCGTTCTGTCTTCTGCAAAGCTGTAGATTGGATTCCTGGTTTTTTCCAGCAGATCATTAATGTAAATGAAAAGAGAATAGAAGAAAATATGTAGCCCTGGGGCACACGGCGTTAATAGTGAACTTAGGGCCAAAAACAGAACTTTTCAGACATACCAGAAGAGCGTAGCTTAGCCAACAAATCTCCTTTTGATCTATGTTTACGAAAACCATATTGATGGTCGCTTATAATATTGAATCCTTCAAAATATTTTAGACGTTGTTGATTGATAGCCTTTTCCATGACTTTCAATATTATTGAAATCAATGCAACTGGTCGGTAGTTGTTTGGCAAGGTCTTATTGCCTTTTTTGGGTATCGGCTGAACTATAGCGCATTTCCAGCAGGAAGGAAATATTCCCTTTCTGTAGGATTGGTGGGAAAGTCTACAGAAAACTGGTGTTAGGTCTCTCGCGCAGTTTTTGAGTAATATGGCAAGTACTCCGTCAACGCCAGAAGCTTTTTTGGTGTCTAGCTTCATTAAAATACGTTTTATGATATGCTGTCTGAGGACAATATTGAGCATACTTTACTGTTCTATGGGAATACTAGGTGATGTTTTTCCTTGGAAATTAACAGTGAAATGTGAAGCAAAAAGTTCAGCCAACAAGTTCGCTTTCTCAACAGATGTTGTTGCAATAGAATTATCTGGCTGTGTTAGTGGTGGTATAACGAATTTAGTGAAATTTTGACTAACTGCCTTAGCGACTGACCGAAAGGACCTGAATTTGTTGGAGCCAGCAAGAAGTTTATTTCTAATTCGTTGATTGGGTGCCGCCTTGGTTTAGATTTACGACGTTAGGGTTTTCACGCCATTATCGGTAGGCGAGATGTTTAGAAGCAACAGCTTCTTGTCATTTTCGATCATTTAAGGAAAATTATACTAAAGAATAAATGTGTTTCGACTCATTAATTCATCTTGTTTCATTTCCGCTTTCAAAACTTATTGACTGACCGTATTCGGCACTTGCGTAGTAGATTGTAGTGGGAATTTCTTTAAATTTGGATAACAAACGTGAATTTTCTATACATATTGAAACTTTTTATGGCTTAAATAACTTTTATAAGTTGTATTATATTTTTACATCACAGACTCCCGAAGTTGTCTGGAAACTCATAAAACTCTTTTGATTTTAAATCGAAATTTTATACTTTACCGTAACAACCGTAATGTAGTATGTGACAAAATTTATTTCAATCGATATAGTCTCCTCTAGCAGCGCTGTTCATCGTGATTAATTATTTCGCTAAATGAGATTCTTATATTCTTATGAGGATAGTAATGAGGGTCCTGGTCACTACCCCTAGAACATTTTCAACGTTGTAGCCTCTTTCTGTCATTAGCAAATATAATGGAAGAATAGGAAGGAAGTCACAGGCAAAAAAGATTTGGGGAAAAAAGACAAACACTATTAACAACTACCTAAAAGAAACACAGTTGTATATTATTTTTAGAGAGAATTTGAATTCCAAAGAAAAAAGATCTACAAATACCAACAACAGCAGTAGCAAATAACAAAAAAACGGAACACCAAAAATATATATCCAGAAGAAAATACACATAAGTTCAAACACTCACGATGCTCCCAATTGCCCTCTCGATTGATTCGTATAATTAGCAATAAATTTCAAAATTTTTTTTAATGCTTTTGTTCGGTTTTTGAATGTTAACGTCTCTCAGTTCAGTTTTTGGTCGGTCCGACTTTTCGTGATTTCAACATATCTCACGATCAATTTGAAATAGCTTAGACCACGTACTCTGGTGTCTAATCATGATCGTATGCCTGTTCAAGCATTTGGCGCCATTCAATTAGCAAGTTTAACGCATAGCTCTTAGCTTCAAACTTATTTTTCATTCATTAAAACGAAGTCACTCTTGCCACTATAACTAGGCAATTTATGGAACAAATGTTATTAGACAGCTGGCAAAATACAAATGAAGGTTATTGCTTTGAACAACAGAAGATACAAGATCTAGCTCTACTATTTTTTCTATCATCGAATTTTGATTTCTTTTTCAACACAGGATTTATATAAATATCAACATTATTTCCTGGCCCAGTTATTGATTTAACTCAGTTATTTGTCAATTACATATACTTTAACACAAATAATAATATTTTTTAAAAAGTAAATCATGAATAAAAAAACCCAAATTATAGTGTACACATGTTACTGCGTTGTCTATAATTTTCTTTGATTAGTTAATTTTTTTCTTTACAAATCAACATATAAAAATGTTCCATTGGCATACAGAAGACGAATTAATAGCTGATTTCTCACTGACCTGGTATAATTTGAGAAAATCCTCGCTTGATTTATTACAAACTTAAAACTTCTAAATCCTCGATTTCTCTTGTAGGGGGCATGAATTTTCATAGAGATGTCTACATTGTAATCAATTATCATTAATTCATTGAGGATATAACTTATTTCGAATGACTAGGCCAATCTAAACGCAATTTTGTAATCTAGGAAGTTGTAATACTGAAAATTGAATATGCTATATACAGGATGTGTAATATTGTGACAATATTTTACCAATAAATAACTTTAAGTAATACAGGATTATTTATATTCAGAACATTCATGTACAGTACGTATAATAATAGGTGATCGATAAAAATAATTTTACAATATTGAAACATACCCCCCATATATATATATTTTCGATATAAAACTTTCTAACTTGGAGTTGAGTTTCGGATCACGAAGTGTATGCAAGTGAATCAAACGCCCGGCAATGGTCAACTCGTTCAACGAGCATTATTACGGTAGTGTTTCGATCTATTTAATAATTTTGTCGATTGCAAATGAGAGGGACTAGAAATAAAGCAGAGCGTAGTGTTCGAATTCAGACAAAAAGTTAAAAAATTTAGAAGTTTATGAGAATAATTTTGTGAAATTGTATGGAGCTAACGAAACGATAAGCGACGACCTTGTGTGGGCGAGCCACCGGAGAACGGAGAAGAGAAGTATAAGCAACAGTTTTTTCTTTTTCTCCGCTGTTTGAAAATAGAATATACGAACACACGTAAAGAACAATGGATAGCGATGATTATCCATCAGGAGACTCGAAGAAAAAAAGAGCCAATGGGAATATTCAAGAGGAGTAAAAAGCTGATAAGAACACCACAGAAAGAGAAAAACGAAAGAGTAGATAAGATAGACAATTTAACAAAAATGATCAGAGAGCTAATGTCAGATATAAAGGAAATAAAACAAGATCAGAAGAGATACCAACAAAAGTTAAAGGAACTAAGAAAGGAGAATGAAGTACCGAAAGAGGAAAATAAGATAATTAGGGAAAACATTGGAAGTATGGATTTGAAGATAAGTAGGCTGGAAAAAGTCAACATAAGGAATAATATTGTAATATCGGGCATAACATTTGAAGCGAATAGCTAACCCGATATGAAAATGGGTGTAGAATATTTTATGGAGACGAGCATGGACACAAAAGTACAGTTTAAAGATGTGATAAAAATAGGAGCGACAATGTACAAGATACAACTTGGAAACACGGGAGATAAAGAAGCTGTGATGAAAAATAAAAACAAACTGAGAAATCTAAGAGAGAGAGTTTACATAAACAACGATCTAACAAAAGATGAACAGGAAATTCAAAAGAAATTGAAGCATATAGCAGAGTACGAGAGAAAGAATGGAAAAAGAGTGAAAATAGAATATCAAAATCATAATCGAATATAAATGGGACATTGAGGAAGAAAAACTGAAAGAACAAACAAAGAACGCTACGACTATCAAGTCAAGAAAGAAATGGGAAATAATCATCAAGTTTTTAGATTCAGAACACGGAATATTGGGGGTATACACGGAAAAGGGGATGAACTGACAGAAGAACAACAAATATACTATGTAGGAATCACAGAAACGGAAAGGAAGAGAAATGGATGCAAAAAATTGGAAGGAGGAGACGTCATAAAGGAAGAAGACAAAATTATGGAAAGATGGAAGGAATACTATAAAGAATTATCAGATGGGAATGACATAGCATACAAAAATCAACATAGAGACATAATACCGGAACAAGGCACAGAACTTACACAAACAGAAGAAACTAATACAGAAGAAGTAAAAGAGGCAATCGGTAATTTAAACAGGATAGAAAGATATAGAAGGAAATATGGAAAAGACAAATAAGGAATAACCCAACTCCACAGGCCTTACACTCCTAAAAAAGAGGTAGAAAGGCATAAGGATTAAGTAACTTTTTAACTTATGTAAACAGCTTTTGACTGTAAAATTTCATTTAGATTTGTCAAATCAATTTGGAGGAGTAAATAAAAACCTCATTAAAATATTGGTATCTTCAATAAAATTTGTATCTCTAAAACTAGAAGTGATAAAACGGCAACTGCAAAAAAGTAATAGTAAAATTATTCACCCCAGGGGGGGGGGGGAGTGGGATGGGGGGATGGGGGGGTGGGGGGGGGTTTCGGGGGATGGGGGGGGGGGGGGTAGGGGGGATGTTTGGGATGTAGATTAGGTGTGAGTATTTTTATTGGTTGGATTGTGGGGTGGCGGAGGGTTTGTGGGGTGGTGGATAGGGGGGGTTGGGGGGGGGGGGGGGGGGGGGGGGGGGGGGGGGGGGGGGGGGGGGGGGGGGGGGGGGGGGGGGGGGGGGGGGGGGGGGGAGGGGCGCACTTTCCTTGCAAACAGATGTAATAATGTCAATTTTTTTAAGATAGTCTATAATTACATCCCTTTACATTTTGTGTTTGCTAAAATGGAAAATAATAAAAAAAATCAACTCAGTACTTTCCCTGCAAACACATAGTTCTAAAATAAACACTAAATTAATTGACAAACTTAACTTAATATAAACCAAATTTACCTTGTTTAAATAATCGAAAAAAGTATTTAATTGTCAAAAAAACTACAATCTTCTCTTTTAAAATCACATCGAACAAAATACATGCTCTCTGCCAACGAAATACGTATGTCTATAATATATGTCTATAATATATATAAAATGCAACGTCTCTCTGTCTGTCTGCCTGTCTGTCTGTCCGTGTGCTTTTTTTTTTAAAACATACATATGTTCTCTGGCCAGGTTATAGGCTATATTTTATTTCGTTACGTAACACAAGGAATAAGCAGTGATGATAAAAGCAAATTAAATCGGAAAAAAGTTTGCCGCAAGCGCGTTCTCTTGCAATCCACTGCCCTATAAACCATTAAATATAGAAAATCATGTAGCAAAGAATTTAATATATATATATATATATATATATATATATATATATATATATATATATATATAATGCAACGTCTCTCTGTCTGTCTGTCTGTCTGTCTGTCCGTTAGTCCGCTTATGACTTGAGAACCACTTATCCGATTTACATGTTTTTTTTTTAATTCATACATTGGTTCTCTGGCTAGGTTATCTATAATCTTCTATAATATATATATAAAATGCAAGGTCTCTCTGACCGTCTGTTTGTCGGTTAGTGCGCTTATCCCTCGAGAACCACTAATTCGATTTACGTGCTTTTTTTTTAAAACATATATATGTTCTCTGGCCGATTATCGACTATATTTTATTACGCTAGGTAACATAAGGAATAAGCAGTTACGATAATAGTGAATCAAGTCGGAAAAAAGTTTGCCGCTAGCGCGTTCTTTTGCAATCCACTGCCTGAACCTTTAAATATGGAATAATATCATGTAGCAAAGAATATAATATATATAAAATGCAACGTCTCTCTGTCTGTCTGTCTGTCCGTTAGTGCGCTTATGACTTGAGAACCACTTATCTAATTTACATGTTTTTTTTTTTAATTCATACATTTGTTCTTTGGCCAAGTTATCTATAATCTTCTATAATATATATAAAATACAAGGTATCTCTGTCTCTCTGTCTTTCTGTCCATTAGTGCACTTATCACTCGAAAACCACTTATCCGATTTACGTGCTTTTTTTTTAAAACATACATATGTTCTCTGCATATATTCTCTATATACATAATGCAACATCTCTGTCCGTTAGTGCACTTATTATTCGAGAACCACTTATCCGATTTTACGTGTTTTTTTTTTATAAAAAACATATATTCTATGTTACGGTAGTTAACAGGTAAAGGTAAGGAATAAGCAGTGACTATAATAGTGAATCCACGTGAGCGGAGCCGCGAACACTGCTAGTTAAAGAATAAAAATCAAATGTGGACTATATGAAAAAAATTTGCCAGGTATACCAAGAAAAACCTCGCGATGTGTAAATAAAAATAAGCTTTTTTTGAATGTGTGATAAGATTATTTTTTTGCAATATGTGATATTATTTAATCTAAAATTAGAAGAATGAATAAAAATATGTTTTTGCTGAATAGCAGGTAAATAATCATTCATATGCTATTCAATAAGTACATTTCCACACACATTTAACCGTTTATATTTCTAAAACTTGTTCTGTATCCAACATTTTTTTAGGTTACTTTTTAATCAAATCTTAGTCCCTTCTGTATACTTTTTTCTTTTAAGATTCCAAACAATGGAAAAACAAGAACACTGAAATAGAAGTATATTATGAGATACACTCAATCCTCCTTTTAGCTCACGACCTCATCCCTTGTACCCCGTTTATATTTTACTATAGAAGAATTATTTTATATTAAATTTCCAATATTCTAATCAAAAACCGGGAAAAATTCTGATAATATTATGGAAACCCTCTCCCCATGCGTCCTGATGTCTTGTACCAGGTGTACAAGTATGAAATGCGGATTTTTTTCTAAAAAAACATGTTAAATTCGGAAGAATGATAAAAAGTGTTTTATTCAAAGTATGCTCCATCGCTTGTTATACATTTTTCCCATCTTTCGGGCAATTTGTGAATACCACGCCAGTAAAAATCTTCCCCTTTTGCTGTAAACCATTCATCGAGCCATTTTTCACATCTTCGTACGAACCAAAGCGCTGCTCAGCAACTGCATGGACCCATCGATGCAA
The DNA here is from genome assembly GCA_019049505.1 of Pachyrhynchus sulphureomaculatus. NCBI lineage: Eukaryota > Metazoa > Arthropoda > Insecta > Coleoptera > Curculionidae > Pachyrhynchus > Pachyrhynchus sulphureomaculatus. Next base: position 83,459,118 of record CM032456.1, read on the forward strand.
ACAAGTGGTAATCGGAAGGAGCCAAGTCTGGTGAGTAAGCCGCATGGGGTAGAACTTCCTAGCTGAGTGCTTATAACGTGTCGCGAACTGGTTTTGCCGTATGTGATGGAGCATTGTCATGAAGAAAAATGACTTTGTGTTGCCTCTTTCGGTATTCTGGCCTTTTTTTCAAGCCGCGAACGGTTCAAATCGGTCAATTGTTGTTGGTAACGTTTAGTATTAACCGTTTCCCCAGGTTTTAACAGCTCATAATAGACCACGCCCCTTTGGTCCCACCAAACACAGAGTATCGTCTTTCTGCCAAAGCGATTCGGTCTTGCAGTCGATGTGGATGGTGCGCCTGGGTCTACCCATGATTTTTTGCGCTTGGGATTCTTAAAATAAATCCACTTTTCATCCCCTGTAACTATACGATGCAAAAACGACTTCCTATTGGACCCAGCGAGCAAAATGTCACATGTATTTTTGCGCTTTTCCATTTGCCTCTCATCCAGCTCATGTAGCATCCGGCACCGGTCTTCTGAATCTTTCCCATCTCTTGTAGCCGATTGAAAACAGCTTGTTGACTAACGCCCAATTGCTCGGCAAGTTGTTTTTGTGTTTGCGAATCATCTTCGTCCAACAATGCTTGCAATTCCACATCTTCATATTTTTTTTTTTGGCGGTTTTCCACGTTCTTTATCTGCAACATCGAAGCCACCACTTTTGAAACGCCGAAACCATCGTTCACACGTACCTTGCGATGAAGCATGTTCACCATAAGCTTCTCGAAGTAAACGGTATGATTCAACTGCAGTTTTCTTCAAATGAAAACCAAAAATTAATGCTGTCCGCGAATGCTCTTTGTTCGGTATAAATTTCGACATATTGAACACAACAACACAATCCTATGCACACACTTTTCCAATTTATCGCTCGTGCTCGTCTGAGACTTGTTGATGACACAACAAAATGGCGCAGTGTCAAATCTTTATGGCACAAACTGCATTGGTGTACCATCTGTTGTCTGAAATCCGCATTTCATACTTGTACACCTGGTAATAATGAAAATTATTTAGAAAAATATAATGCTTCGTATCCTTGACTTTCATATTCGTACAGTCCAAGAGCCCTGAAAAAGGCATATGACGCAATTTATACAAAGCAACTCCTCTAACCTTTTACCCCATCCTATCAATCCCTGATATGTTTTTCTATAGATAATATGCTTAATATTTGTCCATTACATGAACTAAAAAACCTACAAAAATTATCAAAATACTATTGAAACTTCTTGGAGTAAATCTAAAAATAATACAAAATAATCTAATTTTTTAAATTTCTCTACTTCGAAAATCTTGAAAACGACATATAGCCCTCTACGTACGAAACAAACTCTCTAACCTCCTTTCCCACCTCTTTTGTGTTTTACTATAGTCATTTAAGAAAAATGTTTATTATCTCAGCAAAAAACCAAGACAAATTACCAGGTTACTATTAACACCATTCAAAATTCATCGACCCCAACACCTTTCCCCCCGTAGCCTTAAGCGATATCACTGAAAACTATACGCTTGATCCCAGTATCAGTATTATATAAATATCAAGTTTAAAATTAACATATGATTTCATTCGAGAGTTATCGTGCCAATAAACCTACAGACCGACATACAGAGAGACAGACCAACGGAAATATATGACTTCATATACGAATATAATACCTTCCTTTAGCAAGGGAAGTAATAATGAAATTTTCACAGTCATGGATCGTAAGAACCCTAAAAAATATTTAAAGCACTATATATTTCAACTAGCTACGCCTAACACATCCATTGCCCCTTAATAATCTTGTTTACACTTTGTTCTTTATCTGAACAATAAAACTAGATAAATAATACTCTGACATACACAAAACTTATGGACTCCCACCCTTCTTTTCCTTGAGACGACGATACTCAAAAATTGTATTTTAAATTCCTACTTCAATAATCATATGCACCCCAAATTTGAAATCGATACCTTACTCTACTTTGGAATTATCGTGCCAACAGATAGACAGACAGGCCAACCATCGACAGGTTGACGAAAATTAAAGATTTTTTTGTGGTCTAGGGGACCTAAAATGTGAAGAAATGCAAAAATCTCGGATAACACCTTTTCACCAATACAATGTTTCCCTTGAGCAAAAAAGTAAAAATCAATGCTTGGTTTTATACATGACACCTAGAAAAGTTATTTCATAATCAATACAGTATATAGAATAATTTAAAATTATAATTCCTAAAATCGTAAAATTAGTTATTGTATTATCCTCGGTTGAAACTGAACATAAAAATTCCATATCCCTATTGTCCAACAGTTTATAAGAAAGCTCTATTGTAGTTTTATTAAAAATTTGTGTAAAGTTGAAATGGTATCTTATGAAAGGCATTCCAGAGTGTTTCTGTTTACTTCTGCTATATTTTCCACAAATTCAGCTTATGAATCTACGAACTGGATACTTTTCATGCTATTTCTTTGATAAAAATTTAAATATTCTCTAAAATACGAAGAAACTTCTTTAAGTTTTGTTGAAATTTACTTTTAGTAGCTCCCGGCGAATATATTTTCAAAAGATTTAAGAATATTTAAATAGAGATAAACAAATCGTTTTATAGATTAAAGCTCTTAATTTATGCAATGCAGTTCTAAGGAAAATTCAATTTAAAGATTTCTTTTTATATTCCTCTAAAACTGTAGACAATGCAAGAGCAAAGAACCTTGTCATTTGTCTCCTGTTTAATTGGGCGTGCAATAAACTGAAGGTACATTAAATCATGGAATGTCTTTGTTAGTTTCCTTAAGGTAAAACGAAAGCTTTTAGAAGTAACAAGTTGTATCTTTAACTGATGTCAACCTAATAATTAAAAGCATATTTGCTCTCTATCACAGGTGGTTTAATTAGATGCCACAGATTGATAAAAGAGTTCTTAACAAAGATACTATCACAGTTTCAATTCAGAGTTGATCTCAACCAGAGGCAGAGGCTGTATATTACGCGAGTACAGCACTAAAAGTATTAATTTCTTGTTCTCCTCTGGGTCTATCTTAGCGCGACTAACGAGTCGTGTTAGGACGAAATACACGTCTCGGGATGTTTTAATGGATGACAGAGGAACGAGAGAGCAAGAGAAAACTACCAAAATATTAGCTTAGTTATTATAACTAATCTTTTTCTTCGTCTCTTACCTGAAGCTGGAAAGTGTGTGGACGATCAGTAATTGACTTCAATATTGAGAGATTTAAGGATCTTTCTGTACTTTATTAAATAGCACCGATTTCGTAGTACTGCACCAGTTTCCAAAGTTTTTTATCCGTAAATGTTATTGTTTTCTCCGGCATCTCCTTCTTAGGATTTTCTAGTCAGATAATGCTTCAAGAAACAACCTCTAAATAAATGACCCAATATAATTAATTATGATTAAAAATTAACTAAATATGATTTCTGACAGGTCAATTTTTAAATATTGACAGTATAAAAACAAAAAACCCGGTCAAGTGTAAGTTGAACTTGCACAATTAGTGTTCCATACGTTGATTGTTTTTAAAATAAAAAATGTTGTTACGGTGGTTTAAAATGATCAGTGACTTCACAAAACACCCCAAATGAGTTTTCAACAAAGTTTGTTTCCAATCTTTACTGAAAATTGATGACCTTGAAATTTTTGTTTTTTTTTATATACCAGATAAATTATTATAGGTAGTGCACTCGTGATAATTTTCGTTCAATTTGCAGCCCCTGGAGAATATTCCAGAATTTTTTCAAAATTTTTTGATCAGTACTTTTCGAGATAAGGCGGGTGGACAGCGATTTTTTAAAAATAATGCAAAGAAAAGTGCGCGCAAGTATTACATTATATATATATATATATATATATATATATATATATATATATATATATATATATATATATATATAGATTTTTACTAGTGTTTTCACAAGCTCTCATTTGACACCACACTCGATTACCTAGTAAAAATTTTTTTTTTTTCACTTCCGATTTCACCCCCCAAAACTAAGCCCTTAAGTCAAAATTTAACTTTCAAAACTACATGGCTCTAATGAGGCCATCAATTCTTTATATTATTACCAAATTTCAACTTTCTACGACAAATAGTTTCGGAGAAAATCGGGTGTGACGGACAGACGAACAGACAGACGGACAGACAGACAGACACCGAAGTGATCTTATAAGTGTTCCGTACGGAACACTAAAAATCAAGAGCTTTTTAGTATATTAAACTACAGTCCTTAATTAGTTTTAAATAAAATTTAATTTGAGCTGTTACTTGCCCTGTTCTCGAAGAAAGCGGTAAGAATATTAATCATTGCAGAGCAAGTGCCACAATGCTATCGAATTCAAAGTCAAATATTTCTTTATTATTCATAAATCGGTACAATAATAGGCTTACTTACTAACTTAGTGTATGGCAAATACAATATATAAATAGGTGCATATTCATTTGTTGCTTTTAGCCTCTCGGCAGGGTTAATGTTCGGCCACTTTTGGTAAGTTTACCTAATGTTTATTCTATTTCTCTAATCATTTTCCAACATATCTTTAATGATTTTTACAGTTACATTTGTTTCTTTGAAAAATAGTATATTAATTTTTAATTCGTTCTTTGATGATATTTTATTTATTTATAGTCAGGTACAGTCAGTTGATTTGACTTTATTATTAGCTAATTTATATTATAATCTCTCTCATTCTATCGTTCAGCCCTTTCTCTCTCTCTCTCTCATTCCTATGTACATCCAGTCAATCATTTGGTTCCCAGCATTATTTACAATGAATTATTATAATGCTAGAGATATTTTGTATTTATATTATTACTAATTTTATTTTATTTTATTATTTATTTATTATTAATATTTTATTTATTTATTTTTAGTGTTCCGTATGAAACACTTATAAGATCATTTCGGTGTCTGTCCATCTGCCCGTCTATCCGTCTGTCTGTCACACCCGATTTTCTCTAAAACTATTTAACATAGAAAGTCGAAATTTGATGCTAATATAGGAATTAATGGCCTAATTATAGCCGTGTAGTTTTGAAAGTTAAAATTTAACTTAAGAGATTAGTTTTGGGGGTGAAATTGGAAGTAAAAAAAGTTTTTTTACTAGGTCATCTAGTTGGGTGTCAATTGAAAGCTTGTAAAACCACACAAATATATATAATGTAATACTTGCGCACACTTTTCATCGCATTATTTTTAAAAAATCGCAAAAAATCGCTACCCCTCCCCTTATCTCGAAAAGTACTGATCAAAAAATTTTGAAATATTCTCCACAGGATGTAGATTGAACGAAGATTATCACGAGTACATTATCTTTAATAATTTATCTAGTATCTAAAAAAAAACAAAAATTTCAACGTCATCAGTGTTCAGTAAAGACCGAAAAAAACTTTGTTGAAAACTTATTATACGTCCGTTACAAGAATTTTTATTTTAAAAACAATTAACGTACGGAACACTAATTGCGCAAGTCCAACTTACACTTGACCGGTTGACCGTTTTTTATTATTATTATTATTATTATTATTTTGGTTTACTATTTATTTACACTGTTCACTACGCTTCACTACTTATTTAACATAGAACCTATTTAACACTTAACAATTTGGTAACAATTTACATAGACAGCAACATAGATTATGTTGCTGACCACTTATTGATCTTCTGGAATTCCCCAAGTTGTCCGTCTCGGGCCGTTGGCCACGGTATGCTTTCGGCACATGACAGGCGAGCTCTGACATTCCTGTAGTTTAGGTTGATTGTTCAAAGTTTCAGCCATGGAAGTAGTTTAGTTAAATGATTACAAATGTGCGCTCTAGCTACATTCGCATAATACGAATGTGCATGAATGAGCGCATCATCTGCAAATAATTCTATTTATTGGAATGGGTATTTAGGACTATCAGTTATATACAAGTTAAAAAGTTTAGGTATTTATAAAGAATTGCCGACTCTTACTCTGAACTCTCGTCGAATTAAGTAACTGTGTACAAGTATTACTATATACAATGGTAAATTGTGCATTTTCATTACTTTATATAATAAGCCGTTGATTCATACTTTGTCGCATGCTTTTTAAATGTCCAGTGCAAGCGCAACGGTGTTTTGCTGATAATTATTTTATCTAGTACATCTTGCAGTACTTTTGCAATCAGCAGGATGGTTCTGTGGAGGCCCTGGAATCCAAATTGTTCTGATTGGAATTTATTTTCGATTTTGTAAATACTGTGTAATTTATTTAGTATTATTTTCTCAGCAACTTTGGCCAGCACACTGAGAAGCGGTCCGTAGGAGTCCACTCTTCCCGGATTTTTGCATGTAGACCACCTCAGACTTTTTTCACTCCCCAGGAAAATGCAGGAGCTATATTATTGAGTTTATTATTTAAGTGTATTGGACTACGGCTTTTTTGAGCATGTTTTTTAAAAGTAAGGCTAAAATTCCATCAATACCCGGTACTTTGTTGCTTGGAAAGTTTTGAATTAATTTTTTGATTTCCGCAGGACTCGTGTGTAGTTTATTCCATACTGTTGGGGGTTTTGGATACTTTTTGTAAACTGATCTTCCCATTATGTCCAATATGACTTCCTATTCGGGAACTACATTTGGTTCAATGCTATTTGAACTTCTTCGCCGACTTTTACACCAATTAAACACTCGGCATTGCACTGACTAAATTATATGGAAGATGAAACTTTTGCAGCAATATCATGAAAATTATTGTTTTTGTAAAACCATAGGGCACAATATATACGTTTCACTCATGTGAGATGGCCCACAACTACTAGGCCGGTGTTACGTGTTTGACCTTGTTTATGCAGCAACCGATATATACATATCAGGAAATTTTTGAGTACATTGTTGCGTTGTGCTGGTTAAAGGGAGATCCAATAATTAACTTGCCGAGGAAAAATTCCGGAGCAAATTATAATTCCTGGCCGTATGAGGTTCAATATAATGTTTGAGTATTCTGAATATGGTAATATCTTAGAGACCAGTCTGTCTGGATGCAGAGACAGTAACCGATTATAATTTATAAATTGAAAGCTACGCTGTTATTGTTTAATGGAAAAAGTTATAATTTTAAATATTTTAACCTATTGTCTTTATAATGCTTTCCGTTTGTACGATGTGTATAGAATTAAATATTAAAAATTATTATAAATAAATTATTTAGTGCTTGAGGAATATCCCTAGTAAATTATTTTAAAAAATATTTAAAAAATAAATAAATGTAAACAAAACCTAATACGTTTTCTTTGTCTATGGCATTTGGAAAGAAAGAAAGAAATCTGTTTCTATCCTAGTCTTGGAAAATTAAAATCCAATCTTGGTAAGTAATCTTTCTTTTCCAATTGGGATATATAAACTAGGAAAACAAGTTAATATGGCTTCTTGTCCATTTGTAGGAATTACGGTAAACTTATTGATATTGCTTTGTTTGTAGACTTCTAAAATCTAGTTTATTCGAGAAAATAAAAGTGTTTTATTTCCTTCTTTCAATTTATTTTTTTAAATAATTAATCAATAGTTGCCACCCGAGGCTACGTCCGCAGGGACAGTGTGATATTCATAATTAAAATGATGAACTTTATAAGAGTAAACATGTTACCTCCTATTAACCCAAAATAATCCCCTGGTCTGTCATCGTTTACATATTTAGAGTAAGAGTTGCATGAGCAGTTATAATAATAATAATATTAATAATAATTTTTATTATCTAACACCGAAGAAGGCTTCTTACTTACCATCCAGGATAAAGTCATATTAACGAGAAACTATCAAAAACATATCATCAAAGACCCTACAGAAGACAGATGCAGAAAATGCTACCAGCATAAAGAAACGATCGAACACATAACAAGCGGAGGTAAAATATGAGCCGGAACGGAATACACAGCCAGACATGACTCAGCGGCAAAAGTAGTTCACCAAGCACTAGCCACAACATAGAAAACACAGATCCCTACTACAAATGCACACCAAGATTCGTATTTGAAAACAAAGATACTGATACATCAGTATCCATATAGATAAAACAGTTTTCGCCAATAGACTCGATATTACTTTTCGATACAAAAAAAGAAAAGTCGCCTATCTGATTGATATAGCTGTCCCCAACGACACAAACATCGAAACGAAATACACAGAAGAAATCTCCAAATACACATGCCTTGCAACAGAAATAAAAAGGCTATGGAAACAAGAAAAAGCCATTATTGTCCCCCTCGCCATATCAGCCACAGGCCTTACACCAACAACATTTACACCACACTTAGTACAATTAGGACTCAACATAAACAGACACAAAAACATTCAGAAGTCAGTGATTTGGAAACATGTAAGGTCATTTCTTAATACAAAATGGCAATACCGTTTGTGCTGACTTCGCTTAGGCCTGTAAGCCAAACATGGAACCATATTGACCAAATGTGAGAAAGAAGAACAAAAATGAATAATAATCTTTATTGTCTAACAAAGCTCATCCATTTACGCGACCAAATAACATAATACATAAAATAAAGCCATAACAAAATAGCAGAATTAAATACACAATTATCTAGTAAAGTAAGCGTAAACTTATTTACAGATTTTGCAAGAATCTGCCTCTTAAGGCATTGGTAAAGTGATATGAAGATAGGCCGCACAGATCAATGTCATTGCAGATTTTATTAAAGATATCTATAAACTGATATAGTGATGATTTAGTTAAGAAATTTGTAGAAGTGTAGGGAAGTGGAACATAGGAGGAACATAGAAGCAAGTCTGATAATTTGTGAAGGAACATGAAAGTTTATTTCTGATAATATTTCAGAGGACTCTGTAAGGAATCTACATACCTTAAATAAAAGTTGGAGTAATATATAGTTTCTAAGATTAAATAAGACGGTATCTGAAATATATCCAGCAGAATGCTCTGTTCCGGACATCTAGGGGATATGACCGATCCCTTTCAAATTCAAGAAATTGACAAACCTTCTTTGGATATTTTCCAGTTGAGTAATATATTTATGAAAAATGGGATTCCATACAACCACACCAAATTCCAGCTGGTATCTCACGATCCTAAAATAGAGTGTTTTTGGTATTTGGAAATTTTTTAATATTAACCCGAGTATTCTCTTTATATTGGCGCAGAAACTAGTAATATGTAAAGAAAAACAAAACTTAGGGTCAAAAATGAACCCAAAATTTTTAAAAGTATCACAACTTTTAAACAGTATACTCTCTAGATGATAGCTAAAGTTAATGGGATCCAACTTATTTGTAAATGTCGTAATAAGGCATTTGTTAACATTTAGAATTAATTTGTTGGTACTTCACTAATTATCCATAAGATTAAGATTACCCTTAATTTAATAACAATCATGTGGGTCCTGACATCTGGCCAAATGATAGGTAAAAGAAAATTTCAGTCACTTCGAGTTAAACTGAAAGTTAAAGTTTTTACTCATGTTAGTATTATAATCTTAAAAAAAATCACCCTTCGAGATTCCTGCATTTTCTCACGTTAGTTTCCATTTTCCTCTGCCATTTGGGCGTTAGTAATTTTAAATTAAGCACACATATAGTACTTGAAGTAGGTAAGAAAACTATTATTCTTTAACGATTTAGGCGATGTTTGACTGCTTATTTTTAGATCATCAGTAATAAAATACATAAAACGTCTACATAAAGGGATAGAGGTACCAAACGCTGAACGGAGTTAACCTGCTTCCACGTGTATTACTCAATATTTTAGTTCTTCTAATAGAAATACAACATCTTGCTTATTTTTTAAATTTAAAGGTGCAAATAAACATAGCTCAAAAATTATAACGCAGATATAAATAATTTTACCATTTATAAACAATTCCTAATAACAAAAATCGGCTTTCTTACTCTACGCTATTAGCTATGTCCTTTATTTGTTACTTCTTTCCGCTCTATTAAGCCCAATTAAACAAAAATGGTTTTTAAATAAAAGGGAAACTGCTCCTCGGGACCTTTATAGACGCCTCGTCGATGTTTTTACTTCAAAAATCCAATTTTGCTCAACATGTTGGCGGTGTAGCCTGCAGTTTTTTGCTTAATCCTTATTTCCGAAGTTTATATATCAAATATTCGTTTATCGTGAACACTACATGAAAAGTTTTGATTACTCTTCCATTAAATATTTCCCTGAATGTTCTAGTATCTAAGGAATTAGTAATAAAAAGTTTATTTCGCTAAACTTTGAACAAATATGTATTGGAAATCAAAATAAACACCTAAGTTCAGAAAATTCCTCAAGTAACACATATTTAGTAGGTTCTACAACTGAAAAAAAAATTGTAAAATGATTTAACTAGTACTTTCTTTGCAAATATACAGTTCTGAAATAAGTGCGCCCTTCGCTTAAAACGATATTGCGAAAAAAACAAAAATATAAGTTTCATTTTTATATCAAGTATTAGAATATCATTTTATTCAAGAATTATGGTGCCAATAGTTCCACAGACAGACAGTCAGATAGACACACCGACGGAAACGGGAAAATATGTTTCTCGTAACCTCAAAACCCTAAGAAGTAAAGAAAAGCAATAATCGTTTTTTTTACAAATACAATACTATGGAAGTAAAAAATAATAATCCACCATTAAGTTAACTGTTTGTTTTTCTAAAACTTGTTCTATAATCGACTTAAAATTTTTTAGGGCCCTCTTTTTTATGAGCCAAGCACACGTACTGCGGGAAAATCCCTAAAGCACTACAGAAGCGACACGTGTGCGAAAAAAGTGATTCACGTTGGTCTTGAATCGTTGTAAATTGTATTCGATCGGAAACACAGTCCTGGGCGAATTGTTTTAAAGGGATGAGGTTCTCCATATAAAAGACTGCTTGAAAAGGGCTGCATAAAGAATAACAAGCTGAACCTCATACGGACATTAGCGCGACGTGTATTTCTAGCATGCACCGCTCTGGGAGGAATTAAGCAGATTATATTCATCGAACACTTTCCATGAAAATACTTGTAGAGTAGACTCAAGTCGCCAACCGTTCTTCAATGTTCAAACGAATCAAGGTTGCTGGACAGTTCCAGGTCTCCAATCAGGCGAACAGCTCTCTTTCTAATAGAATCCAATAAATGTAGTGTTTGTTTGGGAGCAGAGTCCCAAACATGGGAGCAGTATTCCATCGAATTAACAGTTGTTGTGGAGTGCAAAGATTTCTAATTCGAAATAATATTCCCAGCTTTTGAGTAGCTCTTTTTGTTATGTTTGCAACATGTTCATGTCAAGACATATTTGCTTCCCAAGTAACTCCCAGCAAATTGAGTGACGATGCTAGAGGAATGGAGTGCTCGATAACTATGTCGGGTTCAGCAACGTTAACTTTTTACCTCTGGAACCAGATCTTAACCTTTTCTACAAACTAGTTCTACTAAAATTGAAAATAATGGAGAAGTATATTATGATATTATGATAAATATGCAACTACCCTTCTAAGCCCCTCTCCTCCTTTCACCTTATATATATTTTACTCTAAATAACAGGTACACAAAAAAAGTACATTATTTTTAATATTAAGAGGGGAAGACGGCAAAAGGATTATTAAATATTGTATAGTTTCAATATTATTACAAAAATTTCTGCTGATTTTTTATAAAATTTAGCTAATTACACAGGTATACAAAATAGAATCTGTCTTTTAAGTCAGACACGTGTTTTCTTAACTATTTTTTATGCTGAATCCAAAAAAATCATCATCTACCGTGAGGTTTTTTCAGAAAACACTCTTAAAGTTGCCAGAAAAACTATTAAATTGAGAAAAATACATTTTAGTAAATAATGTAAATCTATATAATCATTGAAATTATGGAATAAAACTATTATTTCGGACATCTTTAAATGTTCTGAATCTACATTTCTTATAAAAACTTAAAAATATTAAGTTTTATTGTTCATGTCTAACAAAAAACACGCATACACCAAATGTAAATATGTGCAACCGATAAATTAAAAAATTGTTTTTAATTTATCGGTAATTAATATTGAACAAAACTATTATTTTCAGTGTTTTTTGAAGTTCTCAATCCTGACTTGACATCAAAAAATAAAGTTTTATGTTCAGTTTCAACAAAAAACTCGCTTTTAACACTTACAAGGGTGCTATGTGTTTGGTAGAATGCTTTTTAAGTAAATAAATGCAATGAAATAATAGTTTTGTTCAATATTAATAAAAACTAAAAACAATTTTTTAATTTAGCAGTTGCACATATTTATTTTAAACAGCACTTTGCTACGTAGCTGAGTTAAAGGTTGTGTATGAGTGTTTTTTGTTAAACATGAACACTAAAACCTATTATTTTTTATGATAAATGTAGATTCAGAACATTTAAGGATGTTGTGTTGAAATAGTTTTATTCCATAATTTTTATGATTATACAGTTTTATTTATTAAAATGTATTTTTTTCAATTTAATAGTTTTATGGCAACTTTAAGTATGTTTTCTGAACAAAACCTCACGGTGGGTGTCATTTTTTATGTTTTTTTTTGAATTTAGTATAAAAAATATTTAACAAAACACTTGTCTCACTTAAAAGACAGATTTTTTTTTATTCCTGTGTAATTAGCTAAATTTTATAAAATATCTCAATCAAAAATCAACAGAAATTCTTGTAATAATATTGAAACTATACAATATTCAATAATCCACCTTTTTGCCTTTTTTTCCCCTTAACATTAAAAATGAAAAAAAATGTAATTTTTTCACACTTTGACATAAGAAATCTGAAAAAGACCCTTAACACAATGAGCGCGAAAACACCCTTTTAACTCCGTTCCCTGCTATTGCGTAATTATTTATAGTAAGTGAATAATTATCCTTAAAATGTGTTCTTTATTGCAGCCAAAAACCTGAAAAAATTTCCATAATATTATTAAAACTATACCCACACCACCTCTTTCACACTCTTGCCCCACTAAAATGAAAGTAATGTATAAATAACTGAATTTTCGGATTCTTCGACTCCAAGAACACTACAAAAGCCCTATAACACCATATATAAGAATCTTTTTTCTCCAGACCTCACCCCTATAACCCCTTACCAGGTGTACAAGTATGAAATGGGGATTTGTTTTCTAAAAAAACATGTTAAATTCGGAAGAATGATAAAAAGTGTTTCATTCAAAGTATGCTCCATCGCTTGTTATACATTTTTCCCATCTTTCGGGCAATTTGTGAATACCACGCCAGTAAAAATCTTCCCCTTTTTTCACATCTTCCTACGAACCAAAGCGCTGCTCAGCAAGAGCGTGACCCATCGATGCAAACAAGTGGTAATCGGAAGGAGCCAAGTCTGGTGAGTAAGCCGCATGGGGTAGAACTTCCAGCTGAGTGCTTCCAACGTGTCGCGAACTGATTTCGCCGTGTGTGATGGAGCATTACCATGAAGAATAACCGGTCAAGTGCAAGTTGAATTTACGCAATTACTGTTCCGTACGTTGATCAGTTTTCAAATAAAAAATTTTGTTACAGAGGTATAAAATGATCAGTGACTTCACAAAACACACCAAAAAGGAGTTTGCAACAAAGTTTGTTTCCAATCTTTACTGAAATCTGATGACCTTGAAAGTTTTGTTTTTTTTTCTATACCAGATAAATTATTAAAGGTAATGCACTCCTGATAATTTTCGTTCAATCTACACCCCGTGGAGAATATTCCAGAATTTTTTCAAAATATTTTGATAAGTACTTTTCGAGGTAAGGCGGGTGGACAGCGATTTTTCGCGGTATTTTTACAATAATACAAAGAAAAGTGTGAATTTTTTTTTTCACTTCCGATATCACCCCCCAAAACTAACCCCTTAAGTCAAAATTTAACTCTCAAAACTACATGGCTCTGATGAGGCCATCAATTTCTATATTATTACCAAATTTCAACTTTCTATGACAAATAGTTTCGGAGAAAACTGGGTGTGACAGACGGACAGACACCGAAGTGATCTTATAAGTGTTCCGTACGGAACACTAAAAATGACTTTGTGTTGCCTCTTTCGGTATTCTGGCCTTTTTCCAAACAGCGAACGGTTGAAATCGGTCAATTGTTGTTGGTAATGTTTCGTATTAACCGTTTCCCCAGGTTTTAATAGCTCAAAATAGACCACGCCCCTCTGGTCCCACCAAACACAGAGCATCGTCTTTCTGCCAAAGCCATTCGGTCTTGCGGTCGAGGTGGATGGTGCGCCTGGGTCTACCCATGATTTTTTGCGCTTGGGATTCTCAAAATAAATCCACTTTTCATCCTCTGTAACTATACGATGCAAAAACGACTTCTTTTTGTACCGAGCGAGCAAAATGTCACACGTATTTTTGCGCTTTTCCATTTGCCTGTCGTTCAACTCATGTTGCACCCATCTACCGGTCTTCTGAATCATTCCCATCTCTCGTAGCCGATTGGAAACAGCTTGTTGACTAACGCCCAATTGATCGGCGAGTTGTTTTTGTGTTTGCGAATCATCTTCGTTCAACAATGCTTGCAATTCCACATCTTCATATTTTTTTGACGGTTTTCCACGTTCCTTGTCTGCAACATCGAAGTCACCACTTTTGAAACGCCGAAACCATCGTTCGCACGTATCTTGCGATGGAGCATGTTCACCATAAGCTTCTCGAACTAATCGGTATGATTCAACAGCAGTTTTCTTCAAATGAAAACAAAAAATTAATGCTGTCTGCGAATGCTCTTTATTCGGTATAAATTTCGACATATTGAACACAACACTATGCACACACTTTTCCATTTTATCACTCGTGCGCGTCTGACACTTGTTGATGACACAACAAAATGGCACAGTGTCAAATCTTTATAGCACAAACTGCATTGGTGAACCATCTGTTGTCTGAAATCCGCATTTCATACCTGTACACCTGGTATATATTTTACTGTAAATAATATGCTTAAAATATGTCCATAAAATCTGTAAATAGTTCAAAATGCTGTTTAAATTACACAATATTAAACAACCCCCTCCTCTTTCAAGCCGTTTCTAGGGAAAAATTGAAAGCAATGAAAAAATAACCTAATTTTTGTTTCTCGACTTAAAAAACCTATAAAAGGATATATAACACAATATATAAGGGTCCCCTCTGATCACCTCCCCCACCCCTTTCATTGCTTATATGTTTTACTATAAATATGTCAATTATATTATATTATTTCAACAAATAGGGGAGCTTAATTAATTTTATGTAGTTCTTATATAACCCAGTCATCAAAGGCAAATTTTGGAGTACAGGTAGTTTTTTGGACTTAGAATACGATAAAACGGTTTGCTGCTCTAAAGAGTTCGCTAAGCCTACAAAATCGAAAATAAAATGAAAAATTCGATTTTTCGCAGGTATCTCCAAAAATAATGTATCGAAAATAGCACCACGTGAAAAAACGGAAAATTTTACAAAAAAATAGTACATATGGGTTTCTTTCGGGAGTTGAGGCCGTATTCTCCAGGTATTAACTTCTTTATGTTTCGTTGACACTGCGGTCAACATTTTCAAAGGCGATGTAGCAGTGGTCGAAGGTTTCTTCTTGGCTGTTCACTGTCAACTGTGTTCGACGATGTAACGCTGTCTGGTTTTGTGTGTTCGGGAATAGGCGTGACCATTTGGACTTTCGGTAAATCAGGCGCCAGCGACATTTCCCTGTTTCTTAACGTTTTTATTTGTCGTAATGCGGGCGTCCAAGTATTGCTGAGGTTAAGCCCTTCGTCTTTTTTATTGAAATTCCGTTTGTGTTTAGTAGTAGCTCGATACGTTGGCTAGAACTTGAGTCTGGTCCAACAGTATTCTGTGATCTTCCTGGGTCAACGTGTGCTTGGCTGCAGCAGATTCGTCTGTATGTCCTAGTCGGTAACTCTTTTTGTGTTCATCTAGCTGTATATTAATGCTACGTTTCGCTGTACCAACATAGACTGAACCACAGCTGCATAAAATTCGATATACGCCTGCAGCAGAAATTGGATCTCTCTAGTCTTTGACCGATCTTAAACATTGCTTTATTGTCCATGTTAGCTTGTATATGTTATTAATATCGCGACGATGTAGCACTTTTCCAATGCGGTCCATTACATTTTCCACAAAAGGCACGACAACTCTTTGGCATCCAGTGTTGTTAACCGCAGTGTCAGCGAAACGTCAGGAAGTTAATACTTGAAAAACACGGCCTCAACTTCCGAAAGAAACCCACATTAATTCAACAGGTCGTGAAAACCTGTATTCTTCAGTACATAGATTATTTTTTTTTTAGTTTTACAAGCGCATGGCATGAAGAAGGCTTTGGGTATCACGGGTTCTTCTTTACATATTTTTCGGCTGTTTCAGTGCAGACGTTTTTAAATTTATGGACGTAGATCCCATGTTTCGATGCAGAAGTAGGACAACACCTTGATTTGGTCTTCGTTATATGTTTATACTCGGGTAAAACATTAACCATATCACTGAATTAACTATAGGTGTTAGGTTTGGTCTTCGGTATATTAGGTTATGTTAGATTTGGAATTCCTGGTTCAAAAGCTTTAAGTTTAGGAAACGTTTATGTGATCAGTTTTCCTCTTTCGATAGGGTTATGTTACATTTGATGATTATTGAGATTTCTTGAAAATTGCGTGACTGAAACTCATTTTATTGCCTAAAATATATTGATAAACCAGTAAAAATCATGATAATTAATCAAAAATCCGCCCAGACAAATCGATAGAAAAATTAAAAGTGAAAATTATAAAAAAAAAATTATCGCGAATATTTGAAAATTACGTGACTAAGACTCATTGCCTAAAAAGGTGTTTTATGGAAAAAAAAAGCAATATATATTGGTAAATTAACACAAATCATGGTAAGTAATCAAACATCCGTCCATACAGATCGATAGAGAAATCAAAAATAAAGAGTATACGAAAAAATTATTAAGATTCCTTGAAAATTGCGTGACTGAGGCTCATTTTATTGCCTAAAAAGGTGTTTTTTGAACAACAGAGCAATGTATATTGATGAATTAGTAGAAATCATGGTAAATAATCAAAAATCCGCTCAGACAGATCGATAGAGAAATCATGAACGAAGATTAAAAAAAAAATGAGATTCCTTGAAAATTGCGACCAAAAAATTGATTTGAGTAAAAATTACGTATTGTCGCCATAGTGCGGCGTCAAACAAGGCCAAGGCGTCTTTATCGGCCAACAAAGTCATTACCACGGTGTCTTGGGATGCACGCGGCATAATCGACATCGATTACCTTGAAAAGGGCGAAACGATTAATGGAGAGTATTATGTCAACTTATTGGATCGTTTCAACCATGCTGTGAAAGAAAAGCGTCCGCATTTGGCGAAGAAAAAAATTCTATTTCATCAAGACAATACACACATGTCATCGCCATGGCAAAATTTTATGAGTTAGGGAATTGCTTCCACATCCATCATATTCGCCAAATTTAGCTCCCAGCGGTTATTTTCTATTTCCGAATATGAAAAAATGGCTCGTCGGAAAAAAATTTGGCTCAAACGATAAGATGATTGCTGAAACAAACGCCTATTTTGAAGGGTTGGAGAAATCGTACTTTTTAGATGGGATACCAAAGATAGAAAAACGTCGGACCAAGTGTATCGAGCTAAAAGGAGACTATGTTGAAAAATAAAATAAATTTTACAGATAGAAATGTTTTATTCTTATCAAGGCTTATCACACAACCCTCGTAACATCCGGTTTTTATGCTTTGTTAGTAATTAAATTTGAATTTCGAAAATAATTTTGCTAATGGTTTTTACATTTGTCTAAAAATCTATACAAAGCAGTATGTTTTATGTTCTGTGCCTATTTTTTAAAAATATTATACGAATGTATATTTTGGTATGTTTCGTTTTCAATTTTTGAAAAATGTGTGAATCTGTGAAAATCCCATTTAGGTTAATTTTCCCAAAACTATTATTAAAATTTAGCTCGATGTCTCAAAAAATAATCTAAGGAATTTTCTGACAATTTTACACACTTATAGTAAATACGAGTACACCGGAAACGAAATATATGTGTACCATATGGGGTGAAAAGTCCTATAATGTTTTTGCCAAAAATCGATTTTATTCTTCAGCATACCAGGTGTACAAGTATGAAATAAGGATTTTTTTCTAAAAAACACATGTTAAATTAGGAAGAATGATAAAAAGTGCTTTATTCAAAATATGCTCCATCGCTTGTTATACATTTTTCCCATCTTTCGGGCAATTTGTGAATACTACGCCAGTAAAAATCTTCCCCTTTTGCTGCGAACCATTCATCGAACCATTTTTTCACATCTTCGTACGAACCAAAGCGCTGCTCAGCAAGTGTGTGACCCATCGATGCAAACAAGTGGTAATCGAAAGGAGCCAAGTCTGGTGAGTAAGCCGCATGGGGTAGAACTTCCCAGCTGAGTGCTTCCAACGTGTCGCGAACTAGTTTTGCCGTATATGATGGAGCATTGTCATGAAGAAAAATGACTTTGTGTTGCCTCTTTCGGTATTCTGGCGTTTTTTCAAGCAGCGAACTGTTCAAATCGGTCAATTGTTGTAGGTAACGTTTAGTATTAACCATTTCTCCAGGTTTTAACAGCTCATAATAGACCACTCCCCTCTGGTCCCACCAAACACAGAGCATGGTCTTTCTGCCAAAGCGATTCGGTCTTGCGGTCGATGTGGATGGTGTGCCTAGGTCTATCCATGATTTTTTGCACTTGGGATTATCAAAATAAATTCGCTTTTCATCCCCTGTAACTATACGATGCAAAAACGACTTCCTTTTTTACCTAGCGAGCAAAATGTCACACGTGTTTTTGCGCTTTTCCATTTGCCTGTCGTTCAACTCATGTGGTACCCATCTACCGGTCTTCTGAATATTTCCCATCTCGCGTAGCCGATTGGAAACAGCTTGTTAACTAACGCCCAATTGCACCACTTTTGAAACGCCAAAACCATCGTTCACACGTATCTTGTGATGGAGCATGTTCACCATAAACTTCTCGAAGTAATCGATATGATTCAACAGCAGTTTTCTTCAAATGAAAACAAAAAATTAATGATCTCCGCGAATGCTCTTTGTTGACACAATAAAATGGCGCAGTGTCAAATCTTTATAGCACAAACTGCATTGGTGCACCATCTGTTGTCTGAAATCTGCATTTCATATTTGTACACCTGGTAGTTTCCTTCAAGGATTCAGTTATTCTGAGTAGGATGTGTAGAGCTCTCTAATATAAGCCTCAGTTTCCGATACGACTTCTTCTTTTAAGGCAAATCTCTTTCTCTGGAGCCACCTTTTCAAATTTAGAAAAAGATAGTAATCGCTTGGAGCCAGATCTGATGAATACGGCGGATGAGGAAACGATTCATTGGTCTGATCTTACGGAGTTGTGAGGTAGTGCATTATCTTGGTCAAACAACACTCAAATGGTCCAATAAACCAATGTCATAGTCTCCGGTGATTGCTCACTCCTTCTCAAAATCAGTACAATTTTACGGGCATCTCAAAAAGCAAAATATGCCTCATGCGTGCTGTTGATATGTTTACGATGTCAGCTATCTCTTCCACTTTCACTTTACGATACTTCAAAACAAGATGGTGGATTTTTTGTGTCTTTTGGAGTCCAGAACGTGGTGCAACATCCATGGTTGTACGACCGCATTAAAGTTCATCAAACCATCGACATATAATTGCTTTAGATGGAGCAGATGTACCATAACACTTCTCAAGCTATTCTTGGATTCTGGCGGTATTTTTTCCCATCAAAAAGCAATGTTTAATCAACTCGTGTAATTCTTTTTGTTCCTTCGCTTTACAAAAATCAAAATTAGCGTTACTCAGACAAAATGTCATCAAAATTTACACGCATCTTCTAAGAGTTGACACTAACTGAAAATCATATGGATTTTTTGTATGTGCTGCCATCTTTCGGAAAGTCTAGGAAGTTTTCACCCCCACGGTAGTAGTGATCAAATTTTTACCATAATTTTTTATACTTATAAGAGGATTTTTTTATGGGTCTAGCACACGTGCTGCAGGGAAGTCCCTAAAGCGCTCCAGGAGCAGCATGTGTGCGGAAAAAGCGGTTCACGTTGTTTTTGAATCGCTGTAAATTGTACTCGGTGGGAAACTCAGCGCTGGGCAAATTATTCCAAAGGGGTGATGTTCTCCATATAAAAGGCTGCTTGAAAAGCGTTGTACGCGGAGTAACAAGCTGAACCTCATACGGATGTGAAGCACCAGCGCGACGTGTATTTCTAACATGCACCGCTTTGGGAGGAATTAAGCGGGCTACATCCTTCGAACACTTTCCATGAAAATACTTGTAGAACAGACTCAACTCGCCAACTGTTCTTCGATGTTCCAGCGAATCAAGGCCGCCGGTCAGTTCCAGGGTCTCCAATCAGACGGACAGCTCTTCTCTAAACAGAATCGAATAAATGCAGTGTATGTTTGGGAGCGGAGCCCCAAACGTGAGAGCAGTATTCCATAGTGGATCGAATTTGAGCTTTGTAAAGAATTAACAGTTGTGGGGTGTAAAGCTTTCTGTTTCGAAATAATATTCCCAACTTTTGAGAAGCTCTCCTTGCTATGCCTGCAACATGTTCATGCCAGGACATATTTGCTCCCAAACTAACGCCCAACAAATTGAGCGACGATGCTAGGGGAATGGAGTGCCCCGACATAACTATATCGGGTTCAGCAAGGTTAACTTTTTTAGAAATATATTTTATTAGAAATATATTAGAAGGATATTGGGGTTAGAAAGGTTACATAGTACATATCATGTTATACGTCCTTTTCAGGTTTTTGTAGATCAATAAATCGGAAAATCTTGTTATTTTTTCATTATTACCAATTTTAACAAATATAGGTTGGTTTCGTTCTTATTTAGCGAGACAGTCGAACTTGATGTTTACTTTAGAATGGTGTGTTTGCAATGAAAGTACTGGGCATATCACTTTAAAGATTGTTTCCATCTTTATCGCTTAACCGTTTTTTTATAAATAGCTGCTTACGTATATTTTTACCTATCTGCAAACCATAAATAACAATTAAACATAGAACGAATAATTTCGTGTTAATACTTTCTGTCAATAAGTAATTCGTTAAAAAACTATAAAAGAAGAGCCGCTAGATACACAGCAAATAAAAAATAATATTTTGCTTTGTAAAACTTCCAAGGACTATTAATAAAGAAAATGATGCGTATTTTTTGTCTTTACAAATACATATTATTGATACACGAATAATCTAAAAAAAATCAACAGTCTGCTTGATACGGGTATTAAAGTATTACTCAGGGATTATAAAATTAAACGAATCCATTTCGGTTTAATTTACACTGGGAACTAAAAAAATTGTGCGTGTTACAAACTATGAAATGTAAGCAAATCTTTTACTGCCTAATTCAATAAAAAGGTTTAACTTTAAAGCTAGTCTAATTTGGCCATTAGGGGTTGAAATAATCCCACCCTTAGTTTGGTATGGCCGTTGTTAAACAAAAGACGTCAATTGTTAGTTTCTTGGATGGGCCGCCAATTATGTCCCTCGCATGTCTTGGGCCAGATGTTGCAAGCCAATGATATAAATATTGCTGATATGACCTTTGTTGATTGTCATTTTTACCATCAGCTTTGGTGTACCAAACGCTGGATCTGGCCTCTATATGGTTTTATAGCTCCAAATCTTACTAATTTGTCCAGTTTTTTTATTACCTTTTATACCCGAATGTCCTTCAATCCAGAGTAGTTCAACCGTATTCATCCCAAAAGATAATTCACTTTTACATTCCATCGGGGTTTTTGAGTTAACCTGACAGCCATCTAAGGCCTTTAGAGAAGCCTGACTGTCTAAGAGAATTCTTGGTTGCAGTGGTCCGGTCTAATATTCTAGTAAACACATGCTTGTATTAAGTGAATTTCTGTCCGGAATATTGTTACATTTGTCCCTAGTGGAATGCTCAAGCTTCACTTGGGCTTTTCCATATATATGCCAGCGCCTACTCTGCTCGAAGTTTTTGATCCGTCTGTGCAATAGACCAGACCTTTGTCAGAGTTTCCATCTCCATCCATATATTTAGACCGCACCCAATTCTATCTGGTTTTTCAAAATTATACGACATTGTCATATGGTCAGATTGCATATCCAAGAATTTATCGTTGTTTCTTAACTCTTGTCTACCCACATTGTACAGATTCTTGTTTCAGTTGTCCACTCGTCCTCGTTCTATAGACGCTATAGATAGCCTCACTTTTTATGTACATATCTAGCAGTATTATTACATAACTGTGGCAAGGATGCTACTTATAGCGACGGGGAACATAAGCAAGTCAATGTCTAAAGCCGATGTAGTTCCGGTTGTCGTTTTCTGCTCTGTTTCCGTCCACCATACTGCATCTCCCTATGTAACCATGAGTATGATGACAATGACGTATAGCCAAAGCATGACTTCCTGCATCTCATTAGACATATTTTGTCTTTATTAGGTTATAGTTTGGATTATTTTGTTTACTTTAGGTTGGCTAACCAAAGTTAAATGAAAACTTGACAATGTCTAAAAATTTTTAAGTGTTTTATTACCAAGAAATAATATTTCCTTGCAGTCGATAGTTTGAAATTACTAATAAATATATTTAAAAACTTCAATAATTAGCTGTAAAATGTACTAAAAGACAAATATTACTATTTGGTTACTTTATGTTAAATTAGTACATAAAGACCAGCATTATAGTACTTTAATTTTATTAATAATATATATTACTTGATAACAACTAATACTAGACATCCCCTAACATGGATCTACATAGGATATTTAACGGTATACTGAACCAATCAGTTAGTTAATATAAAAAGGCTTACAAATTTCATTGATTTTTTTATTATCCTTCTATTAACTTAAGTTTAATAATAAATATCCTATTCTTCTGGTGACTTTATATTCAGAGTAAATAAAAAATTATCAAACGAACACAAGTTCGAATTAAGTTTCCCACAGGGCTCAATCTTGAACCCTACCCTCCTTCTCTTGGCAATCCAGACCATTGAAGAACATATTCCGAGAAATGTAAATAAAGCTTTTTGCAGATGACATTTTAATCTATGCTTCCTCATCTGTTAACTCTTCCATCACCAATACATTGCAATCAGCTTTAAATAGGACTTCAGACTGGTCATCACAATCGGGTTTCACCTTCTCCCGGACCAATTGTTCTACAATCCATTTCTGTAGGAAAAGAGGGTGTCCTAAAACAAACATCCTAAACCTATGCAATACTCCCATTTCAATGAAGAACAACATCTCTATGCTAGGATTGATTTTTGATAACAGACTTTGGAAAAAACACATCGATTACCTTAAGACAAAAACTGTGAGAGATCTAAATATAATGAGGCTGCTATCAAACACCTCATGGGGTGCAAACTTCCCCTCTCTAATAAAGATATATAAATCGATCATCTTGTCTAAAATAAGTTATGGGGATTTTATTTACGACGAGGCGAGTCCCACCAATAAAAGATCTCTCGAAGTAATCCAAAACCAAGCCTTGAGGGAGCTTATCGAACTTCTCCAATTTCAAGTTTGCAATGTATTGCTTCCATGCCCCTCCTTTACTTACAAAGACAGAAATCTTTAATGCGATTTTACATCACGTCATAATTCAGAACCCACATTAAAAGAGCCCTCAATCTACATCAGATACATTTAAAATCATTCAGCCCCAACTCCATACAATCCAGAATAAAGACCTTTCTATCCACTTATGAATCCATCTTCACTTCACCAGATTCATCTAAATTCCCATTACTCCTTCCTTGGACTGCCACCATTCCAAAGACTAAGTACAAAAAAACTCTTCTCAAATAAAGTCATCGTTCTTACAACTTATACATAATAACGGATCCAAATAAAACCTAGGAGTGGGTGCTGCAGTAATTGCACCCAACACTATTCACAAATTTAAACTAAATGCTATTTCTACAGTTTATACATCTGAATTACTGGCCATAAGGGAAGCAATCAAATTAGCATTAAAAACAAAAAATAGTAACATTCTCATCATAACTGATTCCCTTAGTTCCCTGAAACCTATAAATTCATCGAAAACATCCATCCCATTAGTGTTAGATATAATGAATCTCATACACATAAGTAACATCCGGAAGATTAACCTAGCTTTGTTGGGGATCGCTAGTTATATTAACATAAAAGGAATCGATGTAGCAGATACCTATGCCAAATTGGCAATCATCTCTGAAATAATCATAAATACAACCTTATCACCATCAGACCTGAAAAATGTTTTCAAAGATACCTTCAGAAACATATTTCAACTTTCTTGGGACTTGCACGATGACAACAAGCTCTGGGAATCTAAGCCTACAGTATATCCACCATTGCATCTCTCAAGTTTAACAAGAAAAGAGAATACCATATCGAGAAGGATTTCCATAGGATATACGCACCTAACTCAACCTCTCCCAATATGTCAACAATTTCATACAACCCTCACAATAAAACACATTCTTTCCCATGATTATCTGTCCC
Organism: Pachyrhynchus sulphureomaculatus; assembly: GCA_019049505.1. NCBI lineage: Eukaryota > Metazoa > Arthropoda > Insecta > Coleoptera > Curculionidae > Pachyrhynchus > Pachyrhynchus sulphureomaculatus. The sequence goes on from CM032456.1 coordinate 83,483,716, forward strand.
AAAGAACTAAATATAATTTATTGAAACCCTTACTTCAAGTAATAACTCGAAATATAAATTATATAAAAAGCCTAATAGAATTTTTGAAAGAAACAGACCTTTACTCTAAAATATAACAACCCACGAACTGGCGCTATATGATCTTTGTTATCGATGCGCTGCATTTAAACATACATACATACATACATAAAGTGGGACTTAAACCGGCGAAATCTTAGACCTAACTTAAACTCTCAATGTATCCTAAAAAGAAATAGTAGATGGTGCAAACCAAATTTGACACTTGGTACCTTAGCCCTAAGCTTGCCCTAATTTTGAACCTGTGCAAATAGTCCTAAGTCAACTTAAATTTTAATACAGAAAATTTATTAAGTTTGACATATTGTGTGTAAATTGTAAAAACTGTTCTATCTTCAAAACCTTCACTTTAAATTTTTTATAAAAATTTTTATCTAGTGATATTAACGATACAAAACATCGCCTTGTTATAAACATGAGTTAACCAAACAGCTAGAAGGTTTATATCTCAGACTAGCTATAGAACTGCAGACAATCGAATTAAGTTCGATGCTGATTGGTTGATTCCTGAACAAGAAGGACATCAAGAGAATTTCTCGATAGTAATAAGCCAGGGTACCACCTCAGATCGCAATTGTAAAATTTACAACAGACAGAAATATAATCTAAAATTTTATGTTTGGTTTTACCAACCCTATATAGGACTAACTACAAGACCTAGAATCAATTATGGAGCGCCTTGAAATCACTAGCAAAAACTATGGATTGACAATTCATAAAGCGAAAACCAAAGTAATGATTTAACACAAATAAAACACTAATAATATTTTTTAATTTCCACTATATTATTATTTTTCGTGACAATTGTTTCGGCACACGGTGCCTTCTTCGGGCGAATAAGAATTTTATATCAAATGTAATATTGAATACATATCCTTAAATATAGTATTTTTGTTCTACCTGTTTAAAAATCCTCAGTATGCTTAGATAATTATAACTATGTAATAGGGTACCATAATATAAAACCATAATTACACAATATACAATTGGAAAAACCTAAATATTTAATCCTGCTTATTGTTCTAGATACATCTGGTTGGGTTGATTTCTAATTTTTATAAAGGTTTAATAACGGATAGTTGTTGGTTTCAAGTTGTTGATTCAGTAAAATGTTCCTATTTTTATTTTTGTTAATCTCCATGCTTTCTAAGAAATTCAACTTTTTATATTTAGATTCAATATGAAGAATTTTAAAATTTTCGTCAAAATTGGGGTTTTACGTAGCTTCTTCTATGTTCGTTAATTCTTTTTTGAAATGATCTACCTGTATAACCAACGTAGAATTTTGAGCAACAACCGCAATTAAGTTGGTATACTTCCCATTTTGTCATTTTATCACTTTTATTTTTGTTATTTTTCATTAGATTTGAAAGTTTATTATTAGTTTTAAACGCGATGTTTAAACCTCTTTTAGATAATTGTTTGGATACAAAGTTGGTTATTTTTCTTGTATAGTGAGTGTTTTAAAATTATGTTTAAGAGTTTTAATTGTTGGGTATACCATATTAATAACTTGTCTATAAGATTTTTTGTTGACGATTTTATCTATTATATCTGATCGATATCCATTGTTAACCGCTGTCTGTTTTATTATATTTAGTTCTTTAATATAATTCTCTCTTGTCATTGGTATCTGAAGAAGTCTATGAATAAACAAGTTAAACGCAGCCGTTTTGTGTGAGTGAAGATGATTAAAGCTATTATGTATTATCGAGTCTGTATATGATGGTTTATGGAAGATCGTGAAGTCATGTGTATCGTTAATATTTTTAATCGTTAAGTCTAAGAAATTAATTGATTTATGCTGTTCTATTTCCAGAGTAAATTTTATATTTTGATGAATATTCTTTATAAAGTTAAGAAATTGTGTAAATTGTCTATCTGTTTCAGAAAAACAAACTAATATGTCATCTACATACCTATACCAATAGAGAAAATATTTGCTAAAGGGATGTTTATGAATTATAGATTCTAGATCATCCAGATTTCGGCTAACAATGGACTTAAGGGATTCCCCATTATTAAACCTTCTTTTGACATATAAAAAAACATCGTTAAATTCAAAGTAGTTTTGGTTCAAACAAACCGATAGATAATCTAGTATTCTTTGATTATTATCTTTACTTTGTTTTTGTCTAATAAGTTTTCAATTAATTCTATAACTTCATTAGGAGGTATGCTAGGAAAAAGGTTTTATACATCAAAAGATACTAGTTTAGCGTTTTTTGGGATGTGTTTAATATTATTAATTAGATCGTATGAGTTCAGTATATTATAGTTTGCACTAAAATTACAATAATGTTTTAAGATGTCTATCAATCTGTTGGATAATTTAACTGATGAAGCAGTAACAAACGACACAACTGGTCTAATTGGAAAGTTATTTTTATGCAACCTAATTAAAGAATACAATTTAGGGGCTAGAGGGTTCATTAAAATTAAATTTTGTTTTTCAAATTCATTGAAAAGTGTGATATCTTTAATAATGTTTTTAATAAGTTTTTGAAATAATTCTGTGGGATCGTATTTCATAATATGGAATGTTTCTATGGTAAGAAAGTTTAAAGTTTTAGAAATGTAGTTTTCTTTTGTTAAAGCTACTATATATATATATATATATATATATATATATATATATATATATATATATATATATATATATATAAATAGTGTGATATCTTTAATAATGTGTTTAATAAGTTTTTGAAATAATTCTGTGGGATCGTATTTCATAATATGGAATGTTTCTGTGGTAAGAAAGTTTAAAGTTTTAGAAATGTAGTTTTCTTTTGTTAAAGCTACTATATATATATATATATATATATATATATATATATATATATATATATACATATGTATATATATATATATATATATATATATATATAAATATATATATATGTATATATATATATATATATATATATATATATATATATATATATATATTTATATATATATATATATATATATATATATATATATATATATATATATATATATATATTTATATAGCGTTATACAGCGTGTCATAAAGCGTATTTTAATGAAGCTTCTGGCGCTGACGGAATACCTGCCATAGTTCTCAAAAACTGTGCGAGGTCACTAACACCAGTTCTTTGTAGACTTTTCAACCTATCCTATAGAAAGGGAATATTTCCTTCCTGCGGAAAATGTGCCACAATTCAGCCGATACCTAAAAAAGGCAAGAAGACCTTGCTAAATAAGTACCGCACTGCTTTCAATGATATCGAAAGTCATGGAAAAGGTTATCAATCAGCATCTTCTAAAATATCTTGAAGGATTCAACATTATTAGCGATCACCAATATGGCTTTCGTAAACATAGATCAACAGGAGATCTTCTGACTTATGTAACACATGTTTGGAACAACGCAATTGAACACTTTGGCGAATCTCGAGCGGTTGCTCTTGACATATCCAAGGCATTCGACCGTGTTTGGCACGATGGACTGTTGGCTAAGCTATACTCCTATGGTATGTCTGAAAAGTTCTGTTTGTGGCTCTCATGTTTCCTCAGAGAGCGTTCTTTACGAGTGGCGGTCAACGGATTTCACTATCAACAATGGTGTGCCCCAAGGCTCCATACTGTCTCCTACTCTCTTTCTCATTTACATTAACGATCTGCTGGAAAAGACCGGGAATCTAATCTACACCTTTGCAGATGACAGTACGCTTATCTCTTCATTCATTTTAAACGCTCGGACATCGGCTAGTCAGGCGAATATCCGTAGACAGCAGGAGGTCGTTCAGTTTAACAAAGACCTGGAAGAAATTCTATCTTGGGGTGACAGTAACCAAGTGGAATTTAACGCTACAAAAACCCAGGCGGCAGTTCTTTCTAAAAAAGTTAACGTTGCTGAACCCGACATAGTTATGTCGGGGCACTCCATTACCCTAGTATCGTCACTCAATTTGTTGGGCGTTAGTTTGGGAGCAAATATGTCCTGGCAAGAACATGTGGCAGCCATAGCAAGGGGAGTTGGGAATATTATTTCAAGCCAGAAAGCTTTACACTCCACAACAACTGTTAATTTTTTACAATGCTCAAATTCGACCAACTGTGGAATACTGCTGCCATGTTTGGGGCTCCGCTCCCAAACATACACTGCATTTGTTGGATTTTGTTCAGAGAAAAGCTGTTCGTCTGATTGGAGAGCCGTAACTGACCGGAGGCCTTGATTTGTTAGAACATCGAAGAACGGTTGGCGACTTGAGTCTGTTCTACAAGAATTTTCATGGAAAGAGTTCGAAGGATGTAGCCCGCTTAATTCCTCCCAGAGCGGTGCATGTTAAAAATACATGTCGTTCTAATACTTAACATCCGTATGAGATTCAGCTTGTTACTCCACGTACAACGCTTTTCAAGCTGTCTTTTATATGGAGAACATCATCCCTTTGGAATAATTTGCCCAGGGCTGTGTTTCCCACCGAGTACGATTTACAGCGATTCAAGAACAACGTGAATCGCTTTTTTCCGCACACATGCCGCTCCTGGAGCGCTTTAGGGACTTTCCTGCAGCACGTGTGCTAGACCCATAAAAAAAAAGGATTATATATATATATATATATATATGTATAATTTCTGAGATTATCAAAGATTTAGAGATTAATTAAAACTAAAATTCCCTTAACCAATTAAGGATAAATATTTTACTTTTATGGTACAAAGTAAATGATAATCCGCCATCTATATCAAACCTGAATAACCATATAAGCGGTTTTAATGGCTGAAAAAATACTCTATATTAATCAATAACAGTACAATAAACCTGCGGGTGAAAGTAAACTGCATAAAAATTGGATTATACATTCTAGAGTTATTATGTACATATGTTCATACACCCATATACACAGAAAGACGTTGAATCCCTATATATTATAAAACGCAACGTTTCTCTGTCTGTCTGTCCGTTAGTGCGCTTATCACTCGAGAATCACTTATCCGATTTACACATTTTTTTTCTAATTCATACATATGTTCTCTGGCCAGGTTTTAGTATATATTTGTTACGTTAGGTAACATAAGGAATAAGCAGTGACGATAATAGTGAATCAAGTTGGAAAAATGTTAAACAATAATTCTATAGTCCACGCGAGTGGAGCCGCGGGCACAGCTAGTTTTATATATAAAAATACTAGCATGTGCCCGAAGCTCCGCCGTCTTGGAGTCACATTGACATAGCCAAAGTAATAAAAGATATAAAAAAGAGCCAAAGTTGACTTTATCTAGTACTGTGCTCCTGGCCCTTTTACAATATACTTATTTACATTAAGAGTTGCACAATTCCGATTTTATCGACTGTGGCCTTTACCAATTTTAGTCAAATAGAGTAAAAAAATTGGTCAGATCATATACCTATACTTAAAAGAAAACTACATGAACATTGGATTATTCGTTTTCGAGTTATAGCCGGCACACATATATACATACCTTCAGCCATGTACACGTACAGATATGCGGTAAACCTTATACGTATAAAGATCAAAACATTAGTAATTTCATAGTGTTTAAAGTGTATGGTTAAAGTTCAATCATTTTTTAGTTAATTAGAAAAAAATAATTTTCTTCTTTATAGCTGCGGAATTATAGTCTTTGAAAAATACTCGTAGCCCGTCAGCAACTAGAATATTAATTAAATTAAAAGATATTTAATTGGTTTAATTAATACAAAATCCTTATTAAAAATAATTTGTATAAAAGCGGAGTGACGCAAATGATAAACTTGTTTTTAAGTTAATAATTAAAAAATGTTTTTTGATATATTATACCGTAAGTAGAATAAGTGCATAAGTTCCGAAAAAATTGTAATAAAATTATCTGTCAAGGAATACATAAAGAAAATAGCTGTTTTAGGAGGAACCAGGTCAGCAATTCATCAAAAATTGTGTTAAAACAAAGAAGAGACCATCTAACTATTCATCCATCCTCAATCCAACGTATTTATAGACATAAGATTTTTAGGAAGTACCAACCTTCAAACGATATGTGTCAAAATTTCATGAATTTCGGCGATTAGTTTACAAGTTACAGTAGTTTTAGTGACGCTTCTTTTGATATTTTCATAACGACGGAAAAAATTGAATTTCGTGTGTTGATTAAAAACTATTTTTTGACGGGAAAAAATACCGTTCAAGCAAAGCAATGTGTTACGGAGACTTTGCTCCTGGAAAATCACTCATCATTTTCTGGTATGCTGAATTTAAACGCGGCCGTACAGGCACAAATGATGCTGAACGCTCTGGACGTCCAAATGAGGTTGTTACACTAGAAAACATCAAAAAAATCCACAAAATTTTTTTGGATGACCGTAAAGTGAAATTGCGTGAGATAGCTGACACCCTAAAGGTATCAAAAGAACGTGTTGGTCATATTTTGCATAAACATTTGGCCATAAGTAAGCTCTGTTCGTAATGGGTACTGCGTTTGCTCATAGTGGACCAAAAACAACAACATGATTCTGAGCGCTGTTTAAGCCTGTTTAAGCGCAATAAAAAGGATTTTTTTATGCGACATGTAATAATGGATGAAACATGGATCCACTACTACCCACCGGAATCAAATCGGTAGTCAGCTGAGTGGACAGCAGCCAGTGAAAGCCGCCCAAAGCGACCAAAGACACAACAGTCTCCTGGGAAGGTTTTGGCCTCTGTAGATTGGAATGTGCATGGAATAATTTTCATCGACTATACTGAGAAGGGAAAAATCATCAACAGCGAATATTATATAAAGTTATTAGTGCATTTGAAGGCAGAAATTGCAAATAAATGGTCCCAAATGAACAAGAAAAAAGTGCTCTTTCATCAAAATAATGCACCGGGTCACAAGTCAATGGTTACGATGGCAAAATTGCATGAATTGAAGTTTGAATTGCTTCCTAATCTACCGTATTCTCCAGATTTGGCTCCCAGAGACTATTATCTATTAGCAGACCTCAAAAAAATTGTCGCGAGAAAGAGATTTGTCTCCAATGAAGAAGTTATCGCCGAGACTGAGGCCTATTTTGCTGGCAAGGACAAATCCTTCTAAAAAAAAGGTAAAGAAATATTAGAAAAGTGTTAGACTGATTGTATCGCCCTTGAAGGAGACTGTATTGATGAATAAAGTCGAAAAAAAAATTGTTTTAAGGAGCTAGACCAAAAACTTTTCAGCCTACGTGTTATAGTGATGAAATTGCCATAAATATCATGACTTAGCCTGGATTTATAACTCTTTTATAAAGTTTCTGATAGTGTTCTGCCACTTTAATCGATTGTCTGTGGCCTTTACCGCGTGTTCCACGTTAGAACGCAAAAGGCTTTCTACGGTATCGAGCCAGACATGGCTCCTCTCCTGCCCTCAGGCTTTTCCTGGATAATCAATTTTTCCATGTTCTTGCTTCTAGTCAAATGACCAAAGAACCGCAATATTCCTGCAACCAATGTAGTTAGTAGCCGTTGGATGGGCTTAATTTCGTTCAGAATGAGCACGTTAGTTTGATGTTCAGTCCAGGTGACATTCAATATTTTACGCCAGCAGAACAATGCAAACGCATCTATTCATTTTCAGTCTGCTATTCGAACTGTCCAACTTTCAGACGCTTATTTAAATATAGAGAACACCAGGGTTTAGACTGATATCTTTACTCTTCCAAATTTTCGATAGATTTATCATTGCTGTTCTCCCTAATTGTATTCTTCTGTGAATTTCATCTTCATTCTGCCCAGTATTGTTAACTAGTGCTCCCAGATACATAATCCTGTCTACAACGAGTATATCAAAATAAGAGACATGTTCGATATTTGGTTGGTTGTCGTTTACCCTGTCGACTATTATTACTTTAATTTTGTTTGTGTTGATCTCGAGTCTATATTCTGCGCTGCAAGCTGTGAATCAGCGACACCAACTCATCCTCATTCCTGACAATTAGGAGAGTATCATCAGCAAAACGGAGGTTATTTATACTAACGTCACCCAGCTTCACTCCACTAGATCAGTTCTCCAGAACACGCATCATTAAATGTTTACTGTAGATATTGAAAAGTTGAGGCGACTGCACACGTCCCTGCCTAACTCCTCTCCTAACTTCACAAATAGACGATAGAAACCCCTCGATTTTAACTGAGGCAGAACTATCAACATATAATTTTTGTAACATCCTAACGATGTGACTAAAAACTCCCATCTTATTATTATATCGATATATATATATGGATATATATATATATATATATATATATATATATATATATATATATATATATATATATATATATACATATACATATATATATATACATATACATATATATATATATATATATATATATATATATATATATATATATATATATTCAACTAGGGCAGGTTCAAGGGGCGATGATACATATGAATACAAAGGGCGTTTCTCTATATATAATACAAAAAAACCCCTACTCCCAGTGAAATTCTAAAAGCTTACACTTAATTCAAAAATCGTCGAGGGAGAGAGCAAATACTTCAGAAAAAAGAACACCTTACAAAAAAAGTTCCTTTTCCAAGGAGTATATTTTCTATATCCTTAAAAGCAGGGGGACGCAAATTCCCCCCTCCGCCACATGAAACATTTTTGTGAAATGTTTTTATGTTACTTTCCTATTTTAATATTCTTCCTTAGTGACTGGCAGTTATTATGTAAAATTTAAAAATGTAAAAGACAAATTTCAAGTATTTTATGAAATTTTATTTTTCTCAAAAAAAATGACAGACAGAAGAGTTAAAATACAATAAGTACATATTTTTGATCTAATACTACAGTCTATCAACAGTATTTTTAATACCAGTATTTAAAAAAAAATGAAGCCTTACCGGAACACAATTATTTACCACACATGCTCAAAATATTGTAAAAAGTCAAAAAACTTGTAATAACTTTAAAAATATGTACAAATTCTTAAAACAACACCTACTTTGCTTAAAACTACAATGTAGCAAAAGTTTACAAAAGTTTACAACTTTTAAAAATTACGAGGAGCCGGCTCGATGGACCAATTAATGTAACGAGTTTAGAGACGTCGCGACGGCAGCGGCGGTAGATACGCAACTGTTTTGCGGCCGCCGCCAACTTGTTTCTATATGAAGTTTTGAAGGCCCGAATACAGGTTCAGGCGCATCTCAAATAAGCTCCTGAAATGAATATTGATAATATCATTATTAAAAAGAGAAAAAGTAAATTGAATATTAAATTTGCGGTATTTCCAGCATCTTTAAAAGACTACAAGTCCTTATAAAAATGACTCATTGTCAAACTTGACAAATATTGAATTGTCTCATATAGGTAGACACTATGTATAACTTTTAAAACTTATTGGTGATACAACCAAGCTATATATGACATCTATAGCTTGTTTTTATTATAGCAGTAGCAAGGAGAACAGTGGGAGTGTCTCTCCATCCAGAAAATTAATTATTTTTGATTGAATTGAAACTTTTGTTAAAACAGGTAAGTTTTGGGCTCTAGCATCTAGGAGTATTTTAGTATATAAGGCTATTAAGATACAAATCTATGCAGCAATTTGCAAAATTTATGTTTTAAACTTAAGTAAAACGTGATATATATATATATATATATATATATATATATATATATATATATATATATATATATATATATATATATAAATATATATATATATATATATATATATATATATATATATATATATATATATATAAATACATACATATATATATATATATATATATATATATATATATATATATATATATATATATATATATATATATATATATATATATACATATAACATTTCTGTTAAATGTTTTTTATGTTACTTTCCTATTTTAATATTCTTCCTTAGTGACTGGCTATTATGTAAAATTTTAAAATGTAAAAAGAAAAATTTCAAGTATTTTTTGAAATTTTATTTTTCTGTGCAGCAATTTGCCAAATTTATGTTTTAAACTTAAGTAAAACGTGATAAGGATCAGAAAACTGACACATTTGCGCTGGCGTTCAAGTGCAAACTAGTTTTTTGAATTATTTCTCCCAGTAGTCAGAAAACAATATAATATTTCTAATTATGATCAAAGCAAAAGAAATTTACCGCAATTAAACTACTAAGATAAAAAGAAAATAAAGAAATATTTAAAAAAAATACGATCTTAATTTTTTTGTGTAGATGCTCAAAATTCTAGACCTTTTTGCTCTTTGAACTTCTTCGATGTTCTGTCAATTAACCGGGATTTCCATGATTCCATACCACTTTATTCAAATTTTCTGCCATCTTAACGGTCACCTGACATATGTCAAAATTAATTTTTATTTCATCGGACGTGCAAAACTGATTAGTAGTATGTATATATACAGGGTGTCCCAAAAACCAACGTATTCCCTTCGAGGGTTGATAAGCCAGCTCATGACTCACCGGAATATGTAAATATTAGTGAAAAATCATTAGATTTGGTTTTTTTTAGTTTTTACTCATGATACTTAAAAAAATGTTTTTCCCACAGGCTTAGCTTATTTTGAACTGTAATCTACGGCAGAGTTATTCAGGATTACGTAACAATAATTGGAATCTTAGAATACGGAAATTTATAGTTGTGAATCTCGATAAATTGAGCTAAGGTGTAGATTTTCACTAAATTCATAAAAGTGTCAATATTTCGAAATCAAACGATTTTTCAAAAAGATCATATTTACATATTCCGCTGAGTTATGAGATGTCCGATCAGCCCTCGAAGGGACTACGTTGGTTTTTAGGACACCCGGTACCCAGAAAATAAGATTGCACTACAATTACGAGTTTAAGAAAAAACTTTACAGTTACAGACCTTGAGATCTAGTTTGTTAGACAAATATCCTTTTTCAATATTATTCAGCTGAGTCAGCAGAAAGTAGCAGTCAATCATAAAGGAGATGCTGGCGTATATCTTCAGATCGTCAACAAACAATAAGGTATTAAAATCAATACTCAGACTGAAGTCATTTATATGTAAAGTGGATAAAATGGACTCCAGATTAGAGCCCCGGCAACGCTTGATCTTCAAATCAATTTATCTGATCTTAAACCTTCATAATAAACAAAATTAAGAGCTTCTAATTGAAAAGTGGAAAGTCTTATCTAGCTCATAGATACTTAACAAAATTAATGGTCAATGGTACCAAAAGCCTTTGAAAGGTGAAGTGAAAGTTGCATGAACTAGTTTTCTTTGATTTATAGATTCACAAATATTTTACTTAATTATAACCAGTTTTAAAATCGCGGATCCTTTCTTCAGGAACTCATGCTGCAAAATGGAACTAGAGCTTTAATTTATGATAGGTTACAATTATACACAGACTTTTGTCAAGATCCATAGAAATATTGGCGATTTATTAACCGTATCTATAACCTTTAAGAATGGCACAATTACTTGAGTAAAAGTCTCTATAAAATTTAGAATTAGATCGTGGCCATCCGTCATTTTATTTAGCATCTTATACAAACAATTAAAGTTTCTAGTTAATTATCAGTTAATTTGAGAATATTAGTAACACACATTACTAAAATATTGAACGAAACCAATGACAATTGACTGGGCAAGAGCACTTATCGATTTATATGTCTATGAAATTCTTCACAATGCGTGTTCAATTTACATTTGATTAGCTTCATTCAATTATAAAATTATTTTCTGTTTTTTTTTTTCACGTTTACTGTTATCCACACCATCCTCCTTCAAACTTTCGATACAAATTAATTACTGTGTAACCATTTTAAAATAGCTATCGAGAACGTTTAATTGGTAAACTTTTATTAGAGTATCCAACCGAAATTTATTAGATGGAAAACTTTATGGTTTGATAACTTTCTCAGAATAATAAGAATTAGTAAAAAACTTAGCGATAATTGCTCATTGAAATATTAAATTCTTGATAAAGAAAAAATCAATATTAATTCAACGAAATCTTAAAGAACTTATAGAACTAGAAAGAGACCACGAGAAGAGATAATGGCAAACATCTGCCTGAATATATCCATTTATGAGCTGGAGGAAACAACCCGAACATGGCTATATCACTGGTATTAACACATATAAAAAACATTTATAAATATATCATACCTATAATACATTGAGACAATTGTCAATAACCATAAAGTATTGGAATGCAGTACCATTGTTTTATGACCTAACAGAAAACAAAGGTTCAAAAACTAAGAAAGACCCGAATAAAAAATTGACCATGTGAGAGTAATATGCTTAATACAAAGAGAAGAGAGTGGACATATGAGAAAGACTGATGAATATAGGTTAAAACTTACTAGTACCCTCTTTCCTCTTAAAAGCATACATCGATATAATATAGCAGCATTAATGTACTCGTTTAAGAAAAATAACACCAATAATATGAATAAACAACAGCAACTACAACATATACAAAATTTTGCAAATTTTCATTGCAAATCACATGTTTTTATAAAACTTAAAGCCTTCAAAAACAACTTTTAAGGCTTTAAGTATGGAGAAATATTTTCATGACTTAACCATACATAAAACTGCATTTGAAGTCTTAAGTGACCCCTGGTATTTAAAGATTATGAAAAGGCTTTTGATAGTATCGCTAGCTGGGTCGTCGCAAAAGCCTTGTATAAGAGCAGAATAGATTATAAGTATATAAGAACAATTTACAACAAGGCTCAAATGATAGTGAAAACGATAGTAAAACAAATCTAATACCTATCAAATGCGGAGTAAGACGGAGATTCCGTAAGTACAAAATTATTTATAGCACCACTAACCTGAACTAACCTGAACTAACCATATTATATATATTTTTTTTACAGGGAGAAATCCGTCTTATGGATTTCTGGAGAAGTCTGCGTCACCATAAGGGTGCCCCAAAGTGCTCCAGGTACCTGGACCTGGAGAGTTGGCATACCCACTAAAACTCCTTGTGAGCTAGGAAAACCCTATACTCCTTTTACATTTCTGGTTTGTTAATGTCTAGGTATTTGATGTATTCTAACTCTAAGGTTAATTTTCTGATGTGTAGAACTAACCTACCTTAACCCAACTTAATGCTAACTTAACCTAATTCCCCAATTTCAGGGGGGTGTGATGTTATAATTGTGTTAGTGGTGTGTGTTGTTTAGACTTTTAAAACTGAAGGAGTAGCTCAACTAAAACTACGGCTTTAAGTAAGTCAAAGGTAGTCCGGTATGGAGGCTTACATCTCTTTTTCGAAGAAATACCCTTCCAACGGCAAGCCTTGGTTTGACCGAAAATGCAAAGAAGCTGTTGCATCTAAACATCTTGCATACCGACAATGGCGTGAAAATCCTAACACCATAAATCGTAACACCTTTGTTCGTGCCAGGAACAGATACAAAGAAATTATCGACGAAACCAAGGAGGCACACAATCAACGGATTAAAAACAAACTTCTTGCTTCTCCCAACAATTCCAGGTCCTTTTGGTCAGTTGCTAAGGCAGTTAGTCAAAATTTCACCAAATCCACCATACCACCACTTACACGGCCAGATAATTCTATTGCAACGACACCTGTTGAGAAGGCGAACTTGTTGGCTGAACTCTTTGCTTCACATTCTACTATAGATTTCCAGGGAAAAAAACCACCTAATATTCCCATAGTGAAGTCAAGGATGCCCGATATTGTCTTCAGACAACGTATCATAAAACGTATTTTGATGAAGCTAGACACAAAAAGGCTTCTGGCGCTGACGGAATACCTGCCATAGTTCTCAAAAACTGTGCGAGGGAACTAACACCAGTTTTGTGTAAACTTTTCAACTTATCCTACAGAAAGTGAATATTTCCTTCCTGCTGGAAATGGGCCACAGTTCAGCCAATACCTAAAAAAAGCAAGAAGACCTTGCCAAATAACTACCGACTATCGCACTGCTTTCAATAATGTCGAAAGTCATGGAAAAGGCTATCAATCAGCATCTTCTAAAATATCTTAAAGGATTCAACATTATTAGCGATCACCAATATGGCTTTCGTAAAAATAGATCAACAGGAGATCTTCTGACTTATGTTACACATGTTTGGAACAACGCAATTGAACACTTTGGCGAATCTCGAGCTGTTGCTCTTGACATATCCAAGGCATTCGACCGTGTTTGGCACGATGGGCTGTTGGCTAAGCTACGTTCTTATGGTATGTCTGAAAAGTTCTGTTTGTGGCTCTCATGTTTCCTCAGAAAGCGTTCTTTACGAGTGGCAGTCGACGGATTTCTTTCTAACACCTTCACTATCAACGCCGGTGTACCCCAAGGCTCCATACTGTCTCCTACTCTCTTTCTCATTGGAGAACATCATCCCTTTGGAATGATTTGCCTAGGACTGTGTTTCCCACCGAGTACAATTTACAACGATTCAAGAACAACGTGAATCGCTTTCTCCGCACACATGTCGCTCCTGTAGCGCTTTAGGGACTGCCCTGTAGTACGTGTGCTAGACCCATAAAAAAAAAACTTACTACTACGGCTCAGGAGCGGGTACAGCTTCCCCAGAAGCTGATTTGCCTTACGCACGACCATAGGCACTTGGTCCTTTCATACAAGACGTTTGTCGTACAAAAGGCCCAGGTACTTGATGTTGTTGGCCCATCTGAGCCTAGTTCCCTTCAGTGAGAGTTGTGGAGGTGCTGTACGGGTGCCTTTTTCGAAGATTATGGCCGGGGTCTTGGCTGGATTGACCTTAATCCTCCTACCTACCGATAAGTACTTTGGTTAATTATATTCCAATAACTGCGAAAATCCCAAGTAATTTTATTGTACCTATTATCATTAAGCTTTATACCACTGAAGATTTCTAGTTCTTAAGAATTGTTAATTGTACTCGTTTAGGCCTTTATCACACAAATAAGATTTTTAGTTTCATCATTCACTCATTAAAATAAATTTAGCAATGCGTAGATTTATATAGCTTATTGTAAAGTTTAAAAGGAATGTAATAAAATATTTTTTAGAAAAATGTCGCACTGTTGTATAGAGATAGAAAATAATGGTAATTAAAACTAAAAATGCAAATAATTGGTAGAGAAATTTCGGTTTATGACATTTTAATGTTTATAACCCATGTTATGTGCTATCAGCTCCAAACAAACGGACTTTAAGTATTGAAATTATAAAGTGCAAAACATACTAAATACAGAGAGAGACCTATTCTTTACAGGTTTCTCTATCGGTTACTTGACCAGTACTAATCCACCATTGGTGATTGGTACCTTCCGCTCGAGTAAATTTTATAACTTTTGTGTAAACACTTTAGTTTATAATCTTACGTGTAGTCAATCTTCACTGCCGTAATTAGTGAAACACTAGTCTTGTGCAAAAATAAGATGTTTTGTGTAGTGGTGCTACTTGTTGCGTAGTATTAGTCGGTACACATATTTCTGTGGATAAGGAATTGTGTGCTTCTTTCAGAGCAGTTTACATCGCATCCACTGGATTTAGATAATTATCTGTTTTTTATGTTTTTCCTAAAAAGTACTTACCGCCTCTCATTAATGTTTCTACCTACATGTGATATTTTACTAACATGTTGCCTTGCGGCAAATAAACAAGATACCAGTTCATTAAAGCTGTTTAATTTGAGATAACGCAGATATAAGTAAAGGGTTTTATTTAATGCAATTATTGTTGCTCTTTCTGATAATAAATAAAATTAAAATAAATATTAGTGTAGCTTTTAGCTAGTTTATTAGTATGATAAATATTTTCTGAAATGAGATACACCGTCAGTTGGTAGTCGCTATTTTTACCAACAGAGGAGTAATTTTAAAATCAATAAATATATATTAATAACATTTTCAAGAACTACAAAAAAAAATACTTTAACCGAGATTTAAATCCGAGACCCTTAGCTTTCTAGACGATTTTATCAAGCAATTGTGAGCGACTATGATAGCGTAGTCTTTAGATCAACCCTGTATATGTATGACCGAGTGCAAGTCGTTCTTTTGCTTTAAGATTATTAATTAAATAATGTAATCCAGATTTATGATTTTAATTTTTATTGATCATGAATAAATTTTTATTGATCATAAATTATGATTTAAGTTTTAACGGTGCTAAGAAAGACCAATAAAAGATTCTATTTGAAAATCCAGAAAAAGAAAGTTTAACTAACGTCGTTCTTACTGTTAATTGGACTTAGTATCTGGATAGCTATTCACCATGGAAAAGCTTGGCTTTCCATCCGACATTTTTTTTCCTTATTCTTTGACCTAGCCGCCGCACAGTGGGTCAGAAATCTGATTTTTCGTTCAAAATTGTCTAAGGCCCTCAAGTATCAACGAAATCAGACAATTTTTTTTTAAATACTTATAAGTGAATTCCGGACAAATGTGAAGAAGCCGATTTGCAAAATAGAACCTCAAAATTTTTTAAAATTGCAAGAAGCAGCACGAAACCGGGAGGTGAAATTTCGAAGTTCAAGTGATTTTAAGTTTACGTATCAAAACTAGTTCATCGGGGGTTTGTGGGGTCGCCGAACCCATTTTCAGAATCGTTTTGATCATATGCATCTTTTTAAGAGGTGAAAATGGGAGTTGGAAGGGAAGAAATTACGATATCCACCTGAATTAGAGTTTCGCGTTCAAAACTAGTTACTCGGGGGTTTCTAGGATCGCTGACTGTATTTTCAGAATCATTTTGATTATATGCACCCCTTTGAGTGGCGAAAATGGGGGTTGGAGGGGGAGTTTCGCGTTCAAAACTGGTTCCTAGGGGGTTTCTGGGGTCGCTGAATTTATTTTCTAACCCCTATTTTCACCCCTCAAAAGGGTACACATGATCAAAACGATCCCGAAAATAGATTCAGCGAACCCAGAAACCCCCGAGGAACCAGTTTTGAACGCGAAACTCTAATTCGGGTGAATACCATAATTTCTCCCCCTCCAACCCCCATTTTCATACCTGCATATGATAAAAATGACCCCGAAAATAGATTCAGCGATCCCAGAAACCCCCCGATGAATCAGTTTTAAAAGCGTAAAATCACCAGAACTCCGAAATTTCACCTCCCGGTTTCGTGCTGCTTTTTGCAATTTTAAAAAATTTTGAGGTTACATTTTGCAAATCGGCTTCCTTATGTTTGTCCGGAATTTGCTTACGAGTATTTAAAAAAAAAATTGTCTGATTTCGTTAATAATTGATGGCTCTAGACAAATTTGAAGGAAAAATTAGATTCCTGGCCCACAGTGCGCCGGGACACCCTGGCGCGTCCTCACTAAAGACAAGTTCGTATCAGTAAAACTAATTCCTTTTTCTCGCTCTTAGACTGAAGGTTTTGGCGGTTTAGATTAGATGGCGTTGAGCTCTATAAGCTACTAATATATTGCTTTTTCTTAAATGTTCTTATTTAGAATTCCACATTTTTTACAAGTAAAGCAAATAAGTCAAGTATGTATCTTTACCATATAATCCAAAATGGAAAACTCGAGAAGGTATTTAATAAGGTAGTCCTCACCTTAGACTATAAGTCATCAGACAATTTGAGGAATATCTTAGGAAATCACAAAGACAGGATTCTTAATTGTGAGAAAAGTGGCATTTATGAAATGAGTTGTAATGATTGCGACAAAAGGTAAGTTGGGCAAACTAAAAGGTCAATTAAAACACGATTTAAAGAACACTTAGCCATTTAAAATATGGTAGAACAGAAAAGTCTAGCATTGCCGAACATGCCCTTGAAGCTGATCATACTGTAACATTAGATGATCTAATATTAACTAAAAATGTATCTGATAGGAGATTGTTGAATGCATACGAAAGTATGGAAATTATAAAATGTAAAAGTAGTTTAAATAAAGACAGAGGGCCTATTCCTCTTAGTCCCCTCTACGGTTTACTTGACCGGAACTGATGGCCTCGCCTATGCCATTAGTTCCACCTGAGTAAATCAGGTCTTAGGCTAAGTATAAATAGGGTAGAGTTGTAGTTTAGCTTTAGTCAATCATCACTCCTGGTGAGGCTAACATGGTTAGCGAAACGCGCCTCGCGCGATCTTAAATGTGCTGTTGTTTTGTTTGTATTGCTGTTGCCTCTTTACTTAGACTATTTATAGCATGACATGTCCTAGTTTAGTAATTAAAATACAGAACGACCAGGTTATCCATTATTCTCGGACTTCCGTACTTTTAATGAAAAAGCAAAACTTACTGTCAGCCTTCGTCCGATAAGCTACTGTCTATTTTTTGTTGCTTATTTTTTACGGACGCTTAAGCCATATTTCTTTTAAAAGTTGTAACATTGCAAACTCCAGTTACAGAGTAAATTTTATGTTTAAAATAATAACAAAACACCTCTATTCTACTTCGAAAGAATATTATAAAAAAACTTTTACTAAAAAAAAGCGAGTTATGTATAACACACGGAACAGAGTCATTTAGAACATAATATATCAAACCGCAGAGAAACGTAAGAGCAGACTTGAGATATAAATTAACTGTTCGAGAAAATGTAATTAAAGCCCTTTTTTTTTGTTTTATTAGTATCAGAAGATTAAAGACACATATACTGAAGAATTTATTGTCCTGTAGAATACAAGGAACAGTATCATTTGTAATATAATAATTAACCTGCCGGGTTCAACATACTTTTTTTTTAAAAAAACAATTATTAAAATCAAAGATAATTATAGGCAACAAGTACTAAAAACATAAAATATGGACCAAAATTATCAATTTGTGTATGATATACACACCTATTTATTACGGGGTTTTTTAAAAATTTGACCCTAAGTTTTTGACAAACACAGCATATAATTAAAATTATTTTTATTTCATACCATTTAAGTTTTTCAAAAACAATAAAAAAATTTGATACAAATAGTTTTACTGGTTTTCAAAATATTCGCCTTTAAGATTTATATACTTTTGCATGCGTTAGAACCAATTCTCAAAATATTTTTTCCACTGTAAAGTTAGTACCTCAAAAACATGGTTTTGGAAGGATTAAGCAGCTTCTTGAGATGATGAAAATGGCTTTCCACGCATTTGTTTTTTATTCAGGAACAAAACGAAATCGTTAGGAAATAAATCAAGTGAATATAGGCAATGGGACATTAGTTCGATGTTTTTCTGCGTCAAATAATCAATTGCTTGACATGCTATGTGAGACCTGGCATTGTCATGATGAAGAATGATGCGACGTTTTCGGTTGTTTTTCCTAATTTCAACGATGACTTCTGGCAAACAAATTGCTGTATACCAGTCAGCATTAACGGTTTCTCAAGCAATGGTTTCAGCTTCTCTAGCATCCCTTAAGAAATATACGATCATTTTCTTGGAAGTGCTTCGCGGACGAACCATTTTTGTTGAATTCGGTTCATCTTGGAGTACTCAAACAATTGATTGTTGCTTAGTTTCCAGTTAATACGAATATATTTAAGTTTTATCACCTGTTACAAGTTGTATACGGATCGGTTGAATTTTTTGAGCATTTCCTTACACCGATTGATACGAGCCTGTTTTTGGGTTTCGGTCAACTTATGCGGAATCCATCGGGAGCAGATCTTTTTCACAGCTAAATGCTCATGCAAAATCGAATGTACTGAAGTCTTCGATATGCTTAAGGATGCCTCTATCTCACTGTAAGCCACATGCCAATCCTCTTTAATCATGTTGCGCACAGCATCGATGTTTTTTGGAACAATACTGATTTTGGTCGACCTTCACGAAATTCATCGCTGACGGAAGCACGACCATGATGAGATTCTGCCAACCAATTGTAAACAATCTTTTCTGATGGTGATTCATTACCAAAAGTTGAACGAAGCGATTCGAGGCATTGTTGCTGAGTTAGGCCTTTACTAAAATCGTAAAAAATCATCCACGTGAAATTTCCATTTGTTCACAAAACTGTTTTTTTTAATGCTCGCTGTAAACGAACTATGCCAATTTCTAAGCTGCCACCGTTTTAACAATAACAAATGTCAAATAGTAATGTTACATCTCAATAGCTCCATCTAGTGATCGTTTGTAAAAACTTAAAAGGCAGCCCTCATATATTTTCAAGAATCTTACAACTTTTAACTACACTTACCAAAAGGAAGTATGTATTCGTGACAAAATCGTACAATATTTTCGAATTTCTTCACGTTTCAGGGTCTCTAGATCACGAAAAACTCAATCCGTCAATATGTCGGTCTGTCGGTCTATTGACATAAAATGAGAATCAATTTCAAATTTGGTACACGTATAGTACTTGACGTGGGGCTGGAACCTATAGTTTTTATACATTTTGATACAACCTCGCTAAAGAGAAAAGCGCCAAAAAATTTTGTCTACCTTCTTAATCATTATGTGAATTTTTCTTGGTTTTTGTCGATATGTGTTATTTTCCCCCTATTTTCAATTATCATCAACATACATGATCATACGTTTAAAAGTTAATGAAGTGGGGGACTCTAGAAAGGTTACCTCATATATATCATTTCATAAGTCTCTTTCCGGGATCTCTGAGGTCAAAGAATCTAAAAATTGTGTTATTTTTTAATTAATATGAAATGTGATAATGAGATAGGGATGGGGATTAGTCAGTTTTCGTATACGTCTTTTTGAGGATTTTTCGAGTTAATGAAAATGAAAATTATGTTCTTTTATAATATTTACTTTTTTAACAGACGCGCTATGTAGAGGATGCATTGATATGTTTGGTAAATTTCTACGAAATGGCGGGAAATTTTGTTAAGCAACATAACTGTTGGTAAGCGTGATTCTTGTAACCATTGTGCTCAAAGTCCCAAACAGATGCACCACGCAGTTGTTTGTTAGCAGCTATCGTAAGTGAGTGGAGTTACACGTTTCGTAAAAACGAATGACTCCTAATATTGGGCCGTGATAAAACATTTTTATTTAAAAAGGTGGACTGTGACCCAGGTAGACACTGAACTGAAGGAAATTTACAGGGACTCTGCTCTAGCACTCAAGACGATTTATTTTTAGATAAACGAACTTAAATCTGGTCGTACGAACACTGCAGATGCTGAACGTTCAGGACGCTCAATTGAGATTTGTTCTGAAGAAATAATCGATAAAATTCATGATATTCTGATGGAATATCATCACATTGAGCTTCATGAGATTGCTGACATGGCAGGCATCTCATATGAAGGAGTACATAATATTCCACATGAATTTCTAAAAATGAAAGAGCTGATGGGGTAATGAGTGCGTTTGTTGACTCTGGGTCAAAAAACAAGACATTTCAAAATCATGTTTGAAAAAGTTGCGGCATAATCTGAAGGAATTCTGGTGACGTTTTGTTAGTGTAGATGAATTCTCTTGGAGACAAAACAGCAGTCAAAACAGTGGTTTGTCAAAGGTGAAAGTGTACCGAAAAAGCGGAAATAGTTTTTTTCGCTGATAAAAGTGATGGCGAATGTTTTTGTGGACTCACAGGATATCACAATGATGGACTATTTGAAAAGAGTAAAACAGTGACTGGCTCTTATTACGTAACGTTATTGGACCATTTGCAAAGTGATTTGAAGCAGAAATGACTCGCAAGAAAGTGGTTCTTCACCAGAATAATATGCCTGCTAATCCATTGGTCATTGCAATGGCAAAAGTGTACCAACTGGGTTTCAAAACAGCTTCCAGCTGGATTTGGCCCAAAGTGACTTATTTTGTTTCCTTACCTCAAAAATTGGCTTGTAAGACGAAATTCTAGTCTAAACGGTTTTTTTTTTTCTGAAGGAATGAGATAACTGGAGTCGCTCTAGACCTATTGAGCTCAATGGAGATTATATTGAGAGATACATTTTTGTTTTTGCAAAAAAAATGTTATTTACTTTTCAATTCATCCTCGTATTTTTTTTTAAATATCGAGGAAATGTTTCGATTAAGGCCGCTCCCTGATTTGTCGGTGCGGTATCGTTTTTCTCGGTGTGCCTGACTTACACGGATGCGCGGGCGCGGCGCAAGTCAGGTGGATTCCATTGAAATATAGGCGTTCGGCATGTTTTCGTTACCGAATCGGTACCGAGCATACCGGGAAGAACGATACCGCATCGACAAATCAAGAAGCGGCCTAAGTTATTTTTATTGTGAGAAAGTAAAATTCGAAACTTATTTTAGAACTATATCTTGCAAGTGCTGAATAAAGTTTGCCAATTTTTTGTTAGACCTTCTATACACATAACCAATTTCATTTAAATTAAAATACAACTTTCATTTATATTGATTTATATTATATTATTATTTTATTATTACATTAAAAGTTAACTGGAATCCTGCAAATAATTAGCTACTTGGGATCATTTAAGAGATCAGGATTGGGATAATACTGTGTGATAGGGTCCAAATCCTTCCTTTTTTGCCATAAACCATTCCAAACTTCTTTTAAAAGTCCCTCGTTAGTAGCTGCTTTTTTAACTTCATAAGCCAAATAATGAAGCCACAAGGAACCTTTAAGGACTAAGAATTTTATAATGACTACTCCGAACAGCAACGTATGAAATCCTACTTTAATCATAAATAGCTTTGTTAGCATTATTATTGGAATAATCCATAGAAGGAAATTTTGCTCTTCTTTTGTCATATGACCATGTTTATGTTTATGCTTGTGTAGTTTCTTGTCTTCTAAAAATAAACAATATACCAGACACAATTAAATAAACTACATTTTGTCGACAGTTACTGCCTAATTCACTAAAAAGATTCTTAAAACTGTCTAATTCTATAGTTAGAGGTTTAAATTAACATAAACACCAATAAGACGACTTAAGTTATGCTGTACAATACAGGACCGAAAAATTCGTTTTTATTTGTGATTAAACAGATATATTATATATTGTGTTAAAATTCTAACAGCTATTATTTTTTTCTATCCTTTCTAAGGCCTTAACTCTCGATTTTTATATTAAATAATATTACAACAACATTTATTGTGTGGTATATAAGAGGCGCGTTTTTTAAGTAAGCACCGTTTTGAAATACTTTTGCAGCGTTGCGGTCACCGTTCCGCTCATGCGCGCCGAGTACCTGTATCTATTGGTTAGACACCATTATGAAAGCATTCGCCCGAGTTAACGTTTATTTGCGGGTGCTTAAAATGGCTCAAACCATTGAAAATCCCGCGGATTGTGAAATACAAGCTTCAATTCGTTTTTTAAATGTAGCAGCCCTGAAAGGTGGAATAGTAAGAAAATGGATTAGAGCATTTAAACGTACACAATGAGGGCTGAAGTGGACAACCGTCTATCATTAATGATGACCGGTTTGCCTACGCTGGTTATCAGAAATGCTAACTAAGATGCAAAAAAACCAATCGTTAAGTCAGTGCTTTGACTTTTCTGTAGACGTAGAGTACCGAAGCTGATCAGTTTTTATGCCAAATTGTCACTGATGAGGGTTCGTCGTACTTCAGGATAATGCTCGTCCACACGTGAAGCTCAAAAAGGCCATATAAGGATAAATTAGGTCCAACTTTTTTTTTCAAAAATGTCATATACCAGTTTATAAAAATTGGTAAATAACTTAATTCGCAAATACGCCGTTCTAAAACAAACACTGAATTTGACATTCTCACTTTAAAGAAAACATTACACCTCGGTAGTTTGCACAGATACTTTATAATTGTTAATAAAAAAAAGTTACGGAGAGAAAAGGCATATAATTGAAAATAATGACAAATAATTTCCAGATATCTAGGCTCTGAGGAAGCCTGTAATATAATAAATAAAAAGCCACCCTTCCTTATTCACTCCTTCAATTTCTTACACGTTTTACTATAAATAATTATGAATAAAATATTTCTGTTATTGGAATCAATATCCTGGAAAAAATCTGATAACATTATTGAAACTATAAAATTAAAATTATTGAAAAAATAACCTAATTTTCAGATTCCTCTACTCCAAGAAGCCTGACAAGGACCTGTATCACGATACATACAAAGTAAGCGTCGTGACCTACTCTGCTACCTCTTAAATCTTTTGTAGGGTTTATTATAAAATTGTATGCATACAATTTATTTATTTTCTTAGAACGTCCACAATACTATTAGAACCATAGAAAATTTATCGATATCGACCACTTTTGCTCCCTGTCCCTGAATCGATATAGTACCAAATTTAAAATTGATATCCTCGTTTCTCGAGAGTTATCAAGCCTAACAGACGGTTAGATATACATATAGATGAAAATCGGAAATTATTTTTGGTGGTTACACCTGAAAAACCTGGGAGGTGATTTTGTTACGAATATAATAGTCAGGAAGTAAAAGAAAACATCTAGTGTAGGTAAATGTCTTAAAATTTTAATTATTTTTCTCAGCGTAATTTTAATCACAAGATCACTTTTCTTCTAAGTTTCGACTCAATATTTTTTTAAATATTTCAGCTTCTGTTCGTTGTGCTACAAAAAAAAAACATTTTACTCGTCATGTAATTACCTAAAAAAATGCGTAGATTGCATTAAAAAATATTAAGTACATAACCTAAAAAAAAAATATTTCAATTCAATATTACGGCTTCAAATTATAAGAAAATATAACTTTTATACTAACAAAAAAGTGTGCCACATTTTATTAAAAAATATTAAAAAGATTGGACAAGACTCGCATTTTAGTCCAAATCTTATTATGGACTTTTTTGTGGGCAAAAAATCGTAGGAAGCTTTTTTTAATATGCGAAATTTTATACTCTTCCAGATGGTTAGAAGGAAAAATAAAGAATATACTTATTTTTCAATCCCCTTTACCAAAAATTCAATTTTTTTCGCTTTTGCTCTATATATAACATGAAAAAGTGATTTAAAACAAATACTACCTATTTTACAATAAAATCGTGATTTAGATAACAGAAAGTTTTATTGCCAAACCATTAATACATTAATACGTTTATTAAAGTTATCACAGATAAAATATTTGTAATTTAAAAAAAAATCACTCGTGTTCTATAGCGTACGTGCTCTAGCTTGTTTTCTACTATATTAAAAATCATCCGATTCATTATCTGACTCGGATTCATACTGGCACGAATATAAAAGGTTGGCACTGTCTAACTTACTTTCATTCATTGATAAAACGGAAAAATGATCTGTAAATTCATCTGTCAACGATTCTGACTGATCATAATCTTCAACCACCTTATTCTCATCATTCGCATCTAGATCTTGCGAGGATATGTCAGCAGTATCTTTGCAATTCGCACAATTCAAACCATTGCAATGTTCAATTTTTCGTAACGAAAAAATTGAAAAATAAAGATAATATGATGTATAACCTTTTCCTTCTAACCATCTTGAAGAGCATAAACTTTCGCATATTTTTTTAAAAAAAGGCTTCCTACGACCTTTTGCCCACAAGAAAAATCCATAACAAGATTTGGACTAAAATGCGAATTTTGACCAATCCTCTTAATATGTTTTAATAATATTTGGCATACTTTCTTGTTAATATAAGAGCTATATTTTTTTATAATTTGAAGTCGTAATAACGAATTGAACGGAAGTTACCTGTAAAAAACCATTTTTATATATTTTTTTAGGTTATGTACTTAATATTTTTTAATGCAATCTAGGCAATTTTATGACCAGTAAAATGATTTTTTTTTGTCACAAAAAACAGAAGCTGGTTAAATCGATTTCCAAGCTGTACCCAAAAATTTCCAAAAACCATGAAAATTTTACTGCATTTGCCTTCAGTAAACTCCAAAATCTACAAATTATCTAAACTAACCAGGGCTATTATTGTGACATTTGTCAGTTGAAATTCGGCACTAATATAGGAATTAATGGCCTGATCAGAACCGTGTAGTTTTGAATGTTAAATTTGGACTTAAGGGGTTATTTTGAGGAGTGAAATCGAAGTGAACAAAAAAAATTTCGAGTCGTCAAGTTGGATGTCAAATGAAAGCTTATGAAAACACGAGTTCAAAAATATATATAATGTAATACTTGCGCACACTTTCCTTTGTATTATCTTTAAAAAATGGCGAAACATCACTATTCCCCCTCTAACTCGAAAAGTACCAATCAAAACATTTTAAAAAAATTCTGGATATTCTCCATAGGGTGTAGATTGAACGAAAAATATTATGAATGCATTACCTTTAATAGTCTATCTGGTATACAACAAAAAACAAAAATTTCAAGGTCATCAGTTTTCAGTAAAGATCGGAAAAAAAACTTTGTTGAAAACTAATTTGGGGTGTGTTTTGTGAAGTTATTGATCATTTTATAGCTCCCTAACAAAACATTTTATTTTAAAAGCAATCAACGTACGGAACACTAATTGCTTAAGTTCGACTTGCCCTTGGCCGTTTTTTTTTTAATCACCTGTACTTATGACAACAGCGCCAAAATGGGAGACTAAATATAAAAAAGTTGTAATTTTTTTGAAAATAATAAAGAACTAAAGGAATTCCTTGGATTTCTTTAAATAAATATTATTATTAACATTGTCCAGGAAATCCCTGATAAATTTCCAAAATAAAAGTTTATTTTTTTATGTCATCAAAAGCCTTTTTCTAACAAAGCAGAATAGCTATTGTGTCCAAACATACCCAAAACACATACATTATTAGTCAGCCAAACCATAATTTTATCGATTATATGGTGGTTTTGTTTAGTATAAAATCCCTTTTCACTAATCAATAATTAATTTGCAATTAATAAATTATGTGGCCGGCATAACCTTAGATACACTTCGCATGATCCAAACTTATCCTATCAAAATTTAATCATTTAATAAATACAAACTTTTACGTAAAAATGAAAATACATGTATGCATTGCATTATAATGCTGTTTTAAATTTTATTCTAATTTTAAATCAATAATCTATATTAAGTTCATTTTTTATATTCCGTGTCAAATTTTTCTGATGTTGGTTCATTTCTGATTGACCTTCGGTAAAAAAATAGTGATGCAAAACACCATTGTAAAAATCGTGAGCATAACTTTCTTTTTTGACTTGGGCTCATCTAGAGAATTCACTTGACTGATATCTTGTTTCTATGTCATACTCATATACAATTATCTCGTCACCAGTAATTACGATTTGAATGAATGTTGGATCAGAATCATAGTTAGAAACCCTATTTTTAACAACATGTTAACTTTTTTGTAAGAAATTCAACTCTGTTGAAACAATAAGAATAAAACACTAAATTTTTAATAAAATTTCCACTTTTATTGATTTTTATACTTGACACGTGTTTCGCTAAAACTTTAGCTTTATCAAAAGTACGGGTATAGAATGAAATAAACATTTTTCAATGGTTTTATAAGTAAATATTTACAAGTAGGTTGTAACTAAAGGATAACAACAAAACTTGATAATTATACAAATTATCTTTTCTATAAATTCAACAATGGAGAATGCCGAGATCCAGTTGGTCATTTAACAGTTCATTCTTCATTCTTTCTTTTATTGATCTCGAAGGTTTCAAATAAATTTAATTTATGCGATTTGTTCTGAACGTGTAAAATATGAAAATTATTATCAAATAGATTTAATAGAAGAGAATCATGCATTTTATAACAATTTCCATATTTTACACGTTCAGAACAAATCGCATAAATTAAATTTATGTACCCTCGAGATCAATAAAAGAAAGAATACAAACCCCCTGTTAAATGATCCACTGGACCTCAGAAATTCCCCATTGTTGAATTTATTTAATGAATAGATAATTTGTATAATTATCCTTTAGTTACAACCAACTTGTATTTACTTATGAAACCATTGAAAAATGTTTGTTTCATTCAATACCCATACTTTTTAAAAAAACTAATATTTTAGCGAAACACGTCTGAAGTATAAAAATTAATAAAAGTGAAAATGTTACTAAAATTTTAGTGTTTTATTCTCATTGATTATGAATTTCCATCAAGTAACGGCCGAATCAGTTAATTATCTGTTGAAGTAAATTCGGCAGCAACAGCTTTTAAAGGTAAAATGGTGTAAACGAATTCAAATTTTATTAAATTATATCTCTCATAAACAGTCAGTTTTTTGTTCGATTTTGTTGACTCTACTGTTAAATTTCAAAGTAGCTAAAGATAAAACAGCCAAATGCGTAAAAATATTTTTAATCGGTTTTTATGATATTTTTAGAAAATAAATTTTTAGGAACACAGAAATTTTAGGTTATCATCTTCAAGAAAGGTTCGAGTTCTAATTTTTGACTGAATATCGTGAAAGTAATCAGCAGTAGCCAACCTGATATCAGTCAATTCATATTGAAATATTTTATTTACTTTATTGGAAATTTTTATGATACTAATTTAAGACATGATTACTGTTAAAGAATTTATTTTATATCTAAAAACAAATAAATATAATAAATTTTAGTATATGTTGGATTAGTATAATTACGTATCTACATTTATATTTTTAAACCACTAAAAGTATTTTAGAGACTTATAAAATTATTTATTTCAACTAGTTTTCGGTTGAATTTTCTGGAAATATGTAAAAATGTGTTGATTTCTATATAGAATAATATGAAAATTTTTGTAAACACATATTCTGTTCGTCTCTCTTGCTCAAATCTTCACCATTTTCTTACGTCATATATTGGTCACTCATATTCATGGAGTGCAATTAAAATGAAGGTTGGTAATGGGGCGGATTATTTTGAGCGCCAACTGAATTGCGGTTGATAATTGAAAAATCTACAAAAGTCAGTTCAGTCTAAATTTGGAATGATTAGTTATTTTCTAAATGCTTATTCTTGGGTAATTTGTATTGATTATTTGAAAAAAACTGGACCCGCACATTTCTTACGGAAATTGGTTTTAGGTCAAATTGGTCAGAAATTGGATATGTGATAGGTTTTGACCTCCTGATCAAAAGTTCTCATAGGACCGACGTTCGAAAATGAATGAAATTGAGTCATTTATAGGGGTCCTTACAGGGATATGAGTTCGGTACTGGTTTGAGGTGATTTGCAACGCCTTTCTACATATAAAATTGGTTATTCAAGCATGATATACCTGAGTGAGAGGCAAGAACGTTCCGCAGAATTTACGAGAGGCATTGTAGATCAAGTTTTATGATGAAAAATCATAGATATGACACAGATCTTTGAGAAATTTTTATGGCGCACGAGTAATGTGCGACAAAGACAACGAGAACGAAGCGCTTTGTTGGAAAAACGATTGACAGACCTAAAAAAAATGTCAAAGAATATGTAAACAAATAACAATGGTAACGTGAAAAATGTATTCTCAACAAAGTTTTCAAGTGAAGCATGTTACTAGGAAAGTTTCACGCTGCATGAGAGGTGGAGCCAAAGACTCCTGTAAATACATGCTCGCCGGAAGAAAAACAACAAAATATTGGCTTGTCACTCGATTTTTTACCTTAGTTACACAGTAATTCTTTTCAAATACCGCATTTTATTGCAGTTCCAATGAGGCCCAATCAAACTCAATGAAAATTCAATGTTTACTGGGGCGTAAAATTCTCACTGAATTCAAATATGTATTAATTTAAATTTTCAATTTTGGGACTCCTAGAGTCACAACAGTACGTTGGGCCCAAAATTTAATAGGTCCATTCAATTTCCAGTGAAAAATGCTAAAACTTTTATCTGAAACATTTTTTCTAAAGTTGCCCTCTTTTCGAGTTTTTTTAGGTGTGTAAATCTTTTTTCCAACAAAGTGCTTCGTTCTGGCTTTGTCCAATATTACTCATTCGCCATGAAAATTTCTCAAAGATTTCTGTCATATCTATAATTTTGAATCATAAAACTTAATCTACAATGCTGCCCGTAAATTTTGCGGTACTTTTTTGAAGGGAAAACGCATTTTTTCACCCTTAATGCGCACTTACATGAGCATTGTGGAAAATTAAATGATTTTTGGGGAGAAACGGCTCCCGGGAACGGATTCAATATCAAAAAAGATACAAGGGAACATTTTTATAAT
This sequence comes from Pachyrhynchus sulphureomaculatus, assembly GCA_019049505.1. Classification (NCBI taxonomy): domain Eukaryota; kingdom Metazoa; phylum Arthropoda; class Insecta; order Coleoptera; family Curculionidae; genus Pachyrhynchus; species Pachyrhynchus sulphureomaculatus. The sequence continues at coordinate 83,513,692 of CM032456.1, forward strand.
CCTTAAATTCAAATCAGAAGTCTAACGGGAGGCTGTTGAAGGGTAAAAAACGATTGAGAAGAAAAAATATATTTTCCATTGATGGATGCGATGAATATATTTTGAGTGCTTTATTCTGAAAAAATGCAATTTTGAAACACGTTTGTTTTACTAAGAGTACCTCAAGTTGGTGTAGCGTAAGTAAAATCAGATCTTTTTTTGATGAATAAAAAAAAAACTTTTGTTTTGATGATCAGCTTACTTTTGTATTTTATTAGTTATATTACCGTATGATATATGTCGCTTACTACCCATCTTGATGTTTTCTACAGAAATATTAAATAAATAAATTTATTTACCTAACTTTCCACAGACATCACCATGGAATAAACTATCATAAAAGCTAAAATGGCCGATCCAAAAATGTAGAAATTTGCAAGTGCTGCTACAGGCATTACAGTTTGCAATGAATCTTTTTCATCTTTAGTCAGTTGAGTAGAGTTAGTGTTAGTTCTAGTTTTTACAATCATCAAATTCGTGAACGGCATTACTGAAGCTGACGCGTTGTATCTAAGGAACTGTCTACTTTCGCCGATTCGATCTAAAACATCAAATTGGGGAAATGAATTATTTTTGAAAACATTGGGGTGGATTTTTTTGAACGCTGAAGTTTCGATTTTCTGCTCTTTGTTAAAAATAAAATATGTGTATATTACTTTTTTAATACTATAGTTTTTTGCACAAGATTTTTTTTGTTTTTTATTTAATTTTTTAATTTTAATTTTTTAATTCATTATTTTCCTATTCTACATACCAAGAAAATCCTCTCTTCAGTACTAAATTTAGTTTTTTATGAGGAAGCCAAATATGTTAATACACAAATTTATCATTTGCCAGATTACAAAGCCTACTAGGATTTTTTTTAAATTGCACCCTCTAGATTTAAATAAACCACAACAGCATTTTTCAGTTCATTTACCAAAAAATAAAACACTTGATAATTAGTTTCAGTGCGTTTATAAGAATATATAACACTTCATAGTTATTTTCAGTCGTTGCCAATATACAGGGCAGTCAAGTTATTGAACTGAACTTTTAAGTGGCTCACTGAATTTACTGTTTTGCTGTTTGGGATGTCAAAAAAAATACTTTAACTACTAGTAAACTTAGTCTTTGTGAGGAAGTCAAATATGATAAGGCAAAATTTTTCACTTTCACGGTTTACAAAGCCAACTAAAATCTTTTTAAAATAGCACCCTCTACATATAAGCACACGGCTAAATAACATTTTTCAGTCTAATTAAAAAAATTTAGCTTTTTTGTGAGGAAGTCAAACATGATAACACAACATTTGTCACTTATTAAATTTGACAGTTTACAAAGCGAACTAGGATTTTTTTTAAAATAGGAACCTTTACATACGAGGTCAGTATTAAATTTTTCAGTGCGTTTACGTAAATATATAACTCTTTATGTTTATTTTCAGCCGTTATCATATTCAAGTTATTGATCTGATTTTTAACTTTTAAGTGGCTTAGTTTTTTCTGAGGAAGCCAAAAATTCTTCTTTTTCTTCTTCTTTCTTATATGGTGCGTCATATAAGTAGGCATAATGCCTGTTTTATCCCTATTAGGTCTTTTCCGATGTGAACATCCAACATTCATTCCACCTTTCCAGAGGTCTTCCCCTAGTTCTCCTACCGCAAGGTATATTGAGTTTGACCCTTTTTGCCAGTCTATTGTCGTTTATCTAATCTACGTGTTTATTCCATTTCTTTTTTCTGATTCTGGTCCATTTAGATATTTCTTCTATCTTATTTCGTTCTTGTAGACCTTTGCTGCGGATTTTGTCGTAGATAATTTTTCCATGTATATCTCTAATCACCTTCATTCCCGTTGCCCAGTCATTTTTTCTGTTTTACATTTGTCAGCTCTTGTTTCTACAGCATGTGGGAGGATCGGTCTCACTGTTGTGTTGTAAATATATCCTAGTTTCGCTTTCCATTGTAAGGAACTTATTTTCCCAGACTATATCCTTCAAGCAACTGGCTATTAGTAATGCCTTCATAGAGTGTAGTTTTACTTCCCAATTTAGGTCCCCGTAGTTTATTATCATTGTTTCCAGGTATTTAAAATTATTAACCTCTTCGATAATATTTTCTTGTAACTCCAACTTGCACCTTAGAAGTTTTTTTTTAAACTACCATATATTTTGCCAAATATGCTAACAAAAAATGTGTCACTTGTTTAAGTTGACAGATTATAAGGTCAACTAGATTTTTTCAAATATCCTCCACATATGATTTGAGAAGTGGCAAATTTTTTGCCGTCATATTTGGTTTCCTTACAAGTTGTGGCAATTAGAAAGATAGTAAATCGAGTGCAAATGCTATTTAATGATATACTCATGTGTACCATAAAGGGTGGCATCAAAGAAATCGCAGTTGGGTTTAAAATCAGTAAGATTTAATGTGACAAACTCTTTGTTATCATATTTGGTTTCCTCACCCTGTTTAGTAGGGAAAGAAATTTTACGATATGCCAAATAGGAAATCAGGTAAACCAATAAAAATATAAAATTCGGTTTAATAACTTGAATACCCTGTACATCGGCGAGAACTGAAAATAACTATGAAGTCTTATATGTTCTTATACTGACGGAAAAAATGCTATTTAATGGTATGCTTATATGTAAATGGTGCTATTTTCAAAAATCCTTGTTTGCTTTTTAAACTATCAAATTTGGCAAATGACAGATCCTATGTTATCATATTTTGCTTCCTCTCATGCTATAAGCTAAAACTAAGAAAGTCGAATGTAACATTTCAGATTATTTTAGCTACTGTTTTTATTTCCGAGCCAGTAGTTTCAATTTCGTTTATAATCACTTCATTAAAAGAACAGCAAGATGAAAATTGTTCTAAAATTATTTTTAAAATTAACGACATCAAAGTCACAAATTACGATTTTCGTATCATTTGTGTATAAGAATAAATCCCCAAAACTTGTATACTGTCCTGAAGAATGCTTATATTTTGATCGAAAACTTCCAATTTAGAGCTATCAGTTTTTATTGAAATTCTACAAGAAACTATCGAGTAACTGATATTTTCTCTAATACTTAAACTTTTTAACTTAACATAACACAGAGTGCATCTAAGTAGCTTTAACTTAAAAGCAAGTCATGTTCTCTCGACCTTTAAAAACGAATAAACGTTCACTGTGGGCGATATCTTTTGCAAAAATTGAAATTTCAGCATCTACGTATGATTTATTTTTAAATTAAACATGTTGTTATTTCTCCCATATACATAAACTTTGAAATAATCGTTTTTCTTATTTACAATTTTTCCTTGCCTCATTATCAGCTAATATCCCAAATAGTGTAGTAAAAAAAGGTCAAAGTAATGATAAGATAGGCGTAATTTAGATACAGCAACATTATGACTTTTTCCTCTCTGTGGGCGAATCGCTTTTTCCACACACATGCCGCTCCTGGAGCCCTTTAGGGACTTCCCTGCAGTACGTGTGCTAGACCCATAAAAAAAAATCACCAGGAGTATATTTCCTGAGTTTTGGACCTCTAAAAACGTGGGCTCTTTTATTTATAAACAATTTAAGTTATCAAAACGCTTTTTTAAGCTTAAAATGTGAATAACTCCGATTATATAAGTCGGATCGAGACAAAAAACACAAACTCTTAATGAAATTTCCAACAAATCCTCGTTAGTTTTAAGTCGCTCAAGTGGGTACATAACCTACAAAATTGAAAAAACCGACCGACAAAAAACTGTTTTTTCTTCATTTTATTGTACAGGTCGACTAAGTGAACCGATGGGCTCGAAACTTTCAGAAAATATGCCTTTTGGTATAGCAAATATACCCTAAAAAATATTGAACCCAGTGGGCTCAATTGAAGTTATTATTTAATATTTGAATTGTCCACCATTTTATGCTACTTAGTCCAAAATGGCTTTTTTTCAAAATACAGGTCCCGATGCATTTAAAAAAAATGTTTTTTAGAGTTATTTTAACCGCTTGTTTTCATTTTGTGTGTTAATCGAATAGCAACAAATGCGTTTTTTTTTCGGTCATTTTGAAAAAAAATTTTGAGCGAAAATGAATTTTTTCGCGATTCTCCATCAGATGTCATAAAAATTTTTAAATTTTTTTTCAAAATGACCGAAAAAACACATTTGTTGTTTTTTGATTAATAACCAAATGTACAAAAACTGTGAAAATGACTCCAAAAAATTTTTTATTTTTTTTTTAACGGCATCAGGACCTAAATTTTGAAAAAAAGGTCCATTTTGGACCAAATAGCATAAGACGACGGGCAATTTAAACTTAAAATAACAAATTCAATTGTGCCCACTGAGTTCAATATTTTTGTACCAAAATTTCAAGGTATTCTTGCTATAACAAACGACATATCTTCTGAAAGTTTCAAGCTGATCGGTTCACTTACTCGACCTGTATAATAAAATGAAAAAAAAAACAGTTTTTTGCTTATTTTTTTCAATTTTATAGGTTATGTACGCACTTGAGCAACTTAAAACCAACGAGGATTTATTGAAAATTTCATTACGAAGAGTTTGGTTTTTTGCTCTCCAACTTAAATTGTTTATGAACAAAAGAGCACAAGTTTTTCGAGGTCCAGAATTCCCCCCAGAGAGTATAAAATCATAATATTGCTGTATTTAGACTATGCAATTTCAAATGCTTTTTTTAACTGCACTAGAAGTCGTACCTTATACTATGTAGGTAACCTTATTTGTCAATACCGGTACACAATTTCATGAGATATGTAATTTTTTTATAATTAAAGATATCTACGAGATAGTTCAGGAACTTGATTATAACGTATTTTTAATTACAATAGGACTTAAAAATTAGTTTCTCAAGTCGCACCTCACAGGACGTTGATTGTAGTTACTTTATTTGATTTCTTTACGTTAAGCGTGCTTCAAGAGGGGTTGAACCTCTTAAGACTGACTTTAAATTAGGCACTTTATAATGTTCTACGCTTTTTAATTTGCTGTCGTCAGCCTCTTCTCTCTTCCCAATCCCTCGGTCCCAAATTTCCTTCCGATACCATACCAGCTGTTTTTGTTGGATATCTTCCATTATTGTTCTTTCTATTTTCATGGTTTCTGTTATTATTTCGTTTCTGATTTTATCCAATCTTGATATTTGAAGTGAAACTTGCCGGTAATCAGTCTTGAAAACAAGAAATTTCTATTCTAAGTTCTTGCTTAATTAACAAGCTTCACAGTGTCCGATGCTCTTAAGATCGTTTTATAGACGCAGTGCTTCTTTTCATCTGACTTAAGGTGTGGTATTGTGGCTTTTATGTTGCTTATTTTATCTTCTATTTCTTTTTCTGTTCTTCCTACTCTATCTATTCTTGTTACTGTTACAGGCATCAATTACTTAACCTTCGTTTAGGGTAAGTTTTTCTGGTTCTTCGCTAACACACAGATATTTAGTTTTTCTATGGGTTCCTGTCAGTCTCCCGCTGTTATATTCCTCAAACAGCTTTCTTGTCATATATTCTAGATCTTCCCTGTCTTGTGCAATCACTACTTGGTTATCCGCAAAAATAAAGAGTATATATCGTTTTTTCAGCATCCATCTGTATTCCTATTCTGCTGCATTTTCTTCTCTATCTTTTTAAAAGTTAAAGCTTAGGTAAATTTTGAGAACGGTGGAACATAAAAAAATAACCTAATCTATTTTCTTTTGTTACTGGTAATATATCTGCGAATGTGTTTCCTAATTTTATTCTGAGTATGACTGATCATACAGTTGTTTTATTGCAGTAATTGCAGTAATATTTACTGGAGATAGTTCCAGAGATCGCCATAGTCCTTTAACTGGAACCGTATCCTGTTGTTTGTTAGATCTACGAAGAGCAACGGAACTTTGTTTTGGTTACACTATCGCGTCAAGCGTGCTTAAACAGGGGATGACCCTCTTGAAACTGACTAAATTATGTACTTTTTAAAATTTAAAAATGACATACTATTTTAAATAGCGGATGTTCAAAATGACTAAATACGAGTAAACAATTTATATTCACTTCTTAAAAATGTTTGTGTTTTATATTTGCGTTAAATTAACTACTCTTCTAATTCTAACGGCATGTGGTATATTATAAAAAAGGGCACATTGAAATATAAAAAATAAAAAAGTAATTTAATCTTAAAATTTATTTATTACATATTATTAACATTCACAAACAAAAAGTTTTTTATTATATTATTTCTTGATTTCTACCAGTATGGTTTATTGAGATCATCTTGCCTCCACCTAAAAACAATTACAAAAGAGATATTGTAATTTAATATAATGAAACTGTGAATAATTTATTACCGAACAAATAAATTTACTGGGTGGCTGATTATTGTATATATGGAGTTTCTGACAAAAAGTTGTTAAGTTTCGAGGGACCGAAAAATTCAAGTATGTACGAGGCGCTATAGCAAAATAATATAGAAAATTACTAGGAACGAACAGTTCCGTTGCTAGCTCTAAAAACCAAAATTGGTAAAGTCATTTACCTAGTACTTCCCTGGCAAATACAAGTTATAAGTTCTCTGACCCAAAGCAACCCTCAAAAGGACACATAACACAATATATTCGAAACAACCCTTCTAAAGTCTTCCTCACCATTTAACCTCTTATATAATAGCAATGTATATCTACAATTTTGATTAATATTCACAAATAAGGTACACAATACAGTTGATACAATTTTACAAAACGTCTGTTTATTTTCCTTTATTATTTGAACTCTTCTGTATATGCAAAAGGATTCCTAAATTAGGTATCGGTCTCTCGAAGACTTAGAATTAAATACTCTATTTTCTACAAAATTAGAGACATCTTCCATACTATAGATTAAAGAACCACCATGAAAATATAAATGTTTGATAGTGTCAAGTTTATGGGCATAAACGTGACCTATACTGACTTACCCAAACCAAGAAGAATGTGGTGCATGCGAGACAGTCTCTTCAATAACGGTGGCATGATGTTTTTGACAGGCTTGTTTAATATGACTCAGTACCGTTGGAAAGACAATTGCAGTCAATAAAATGATTTTCTTGATCATTAAAAGAGCAAAGAATACCATATTTAAGATAATAATGATTTTGACTAACTTTGCCATAATAATAACGGAAAGAATAAATATTTTCTTTTCCTTGATTTTACTCCCATGCCGTTTGTGTCTTGCTTCTCCATAAGTATTTTGCAATTCTGTAATACAAAACATAAAATTAAATTTTAGATAAAAATAATTATATAATTCTTAAGACCATAATAAAAAAAATAGAGTAATAACATATTTTTAACTTAACTGATTATTTCGCACTAAAGGTATCATCTTGTCTCTGGCACTTTTTCATAAACTGGCACAAGAAATATCACTGCCTAAAAATGTAGGTTAAAAAGATGTTATTAAACTATTCGTAAGCCTTTCATTGTATTTGTCAGCCTCTCATCACAAATCGTCACATCTCGCTGTTTAATCTCAGATTTCCGATTCATATATTTATTTTTGTTTCTTTTATTATTCTTTCGTGAAAAAAAATCATGTTTCCGGAGCCTACCGAAAGCCAACTTACTTACACCAAAAGATATCTAAATACCAATTCACTAGATCGTCTTTATCTAAAACTATTTGTTGTCAACTTATTAGTAGGTGGAACCCATCGGGTTCCAATCCGGGCATACTTTTATTTAAGTAGATATGGCCTGGCCACGAACATATGCAGTAGTTGTTTGCAGAAATGCAATAACTCCCATGGCAGCATTACTGCGTTGTCTAAAGGGTGCCGTGAAATACAAAAAAAAATGTATGTTTCGACACTTGGACAACGTTGACCAGTATTACGACATCCCCGCCAAAATCATCAGAATATGGGGAGTGAACGATAAAAAAATATGTAATATAATTCTGTCTCATCAGATACAAAAAAACTGACCGGTACGCTAAAAAAGAGCGGTTATTGTACAGACAAAATTGAATGTTCGTTTAACCTCTTTAAAAATTCAGCTCCTAGAAAAAATTGTCCACAAATAAATAATATCGTTTTATCTTACATACACGATATTAGAGACAAAATAGCCACATTTCGGACAGTCTACAGCACTTTCCAGAAAACTGGACGATGCTTGAGATCCCCCAAAGAAACATATCCGTTATAAACTGTACATGTTTATAAAATTCCCGGTACATATGATACGATGTATGCGGGACAAAATTGAATGATCTATATATCAACTAGAATTATAGAATATGGAAGATGTATCAAAACCAGAAACAAATTCTACAATCGACTGTATTGAACATCAACATTCTACAGCACCAACCATCAATGTTACGGAAACTAAAGTTCTGGCTTCAGTCTTCAATTTTATAAAAAAAATTTAAGAAATCAATGGAAATAAGTAAACACCCTAACAACATTAATAGAAACTGGAATTTTGATCTGCATCACATGTAGAAAACTGGATATCGGTTTAGTGGACATTGGTCAGGTCTATAGTTTTAATTTGTGATACTTCAAGGTCACTCACTACTCCATTCGAAAAGAATAAAGATCCTTGAGGATGCTTCGTGCAATAGTAGAGGAACCGTCGTAAAGTCACTCAAGTCTTACACAGTCCAATTCCAAAAACCATGATTTCTCATCTGAACAAAGCAGTGAAAATTTCCATCCCTTGTTATACAATTGTTAGAGTTATATATTTAAACATATCTATATATTTAGACATGTAATTGCTATATTTTAAATTAGCATTTCTACTAATGGAGTTTGCATTACATTACCGATATTGCATTCATATTAATCATACAGAGATAACCTAATGAACAGCTAACGTATGTTAAAATATTAAAACTTCGTCATTTATATTACCGGAGGCAAGTGAATTTTCATTATGTGGGTAATTTGCAACATACGATATAATTGTGTAAACATTTGTTTTTAATGCAAGAAATTAGCCTAGTTTATTAAACATTAATGATGCTTAGATAAAATATCTATTTATACAATCATTATAAGGTAACACTTAGGCTGAAAAGTTTTTGGTCTAACTACTTAAAACACATTTTTTTTGCAAAGTTCGAGTTTATTATTCAATGTAATCTCCTTCAAGAGCGATACAATCAGTCCAACGCTTTTCCAACATTTCTACACCTTTCCTGTAGAAGGATTTGCCTTTGCATTCCGAATAGACCTCATTTTCGGCGATAACTTCGTTGGAGCCAAATCTTTTTCCCGCGAGCATTTTTTCGAGGTCTGCGGATAGAGAATAGTCGCCGGGGCCAAATCAGGGGAATACGGTGGATGAGGAAGCAATTCGAACTTCAATTTATGCAATTTTGCCATCGTAACCATTGACTTGGGACACGGTGCATTGTCTTGATAAAAGAGCACTTTTTTCTTGTTCATTTGAGGCCGTCTCTTTGCGATTTCTGCATTTAAACCCATCAATAACTTTATATAATATTCGCTATTGATGGTTTTTTCCTTCTCAGCAGAGTTCATGATCTTTCCAAAATACAGAAGCCAAAACCTTCCCAGCCGACCGTCGTGTCTTTGGTCGCTTCGGGCGGTTTTCACCGGCTGCTATCCACTCAGCTAACTGCCGATTTGATTCCGGTGTGTAGTGGTAAATCCATGTTTCATCTATTATCACATATCGCATGAAAAAATTCTTTTTATTGCGCCTAAACAGGTCCAAACAGCGCACAGAATCAGCAACACGTTGTTGTGTCTGGTCCACTGAGAGCAAGCGCGGTACCCAGAGCTTTCTCATCCCCAAATGTTTATGCAAAATATGACCAACACTTTTTTTTTATATTTTTAGGGTATCAGCTATCTGACGCAATTTCACTTTATGGTCATCCAAAACAATTTTGTGGATTTTTTTTTATGATTTTTTTCCGGTGCAACCACCTCATTTGGGCGTTCAGAGCATTCAGCATCTTTTGTATCTGTACGACTACGTTTAAATTCAATATAACAGTAAATGATGAGCGATTTTCCAGGGCAGAGTCCCCGTAACACTAATCAAGCCATTGTGTTGCTTGAACGGTATTTTTTGCCCATCAAGAAACAGTGTTTAATCAACACACGAAATTCGATTTTTTCCATTTTTTGTAACTTGTAAACTGAACGTCCAAATGTCATGAAATTTTGACACGTATCGTTTGAAGGTTGGTACTTCCTCAAAATCATATGGATTTTTTTGAAAAGGGCGACATCTATGTGTCAGACCAAAAACTTTTCAGCCTACGCGTTATATTGATAGAGGGATACTAATTCGTCCATCAGACTGGAAGAAATCCTCAACAAGGCATGATAGTCTCTTTAATTCTTGCCCCAACCGATTCTCCTGATATAAAATCATCGTTAAGTCTCGGCCCTATAGAAACTGTTTAGTCCAAAATTTTACTTGAAAATAAAATCTTTACGATACACCTGGCATATTCTTTCGTAAGTAACTGTTGATCTATTTATTTTTAAAATGAGAAACTTCATTACTGTGCAAAGTTAGAAATGACTTTTACTAAGTTTTAGAAAAAAAAAGAGTCTTGAAACCTGTAAAGCTCGTAGAAAATTTCGTCAATGTACTCAGAACAGCGACAACAATTTGACAATCAAACGTTTGTTGTATGAAGTCTTTTTCATATATAATTAGTTAAAGAGACACAAGTCCTCTGTCGACTCACGAGGCACATATTCTATCTGAGCAGTATACTACTAAAACCACAAACTCCTTAATGTATTAGATTCTAAAATCGGGACAGAGATTTACCCAGTACTTTCGTGGTAAACAAATAGTTCTAAAATAAGAACGAAATTTTACTTTCTCAAGGTAAAGAGTTAATCCAAACAGTATATATATATATATATATATATATATATATATATATATATATATATATATATATATATATATATATATATATTATATATATATATATATATATATATATATATATATATATATATATATATATATATAACGTGTCGCGTCAAAGGGGCCACCCCAATACCCAAAAATAGAATAGACGAAAAAAAATTCAAGGGTGTCAATTTTTTCGTTGAAACGTAAGCTTACAAATGCAACTTGGCCCTTTTGAAAAAAACAAAATTATGGCAGCTAGAAACAAAAAAATCATGATTTCTAAGCTTCTAAGTTAACTGAAGTTCAAAACTGAGACAAAATGCAATATGGATATAATAGTTAGAGTAACCAACATAATTTTATGTAATACCAAAATGGCGGATCCAATATGACGCCTAAAACCGAAAATTAGACGAAAAATGAGCAATTATGGAGATTTCGCAGTGAGATAGCACTTTTTCTGACCTGAGTAATTTTCGATTTTAGGCGCCATATTAGATCCGCCATGTTGGTATTACACAAAATTATATTGGTTACTCTAACTATTACATGAATATTTTATTTTGTCTCAGTTTTGAAGTTCAGTTAACTCCGCTTAGAAATCATGATTTTTGTGTTTCTAGCCGCCATATTGAGCCGCCATCTTGTTTTTTTCAAAAGGGCCAAGTTGCATTTGAAAGCTTACGTTTCAATGAAGAATTTGATACCCTTGAATTTTTTTTTCGTTAATTCTATTTTTAGGTATTGTGATGGCTCCGTTGACGCGAAACGTCCCATATATATATATATATATATATATATATATATATATATATATATATATATATATATATATATATATATATATATACATGTATATATATATATATATATATATATATATATATATATATATATATATATATATATATATATTCAGTTCACATGTGTAAAAAAGAAACTTTTAAGTAAAACACGTGTTTTTCTTAAGTATTTTTTTATGCTGAACCTAAAAAATCATAAAAAAAGACATCCACCTTGAGGTTTTTTCAGAAAACATACTTAAAGTTGCCAGAAAACTATTAAACTGAAAAAAATACATTTTTTTAAATAACGTAAAATTGTATAATCATTAAAATTATCGAATAAAACTTAAAAATATTAGGTTTTAGTGTTCATGTTTAACAAAGAACACGCATACACCACCTTTAACTAAGCAAAATACTGTTTAAAAAAAAATACGGGCTATCGCTAAATTAAAAAATTGATTTAATTTTTGTTAATATTGAACAAAACTATTATTTCATTGCATTTATTTACTTAGAAAAGCATTTTACAAACGACATAGAATCCTTGTACGAGTTTTTTGTTGAAACTGAACATAAAACTTTATTTTTTGATATCAAGTCAGGATTAAGAACTTCAAAAAACACTGGAAATAATAGTTTTGTTCAATATTAATAAAAATTAAAAATAATTTTTTAATTTAGCAGCTGCACATATTTATTTTAAACAGCCCTTTGCTACGTTAAAGGTGGTGTATGCGTGTTTTTTGTTAAACATGAACACTAAAACCTAATTTTTTAAAGTTTTTATGATAAATGTAGATTCAGAACATTTATAATAATAATTTTATTCCATAATTTTAATTATACAGTTTAACATTATTTATTAAAATGTATTTTTTAAAATTTAATAGTTTTCTGGCAACTTTAGTTGTGTTTTCTGAAAAAAACTCACGGTTGATGTCTTTTTTATGATTTTTTTGGATTTAGTATAAAAAGATTCTTGAGAAAACACGTGTCTTACTTAAAAGACAGAGTTTTTTTATGCCTGTGTTATATATTCCAATATATGTTCAATTCTTAAATTGTTTAAAAACATTTAGTTAAAAACGATTAAGTTGGGAATGTGGAATCTTTGGCACAATGACACTACTCAGTATATATCACCACTACACCAAACACTTTATTTTTGCACTCGACGCGCGTTTCGCTAACCATGTTAGCTTCATCAGGAGCGATGATTGACTCAGTCAATCATCGCTCCTGATGAAGCTAACATGGTTAGCGAAACGCGCGTCGAGTGCAAAAATAAAGTGTTTGGTGTAGTGGTGATATATACTGAGTAGTTAAAAACGATTGATTAAATTCGCAAGCGTGAAGAAATATTTGCCCTTATTTTCAGACTCTGATAATGAGACTGTATCTTTTGTGTCAATAAATATCTCTGTTTTGGGTCTTACTCGAATAGAGTAAGTCTTTTTCGAATTTTTAATTCTTAAATTTACAGCTTCTTCTGCTTAAAGTGCCTATTCGGTTCGAATGTTGGCAATCATTCTGGCTATTGTTATTTTATCCACTGCAGCTCTGAAAAGACCGGTAGTATTTGCTGAGAACCAATTTCGCAGATTATTTAGCCAGGAAATGCGTCTGCGTCCTGGATCTCTTTTTTCAAATACCTCTCCTTGGAGTATTTGCTGTAGTAATACACATCTGTGAGGATTTCTCATTATGTGTCCTAAATATTCCAATTTTTCTACTTTAACAGTTTCCATTATTTCCAGTTTCTTGTGCATGCGACGTAAGACATTCTCGTTGGTAATATGATCAGTATATAAAATTTTCAAAATTTGGCGATATAACCATAATTCAAATGCTTCAAGTCTCTTAGAAGTGGCGTGAGTTAGCTTCCAAGATTCCAAATAAAGAAGGATACTGAAGACATCACAACTTAGGAGTCTCATTTTCGTGCTCAGTTTTATTGCTGAGCTTTTGAAAAATGATGTCATTTTGATACGGCAACGAATTTCCTGCGAATGATCCCATTGTTCGTTTATAATGGTACCTAGATATGAATATTATGGAGTTCTTTGTATTTGTTGATTGTTAACCATCAACAAGGTAGCAAGAACCGGAAACTTGCTGATTACCATATACTTTGTTCTACTGATATTAAGATCGAGGCCGTATCGATTACTGACTTCATTTATTTTTGTCATAACATGTTGTAGACCCTTTAAGTTATCAGCCATAACGGCCGTATCGTCAGCATAACGAATGTTATTTATTCGCTCCCCATTAAGCAGTATTCCTCCATCAGCCTCTTCTAGTGCCTCTCTGAAGATTTGCTCAGAGTATGTATTAAACAATAGTGGAGACAAAACACAACCCTGCCTTACTCCCCGCTCAATCGATATTGCTTCTGAGCGCCCCTTCTACTTTAATAAATGTCATCTGGTTCCAGTAGAGGTTGCCAATAATTCACAGATCCTTTCCATCTAGCCCAAAGTCTTTAAGAAATTCGTCCATTTTGTAATGTTGAACTCTATCAAGGCCTTTTGGTAATCGATGAGGCACAAAAATACGTCACAATTGACGTCTCTACATCGCTGTATCAAAACGTGCATAGAAAACAAGGCCTCTCTGGTTCCCATGGCATCACGAAATCCGAATTGTGATGCTGACATGTTTTCTTCACACAACTTGTTTATTCTTCTGTGAATGATTTTCAGAAATGTTTTTAAAAGATGGCCTATGAGGCTAATTGTTCGATATTCTCCGCATTTTTTAGCGACTGTATTTTTTGGGATCGTTATAAACTTTAATCAGCTTTCTGGGATTCTGCCTAAATCATAGATTTTATTGTAGATCACCGTAAGCCACTTAATCCCATCCTCATCTAAGAACTTAAGAAACGTCCCATGGAATTCATCGGGACCGGTGGCTTTTCCATGTTTTAGTTGATTCATTGCAATGCACACTTTATCGGTGTTAAAAAAGGGCCCAAACAAGTGTATTGAGCATTGTGGTTGATCTGGTCTCGCTTCAGAAAATAACTCTGTAATATAGTCTTGCCATATCTTCAGTTTCTCTTCTTTATTGATAACAACTTTTGCTTGATGATCTTAAACGTCCATTTGATTTCGTTCTCCGTTCACCAGTTAAGTATTTGTTTTTTCAATAGATATATACTTTCCCTGCAACTACTCTATCTCTTTAGATCTTTCACCATTCCACCGGTTTTTAGCTGTTCGAATTTCTGTGTATGTAGTCTGCTATATTCTGTTTTATTACCTCTGTTTTTGTGTAACCGTCCTTCCTCCATTAATCTTAGAATGTCATCTGTCATCCATTCCTTCCTTTTATGTGTTTGTACTATAGTTAGATACTTATTCTTTAGCCCCATTGTTATTTCATTTAACTTTTCTATTTCAGATCTTATATCTTTATTTAGATCTGTGTCTCGGAGTTCTTTATTAAGATCTTTTTTAATTACATTTGTTACATTTTCGACTTTAAGTTTTCGCATATCGTATATGTTTTTCTGTTTTCTTTTTAACTTTTTCAAGACAATTCTTAGAACCCCTACCAGGGCATTGTGATCCGAGTTTATATGAGCACTGGGATATGTTTTGACAGAAACAACACTATTTCTAAAACATTTATTTACTAGAATATAGTCTATTTGATTTCTAGTGATATGGTCTGATGAGTCTAGTTGTCTACGTGTAAAAGTTTCGGATGTATAACACGTATAAAATAGGAATTCATACTTTTTCTTCGATCAAAAGCATGCATTTTTTAGAATTCTTGTTGTCGTATGTGCATTAAAAAGTAAAAAGTCACAAAAAATTATATAAACATAAAAAAATTATTTTGCTATCGTTTGTTAAAATATGAGGGCAGTTTACCACCTAACTGTTGCAAAAATATTAGATAAATATTACTTTTTATTGAATTTTATAAAGTGAATTTTCCCTGTGGCAACGTAGCTTGAAGAAGACTGCTTGCACGGACGTGGGCGTTCTTTCAAATTTTGAATCATATATAGTCCGGAGCTCATAACCAAGATTTTAGACTGGTCCACGTGTACAATCTTCTTGGTGGTAGGTGTTAGTGATAACACAACCTATTTCTTCACTGAAAATGTTTAGTCGTCCGCTTCTGTTGTTTCTTTCCCCTAGACCATATAATCCCACGGAAGTTCCTAATTTACCTCTTCCAATCTTAGCTTTGAAATCTCCCATTATGAGTGTCAAGTCTCGTCTTGGTATTATTTTTAGGACTTCTATTATTTACTGGTAAAATTACTCAACCTCTTCATCCTATTTATCTGCAGTGGGAGCATATATTTGTATGATGTTAAGAGGAACAGGTTTCGTTCTTATTTGGAGCAGCGTTATTTTGTCTGAAATAGGTGTAAAATTTGTGACGCATTTGTCGGTGGCTTTGTCAACTATAACTCCCACTCCATACAAATGTTTATTTTCGGCCGATCCTGAATAGTATGTTTTATAATTTTCCATGCTGCAATAACCTGAACCTGGCCACCTTACTTCGCTTATTCCCATAATGGATATGCCAAGTCGTTTCATTTCCAAGATCTCATTATGAGCTTTTCCTGTATGGTAAAAAGTTTTTACGTTCCAGGTGCATATTTTGATGCAATGACCCAATCTGTCATAAACAGCCTGAACAGAGTTTTGCAGAGAATCCGGGGTGATCTGTGCTATTTCATATTGAATTCTTTGTTGTAAATCTTTTGCAGTTTCTGGTTGACTTCGGTAAACTTGGTTTTCAAACGACCCCATAAAAAAAATCGAGTGGCGTAAGGTCGAGACTTGCAGGTCATTCTACAGTATCTCTTCTGCCTATTCATCGATTAGGAAAAATCAAATCTAAATATCTACGAACATTGATTTCATAGTGAAAAGCTGTGGTATCAACAGGACGGAGCACATCCTGTTGATACCACAGCGATTTTTTCCTAATCGATCGATAGTATAGCTTTCTGGATCATTTTCTAATGATTTCCTGCTCGAGGACTGAAAATGTTGTCACTTTTTACTACATGGGGTGAAAAGTCCAGAGACCAGAAAAACAATATTTTTGCTAAAAATCGATTTTATTTTTCAACATAGTTTCTCTCAAGAGCGATACATTTATTCCAGCGATCTTCGCATATTTGGATCCCTTTATATAGTATAGTATAGTACCATTTGCCGAACTCTCTAAAATATGCCTCAGTTTCCTATTCGATTTCTTCATTTGAGCCAAATCTCTTTCTCTGCTACCTCAAATTTGGAAAGAGATAACAATCACTAAAGGCCAGATCTGGTGAATACGGTGGATGTGGAAGCAATTCATAGCCCAATTGGCCCAATATCACCATCAATTTTATGGACTTGTGAGCTGGTGCATTATCTTAATGAAACAACCCATATTTCTTAGTTAAATACGGCCTTATTTTTCTTGATTTCACTATTCAAACGGTCCAATAACCCAACGTAACAGTCTCCGTTGATTGGTCGCACCCTTCTATAGTCGATCAGTCTTATTCCATGCACATCCCAAAAAATACATACGAAAACCTTTCCAGCTGATGTTGGTGTTTTTGGACGCAGTTACTCTGCGAAATGCCTGTTAGATTCAGGTTTGTAACGATAGATCCATGTTTCGTCCATTGTCACGAATCGACGCAAAAGCTCCTTTGGATTACGCCGAAACACTTCCAAACAGCGTTCTCTGACTTCTCTTCTCTTCGACATTTTGCTGTTTTTGATCAATCTTGGGAGTGAACGGCACTCATCGGCCACATAGCTTTTTCATATCCAAATATTCATGCAAAATATGCCTCACGCGTTCTGTTGATATCTTCACGATGTCAGCTTTGTCTCTCACTTTCACTTTGCGATTATTCAGAACAATATGGCCGATTTTTTTGGGTTTTTTGGAGTGACTGCCTCATTTGGACGTCAGGACCTGATGCATCATCACTGCTTGTACGACCGCATTTATGTTCACTAAACCATCGACATATGGATGCTTACAACGGAGCAAATATGCCGTAACACTTCTCAGGCCATTCTTGAGTTCCAGCTGTATTTTTTCACATCAAAAAGCAATATTTAATCAACATACGAAATTCTGTTTGCTCCATCGTTTTGCAAAAATCAAAAGTAGCGTCACTCAAACAGCTGTAACTCGCAAACTAATAGACAAAATGTACACGAATCTTCTGAGAGTTGATACTAACTGTCATATCTCGGAAATTCTCGAGATTTTTCACTCTATGTTATTATTTTTAACATGTTTTTAAATTAGTAGTTTCTTTTGACAGTTACACCATATTCAGCGTAGTTTTCAATTTCTTTCACAATATTAAGAACTGACAGGGCTCGATTGCCTATGATAGTGTTTACAGTCTTCTAGTAAAGCTTTAAATCACGAGGAGCACTTTTGCATCAGCCCACTATTTCCGGGTAGATGTTAAAGTTAGTAGAAAGCGATTAATGACAGACTCGACAGTAAATCTTGAAATTTTTAGCCTATCTGCAATAAAATCCCTTGCCATATTTGAATTTTCAGGTAGTTTGTAAATAATTTTTTTTTTGTCTCTTCTTAATTCAATTTTAAACTTAACTGACAATTTTTAACAACTGACAGAACTTTAAAGAACTGTTTCTAAAGAAACAATACTTAAGGTACAGCCTGGATTTCCAGAAATTTGTATTTTACGACTTGTACTCAGCACAGCCAGTAGTTTCAGTTTGTCCAACAACAACATAAAAAAAAATGTTTTTGTTACCTTACGACGAATATAAAAAATTCCATCAAAGATAAATCTCATAAAAACGATATGTTTTCAATATATTTTCCATCCGCCGTCTGAAATTTGCCATTTTATGCCTGGTATATTCATAAAATTCATACGTGTATTGAATATCAGCTACGTTCTTTATTTAGCTTTAGGCATAATGTTGTGCAATGTATCTAACAGTGAAACTATATTAAAATATACGACATGTATTTAATTATTAAAAATATTTTTACAACTTAAGGCTGTGTCCTGCGTGAGCGACTGTTACGATTGTTACGCCTAAAGTGACACAATCAAAACATCTTAAAAAGTATTGTGATTTGGCGGTAGTCACGCCTAATGTCGTCGACGTCGCTGGCGTCGATCGTCCATGGTCTACTATTTAGCAAACTACTACATGACATGTTCATGATGCATTTAGAACTCGACACAATGACGTCAGCGAAAAAAGTTTAAGAGTCATATTCCCAAGGATATTACCAACTAACAAGCTAAAGCACTAATGCACCCTTAAACAAAGAGCAAGGCATATTGATGGTTAAAGAATGATACCGTACTAGTGTCGCCATAGACTCAGTGCATATTTTGATTAACAATTTTAACATTATAATTGTTAAAAAAATGTTGTGCCTTTAACTATACATTTACGCAGCAGCAAAAAATGCAATTTGTTGCATCTTACCGATTCCTTGCGCTAGTAAGATGATAAATATTTTCCGTTTTGTTCTCTTCTCTATTTATTTTAGCTTGGCTGATGAGTCGCGATACAACGAAACGCGTCCAGGCATAGATTAATAGATCAGAGAACAGTAAATAATGGCTAGAATATGGACATTATTTAATTTTAGTAATTGATATTGATTTTTATATGCGTGTGGTAGAACCATAATGGTTACACTTCCTAGTGGTAATTGTTAACAACTCGCTAAATAATCTATCTAAATCTATGGATTTGTGTCAAAAAAGCCAAAAAAGAAAATTGTATTTTTATGGCTATAAAAAAATAATATGCCTTATTTTTTATGTATTTTATCCTTTTAATATTTTTTTATGGTTACGTAAAATTATAAGTATTAAAATACATTATAAGTGTATTCAAAATACCGTATCTAAAAATACGGAGTTCGCCGGACCAATTGGCGCAGTGGGTAAGGCGCTAGCTTTGCCTGCTGTTGTCCGAGAGGTCAGCGGTTCGATTCCGTGTGACGGCTGGGTGTTCGTTCCTTGTACATATGTGTGTATTGTGTGTTTAGGTTGTTAGGTTTAAGGTACTGGACTACCCTATAAAATAAAATTAAAAACTCATGGCCAAATGAGTCTTGGCTCAAAGCCACAAAAACAAACAAAAAAAAATACGGAGTTATACCCAATGTATATGATCCAAGTACTTGAAGTACTAATAGCACTAATTCATTTTAGGGTACTGTTTTTCTATTCTTCAGCAACTAATTGCTAAATTTCTAAAAACTGATTGACTCCGAGCATACATAGAATTTAAACCTATAATATCACAAAATTATATTTTTCTTGATATTCTCATCAACAATATAATATACACACACATGCCGCTCCTGGAGCGCTTTAGGGACTTCCCTGCAGCACGTGTGCTAGACCCATAAAAAGAATATATATACATCGCCTACTAACTTAATAACATTTAGTATAAATAATACTATTAAATCTGGATCTTACCTCACGAACCTATTTTTACAAGAGGACTGACTTCTAGAACTTACTATATTTTTTTAAAGCTGTTTTATATATGTTCTGGGTTGTTTATTTTTGGGTATAGATGTGTTCATGGCTATTTTTTCGTTATAAAAATATAGATTTTAATGACTATTCGCCCATTATATTGGATTTTATCAAATTTTATTTTTATATTTGGATTAGAAGATGTTAAAAATGGAAAATAAATGTTTTATTCTCTGTTGCGTACTTTAATAATAATTAACCTATTTTACTTAACAAAATTTAAACGCAAGCAGGTTTGTGCACCTTGAAACAGGCTACATAAGCACGAAACAATGGAGAATACCGCAGACTTCAGGTAAAAGAAATGATTTGTATAAAACAAGAAAAACATAGTGTCAATGACGATATTACCAATTTAAGTCATATTTAATATAATTTAATAGAAATATTACTCAGTAAATAAATAAACCTCACTCTAGCTGTCTAATTTCACGTTTTTTATTAATTATACCAGTAAAAGTAAACATAAACACTTTCCCTTTTCCTCTTTTAGTATAGTGAGATATTTTTAAAATAACCGGTCAAGTGCAAGTTGAACTTGCGCAATTAGTGTTCCGTACGTTGATTGCTTTTAAAATAAAAAATGTTGTAACGGAAGTATAAAATGATCAGTGACTTCATAAAACACACCCCAAATGAGTTTTCAACAAAGTGTATTTCCAATCGTTACTGAAAATTGTTGACCTTGAAATTTCTGTTTTTTTTATATACCAGATAAATTATTACAGGTAATGCACTCGTGATAATTTTCGTTCAATCTACACCCCGTGGAGAATATTCCAGAATTTTTTCAAAATTTTTTGATAAGTACTTTTCGAGATAAGGCGGGTGGACAGCGATTTTTCGCGATTTTTTAAAAATAATACAAAGAAAAGTGCGCGCAAGTATTACATTATATATATATTTTTTACTCGTGTGTTCACAAGCTTTCATTTCACACCACACTCGATTACCTAGTAAAAAAATTTTCACTTCCGATTTCACCCCCCAAAACTAACCCCTTAAGTCAAAATTTAACTTTCAAAACTACATGGCTCTAATGTGGCCATCAATTCCTATATTATTACCAAATTTCAACTTTCTATGACAAATTGTTTCGGAGAAAATCGGGTGTGACAGACGGACAGACAGACACCGAAGTGATCTTATAAGTGTTCCGTACGGAACACTAAAAAACAACATGATTTCCAGGGTCCATAAATCTATTTTTGATCAACACAACGTTTAATAATTTACTATATTGTTTATAATTAAATCTTGTGTGCTCATACAATATTTATTTTATTTTATAACATTTTCAACATTTACAGCATTTTCTAATTTGTAGGTATTCCAAACATTAAAAAAAAATTTTAAAAGCCCAATACCAGGGACGAAACATCAGTAAAGTTTATGTTTTTATAACATAAAAATAACCATGAACAAATTTTTGAAGAATAAACATTTTAATGTATTATATATTTATGTATATATTATATATTTATTTATATATTTTATAAATATATATATATATATATATATATATATATATATATATATATATATATATATATATGTAAAATATATAAATAAATATATAATACATTAAAATTCCTTGTTCCAATCCGTTCATCTAACAATGAATGCACGACGTTTCTCCAAAAATCTCATTTGGCATTTTCAAGAGCTCTTGAGAGCCCGGAATTTTAATGTATTACATTCCACCATCCGTGAAAACCTCTATTGTAACATATATTTATATATATATATATATATATATATATATATATATATATATATATATATATATATATATATATATATATATATATATATATATATATATATATATATATATATATATATATATATATATATATATATATATATATATATATATATATATATATATATATATATATATATACAGAGAGCAATGGAACGCCAGATGCTGAATATAAGATTACAAGACAGAATCAGAAACGAAAGTATAAAACAAAAGACTAAAGTGATAGACTTAAGAGAACAGAGAGCAGGTTTAAAATTCAGATGGGCAGGTCACACAATGAGACAACAAGATTAGAGATAAAATAAAAGAATACAAGAATGGAGACCATGGTTGAGACAAAGATCCAGAGGAAGGCCCAAACCAGATGGAAAGATTACCTGAAAAGAACGGCTGGTTTATGATGGATCAGAAAGATGCAGAGTCGAGAAGGTTGGAAAAAGGAAGGGGAGACCTATGTCTAACACTGGTTGGAAGAAAGCATATTAGATAGATAGATATAAAAAATATGCACTACAGAAAAGATATTTACCGTGAGATTTTTCCTCTAAATTCGTCTTTTCATCATCCAGACTCCTTCTTTCTACAACTTCAATTCCCTCTGGAGCTTGGAAAGCTATTCCATGTGTACTAAAGAAACGAATCACTTTTCTCTTTAAAAACTTAATCAACTTGTCCCAATCAGAATCTGTTCCAAGATGTCTTGGAGTTGGGATGAAACCACTGGGTTCAAATTTTTGCTTTAATTTCACTAATTTCACAGTACTATTTTCGGGACCGTCATAATCAAAATCTTGAACGTATTTTAACAATCTGTATTTTACACAAAAATAAGGTCTTTTTGTTTCAAAACACTCTTTGTGAAGCTCCTTAACATAAGGGTCTGTTGATCTTATGGTCTTAGTTATAAATAGCAAAACTGCCATCGTTAGTATTAGTTTAAATAAAGCGCTTTTTAGAGACATATTTAAGGATATTAAAAAATACTAACAGTAAAGTTTCATTTACTAGAGTACATTTAAGTTTATAATGAAGTTCAACCGATTCTGTCGAATAATTTATTAGGAAAAAGTGTCTTAGTAGGTTGGTAAAATCGAAAATTTAATTAAAATTATTGAATTCCAAGGGTCAATAGGTAATTGGAATCATTTGATAATTGACCTTTAGAGCGATTTTAGTACCTAATTAATTTAATTCTGTAAAGATATTCACTTTTATTTGTGGCTTATTAATAATGACCTACTACTGCTAAATTCCATAAAGAAATTTAATTAATAGAGAAAAAAGTTGCAATTATGGCAATTTTATTTTAAAATTACTGGCGATTATTGCTTAAAGATTATAAACAAGGCGCCTTTTGATGAATTTAAAATTCTATACCGGGTGAAAAAACATGGTTCTTGGAAATGGACCATATCACATTGGAATGACTTTCCGGCATTTCGCCTACGTTACACGAAGCATCTTTAAGGATATTTAATGGAGCATATCAAATTGGAATGACTTTCCATCATTTCGTCTACAATTAAACGAAGTATCTTCAGGGATTTTTACTCTTCTACATTAGAACACTGAATGGTTTATGGATTTATTCAGTATTGAAGTTCTAAAACGTCTCCGTGCAATCATAAACCAAAAATTCGGATCTATATTACTCAGTCGCACACAATTTGACATAGTCTAGTCCCAAGAACCATGATTACTGATCTAGCCAAAGCCGAGAAAGCTACAGTTCCATAGCAATTTGAGTAAATTTTAGAAAAATATAGAAATCGGAAAACAAGTTCTCCTTAAATAAGATCAAATTTGTTTAGTAACATAGGGGCATCGAGCGTAACCCAATCTATTGAAAATTTAGTTGTATGGAGTGGTTTAATAAAGCACAGGGAGCCTTTATTAACGGAGACAAAACCATTAATTGTGACACGCGGTAAAAATTTCATGTCCAATAGTTTTTACACAGCCTCATTGAAATCCAAAATGATAAACTGCTTAAAATATGTGTGCAGAAAATTAAAGAAACTAGTACGTCATATGTAAATTTACATTAAATATATGTCGTGTTTTTCTCAAATATAGCGAGCTCACACCAACAACTCTTTTAAATTTAAAAATATAAAAATTATTTCGGGTATTAAACACACAGAGTTTTAATAATATTCTTTAATGTAATAAAAAGATATATATATATATATATATATATATATATATATATATATATATATATATATATATATATATATATATTTAAGAAAAACACGACATATATTTAACGTAAATTTACATAAAGACGTACTAGTTTCTTTGAACAGTGAAGAGAAGACTATTAAGAAATGATCCTACAAATGGCAGATTAGAATTGGCAGAAATAGACAAAAAATAAAGAAAAAATCAGAGAAGACGTCAAACAGCACAGAAACTCGAAAATAGAAGAAACTTTAAAAGAGGGAAAAAGTTTGAAACATGTAAACAAGAAAATGAATGAAGGGATACATCAAATAATAAAAGTTATAAATAACGATAACCAAGATATCCCACAAATTAAAAAGATAAAGGAAGCTACAAAGAAATATTATCAAACATTATATGACACGAAAATATCGCCAGCGCCCGGGAAAGAAGAAGGAAATAGAGCGATAGTAAGAAATGTGGGATCTGAAGAAATTCCTGATGTAACAACGGATGAGATAATGAACACCCTACAACATATGCACAACGACAAAGAACCAGGGAGTGATAAAATAACTATAGAAATAATAAAGTATGGAGGGGCATCGATAATACAATCTCTTCAAGCTCTATTCAATAGGTGTCTAATAGACAGTAAAATACCAACACCTTGAGTAAACGCTTTGAATGTGCTTATTTTTAAAAATGGGAGCAAATTTAAAATAGAGAATTACAGACCCATGGGCCTATTATCGGTACTGTACAAAATCCTCACTAGAACCGTAACTTATAGGTTAGCGAACAAATTAGACAGTTATTAATCACGTGAACAAGCGGGATTTAGATGGGTATACACCATCTTCAAAAAATTAGATTACTAGTGGAAAAAGCAAATGAATATAATATCACCTTGTAGATAGACAGGCTGACTATGTAAAAAACATTTGATTCGGTAGAGATATGGGCAGTCCTTACTGCCATAAGTAACAGCCGAGTCGATGAAAGATACGCAACTCTTCTTGAATACATATGTAAAAATGCAATATCACAAATAATGCTTGAAGAAGAAACAAATAAAATCAAAATTAAAAGAGGATTTAGACAAGGCGTCTGTAGAAGACATGTTCAAATTGTTAAAGTAGGAAAATAAAGGAATATTAATGGACGGTGAACGATTAAATCACTTAAGGTTCGAATTGATGTCACTCTCAACACGAAAAAAAAAATTACAAGAGATGCTGATGAAATTAATTAACAAGTCTCCAGAAATAGGTCTAAAATAAATTTCACAAAAACCAAAAATTTGAACAACGAAAATGAAGATATCAGCCAGGAAGGTGAAAGAATAGAAAAGGTACAAACATTCATATATTTAGGAGAAAAAAATCGAAATATCAAAAAATATTTTAAAACCTGATTTGGACAGAAGAGTCTTGTTAGCTTGGTCTGCGTTAGGAAGGTTACAATCTACATTTAAATTAGACATCCCAAATACAATAAAAGCCAGAGTATGCGATCGATATGTACTGCCGGTATTAACATATGGCACTGAAATGTGGGCTTTAAAAGTAAAATAAATAAACTCCAGGTAACCCAAAGAGCAATGGAGAGGAGAATGCTAAATATTAGACTCCAAGATCGTATTCCTAACATCGAGATACGAAGAAGATCAAAAGTGACGGATGTAATACAACCAATATGTATATTAAGGTGGAATTGAGCGAGGCACATCGCAAGGACGAATGATAACAGATGGTTACGCCGTATAGTTGAATGGAGGTCTAGAGAACACAAAAGATGCAGAGGTAGATAACAGACAAGATGGACGAACGACATAAAAAAATTAGCAGGATACGATTGGATGCAAAAAGCAAACAACAAAGCCTGTTGGAGACAACTTGGTGAGGCTTACATCCGACTATGGATGGAATAATAATATATAACCAAAAAGGATCTTTAGTAAATATAAACGTCAATGCTGTCAAATCCTGGATACGCAGGGTATTAAGGAAAGATATTTTTCAAAAGGCAACTTGAGACCGTTAATTCTGATAGAAAATAAAACAGCGGATGTCAATAATTTATTGACATCCGCATATATATATATATATATATATATATATATATATATATATATATATATATATATATATATATATATATATATATTAAGTCGGCTTTTTAAAAATATCTTTCCTATATATATATATATATATATATATATATATATATATATATATAAAAGAATCTGAAATAGATAACTAAATAAATTATTTTAGTATAATCTATCTCATCCAAAATATGCATCAGTTTAGAAAACATTTTGGGTAAACTAACCAATTTTGGTATCAGTTTCTCTTCCACTTTACTATAA
This sequence comes from Pachyrhynchus sulphureomaculatus, assembly GCA_019049505.1. Taxonomy (NCBI): domain Eukaryota; kingdom Metazoa; phylum Arthropoda; class Insecta; order Coleoptera; family Curculionidae; genus Pachyrhynchus; species Pachyrhynchus sulphureomaculatus. The sequence goes on from CM032456.1 coordinate 83,540,240, forward strand.
TTTCCTGATTACATAATATCGAATGAAAATTCCAGGAAAAAACAATTTTAGGTAAGGCGTATGTATCAAAGGTTTGTTATATTGTATACAATGTATGTTACAAATAAATAATATCTATAACTAATATGAAATATAAGTATGAAATAGGAAAATTTTTTTTTTAGAAATGTGTGTAACTTGTCGCTGCCTTTAATAAATGTAATGGAGACATTCACTACACAGATGGTATTTTGAAAATTCGTGCCCATCATATTCATTCGTCTTTCGAATTTAAAAAACCGAATTTACCATGGGAATTTCTTGACACCACCAAGGAATTTTGCTTTGCTCTGTATCAATTTGTTTCACACTTATACCACTAACTAATTCGGATACGAACGTACATATTTGGTTCCAACATTGTAAGTCACGGGAGCAATATGTGTTCGTATAACACTCAACGTTTTTACATTCAGCACTGATAACCAACGGATTGGCCAGAAAACCGGAAGGACATGAATATGGAAACTCATGATTTTTTGCCTCACATATGCTACTGTTATGACACAAGGATTCTTCACAACATTTGTGAGTCCTGCAGGTCATAGAGGAAGGACAGTCGTGATCAACAAGGCAATAATCTAAATTTCTTGGAGTTTTTACTAGATTTTGTAGGTCTCCTGTTCGGCATTCATAAGTGAAAGTATTTTCTTTTGGAGTTAAATGGATGTTAAAACTCGTCAAAATTTTCCAGAGTAAGATCAATTCTTCACAACTCCAAGGATTTGGATAAATATCTATATAGTTTGTATCAAGGTTTTCCATGTAGTCCGGTATCCTCTCAAATAAGTTTTCCCCATTTTAAATAATTTTGCAGAGTGAATGTATAAGTAATCCAATTTTAAAGTTGATTGTCCGTTAAATCAATGCTTTCAACAGGATATCCGAAATAAATTGCAGTGTTCGCAATGTCATTATGGCTAAGATCCACATGTGTTAATTTTGGAAAGTAATTAGAGTTTAATGAAACTCTACTTAGTAAGTAATATTAGCTAAATTAAGACTTACAAGTGTCTAGGATAAGGAGCTTATAGGCACTGTAACTAAAACATTCCTGCTCAAGCTTAAATATTTTAAGTTTCTTATTTTAGAGATGGCTTGCGAGTCTACAAAACTGATTTTATTCCAGCTAAGGTCCAAAAATTCAACTGAAATGTTTTTAAAAGTACCTTTCCGCACTTCTGCTATTCGATTAAATGCTAAATGTATAGCTTTCAAGTTTGGCAAGTTCATAAACGACCCGGTAGCTAACACTTTAATTCGTCTGTTAACCCAGTAAATTATTCGTAGATTATCGGCATTAAAAAACGCACAAGTTGATATCACTGCAGTGGTAATTATTTTCACTAATGGGATATTTCCGAAAGTTTTAAAAGATCCTCTCTGCTGAGGTCTACACTTCTCTTCAAAAAAAGTGTTCGAACCAACTTCTATAGGAAAATCATAAAACCTGAATTGGTTTTTTGGGACACAATTCGGTGTTACCAACACACTAACTTTAAGTTAAAAACGAAAATAACAACAGTGAAAGGAAATACATTCTTGGCTAAGACTGTGTTCAAAAGAACGAAGATTAATAAATTGTTATGGTTTAATATATTGCTGGCGAGATAACAGAGTTCTTGGGTTATAACGTCAACTGTTTTTTAACATTTGCAAGTGATACGCTTTTGGTTGACCCAGAAAATAAATTATGTCATACATTTTTAAAATTATTTTATCGGTGATTTTGCCAATTCTTCTTAAATGTATTTTTTTTCCAGCTAATTTAAACAAATTTCGAAGATTTCTGACAATCCATTGCTACTATCAGATGAGGGTGTTTGTATGCCTCTGTTTAAATCACGTGAATTTGCGTTAAACATATATAGTGACATCGATTACGATCTTTTCTTCGGCGCGTTCTAGACGCGAGAGTGCCAATATTCTAGTCTATAAAATCAATTTAAGTCCAGCTAAGGTCCAAAAGTTCTGATGATAATTTGTCTACTAACCCCGTAAATTATCGGAATTAAAAAATGCGCTCCTGGGTATCACTCTGTCCTTTATTTCAACTAACGTAGCATTTCTGAGAGATTTAAGCAGATGTACCTAGTCATGGAGCCGGAAAAAAAGTGTTTTTTCAGGAATTTTGTAAAACTATTTATTATATAAATCAGGTTTTTATTTTATATAATAATCCGCGTGCCCGTGCCCGCGATTCCGCTCGCTTGGACTTGATCCACTATTATCGTCACTGCTTATTCTTTACGTTATCTAACGTAATAAAATATATCCTATCACCTGGCCAGAGACCATATGTATTTTATAAAAAAACACGTAAATCGGATAAGTGGTTTTTGAGTGCTAAGCGTACTAACGGACAGACAGACTGAGAGACGTTGCGTTTTATATATATAATAGATTTTTTTTTGATAAATATTAAGTTACGAATTAAAAAAAAACACCTATATCGCATAAGTGGTTCTCGAGTGATAAGCACACTAACGGATACACAGACAGACAGAGAGAGAGACGTTGTGTTTTATATATATTATTTTGTATAGATTATTATTATTTTTATATAACCTGGCCAGAGAACATATGTACAGTCCCTGGCCAAATTATTAGACGCACTGCAAGATTTCATGTAAAATATTAATTACCGAGTGATATTGTACCGTTTTATTATTTTAAATTGATTTGTTTTTTATTTTTATATTATCCAATCAATTACCTATTTATTTGACATAAATAAAACAGCATTAATTTAGAAAAGCATAAGTTTATTAAGTTTTAAAGAAAAGTGAAATTAATGTTAGTAAAAGTCAATATTTAGTTGAGCCACCTTTAGCCGCTATCAAAGCTTTAATTCTGCGCGGCATGCTATCAATGCAAGATTGTACTGTCTCCTGCATTTGAGGATGATGATTCCACACATGAATAATCTTTTCTAGGAACTTGGTTTTGGTGGTAATCACATCTTTAGCCACTTCTCTTTTCATCAGCTCCCACACATTTTCAATGGGGCTATTACCCGGCCAATCCAACAGAGGGATATTTTTTTCTGCCAAAAAAGCTTTAACAGACCGAGCAGTGTGGCAGGGAGCTCCATCTTGCATGAAAGTGAATGGTTCCCCATTTGGAAACCATTCTCTGAGCTGCGGAATCAACCGATTTTGTAATACTTCTTTGTACTGATCTTGCCTCATTATTCCTTTGACGACGTACAGACGTCCAGTGCCCTTGCCGCTGATGACTGACCAAATCATCACTTTGGTGGGATGTTTAACCGTCGGGACGACACAATCAGGATGAAACTTTTCTCCATGACGACGACGCACATACTGAGCTTTATTCTGCAAAATTTCGAATGTGCTTTCGTCACTGAAGCAGACCTGTCAAAAATAGGAAAAATATATAAACTTCCATGTTTATTTGCTTTATTTAACTGAAAATGATAATAATGTATCAATTATTGATTAAATTGCTGTATCTTACCGATCTCCAGAAGTCCACATCTTTGTCTTGCCATTGTTTGGCCCACTTCAGGCGCTTTGCTTTCATTGCAGCTGTTAACTTGGGCTTCCTGGCGGGGCGACAGGCCTTAAAATCTAATTCTTCCAATTTTCTTCGAACAGTGCGCTCAGAAGCATTTACGCTAGCATCCTGGAGTTGTGATTTTATTACCTTTGTGGTAGCAAATCTGTTTTCTACACAAATTTTCTTCAAACATCTCTCTGACCGTGGAGTGAAAATTGGTTTTCTACCGCATCTTTTCTTTCTTTTCGGGCTTAATTCCTTCCCTGACTCAATTTTCTTTTTTATGCGTCGTACACTAGCTTCAGAAACCTCCAATCTTCGTGATATTTCTCGGTTTGTAAATGTTTTCGCAATCACAAGGGCCTTCACTTCAGCTTTTTTACGTGGTGAAAGATCGCCTTTTCTACCCATAATGAAAATAGTCCAATTACTTTTTTAAAACACTGCATACAAAATAAACTAATAACTGAGTAGTATAAAACTGTTAAACAAACAATCACAGTCCATAAAGCCACAGAAACACGTCCGTACCTGATTCGATTCCGATCGCGACTGATACAGGTTTGTACTTGTTTACGTTCATGTATCACTTTGTCAACATAGTGTTGCCATATGTTAAAAATAAATACAAATATGTAGTCTACAACAATTCTTTTAAATAAAAATCAATAATATTATAGTTTAAATATACCATTATTGCATAAAAACTCTTAAGAAACATAAAATTACTAAAAAAAATACAGTGCGTCTAATAATTTGGCCAGGGACTGTATGAATTAAAAATAAAAATATGTAAATCGGATAAGTAGTTCCCGAATGATAAGTGCATTAATGGACAGACAGAGTTTTTAACTGATTCTTACGAAACTCACAGAACATATTTTTAAGGTATCATACCAAAAGAAATTATAAAAATACGAAAATCGAATTTTTTGACCCAGATGACTAGGTATATGCCCTTAAAATATTATTTCGGGTGAAACTTATACTTTTCTTCAAAATTATATATATATATATATATATATATATATATATATATATATATATATATATATATATATATATATATATATATTATAATTACAAATAATGATTCAATATTTTTGACTGGGGAATGGGGAACTTCTGTTTCTTTAAAATTTGTAGGGGATTTTTCATAAATTTAAACAATGACCAGGGTAGAGGTCATGTATTTAAGGAATTCCCATATTTTGCGATAATAAAAAAAATATGAAATAAACTGCTAGTCAATTGAAAGTTATATGATATATGGATCTGGATCGTAATCGAAATTTAATCCCCTTTTAAACAAGCATAAGAAACAAATCACAGTTTATCAAGTCGTCAATCTAATAATTGAAATATCGTTTGGTTTTTGAGAAACTTACCTAAAATTTTGAGGTTATGAACATGAAATATTAGCATCAAAAACAAAAGACAACTGGATCATTCTGGTCTGGTTACTAAAAGCTGAGCCTCCCCACAGCTACTGCTAGTACTACCATACACTACATATAATCCCCGACCTCTTGTTCTTTTCTAGGTTTTCCCATAGCATGGTGGCTGTATTTTAAATAACGATTTTCAATATCGGATCTCTGATGAGCGATAGATCAAACCACTGTATCTATAATGTTAACAAATTTGTAATACTCTATGAATAGTATTTTTAAGGTCATAATCGATCGGATTTTGGTGAAGTACCGGTAAAATTGGAGCAAAGATATCCAAAAACATTACAAAGATCGGGGATCTCATATTTTATTTTAGTTATGATAGTATTCTAGTAAAAATTCATCATTTCTTCCCATTTATTGTCCTGAGAAAATTCGTTTTTGCGCTAGATCTGGCTGAAGACAAGATAGTAATCGATGTCGATGGTAAACTCAGGTGATTTGAACGAAAGCATTCAGACACTCTCATCTGATAGTGGCAATACATTGTCACAAATTTTCGAATTAGATTTATACCAGAAAAAAAAATTAAGAGGAATTGCCAAATATTCCTTCTTCTTCTTTCGACTTATAGCTAGGCACTATGGCGTGTTTATTCTTTTTTCCCTGAACTATATATCGTCGCTCCATCTATTTCATGAAAGTCCCATTCACTGGTTAATATTTTCTATATTATGTATGCATCTTATGTGTTTACTTCTTTCTCTATCCCCCAATGTCTTATTTGTACATAGTTTTTTCAGTTGAGATTGACATATTATATTGTTTTACTGCTATATAGAATCCGTATAGCAGCCTTGGCAGATCATTCTCGGTCTCAGCCATTAATATCGCGTCATCTGCATAACATATAATTTTAAAATCTCTGTTACCCATTCCATGTCCCTTCTTTCTTTTGACATTCTTTCTAATTTCATCCATGACAATATTAAATAGAAAAGGACTTAAAAAGTCTCCCTACCAGATTCGTAACTGATTAGTTCTGTCATTCATTCTTCTAATCTTGCGACTACTTTATTGTCTTTATATATATTTTCGACAGTTTTGATTAGGTCTTATAGGATGTCCCTGTTATATACTAGACGAATAAAGACGGGTTTCCACCAAACGGCTAGTTTAAAAAACAGTTCTGTTTTTAATAAACAAAACAAAACATGTTTTGTTTTTTTCAAACAGTTCCTGTAGATTGTTCCAAAAGTTTCGTTACTAGTGTTTGTTCTCTTTTTCCCATTTTGTTTAGTCCCACAAGAATGTCCTTCCCGACGACGAGTTTTTATAATTAACTGTGGTTCGTTTTTAGTTTATGGCCAAAATAGAAAAAAACCAAGGTATTCGGTCAGTTCTCTATTAAAAAGGAAAGTTAATTACGGCACAGAAGTATTTTTGACTGATTTAAGTACTGACAATATTGGGTTAAATGGAGAATTGAAATCTTTCTGCCACAATTTTACCAGAATGTCAAGTACCGATTTTGAATTGTTAATTAATTTGTTAGGACCTAAAATCGCCAAGAAAAATGCAAATTACCGGGACGCAATTTCGGTGAAGGATTGCCTGGCAGTAACTCTGAGGTACTTAGTCCCTGGCGACAGTTTTCAATCATTAAAATATTTATTCAAAATTTCAAATTCTTCTGTATCACGAATCATACCGGATATGTATGTGAGGCCCAGTATGACGCTCTTCAACATTATATCAGAGTAAGCCTTCCTTTCCTGGATTTATTCTGGTCATACAAAAAACTCATGGCATCATATCCAAATCATTTTGAAAGAAACGGGTGTCCAGCCCCAGACTTTCATGCTTTTATACTTCCTTCTTTCCCTGTTATACTGAATGAACAAGTTTTTGATTTTTCGATCGATTTCATCACTGCTAGTTTCAAAAGTATTACGAATTTCCTTGAGTGAATCTTGTTTTTTAATTTTATTCTTATAATCGATACTTTTTGAGTCCCACAAGTTAGTATGTTGACGGTAATATTTCCATTAGATTGCTGCACTGATTTTTAGTCCACTGCTTTTTGGAATTCATGGCCGAAAATAAATTAAAACTACAGTTTTAGTAAATCTACAGTCAATTCTTTTAATCGTAGCAACATTGTAACTAAATGCATATATATATATATATATATATATATATATATATATATATATATATATATATATATATATATATGTATATATATATATATATATATATATATATATATATATATATATATATATATATATATATATATATATATATATATATATATATATATATATATATATATATATATATATATATATATATATATATATATATATATATATATTTAATTGAATAAATAAATATAAAAAATGGTTCTTACTTTAAGTGTTGGCAAACTCTTCATAAATCGCATACAATTCATAAAAACTTAATAACTAGTTGAAAGAGTAGAGTACAAATGTCGCAGAGGACAAAACTACAACATTCAGGTGTTCCAACCAAACTGACTAAAACACACGAACAAATTTGTTTTCTTTTGATATACTTACTCGAGATGGGAAAGTGTTTTGTTTACTAAAAACACTGTTCTCCTGCAAACATGTTTTCGGAACTGTTCATTTTTTACAAAACATGGCTCTTTTTGTTGAGAAAAACAGTTTTTGTTTATATTTCGTGCTATTTCCGTTTGGTGGAAACCCGACTTAACGTCTTCTATTTGTACATTGCCGAAAGTTTTTTTTAAGTCTATCAGGCACAAGTACGCTGGATTGTTATATTCTATGGATTTTTCTTTTACCTGTGTCACAATGAATACAGCATCGGTGCATGAACGCCCACCTTTGGATCATTGCTGTTCTTTTTCCGGGGGTATTCTCTCGTTTATTTTTGTTGTAATTATCTTTGCTGTTAATTTCAGTGACCAGTTTAGTAATTTTATGCCTCTATAGTTATTTGGATCTTCTTTTTCTCCATTCGTCTGGGATGCTATTCGATCTTATAATCCTCTATGTAAGTGTTTGGAGTTGCTTAACCAGAGAGTATCCCCTATATTTTAGTAGTTCATTACATATTTGTTCTTGACAGGGAGATTTGCAGTTTTTTCATTTTTCTAGTGCTTCTATTACGTCTTCTTCCCTTATATATGTTTCTTTTATCCCCTTTATATACTTGTGTAAGATATGGTACCCACGTTCCTTTCTTCACGTGTGTATACTCTATTAGTTCTTTCATCTCAGTTCTCGGCTGTGTTATGAATCTACGTCTTTGTTTTTGTTGACCATAGAAGTCTGATTCTAATGTTTTTGTGTGTCTCTCCCTGTATTCGGTTATTGTCCTTCTTACTAATTCGTGGATTTCTGTTCGTATTCTTTTATATCTTTCGTACTCTTCTGTCCTGATTGAACTGTACTCTATATAGCCTTATTTCTTTTCACGGCATTTCTCTTTGATTTTTTTACTGAACTATGATGTTTTCATTCTCTCTGTTGGCAAAGATTCCGATAGAATAATTTTAAAAATGAATGGCATAATTTATTTTATGAATTTCATACAACCAAGAGTGTATTACTTGTGAATGTTCAAAATCAGTTGACGTCACTACTCAAGAAATCTGTTATCTCGCCAACAATATATTAAACCATAATAATTTATCAGTCTTAGTCATTTTAAACTCAGTCCTAGACAAAAATGTATTTCCTTTTACTGTTGTTAGTGGCGTTTATAACCAACAGTTGGTGTTTTACACCCAATTGCCTCCCAGAAAACCAATTCAAGTTTTATGATTTTCCTATAGAAGCTTGTTCGGAAAATTTTCAAGAAAAGTGTAAGTTTCACCAGCGAGGATATTTTAAATCTCTCGGAAATGCTCCGTTAGTGAAAATACAGAACACTGCAGTGATACCAACGTGCGCGTTTTTTAAAGCCGATGATCTACGAATAATTTACGGGGTTAATAAACAAATTAAAGTGTTAGCTACCGGGTCGTTTATGAACTTGCCAAACTTGAAAGCCATACATTTAGCATTTAATCATATAGCAGAAGTGCGAAAAGACACTTTTAAAAACATTTCAGCTGAACTTTTGGACCTTAGCTGGAATAAAATCGCTTTTATAGACTCGCAAGCATTCTCTGAAATAAGAAACTTAAAATATTTAAATTTGAGCAGGAACGTTTTAGTTACAGTGCCTATAAACTCCTTATCCAGGACTCTTGTAAGTCTTAATTTAGCTTATAACTTACTAAGCAGAGTTGCGTTAAACTCTAATAAGTTTCAAAAATTAACTCATGTGGATCTTAGCCATAATGATATTGAGAAAATTGCAATCTACTTCGGATATCCTGTTGAAAGCATTGATTTAACGCACAATAACCTTCAAAATTTTGATTACTTAGACATTCACTCTGTAGAATTATTTAAAATGGGGAAAAATTTATTTGAGACTATACCGCAATACATGGAAAGCCTTAATGCCAACGCTATAGATATTTATCCAAATCCTTGGAGATGTGAAGAATTGATAGCACTCTGGAAAACTTTGACGAGTTTCAATATCCGTTTAATGCCAAAAGAAAATAATTTCACTTATGAATGTCAAACAGGAGACTTACGAAATCTAATAAAAACTTCAAGAGACTTAGATTATTGCCTAGATGACCACGACTGTCATTCCAGTATGACCTGTAGGACTCATAAATGTTGGAATCCTTGTGAAGAATCCTTGTGTCATAACAGTAGCATATGTGAGGGAAAAAATCATGAATTTACATGTTCATGTCCTTCCGGGTTTCTGGTCAATCCGTTGGACATCAATGCTGAATGTAAAAACGTTGAATGTTATACGAACACACATTGCCCCAATGGCTCGGAATGTTGGGAACAACATTGCATTATTAGCCCTTCAGGAGAAATGATTCCCATTTTTAAAGAACTTGATATAGGGCCAGCGAAAAAAGAAAGCAACATTCCTTGGTGGTACGAAGAAATTCCTAGGATAAATTCGGTTGGTTAAATTCGTTAATTTAAATTAGTCTTCTAGGAACTGATTTTCAAGATATTATATGTAGAGTGAATACCTAGATTAGACTTTCTAATGGTATCCAAAAGCCACACCTTAGAATTACGGTAGACGGCGAAATCCATCTTATTCCAAGGAAACCTTTAGGATATACCTTCAAAAGCCTTTCCTATTCCTTACTGATATTCCATATTAGCTAAAGATCTTATTTATTTGTAATATGCATTGTATATATATTTTTTTATTATTATTAAATAGAAACTGCTAATATAATTCTTCAAATACAATTTAATGTCTTACAAGTAACAGATTTACAAAATAATTTCATTCCCCCATATGAATAGTTTATTTATACAATAATTTTAAAGTAATACAAGGCAAGATATTTTGGAACATTATTTTTTTTATTTTAAGAAGATTTTAATAATTATTATAAACCGTTTTTCATAAAGTTATTGAGATTATTTTTGAAAACTCTTCAACTGGTATAGTTCTTGACATGTATTCATGGTTTTTTGTAATTTGTACGTACTAGAAATAGTAGTAGAAATCATTTCGTGTTCGGGTTTGATAATCATGTATTTCATAAGAATATTAAATATAGTTATGTAGATATGTAGGTAACAGATTATTTTTTATTTTAAAAATGAATATCATGATAAAGTATTTACAGTGAAGATCAAGTGGTCGCCAATTTAAACAATCCTGCATTAAACCTATTGGTGTATATCTATTGCACTTTAAGATAATTCTCATACTCCCATTTTGCAATTTGTGTAAGGCAGATTTACTATTGTTATCAAGAAAATATAAGAGGCTTACGCAGTAGGTAAAGTGACACTGTACAGTACTTTGATAAACAGTTAGCCTTGAATGAAAAGAAAGGTTATTTGATACTCGTGAAAAGAAGAAAAGTTTCGTAGCAATTTTCCTATAAATATATGAAAAGTGAGTTTTATATCTTAGAGAAGAATCAATAAAAAAGCCTAAATATTTTATTTCTGAAAGAAGTTCTAGTTTTTGGTTATTAATATAAACATTCACATTTTTCAAACTGATTTGTGAAAATCGATATTTAGTAGTTAGAATCATTGCTTTAGTTTTATTGACATTTAGTTTTAATCTATTGACATTTAAGTATGATTCAATTTTTCTTAGCTACAAATTGAGCTTGCAGATAGCGACAGTTAATAGTTTGTCACTAGTAGAAATTAAACTGTCATCCGTAAAGAGGCTTATGAATTCAGGGTCGATAAAATGATTAATGTCATTTAGATATACCACAAAAAGAAGTGGTCCAAGGACGCTCCCCTGTGGGATACCAAAGTTATTTGGAATTTTCATTGACTTGCAACTATTAATCTTAGTTATCTGTTTACGATTTATTAAGTAATTCATAAACCAGTGCAGAACAACACCACCAACACCGTAATACTTTAGTTTATAAATCAAAATGTTATGGTCAATAAATTCAAAAGCACACAAAATCTAGAAAAGCAGCCACAATAGTTATTACTGTCAATAAATTTATTCCATATAGCCATTGTTAGTTGTATGGCAGATTTACAACAGTGTTTTTTCCTGAAGCCAGATTGGTTTATAAAAAGAATTGTTGGCGGTAAAATATTCATACAATTGATTTATAAACGGCCAAGTCAAGTCTGGAAGTGTGTGAATAGGACGACAGCAACAAGCATCATTACTGTTAGAAACTTTAGGAAGTGTAATTACAGTAGTGGTTTTAAGGCTGGTTGGAAATTCACCTGTTTCTAAACAAGTATTAATGACCAACTGTACCAAAAATGTTTTTCATTGTTTTACCATCTAATAAATCCTCACTGTTACCCTTGTTACCAAGAGAGGCAATAATGTCAGCCATTGAGAGGGACGTAAAAACGGGTAAATCCAGAATGTATCAATGGCAAATCTCCAGAAGACCAGTTATGAGTAAGAGGTATAGTATTAATAACCTCAGAAATGCTATCAACAAAGTATGAATTAAAGTTCTTCACAATTACACGTTCTCCAACAGCAACAGTAACAGTATTTGGAGGAAAATTTATTGTTTTAAATTGAAATTCTTTGCATAGTGGGTGAATAAGTTGTTTAAGAGTTTTCCACATAAGGTTACTATTACTTTTATTCTTATCTATATGTTTGTAATAGTAACTCTCTTTTTTCCTTTTAAGTTTGTTTACAATATCATTTCTAAGCTTTTTAAAAGTAGACCAATATTTTATTTTCTCATTAATATCAGAGCTTTGAGAGAATTCCTTATAAACCCTAATTTTTTGTTTTGTCATCTCTCTTATTTCCCAATCATACCAAGGAAGATCATTTTCCCGTACCTTAATTTCTTTTAGGGGAGCAATATCATTAATGATCTCATTACATGTAGTTGTGAAAAAATCAAAAATAAATTCAACATCAGTAGAGTTCAGCAGTAAAGACCAGTCAGTTTTTATCAGACGAAGATTAATTTTTTCCATATTTTCATTAGACATACTGCGAGTTTTCTTTACTATTATATTATTTGTGCGCTTAGGAAGCATTGGGTTAAATGAAAAAATGGAATGGTCTCTTATTTTTTGAGCATAATGGATTCTATATTTTAAATCAACGTTAGATATTGCTAAATCGATTAGAGAACTGCTATAGTTAGTTACTTTTGTGGATTCATCAGTTAATTGGGTTAGCCCTAAAGTAGTAGTAGTATGCTTTAACTTATTTGCATAGAAATTATTGGGGTCATTGTAATTAAGGTTAAAGTCTCCTATATATAGTATAATAAACCATACATTACAACTTATTTAAGATTTTTATTTTTTGTTGAGCCAAATATTTATTGATATTTTACAGTGCTACTCCAAAAAATTTTGATGTTCAAAACCGTTAATGTGTTTTCCTCCTCCTCCTCTATCCGTCATCCTACGTAAGGAAGTGGTGATGTCATGGTTTTTGTGATACTATTTTAGCCCATGTTTCTTTATCTTGGGCTTGATGTGATGCTTTAGGGAATGTGAAGCCAGTTGTTGTGTTAATATGGTCCAACCACCGTGTGGGAGACCGTCCTCTCGGTCTTTTGCCTTCGACATTGCCTTCCAAAATCAACCTCTCTACTGTGTCTCTCCCTCTTGCTATGTGACCAAAGTAACATATCTCAGTATGTTTCTATTGACTATAGTAATCAGTCTTGTTTTGATGTTGAGCTCTTCCAGGATGGAGGCATTTTCTCGGCGCACTGTCCAGGGTATCCGGAGAATTCTGTATGCCCACATTTCAAATGCGCTGATTCGTTTCTTGTCTTTATTTTTTAATCATCTACGTTTCGGTTGCGTATGTAGCAACTGGGAATATTAGTGTGGTGATGAGGCCTAATATCGTCAAGTCACCAGACTGTCAATAATCATCACTTTCGTCTTGGTTTTATTCAACTGTAGCCCATATTTGTTGCTGACCATGTTAAGTCTATCCATGATGTACTGGAGTTTTTATTTCGAGGCTGCCAAGGCGATGGTGTCATCGACATATCGTCGATTATTTATTCTAGAACCACCTATTGTTATGCCGCCCTGCCAATAGTCAAACACCTCTGTCATGATGTGTTCACTTTATATTTGAACAATATAGGTGATACGATGCATCCCTGACAAGCCCCTGCTTCGAGTTTCAAGTCTTATGAGAAGTATTATGCTCCCGGATGGTAGCTGTATTGGGGTCGTATAGATTTTGAAGAAGCCAGATTAAGTGATTGGGTGTCACCATCGATGCTAAAACTTCCCAGGTAGCGCTCCACTTTACAGTGTCAAACGTCTCCGAGTAATCCGCAAAGCAAAGGTCTCTAGATTGATGTATTTTCAGTTAATAATAATACAAATTGTTTTGTCTACATGACATGCTTCTACCTTGTTTGGATGCTACTGGACAGAGAAGTTTTCATTTAGTTGTAATTCAAGATAAAGTACCTGGTATTACCTGAGTAATGATGATGAGCCATCGTTTATTAAATATCCTATTTCCCGTCAGATTGGTAGGTCAAAATGAACCAACAGCTTGGCCACTAGAATGACCAAACTGAAATTCTGGTGATTTTCATCTCTGGTATTATATTGGAAGTTTTATCGAAATAAATTCCATCGAATAAAAAAACGTGACACTAGCAAGCAGATGACGCACTCTCAGTCTTGGATAGGTATAATAAAATGGTGACGATATAGAAGTGTAAAATGATTCTGTTTTTATCTAATACAGATAAATATATTAAAGTATATTATTAGAATTAATGCCCCCAAGATCTGCTTGCCTCCTCCGCTTTTACATTCAGGATACCCCACTAGGGCTGACGAGAAGGGAAGGAATTTGCTCAGACGTGGTATTTCCAGGAGCGTTTATCTAGAGGCTCGGTTTTCCTAAGAGAGGCTTTTATTCAAAGTAACAGTCTGTTATAAGAGAGAGTACTTATTTTTAGAAATTTCCTCCAACAATTTTAGTGTAAGAGACGGTTCTTTTATAAGCAAGACACATTGAGTAGGAGGTGGTAAAATTTTAGTAAAAGCAATAGTTTTTATATTAATGAGAGTTATTTAATACTAATTAGGGTGCTTCTGGAGAACCTCCCTGCTTCAATAACCACTAAAAGTTGTAAAATTTTAGTACAAAGAAGGCTTCTTGTTTTACATACAAGATGACTTTTTATTTTGAAAAACTCCCCTTCCCGGTCATCATTTGAATTTTGTGAAGTTTGATTATAGGAGAGGCGTTGTTAAAAGAGTTTTTTTACATAGTTCTTCCCACGGTCATTCTATAAGAAAAAGTATTTTTTGGAGAAGCCTGAAAGTTTAATCCTCCCGGGCCTCGTTCTCCTCTCCACGGTCCTGTACGTCACTCGTAAGTCTCTAGAACAGTTTTGTAATATTTTCATATAAAATCAGTGGCGGCCCGTGTCTCCGCGGCACAGTACCTTGGTTAATGTGCAGAAGGTCGAGAGTTCAATCCCGCAGATCGGTATACTTATTTATTAATTTATTTAAGCATATTTGGCCTAGCCACGTACATAGGTAGTAGTTGTTCGCAGAAATGCAATAACGTCCGAGGTAGCACTACTGCGTTACCTAAAAGGTGCCGTGAAATACAAAAATGTATGTTTCGGCACTTAGACAACGATGACGGGTATCACGACATCCTCGTCGATATTCTTTGGATATGGAAAAATGGTAAAACCAGGCGGGGAGGTGAACGATAAAAAAAATGATATATTCTAATTGGCTAAAAATGGACAAATTAACGAAAGCCATTTCTGATGTAATACTAAGTACTAAGACTAAATGATTAGTTGCCAAGATTTTTTGAAGTACTTGAACAAACCATAGCAAGAAAAGTTGCTGAAACGATCACGAATGTACAAAAATATGATTTCAAAAATCAATGTAATTTAATCCTTCAGCGGGCGCCCTATAAAGTGTTACACGAAAAGGCGCGCGGCGCATTTTATGCTCCACGGAATTATTATTGAAATTAATAAAATATTTAAAAAAATTTTTGTTATATTTTCGAAATTTATTGATTTTAATAACACAAAATTATTTAAACAGAATTTTTAGATACAAATACAGTGCAAAATTTTGACTATTCACTAATGTCTGCATTTTCATTGCAATTTTTACATACTATTTGCTTAACAGAGTGATTTTTACAAACAAAATTGTTGCATGTACTACATTGCACGGTTGTGTTAATATTTTTTGAACGTCCACATAATAAGCAGCGTCCCCCTTTTTTTCTTTGAGGTTTCTCCTTGTTGGGATCTTGAACTTTTCTATATTTCGCTAAAGATACCCGTATGTCTTGTTTTAGGGATTTTATATTAGCTCTTTCTTCCAGAAACGGTCTCATAAGCGCAACTGCCAAATTTTTCAAAAATATTCTTCCGGCTATATTGGGATTTTCCTCATTGAAATTAAACAATACTTGGGCATTTATTCCCGCCATATCCATCAGAGAATAAAAAATAACTAATGGCCATCTCCGGGTAACCTGTTTTACCGAATATGATCCACACATTTGGTCAACGCTGTCTACTCCACGTTTGGTGGCATTATAATCCATAATTAATTCAGGCTTTTGTGAATCCTGATCAATATCGCCAGTGTTATGCATAGTACTCAAAAGAATTACTGACTTGTTTTTCTTTGGTACATATGAAAGTAAAGTAATATTTTTTGATATCCAAATACAGACGTTTTGTTTTCACGGGATTTATTTGGCAAAAATTCCAACAGAATTTCTTTTTATTTTTTTTTTAATGTTCCTGTTAGTGTAATTTTATCACTAAGTAGGGTCTTTGCTAAAGGATAACTAGTGTACCAATTATCTGTCGTTAAATTTCGATTTGAACCTTTTATTTCTTCCACAAGTCTGAGTACAATATTTGTTGGCGAATTTGGAACTCTGTACGGACCTTCAGGTTGTTGTCCACAATAAATTTCTATGTTGCTAATGAAGTGAGTTTTTGCGTCGCATAAAACAAACATTTTGATACCGTATTTGGCCGGCTTATTGGGTATGTACTGTATGAAACTACATCTACCACGAAAACCTTCAAGTTTCGTATTGTCCAAGACTATAATTTTTTTTGCAATTTTCTACAAACGCTTCGTATATATCTCTTATAGCTGCTAATTTGCCTGTTTTTTTCTTTCGGGTCTACTATCGCGGTTATCAAACCGGAGACACCGCAATAGAAATAAAAACCGTTTGTAGCTCATAACCAGGCGAGTAATTTCTAGACCCGTTCCATCAGTTTCCCAAAGTTATCTAACGTTAACATGATTGGCTTTCTTACATCCCAATAATATTAGCAAACCCAGTAAAGCCATAATTTCACTTTTTGAACATATTTTAACATCTCTTTCCCGTGAATATTCAATAGTGGATTTTTTAATTTCTATATACTCATTTGTATATTTTACAATAGTTTCTATCAAGGTAGAATCGATGATTTTTTGAAATGCTGAAATTTCTGTTGAAAGTTTTCGTGCTGTTGGCTTTGGACCGGGAGAAAAAATTCTTGTAATGTTTTTACTTTTTGTTTTCGATTTTGTCTCCAAACTAAATTTGTACCACTTACATGTTTTGTCTTTGCCAAAAAAATAATCACTAGACGTAATCTCAGGATCATTACTAGAACCATGATCGTCATCGTTGGGACTATACTCTAGCTCGGAATCTGTGTCGTGGTGACTAGTTATAATAACTTCTTCATCTTCCTCCGAAACATCCTCATCCACTGGCAAATATTGTTCCTCATCTGAACATTCGTCATGAAGTATTCTGAACAGCTCTTCATCAGAGGGATATTTTTTGGCCCTGAAATCAATTTTGAATTATCAAGATAAAATATTAAAGATTAAAAAAGCTTATAATTTCTCATGTGTGCACAAAACCATATGTTACATACATATTTATATTATTTGCAAAATATATTATTAAAATGGGCCCTTTACAATTTCATGTAAAAAAAAAGAAATAATAAAAAACGATACTTACATGACAAGGCGCGTGGCGCACGTTATGCGCCAGAAGCCACGAGTCTCAAAACAAAGCAAAATAAAAAAATATATATATAAACTAAAATAGGACACCAAGCACTTAGTTACAAAGATTAAGGTTAACTGAAAGAACACCTAGACTTAGACGTTAATAAACGGGGAAACACCGACAATGTTGCCATCTTTCGAAATTTGGCGCATAAAATGCGCCAGCGCGCCCGCTGCAGGGTTAAGTTAAATAAATGGTTGCAACAAAAATTTCTTTTTTATTCCAAAACATGGTTCCGGGTCTGCCATTTTTGAGAGGTGGTAGCCCTAGTTGTATCATGTATTATATAGCCACGTATGTATGTAATAGTTTACTAACTCGAAAGTTAACTTCAAACGTACACCTGTCTTCTCCTCTTTTGTTGTAAAGTACTTACTTACTTTCCAATTGCGGTTGTGTAAAATTTACACGAAGTTACGTAGTATGATAGAAATAATTCTTTGGTAATATAGTTTATACAGGTTTATATAAGAAAATTAGTAAGGTCACCATTCTGTCAAAAATTTATTTTTGATACCATTCAGAAGTCTTCCTAAGTAATTTTGTAAGCTAAGTAAATTTTTCGTCAAAATAAGTTACATGCCTCAATATAAAAAAATTTTAAGGCTCCTTCTATTCGTTCTTAATACAAGAACAAGTTGAGTTTCTTCTTCTGTACATACTTACTACAGTGTAAGTGTGATATTCATAATTCTCACATATTAAAAATACATTATTTTTATGGCGAATGTGCTAGATAACTACTTGTATAGCTGGTTGCCAAATATATCAATAATTTAACTTTCTTAGGGGCGCTCCAAAACATGTCTTTCCAACATCTTATTATTCCCTTCAGTCAATGTGTTAAATAAGATAAACAATAAAATCTCGAACGCAGTAAAAGTGCCAAATGTCAGTAACAGCACTTGACAGTGACAACTGACAGAATATTGGAATTCCCGAAAATTGTAATCATAAAGTTATTTTTGTGATAAACATCCTTTTATGTTAAATTACTTTTAATATTTTTATACTGAATGGATCGTTCCTGATTTTCAAAGTTCAAAAAATTTTTTTAATTTAATTTTGGCTTTAAATAAAATTAGAAAATGAGCAACCATTACAACAATGGAGGCAGGGCAGCAGAAACTGAACAAATGGCCCAACCTCAGTGTTTAAAAGTTTTTATTCCAAGAGATTATAGTGAAGGTACAATAGTTAAATTTAAAAACAGTTTTCCAACTGAGCTGGAGGGACGGGTAAGTTTTTATAGCCCTTATTATTATGTCCTTCAGATTTTTTTTTTGGATTTGCAACAAGTAGAATGTCCAACAACTTTCAGTGTTTATTAGGTCATGGACCCTGAACTTTTTCCCAGATAGTTTCCTTTGTTACTCAAATTTATTCAGTGAAATTCAAATTATATAGGGGAAACTTTAAGTTAATCAGATGACATTTTAAGATGTACCAAATGTAAAATAGATATTACTGTAAGCAGGCCCAATTACTGGCATTTAACTTAAAACTCACTATGGTCTCTTATAGAGCTTTTCTCAAACTCCCCATATATACCCATATATTTTTATATTAGATCTCTGTAAAGATTGATATGGGGCCTTATTGAACAAATTCTAGAAACATAAATATATAAATAAATATATTAAAGGAAAATGGGGGCACTGGGGTGTAGGTCAACAATTTTTTGGTTGCTCATAGTCCTGGTAATGTTAGAAAAATACGTGTATATTCATAAAGCTTACCGATCTATCATAAATATTGGACTGTTAACGTAATTACATTCTGATATAAATGACGATAAATAAATTATTTAAGTCATAAACTAAGAATCTTCTTTCTTCTTTTTTTAGCAGCCCTTCACAGTCCCCTCCTGGATATAGGCCTCTCCCAACTCCTCCCTACATCTTCGACTTTTGTTCTTTGTCTTATCTCCATGTTTGTGATGTGATCTCTGAGAGTTATTAGTAACATGATCTGTTTAATGGCTTTTTGTGTTACTCTAAGTCTATGTGCTGATTGGTTCTGTAGAGCTGTGGTTTCTATTCCATACATCATTACCAGATGTATACAGATATTAAATACTTTCCCCTTTAAATTGATTGAAATACTGATGTTTTTAATATGTTTCAATTTTTCCTGCCCTTGTTAGTTGAATACATCTGTTAATCTCCGCTGTTTGATTCTCTCTACTTAGTTTAATGGTATGTCATATGTAAACATATTCCTCTACTTTTTCTATATGTTGATCCCCTATATGTACTTCTCTATAATCTGATATGATTTCAGTTTTTCTCAGGTTCATGAACAGACCAATTTTTGCTGATTCTCTTTGAAGTTCTTAAAGTTTAACTTTCAGCTCATTTATGTCTTGGCTGATTAGCAAGATATTGTCCGCAAAACGAAGATGATATCTTCTATCAGTTCTTATGCCTGTCTCGTTCCAATTCAGGTTCTTGAATACATCTTCAAGTGCAAGAGTGAAAAGTTTAGGAGGGTCTTGATGATTACTTCTAAGAATATGAAAGCTTAATTTGGTAGCAAAATTACTTTCTCAAGATATTTTTAAAAAAATTCTGAAGTTTATTTTGCACTGGTTCACTTTTATCTAATTTTTCGATCACACCACAAAATCCACCCTTTTTTTTGTGAAAATATCATTTTTATCAGTTTTGATAGGCCACTGCCATTGTTATCTTAGGCCGCTCCCTGATTTATTGGTGCGGTATCATTTTTCTCAGTATGCTCGGTACCGATCCGGTAACAAAAACGTGCCGAATGCCTATATTTCAATGAAACCCACCCGATTTGCTCCGCGCCCGCGCATCCTGCGCAAGTCAGGCACACCGAGAAAAACGACACTGCACCAGCAAATTAGAGAGTAGCCTTAATTTAGTAATTTCGAGCTTCTTTGGATCTTCAGTAAAATTTAATTTAGCTTCATTTAAAGTTCGTTATTGTTTGTATCCTTTATGAAATTTTTTAAATATTGTTATTAACATTTTATTTCAGTTTTGGTAAAATATTTGTAAAAGTTTAAATGAAAATAGAGTCAGACAAGAATAAAGAAAAATTAGGGGTCAAAATAAACTACAATCAATAAACAGAGCCTTAAAAATATATTAGTAATACTATATTTTACTTCCTCACGATTTATTTACAAACTCATAACTTAGAGATAATGTTTAGTTTGCTTTATTGATATATCTTGGTTTTGAATGGCTTCTAACTTCAAAAAGTGTTACCTATGTTATGTTTCTGTATTATATTTACAGTATCTTCCATATTTTTTTAATTTGAGCTGTTTAAAAGCTGTTTTTTGATAAAATAATAGTTTTAACATGGTATTGATTGACAAAGTCAAATTTTAACATACCAATATATAATATTTAGAGACTTCTTAATATGCTTTACTAGGAATCTTTATCGTTAAATATTTAACCTTGACTTGAGATGTAAAAAAAAAAACAGTCTATTTATACACGAACCAAAAATCAATCTGACCAATCAAACAAAAAGGAATATTTGCCTAAAATGTATTTAAATTCTTAAAAAAACCTATTAGGCAAGTGTATGAGCATAAATGCAAAATTTCAAAATAAATGTGACAAGCTAAGAGAAGTAAGCTTTTTTCAGCATCAAATTTTGTTTTACTCATAATATTGATAATCTAGGCTTCAAAATACATAGATACTGAAGAATTAGAAAATTTGATGTGGTAAGGGTTAACTTTAAAATTCTCAAAAATAAGTAAGTAAAGGATATTTTTAAAAAACGGCAACAATTTTTTTAGTTGGAGAAACAAGCTTTCGAAGGCACAATAAATAGGCTTAATGCTTACTTTGCTGAAGCAGAGAAGGCAAAATGTTCAACATATTGTGAAGGATGTCTCGCTTGCCTAACAGCATATCTTATTTATATTTGTAAGGAGACCCACTATGAAAAGGTAAGAAATATTTAATTACTATTAAATCCTTTCTTTTTAAACATGCTGAGTTCCTTTCATTCAACTAAACATTTAATAGTTGTAATATTTATTACAAATTTCACTGTACTTAATGATATTCAGTTTTGTTTGAAATAAAATAAAGTTTCTTCGAAATTTTCAATATTAAAAAAAGTAAAGAAAATTTATCAGTAGACCTTATAAATGTAAAATAAGCCTTTTTATCTTTACTGTGTTTTCTGTATACACCTAAAAAATATTTGTTGATGTTATCTATTATTCTTATTTCGTTTATCATAATTATTACTGACAAACGTGTATTGTTCCAAACATTTCTTATTTTCTAATAAATTATTATACTAAAGGCACCAAATTAGGTTGTCATTATAAAAAATATTGTAAGCAGAAATAGATAAAAATCTGTTTATCTAATCCTCTGAACACATTAGTTGATACTCCATAAATAAATGTTCAGTTTCAAACGGTAGTTTATATTAGCTATATAAGGTGAAACTAAACTACTACTATTATTTATAATTCAGTATTATGTGTTTTGGAGGAGGAAGACATTAATGGTCCTTGTTAAATAAAGTTACTTTGTAATGTAATCTATATAAAAATATGAGAAATGTGTGTAGTCCAGCCCATTTTTAAAGCATATATATGTACAATGGTGAACAAAAGTATGGAAACATTTACATTCCCATCTCTAGTCTTAACATTTAAATGGTTTACAATTCCAATATTCCAAATTTTTATTAATCGTGTACATGCTAACAAACATTTTAAAGACTAAAACAGTTATTGTTTATTAGAAATGTGCTTAGTTTTTAACGTAACAAAATTATGCACAAACAGAAGTATGGCAACATTTTTATTATAAAATAAAAATTCCACTAAGACGACTAAGATGTCAAAAATATTTAATATTTAGTGGGATATCTTTTTGCGTCAATCACTTCTTGACATCTTCTTCTGCCCATAGAGTCAATAAGCCTAGCACAAAAATCAGATGGTATTTTTTCCCATTCTTGTTTTAATGCAATTCAAAGTTCATCCCGGTTTTTTATATTACTTTTCGTAATTTGTTTATCCAGATAGTGCCAAAGATTCTCATCGTGTTCAAATCAGGTGATTGTGAAGGCGAGCGCATAACCCAAATCCTTTGTTCAGAAAACCAATTCTTGGCCAAGCGAGATGTGTGTTTTGTGTCATTGTCTTGTTGAAAAATCCATGACAGTGGCAAATCTTCTCCATACAGAATCAAATTATTTTCCAATTTCTCAAGATACATTTGAGCATCCTTTCTGCCATTTATCTTTGCCAATGGCTCTGTACCAGACCGTCGAAAACAACCCCATACCATGATATTGCCACCGCCATGTGTGACAGAAAGTACAAGGTATTTTGGGTCATATCTTCTCACATAACCAGTAGAATCACTTCCAAATGAACCTACTTTCATCACTAAAAATTACTGGAGACCAGTCTTTATGTTCCTTAGCAAATTTCAATCTCTCTTTTCTGTGACGCTTTGTAACGAGTGACTTTTTAACAGTACGCCTACCATGAAGATTTTTAGATAACAGAAGACGCCTTATATAATTTTTCGCTTTTCGAATTATAATTTTGTCTACTCTCTTACTTGTTTTTCAAGGTCTACCACTTTTAAATGTCGGATCAACAGTGCCCCTTCTCGAGAACTTCTTAACAATTTTGCTGACAGTGCCCCAAGCATGTTTGAAGTTTTTACTATTTCAATTTGCTTCTTTCCACTTTGATACAGGAATAATTTTATGTTTCAGATCTGAACTGTAATATTTGCACTTTGGCATTTTGGCAAAAACCGCACTCTTAAACAATGCTACTAAATTACTTTGTATCAACAATAACGTACTCTTAAAGCAGAATGATAAAATTATTTCTCTTAAAGCAGAATTATAAAATTATTTCAATGCTTTTGATAAGGACAAAACGCGTTTCTTAAAACCCTTATCTACCAGAAAAGGTAAAGAAACTTTTTATAGTCAATAATAAAATTCTATCAAGAAATTGTCAACAAAACAAGATAGTTTTTTTTATTCCTAGAGGATAGTATTTTATATTTTTGATTGAGAAAATGTTTCCATACTTTTGTTCGCTACTATATACACAGGTGTACAAGTATGAAATGCGGATTTTTTTTTTTCTAAAAAAACATGTTAAATTCGGAAGAATGATAAAAAGTGCTTTATTCAAAGTATGCTCCATCGCTTGTTATACATTTTTCCCATTTTTCGGGCAATTTGCGAATACCACGCCAGTAAAAATCTTCCCCTTTTGCTGCAAACCATTCATCGAGCCATTTTTTCACGTCTTCGTACGAACCAAAACGCTGCTCAGCAAGTGCGTGACCCATCGATGCAAAGAAGAGGTAATCGGAAGGAGCCAAGTTTGGTGAGTAAGCCGCATGAGGTAGAACTTCCCAGCTGAGTGCTTCCAACGTGTCGCAAACTGGTTTTGCCGTATGTGATGGAGCATTGTCATAAAGAAAAATGACATTGTGTTGCCTCTTTCGGTATTTTGGCCTTTTTTCAAGCAGGGAACGGTTCAAATCGGTCAATTGTTGTTGGAAACGTTTAGTATTAACCGTTTCCTCAGGTTTTAACAGCTCATAATAGACCACGCCCCTCCGGTTCCACCAAACACAGAGCATTGTCTTTCTGCCAAAGGGATTAGGTCTTGCGTTCTGTCGTTCAACTCGTGTGGTACCCATCTATCGGTCTTCTGAATCTTTCCCATCTCTCATAGCCGATTGGAAGCAGCTTGTTGACTAATTTCGACATATTGAACACAACAACACTTTTCCAGTTTATCACTCGTGCGCGTCTGACACTTGTTGATGATACAACAAAATGGCGCAGTGTCAGATCTTTATAGCACAAACTGCATTGATGCACCATCTGTTGTCTGAAATCCGCATTTGTTACTTGTACACCTGGTATATATATATATATATATATATATATATATATATATATATATATATATATATATATATATATATATATGCACAAACATATTCATACACATATCAAATCCATGCCCGAGTTGCTGCATTGGTGCACCATCTGTTGTCTGAAATCCGCATTTGATACTTGTACACCTGGTTTATATATATATATATATATATATATATATATATATATATATATATATATATATATATATATATATATATATATATGCACAAACATATTCATACACATATCAGATCCATGCCCGAGTTTATCATATGTCAAAACGCATATATTTCCAAATATTAATACTCCTAATCGTCCGACTGTTGCTTACGTATAAACCCGCATAGAGACAAAAATCCAAAGATGACTTCAAGGTGAGATATGTAAAAAATTATGGACTTTTAAGCAACATGCCCACGAGAACTTTTGTTCTACTCCTCAAAAACTATATTTTCCCAAAGTTTGAACAGACTTGACCAAGAACCATTTTCCGTAAGGATAGTGCGGGGTCTTTGATTGTTCTCCATGATAACTAAAGAAGATATGTAGACAGATTTAAATCTCTGCATAGATTTAAACCTAAATAGCTTTTTTTAAGAATCTATTGTTATATATGTCGATACATTCGACATAGTATAATTAAATTTAAGGGGTTACATACACCTGGGCACTGCAAAAAGTATGTCATCATCATATATCGGCCCTTAGCGTCCACTGCTGGAGATAGGCCTCCCTTAATCTTTTCCAATTAAACCGGTCTTGGGCTTTTTGGATCCAGTTTCCCGCTACTTTTCTCAGATCATCTGTCCATCTGATGGGAGGTTTTCCTCTATTCCCACACGCCTCTTGTCTAGGTCGCCATTCCAACACCTTCCTAGTCCATCTGTTAGGTCGCGTTCTGGCTAGATGACCGGCCCAATTCCATTTCAGAGACAGAATTTTGTCAACTGCATCTATCACTCTCGTTTGGTTCCTAATTTCTTTATTTGGGACTTTATCCTATTTACTGATGGTGGCTTGGTAAAAACTAGATTTGCCATATACTGGGTCTTCAAAAAATTTATCTTTAGGACAATTATTTTATGGAACTGTTCTTTCAGGGTGTTAAGCATGACATTCGCATGATCTGCTTGATCTGTTAACAGGACTATGTCATCGGCGAATCTCAACTTATTCAGCATTTTTCCGTTTATATTTATGCCCATGTTGCTCCAACTCAGAATTTTTAAACATGTGTTTCAGAAGGGTGATAAACAGCTTTAGGAAAATAGTGTCACCCTGAGCACACCTCTTTCGACATGGAATTTGTTTGTTTCCCTATGTAATTTAATTGTTGATGTTGCCTAAGAGTAGATATGTT
Source organism: Pachyrhynchus sulphureomaculatus (assembly GCA_019049505.1). Lineage (NCBI taxonomy): Eukaryota > Metazoa > Arthropoda > Insecta > Coleoptera > Curculionidae > Pachyrhynchus > Pachyrhynchus sulphureomaculatus. Next base: position 83,566,145 of record CM032456.1, read on the forward strand.
TAGGATTTCGATATGCCTTGAATCTATACAGCATTCAGTAAGAGCCTTAAAAAGCATATCCTAGTTCACTGAATCGAAGGCCTTCTCATAATCCACAAAGATTAATATTAAAGGCCTATTGTATTCGACACACGTTTCCACAATTAACTTAACAATCAAAAGGTGATCGTTGACACCATAGCTTGTTCGAAATCTAGCTCAATTAGGTGTTTGGTAGAAGTCTAGCTTTGAGTTCAAACATTTTATCAATATTTTTGTGAACATCTTATAAACATGGGAGAGGATGGTTATAGGACGGTAGTTTAATAAATCTGTTGAATCGCCTTTTTTATAGAGGAGAATGAAAATAGCGTTGTTCCACTGCATTGATGTTATAGACTTAGTAAGACATAGGTTAAGCACTATTGTGAGGACCCTGATGACCGTAGGTCCAACCAGCTTTATGGCTTCAACCCCAATACTATCCTCACCAGGAGACTTGTTATTTTTCATCTCACTCAAGACTTGTATGATCTCATCTTCCGTTATTTGAAGAATATCTTCTGAATCTTGATTTTGGATATGTGGAATCTCATACGGTGTGTCATTATTTGTGTTTTTATAAAGCTGTTTATAAAAACCTTCAACAATATTCATAATCCCTATCTGTTATCACTCTTCCATCTTCATTCTTTAGTTTTTGTGTAACGTTGATTCCTGTAGATAATTTAGATCTCAAAACTTTTAGATTTTTATTCTCCTTGCTTACTTTTGTTACTTTTTCAGTGTTAAACTTTCTAATATCTCTTCTTGTTGATGTTGATACTGCTTTGTTGAGAGCTCTATGATCTTGTGTATTGCCGCTTGCCATTTCTCTTCGCTTCTTTAATAATTTCTTTGTCAGTTCACTTAATTTTTCCAATTTTTTGGGTTGTTGTTGGGTTATCTCGAAAAGTACTGATCAAAAAATTTTGAAAAAATTCTGGAATATTCTCTGCGGGGTGTAGATTGAACCAAAATTATCACGAGTCATTACCTTCAATAATTTATCTGGTATATAAAAAACAAAATTTCAAGGTCATCAGTTTTCAGTAAAGATTGGAAACAAACTTTGTTAAAAACTCATTTGGGATGTGTTTTGTGAAGTCACTGATCATTTTATACCTCCGTAACAAAATTTTTTATTTTAAAAGCCATCACGGTACGGAACACTAAGTTCAACTTGCACTTAACCAGTGATCTTATTTGTTAATATGAAATCAATCGTATTTCTCGTGGTTCCATCTGGGCTTATCCACATCCACTTTCGATTTGGGTATTTTTTGAAAAACGTGTTCATGATGAATAGGCTATTTTGGAGTGAAAAGTTTATTAATTTTTCTCCTCGAGGATTTCTTTCCCCAAAGCCATGACTTCCGATACACCTTTCAGCTTCGTCGCCCTTTTTTAAAAAGTATATATATTTAAAAAAATATTAAGGGTTATTAAATGAATAATACAAAAGAATAGAAATTATATATTTTTATTGTACTTTAAATTATAAGAAATATATTTTTTTTAAATATGATTTAAATGTAAACATTATTTTTTATCAGGTTAAAGGGACCACTGATGAAAACTATGGCGCCTCCTTGTCTGCAGTATTGATATAAAATAATGTAGTAGTTAAAAATTGTCCGGTTTTCAAATTTTAGTATGCAATTTTCGACCAAAAATTTTTGTTTAATTATTTATAAAAAATTATCTATTAGAAAAATTTAAAAAACCTTTCGACAGCTTGTAGAAAAAGTAATTGTTAAGGTTTAAAAAAAAAAAAAAACCGGTCAAGTGTTCTGTACGTTGATTGCTTTTAAAATAAAAAATTTTGTTACAGGGGTATAAAATGATCAGTGACTTCACAAGACACACCCCAAATGAGTTTTCAACAAAGTTTGTTTTCAATCTTTGGTGAAATCTGATGACCTTGAAATTTTTGTTTTTTTTATATACCAGATAAATTATTAAAGGTAATACACTCGTGATAATTTTTGTTCAATCTACACCCCGTGGAGAATATTCCAGAATTTTTTCAAAATTTTTTGATAAGTACTTTTCGAGATAAGGCGGGGGACAGCGATTTTTCGCGATTTTTTAAAAATAATACAAAGCAAGTATTACATTATATATATATATATATATATATATATATATATATATATATATATATATATATATATTTATTACTCGTGTTTTCACAAGCTTTCATTTGACATCACACTCGATGACCTAGCAAAATTTTTTTTTTTCACTTCCGATTTCACCCCCGAAAACTAACCCCTTAAGTCAAAATTTATCTCTCAAAGCTACATGGCTCTGAGGAGGCCATCAATTCCTACATTATTACTAAATTTCAACTTTCTATGTCAAATAGTTTCGGAGAAAATCGGGTGTGACAGACAGACACCGAAGTGATCTTATAAGTGTTCCGTATGGAACACTAAAAATGTTAAAAAATATTAAAAATTGTCTGAGTAATATTGCAAACAGAGTTTGAAGATAGATAACTTTGTAATGAAATGGAATTTTCCTAAACTTATATTTTTGAATAATTCATGGAAGTATAGAAAATAAAAATCTGTAAAAAAATCTAATTTTTGAAAATTCCAAGTGTATGTAACCTCTTAAGGTATTTTAAATGATGTGACAAAAAATCAAATATACCATAAAAAATAGGTCTGGACTAGCTGTACTCTCTTTACAGATGGTAGTAAAGTATCAGTAGGAATTAATTTTTAATTTTTTTTTAGTGTTTGAAAAAAGTATCGAAATTCATAGCCGAACAAAATGAACGAGTATATGAACCAAGAGGATTAAAATTGACCGATCCTAGCTTAAGAGGTCTCAGAGTTCTAGAAATTAGCTGCCTTGACAGACCTCCCAACGCATGACTTACACTCTCTCACTCTACACAAGAGTTTTTTATGTGAAACATTCTTATAAATAGGTTGTTAATTCAACTGTGTTGTATTGTACATCATATATTTATAACCTTCATAGAAAGAACAAAAAACCTTATGTTTTTAGTTGCTATATGAATGTTAGAAATCCTCTGACCTACGTTTAGAGACACCATGTGTATCCACTACTAACATCAATTTTGGCTGTGAGAGGTAATAGTTTGAGAACTCAGACTTAAATTCATTTTTGTTTTTTTATCTTTAAGTATAATGAAAGATATACCAATAATCCCATTTTTGTAACTTGTTAAATAGGAGATATTTTAAAGCGATTTGTGTTTTATATGTAATTTTACATGATCGTTAGAATTATTATGGCATGATTGGTATTGCTTTTTGTTATATAATTTTAACAGTCCAAGTATATTTTTAATTTTATTAAAACGTTCACAACTTTTTAGAAGTAATTTAAGATTGTTGAGTAAGTTTTTTATGTACTTTTTCTTTACAGAAAACACAAACATTATGATTGCCATTTTTATTATTATTTTTTTAAATATAATAATTGATTATAATTAAAGTATAACAACGTGATATTTGAAAAACAACTTAAAATATTTTTATGTAACTTAAGGAGAATGTTTTGGAGATAGATACATATTTTCATCTGGAACTAATCTGACACACAAAAGGGCATTATCTTCTACCATTTTGATAATGGCATAACTTGTTTTTATTTGTTAAGGGTATAAACATCACTTTACACTAAACTTGTCTGCATTATTTTTATGCTGCCATTTTTTTTTAAACTCAGCATAGGTACATTCAGTATTTTTACTTCTCTTGCTAATAGGAAGTATTTACCTTTCTTCACATTTAGAGATTCCTACTTCATGAAAAACAGTTTCCCATTTCTGTCGGTCTGTCTATTTATCTATTTCTTTGTTAGACTGTTGGCAAGATAACTCTCGAGCCAATAAGATATCAATTCATAATTTGTTACACATATAATACTTTAAGTAGGGATAAAACCTAGAGTTTTTGAGTAATATCGCTTCAGAGGACTGAGGTAAAAGGGGTGGGCGTTCATAATTTTTTTTTAATAGTATTATGGAAATTTTTCCTGATTTTTTTGTTGAGATAATAAACAAATTTTATTTATAAGAATAGTAAAACAAATGAAGAGTCAAAGACGTGAAAGTTGTTAAATCTTGTTGGTTTCAATATTATGAGAACTTTTTCAAGTGTTTGGTGGAGATATTAGACAATTTTTAAGCATAATTATTTAAAGTAAAACGTGTAAGATGTTAAAGGGGTGGGGAAAGTTGTTAGAAGGTTATTTATCATAGTATAAGTTTTTTCAAAGTTTTTGGATTCAAGACATAAATATTATAGTTTTTCTCATTATTTTCAATTTTAACATTGAAAGAGTAAAAGGGTCGTTAACATTTCGTCAGTTTCAACAGTATTATGATATATTTTTTTTGATTTTTCGTTAAGCTAGTGGACAAATTGCAAGCATAAATATATAATATAACACGTAGGCTGAAAAGTTTTTGATCTAGCTACTTAAAACACTTTTTTTTTTGCAAAATTCGACTTTATTCATCAATATAGTGTTCCTCAAGAGCGATACAATCAGTCCAACGTTTTTCTAACATTTGTATACCTTTCTTGTAGAAGGATTTGTCTTTGCCTTCAATATAGGCCTCAGTTTTGGCGATAACTTCTTCATTGGAGCCAAATCTCTTTCCCGCAAGCATTTTTTTCAGGTCTGCGAATAGATAATAGCCGCTAGGGGCCAAATCTGGAGAATGCGGTGGATGAGGAAGCAATTCGAACTTCAATTCATCCAATTTTGCTATCTCAACCCTTGACTTGTGACATGGTGCATTGTCTTGATGAAAGAGCACTTTTTTCTTGTTCATTTGGGGCCGTTTCTTTGCGATTTCTGTCTTCAAACGCACCAATAACTTTATATAATATTCGCTATTGATGGTTTTTCCCTTCTCAGCATAGTCGATGAAAATTATGCCATGCGCATCCCAAAATACAAAGGCCAAACTTCCCTACAAACTGTTGTGTCTTTGGTCGCTTCAGGCGTCTTTTACCGGCTGCTATTCACTCAGCTGACTGCCGATTTGATTCTGGTGTGTAGTGATGGATCCATGTTTTATCCATTGTCACATGTCGCATGAAAAAATCCTTTTTATTGCCCTTTAACAGCTCCAAACAGCGCTCAGAATCACCAACACGTTGTTGTTTTTGGTCCACTGTATGCAAACACGGTCCCTATTTCGAACAGAGTTTTCTCATGTCCAAATCTTCATGCAAAATATGACCAACACGTACCTTTAAGATGTCAGCTACCTCACGCAATTTCACTTTACAGTCATCCAATATAATTTTCTGAATTTTTTTGATGTTTTCCGGTGTAACCACCGTATTTGGGCATTCAGAGCGTTCAGCATCATTTGTATCTGTGCAACCGCGTTTAAATTCAGCATACCAGTAAATGATGAGTGATTTTCCAGAAGCAGAGTCCCCGTAACACTTATCAAGCCATTGCTTTGTTTGAACGGTATTTTTTCCCATCAAAAAACAATGTTTAATCAACACACGAAATTCGATTTTATCCATTATTTTGAAAATATCAAAAGTAGCGTCACTAAAACCACTGTAACTTGTAAACTAATCGTCGAAATGTCATGAAATTTTGACCCGTATCGTTTGAAGGTTGGTACTTCCTAAAAATCATATGGCTTTTTGAATAAGGTGACATCTGTGTGTCAGACGAAAACCTTTTCAACCTACATGTTACAATAGGGAAACATATAAGATGATAAAAGTGTTAGGGTCAGAGTTAGAAGGTTGCTATACATCCTTTTCATGGTAGTCGGGCTCAAAGAATTGTATTTTTTTTATTGCCAAATTCAACAGGAGGTGTGAAAGGGGTTTGTTAAATATCCTATGGTTTGAATAGTATGAGAAATTGTTCTGCTTTTGGTTGAGATGTTTGATACAATTTCAGCATAATTATTTAACGTAAAGATATATGAAATGGAAGTTGTGATTCCATATATGTTGTATTATTTAGGGTCCTTGGAGTTGAAGAATCTGTAGATTGTATTATTTTTTATTCGAACTTTATTAGACGCTCTTCCACCATAAAGTACCTATTGTATGAAATGCCTACTTGTAATTCTTGGTCTAACTTATTTTTTAGTATGAGCATGCAAATTTTAATATTATTAAGGTCCTGCATCAGTAGTGTGGGGGTTCTGTACACGTAGTCTAGCAGTATCTGCACAGTGCAATAAGGTATTGCCCATCAGTTTTTTCCTTCATCAGTTACTCTCTTTCAGTTAAGACAATTTAAAACATTTTTGAAATCTCATGCTGTAACACTTTTTAAAAAAAAAAAGCTAATCCTGGAAAACAGGGAGAAACAGGAACTGTTTTCTTCCTGATAACTTAGGTTTTATTGGTAAATATTTACAATTGGGGCTCAAGCCATAATCAACTTCAAAAATTTTTCTGCATATTAAGGGTATTTTTTTTATATATAAGAATATGCATTTTAAGATGGAGGAAATTTTTTATTTATATTTGTTAAAGGATATAATGATAATTTCAAAAATTCAAAAATATATATTTTTATCTATAAATGCAGGTTAGTTATCATTATTACCCATTATTATTTGTAAAATAATTCTTTATGGCAACAGCCAATTCATAAACTCGCATGTATGATGCGGAAAATGCCGCCTGAATAGAAAATCGGCGATGTATCCATCTATATGGTATTCACGACAACCATATATGGGCATTCCTTCACGAGCATCTCGCCATACTCTCTCAATATTTTGAGTGTATGCCCCTGAATCAGGATCAACAAAGTTTTAGGAGTGGTTGACAGTAAGGTGCTTGTAACCTGAAAAATAAATATATGTGTGGCCTATATTTATTTATGTATGTAAGTATGTGAGTCATCAATTAGATGTAAATAGTTCAGGTTCTATATGTGTATAATTTATTGTGATCGAGAAAATGTGTCTCCCCCGCCTTAAAATTTATGTTTGAAGCCTTAGAAAAGATCCTCAATACGTGTAAAAAAATTTTGAAGTCGATTAGGGCAATGTCATGGAAAAAATCCGTAGATGAAAATGGATACAAGAAAACCGACTGAAGTGATCTCCTTCGATTCAAAATTTTTTTCTCAAATTATGGTTACATACGCAAGCTAGGATCAGAGAACTTAAATATGTTTCAAACAAAATTCTTGTTTGAAAGATATTGAAAATTTAACCTATGCAGACCTGTGTTTGGAACGGAATTATAAGAGAAATTTCTTGGAATGTTAGGACATTATTTTTACCTTCAAAATGAATATTTACAAAGAAAAAAAAAATGTCTCCCCTAGCTTTAGATGATATCGGAGGATGTCACCTCAAACAGTTTTCATGATAGTTTTTAATACAATTCTGCTACATACGTAGCCTTATTAATCAAATTAGTTATGCATTTTTTTACATAAAATGAGCGTTTTAGAATTTTTATTTTTTGGGTTTTCCATTTGTTGTATTTGGAATTAACTTATCGCAAATTATTTTAATAAAAGGCAAGCTATTTTATAATTCGAAAAACGATGGCACATGTAAAATTACAATTTCATTTATTATTTATTTGTAAAATAAAATAATTTATAATTAGACCTAATCGACTTATAAGTAAACTTCTCGATTTCCTATTTTTTTTAATTTTTTGACTAATATGGCGTTTTTTTACATTGTGGTGCAAGTTGTTTTTTTCTTCTATATTACAGTTATATTATTAAAGTACCTATGAAATCAAAAAAAAAAATGTTCGGATATTTTAAACCCATACAGCAACAGTCAGAAACAGCGACAATATTCTTAATGTGAATTTCTCCATGACATCAGCAGTAAGCGACCCATCACTTTAGCATATGGTAAAATGATTCTGAAGCTATTCGCTTCGGGCAAAGAAGTAGGTGGGGTCACACGTCAAAATGTCCCACTTTCTCCGACCAATGTTTACATTGATTCAAATGACAAATTGACGTTTTTTCTGCTTGATTTATTATTTTCTCGATAACGGAGTTATCATTCAGGGAAAGTTCAACTGTTTTTCATTTTAAGCTAGTTCCCATTGTGCGAGGCCAAAATATTTCAGGTCAAAGCCAATATTTTCCATAATTTAGAATATAATTTTACATTATTTCATTATTTTTTAATTTCCTATTATTTTTTTCATTTATATGAAATGAATATTTATATTTTCATTTTTCTATTAATTGTTATTTTATTACATTTTGATATTGTTTATTCATGTTTTAAATATTATTTTATTGATTAAGAATTTTAATTTTGATGGTTTCAAAGGGATCCATCGGGGCTGTAAAATATTTAATGTACATATTCAGTAATTTAATTATATATATATATATATATATATATATATATATATATATATATATATATATATATATATATATATATATATATATATTTTTATAAATAAATTATGTATAAAAGTATTACAATTCTCATAAACTCACTTTAAACGTTTCACTGCTTGAATCCATTTTTCTCTTTGCTCCAACTTATGTTTTTAATTATAGGAAAGCCGTAGCACATTGTGTTAGGCGAATTCCCTTTGCTATTTTGACAGCCAGCCACACAGCACTTCTCCCCGCGACTTTTTACTGATATATCCATAATTGTTTACACAATTCCCCAAACTCAACAATCTTTAACTTATGAACATTCAGAGAAAGTGCGAATTTCCGCCACTGCGCGCCCTGCTAGTCTTCAGACAGTAAACTACGCCTCTTTGCCTGAAGCGAATAACCGCTTTAACTGTTTGCGAATACGGATGTCTGATGATGTGACAGTATGTCTGATTTTTGAGTTCATTTGACAGTTAATCATAACATAATCTCTTTTTATTTTTGAGTTTTCCCTTTTGTCCCTTTTCTGCAGTTTTTTGTGTTAAATTGTTGAAGAATATAAACCTTTGACATTTATACTTTATTAATTTGTTGGTGATTTTTGAGAAGAAAAAAATTCTGCTTTTTAAAGTTACAAGTACAGAAAATATATTCCCGATTTTACTTGGACCTGATTATTCATTCTGTAAGTAAGCACTATTACTAGTGTGAATTTTACAATTCTAGTAACTAAAATCCAATCTTGTGTTACTAAAATTGATACCTTGTTATAAAAGTATGACGTTATAGGCAAACGTCATAACACCTTCCTTTATTATCTCTCTCTGGCTAAGATACACTTTAAAGATTTTGGTGAACATTTATAAAAAGGTTGCATAAAAATTCTTACAATGTTCTAAGAACATGAATATGTTAGAATGGACTAAAAATACAATTTGTTGCCTTCAACTACTTGATGCCGTTATACCGAAAAACATACTCTTTTTGAAGATTAATTGGTCGAATTGTCATACCAAAACGTTAATATACAAGTGGATGTGGTCTAATTATCAATGTTTCTGTTAATATTAAGGAATATATATGTGCTAATATGAATGTAATGAGACTGGCAGAAGAATATTCCCCATTGCTTTAAATATTTTTTCTATTACCAATATAAAACAAATTCACTATTAGGTGGTTTATTATATTAGCCAAAGTATTTGCCTTGGAAGCTCTCATGTTATCCCACTTTTCCGACAGAAGTCGATAGAAGATTCTACACCATCCAATCAGCAACCTATTTTTCGATTTGTTTATAATTATCGAAGTGGGGATCTTTCCAGAGCCTGCTGCACCGAGTAGAAGAGATGGTACTCAGATGCGGCCAGGACTGGGGAATACGCTGAGCGTGAAAGAACCTCCCATTGAAGCTCCATCAATCTGTTTTTAACAGCTAAAGGCACATGAGACCGAGCGTTACCGGGAAGAAGAATCACTTTTCCGCGTTTTGATGCAGTATATGATCTTTTCTTGCAGCAAATTGTTTCCCAAGTTTCTTAACCGTGAATGTTTCGCTTTAGAGTTGATGGTTTTCAGGATCAATCTCACATGATTCTTTGCTTCTGTAAATTGTCGAAATATATGTCATTACGATACGCCATAGGAAATTTGTGTTTCTTTACTTGGTGAATAAAAAAAATTACTGTAAAAGATCACATCGAAAAACGACTAATCGTGTTATTTTAATTCAGTTGTAAAAAAATACTACTAGAGTATGTAATGTTTAAACATCGACATGTCATAACAGCTATAACTGCGTACAAAATATACAGACAGAGTCATCTACATGTAAACTGGAGATTACAATACAACCACCTGACAATTTACACCTGGACTGAAACAAAATCCGTAAATATACAAAAAAAATTTCAAATTTTTAATAGTATTAATTTTAATATGACAAGGAAAATATTTAAATGAAAATATCTTATTAGTGTTTGTTTCTAGTGAAACTGGATAAGTTAAAAATTGTATTATAGCCTTATAAAGACATTTATTAGGTATTTTAAAGGTGGAAAAACCCTCTGATATATTAGCCACGAATTGATTTTTCAACAAATTATTTTTAGTAACATAATTTCCATCCAAAATAAACTTTAGTGCCAGTGACATCATTTATATGTCTTAAACAAACCGATTAAAAATAGATACTATACTTGCCAGTCTCAATTACTAGAATCTTTATGAAGCTGTTTTTTTAGGTCTGCTTTTTTTATTACATTTCTAATTAGTGGCGCAGCCGGGATACATATCTGGAAAACCAACCCGACAAAAATCTGGTTCGATGAACAAATTCTATTTTTTTTTTTTAAATATTACTTTCGTAATATGCAAAAAAATCATTATTATAATGATGCAATTTTTGCCGATAATTTAACTAGTAGCGTTCATTGACATTACGTCACTTTGACTACAATTTTCCTTCTATTTTTCAAAAATGAGCGTCTAATACACAAGTTTTTTACTAAATTTATAAGGGAAATATTTAAATACCACTCGTCCAAACAACCAGAACATTTGGTAGTCGAGCGTCTTATCTTGAGAAAGTGCATTTGGTTATTTTCTAAAATACACGTAAAAATCTAAATTTTCAAAAATCAGAAACAAGGTAACACAGCAACATTCTGTTGTTTTATTTTATAAGCTTTTATATAACATAGGTTATTTCAGGTAAGTTCAAATCGTCTTATTATTTAATTCAGTCGCGGTTTAATTTAGAATTATTAGAACATAAATTAAGCATCATCTGTTACTAGTTTGGTTAGATGAATCTTAACTAGTTACGGACAATTAGTTCTAGTTAGTTCGGGTAATCCTAAATGAAACTCCAATTTAATATTACCCGAATTAATCCAAGCTAGCTCTTTCAGCGACCGGACAAGATATACCTAACACCATACTAAGGAAAACAGGCTATAATTAAGGTTAATTCGGATAAATCTAAACTAAACTAAAACTGAATTAAGTATTAACGTAATGAATTAATTTACAGTTGTCTGCATTAGCCTGATTTAGCCTCCAACAAATTTAAACAATGAGATAGAAAGTGATTTAGTTTGTTTAAGTTAATTCAGATGAATATAAAGTAAACTAATTTATTTATTTGTTCCATTGTAGTTTAGTTTAAACTCACTTGAAATAATTTCTCTGTTTAGTCACTAATTCGATTAGGTGAATTTTAGCTAATCGCAGATAGAAGTCAATTCAGATTAAGATAGTTAGTCCTAAATTTAACTTGAATTTAATTAATTTTTTCTCTCTGTACGTGACTAGTTACCTTAAAATTGTGTTCCTGAAATTTGAAATTTTGGTTTTTCAATAATTCCTCTATTCGAAGATTTGGTTGTTTGAAATATCATTAAAAAATTATTTTTTTTTTGAAATTTTTTACTTTGTAAGATTTTGATTTGAAATTCTTGTTTTTTCTTTAGGAACTTTTACACTATAACCTCGTTTTTGCTATCTCCAAATAACAATTTTTATTAAAATTGTTAATCTGCACTTAAAAGGGAACCTTCTTATCCGGCTTGTTTGTGCTGTTATAAGTCGTCAAGCAAGATAGATTATGTTATGTGCAAATCTTTCTACTAGACAAGCAAGTGATATCGTCACGCTCCAGTAGAACCTCCTGGCTGCACCACTTCTTATTTTATATTCAATCTCAAATTAATTCATAATTAAAGGCTTGAGATTAATTTGTCAAACAAATTTTAATTTCTTTTGTTCCCGAAATTAGATTTTTAGGTATCATTTATAGTAATAAATTTAAAATATTCGGTGTTTGTTCACGTCATCGAAGACTTATTCGATTGCATTACTGAAAAATTACTTATAAAAGTACCACTATCATAATTTTCTTTGGTTTTTTATTGTATGTGTTAGTTGAGGTTAAATATCCGAACTCAAACTGCACAGAATGATGCATACATTCTCAGCCTAAAAAAATTATAGAACCAATGGTTTTAAACAATTATGGATTTTTTCTAAGAGTGATCCACAATTACGTCAAAATTACATTGGTCTTAAGAAAACACATTAAAAAATAGTTTTATTTTTCTCTGTATAGGGCCGCCGAGGTCGCAGAGAAGCATTGTTTGTACTTTGATAGTTCATAGCATGCGATCTAATTTACATGACTAAATTTGAAACAATTGAAAACTCTGTAACCTAACTGCCATTATTATTGGAAAACGGCTTACGTTTGTTGGATGGCCGCGATTTATTGACTTAGGGTTGACGCTCAAGAAAATTTTTTATCACACATGCGTCCCCTATCATACCTACGACATGGCTGCCAGAGCGGACACAGGTTGTGTTTACGTCTGGATTTCAAGGAGAATCTTTATAAGTCTTTTGGCGTTATAATTGAAAATAATTATAAAAAAGATGTCAAGAGGAAGTTTTTTTTGTACGGTTAGTGCTTGTAAAAATATATGTGGTATCTCCAAAGGAGTTAGTTTTTTTAGATTTCCCAAAGATCCTACAAGGTAATTTATCCATAATTCTTTATTTCTGTTATGCAGTATATGATGTAAAGATTATGATAATTGTGTTTTCATATTATAGATACATTTTATTTGTAAAACAGTTGATGTTTTATTATTGTTAAGTATTGGTGTATGTTATTCCAGTTGTACTTTTTTCTGAATTCAGGGCAGAATTATGGTTATCAGCATGTAGAATTCACGCATCCTTATCCTTTCCGAAATCATTCATATTAAAAGTGTTTGCTCGAGTTACGTTATATTATCTGCTAAAATTCGCTAACCAAACTTTCAAAACTCAATCTAGACATGCAAAAGTAGTAATTCTCCAACAGAAATGGGTTTGAATAAATCAGTGCATGAATTTAATTTTTTTATATAAGTAGTATATAGGCACGAAAAGTCGGGAGGCGTCATTGTTTCCATACTACACTTTGAGTTACGATTGTATTAGCTCAAATACTATTTATACTGGAAACCGAATTTTAATTGCAGTTTTACAAAATGTAAAGTGACTTGTCGGAGTTAAACCTTCCGAATTCTAGTTGGACCTTACTAGCTAACGGTAAATTAATACAAAATAAAAAATAGTGGTATTTTTATAATTTATTTGTTTGGTTGAGTGATCTAAAATTACATCATTTTAAATTTACATTGATCTGAAAGAAACATTAGGGAAGACAGGTCTATTTAGTTATGTAGGCGACAATCAAGGTGACAGCTAAAGGATTTGATATGATTAAAATTGGCAAAACAGAAAACTCCACTATGTATTATAGATCACTTAGACAAACATTCTTCTTTTCTAGCAATGTAAAGAAATGTTCCGATGTAGGGAACTGTAATTTGTGTAATAATTAGATTTAAATAAGTTTTTATATTGCATTTAATGTCTTCCTAAATTATATACCGTTCGTGCGTGTCGAACTACATGTTAATCTTGTTTTGTGTTAGTATGTTTAAATTTGTCAGTTTTATTTAGATTAATTAATTAGTTTTTTGCGAAAATTATTATTTAATAAAAGATTAACATTTATTTGTAGTTTTGTTTTAGTATATTTTTAATTTCCTTACTAAAGGAAATTATTGTATTCGTGAAAAAAAATCACACTTCGACTTTTTTCTTTGCTTCGCGTTTTAGGGTTTCTAGATCATGGAAAATACAGTCACTCATTTCCGTCGTCTGCTGGTATAATAACTCTCGAACGAAATGAGATATCACTTTCAATTTTGGTACATAGGCAACATCTAGCAAGGAAATTAAGCCTATAGTTTTTGAACGATATCGCTTCAGGCCAATGGGTGGAACTGGGCGAAAGTAGTGAAGGAGGTGATTACAGGAGGTTGCTTCCTATATATCGTGTTATATATCTTTTCTTGGGTTTTTGAAGTCTTCTTCTTCTCAACCCAAGTCTGTGCACTCCTGGACGTAGATATCTTCTAATCTCTTCCATGCTTTTCTGACTTTTGCGACCTTTAACCACTACTTGCCCGCTACTACTCTTATATCATCCACCCATCGTTTTTGTGGACGTCTAACGCTTCTTCCTGTTTGGCTGGGTCTCAATTCCGTGATCCTATACACCTATCTGGCTCCGGATGATCTAGCCACATAACCTGCCCATCTCTACTTCATCTTTGCCGCCTCGAGACTTATGTCAGTGACTTTAATTCGTTACTTTATCTGCTCATTATAAATTCTATCCGTAAGGGAGATTAATGAATCATGCTTCTATCCAAAACTCTCTGTGAATTCACGAGCTTTTAACAAATGCTTTAGTGAGACACATCGTTTCCAGTCAATATGTGCTGACCGGTAGAACACAGAAATTGTATACTTTAGCTTTGTGGGTATTGTACTTTTTAAGATATATTCTAGTTTCCCAAAAGATGTCCACGTGAGCTTTATTCTCCTGATAATTTCTGCATGCTGGTTCTCCTTTCCGATTTTAGTAGTGACCTATTCGTCGGCGCGTTCTATGGAGTTATTTCCTATCTGTATGTTGGTATCTTCAGGGCTCCTAAATTAGTTTTTTTAAAATTCATTTTAAGACCTATCCTTGCAGAGACCACATTCAGCTGGTTCAACATTGCCTCTAGCACATTGATGTTATTAGCTATCACTGTTATGTCGTCTGCAAACCTAAAGCGACTCGGTCTAGTGCTGTCGATGTTGATGCCCTTCTCATCCCAATTTAATTCCTTAAATAATTTAGGTGAAATAGTATCTCCTTGTCGCACTCCTCTTTTTAATGATATGTTGTTAGTAACAGTTTTTTTTCGTCAATTTTATATATAGATTCTTCTTTATAGACGTTCTCTGTTATTTTTATATATCTGGAATCTATTTTTACATTCGCTAGGGATTTTAGAACTGGCCGGATTTCAACAGTATCAAATGCCTTATGAAAATCAATGAAGGCCAAATGTATTGGTACCTTGTATTCTGTACATTTTCCTATTACAATACGTATTGTGTAGAGGTGGTGCTAAATCCCTTTCTGAAGCCCGTCTGTTGCACAGGTTGATAGAAATCTAGTTTTGCTGTTAGGCGATTTTAGTAAAGAACTTATAAAAGTATGACGGAAGCGATATCGATATTATCGCCTTTGTTAAAGAGAAGTATAACCTCCGAATTACACCATTTTATTGGTATATTTCCCTCATAGAGACATTTACTTAGTAGGACGTATTAAAGTCTAGGAAGGTTATTTTTTTTATTGCTTTCAAGTTTAACCCAGGATGGGGCTAAAAATAGCGGGGGTAGTTTAATATTGCATAATTTAAGTAGCATTTTAAGATATTTACAGGTTTTCTGGTTGATGTACTGAGCAGATTTGAAGGATAGTATTTATAGTAAAATATGTAAGGGGTTAAAGTGTGTAAGAGGGGTTAATTAAGTTGCTTCATATATATATATATATATATATATATATATATATATATATATATATATATATATATATATATATATATATATATATATATATATATATATATATATATATATATATATATATATATATATATATATATATATATATATATATATATATATATATATATATATATATATATATATATATATATATATATATATATATATATATATATATATATATATATATATATATATATATATATATATATATATATATATTGTGTTGTCGACATTTTTTTTTGGGGTTTGTGGAGTCGAGGAATCTGAAAATTATGCTATTTTTTTCATTAACTTTAATGATGGCTATATATATAGCTAGCCGAATGAAGAACTTTCATTGTGTGAAAGTCTGAGTACAGGCGCTAGTGGACCAGTTTTGTTTTATATGAGAATTTTAAATGAAATAATAGCAACTTTAACGTTAAATAATAAGTTGGCTATTTTGAATTGCTCATTTCATAGAGTATTTGTACAAACTTTCCCCTTATTGTTGTTTTACATAGTACTATATGCTTTTATCTCCATTTTCTGTCAATTTTGTTTTCTTGGATATATGACTGGGACAATAAAGGAGTCCTGATATCATTCATAATATAGTTAGGTATACCAATTCAATTAATAGCTGGATACATTAGAAAAGAATATGGACACAAATGGTTAATTTTTGGTTCAATGGTAGTCAATAGTGTCTTTTTTATGCTTATTCCCCTATTTGCTAGTTTTTGGGGTTCAACGTCGCGTAATTCAAGGTGGAGCTATTGGAGTTGTAGGCCTGGTAATACATGGTGTGTATGGAATATGGGTACCTGTGAAAGAAAGATCCAAGCTGAGCATGATTCAATACGGATGTAAGTTTAAAAAATGCATATACCGTCCATAGTCTGTAGTCTTCACAATTTTTAAATTATTTATTTATCGTTACGATTCAATCCGGATGGTCAAATATTGTATGATTTCAATAGTATTATAGGAATTTTTCGAGGTTTTTGATTGCGGTAGTGAACAAATTTTAATCATAATTATTTATTTACTATATACGAGGCGTATTCGAAAAGTAAGGGCCGTTTGCTTACATTTAAATATTGCCGGGTCTAAATAAAGTTGCATACATGCAGCGCAATCCATTGATTGTTTCCGAAGTCACTAGAGTTATTGTTTTGATTCAGTAGTCGTCTGCCTGTCGGTATGTGCAAACAAAAATATCCGCGAAAATTGTTGCTCCCGCCAGTTGCGAGGTGCATGCTGTGATCCGATTTTTGTGTAAAAGGATCATCAGCTGCTCAAATTTATCAGGATGTATGCCCAGTATATGCCCCTATAGTAATGAGTGAAGGAAAGGTTAGACAATGGTGTCGAGACTTCAAAAATGGCCGCACAAATGTGTAGAGCGGATTGGCAGGCCCAGTATCCAGACCGACGAAATCGTTCAACAAGTGGGCCTAAAACTCGTCGTCGATCAGATCGCGATCGACGACTGCACTTGAAACAGTGGCTTAGTGGACAACGGTTTAAAGACGACGAGGAACTCAAGACCGCCGTTGTCAACTGGTTTAATTCCCAGGCGGAGAAGTTCTATGCAGAGGGATTAAAGAAGCTGGTGCAGCGTTACGAAAAGTGCTTAAAAGCGAACGGCAATTATGTGGAAAAATGAAGTAGGTTTGTAAGAAACTAAAACCGTTAATAAAAACTTTTTCTAAGGAATATATATTTTTTTATCACCAAACGGCCTTATTTTTCGAATATGCCTCGTATTTTTATGAAATGTAAAAGATGTGAGGAAGGGCGTTAGAAGAGGGTTTAGTATTTATTGTGCTATAGGTATTATTCAGAATTCTTTGAGTCAAGGGAACGAAACATAACATTATTTTTTGCTCTTTGCAATATTAAGGTTAAGAGTGAAAGTGGTGGGGGTAGAGTAAGAGGGGTGGTTGTGCATCTGTTATAATATACTTCTATTTTAGTGTTTTTGTTTTTCATTATTCCCAATTTTGGCAGCAATAGAATGTAAAAGGGATTCACATCTGATTATAGAGCAACTTAAAAAATGTTGATTATGGAAAAAATTTTAGAAATACAAACAGTTAAATTGGCCGAAACAAAAATGGGCAATCGGCTGCAACGTTTCTTTTTGGAAAAGCAGTGCTACAATTTAAGTTATCGTAAATTTTCGAAATTCTGGTTTTTCAGGCCGAGACTATAATTCAAATTAAAAAAAATCCTTAGCAGATAGGGAAACCAAATTTTAATATGTTATAAAAGAAGCACTGTTTATCTTGTACCATATACTAATGGACAATCGGCTGCAATGTTTCGTTTTTTAATAGGAGTGCTTCCATTTTAGTTGTAAATTTTCCAAATTTTGGTTTTTCAGGCCAAGAATATAATTCAAATAAAAAAAATTCCTTAGCAGATAGAGAAACCAAATTTTAATATGTTATAAAAGAAGCACCTTTTATCATGTATACTAATGGACAATCGGCTGCGATATTTCGTTTTTGAATAGGAGTGTTTAAGTTTTAGTTACAGTAAAATTTCGAAATTCTGGGATGTCAAGCCAAGACTATAATTCAAATAAAAAAAATTCATTAGCAGACAGAGAAACGAAGGTTTTAATCAAATAAAAATTTTCCTTAGCAAGTGGCGTCATCAAATAATAACAGGTTATGAAAAAGAACCATGTGTAATTACAGAGAATCGGATAGCAAAATTCGTTTTTGAATAACAGTATTCCCATTTTTTAGTTATTCTAAGATTTCGATGTTCTCGGATATAATGCGAAGGTTATAATCAAACAAAAATTTTGCCTTAGCAGATAGCGACATCAAATTATAACAGGGTTATAGAAAAGAACATTGTTTACCATGTGTAGTTACAGAGAATCGGATAGCAAAGTTCGTTTTTAAATAACAGTGTTCCAATTTTTTAATTACTGTAAAATTTCGATGCTCTCGGATATAATGCCAAGGTTTTAATCAAATAAAAATTTTCCTTTTCAGGTAGCGGTATCAAATTATAACAAGATTATAAAAAGGAACATTGTTTACCATGTGTAGTTACACAGAACGGATAGCAAAGTTCGTTTATGAATAATAGTGTTCCAATTTTTTAGTTATTGTAAGATTTCGATGTTCTCGGATATAATGCGAAGGTTTTAATCAAATTAAGATTTTCCTTAGCACGTAACGACATCAAATTATAGCAGGGTTATAGAAAAGAACATTGTTTACCACATGTAGTTACAGAGAATTGGATGGCAAAGTTCCTTTTTGAATAACAGTGTTCCAATTTCTTAGTTATTGCAAGATTTCGTTGTTCTCGGGTATAATGCGAAGCTTTTAATTAAATAAAAATTTTCCTTAGTAGGTAGCGACATCCAGTTATAACAACCTGTTCAAATCCGATGTCGCTAACTGTTAAGGATTTTTTTTTTGGACTTAAAGCCGTCGCATTTCACCCGAGAACATCGAAGTTTTACAATAAATGAAAAATTGAAATATTTCTATTAAAAACCGAACTTTCCTCGCATATTATCTATTACAATACATGGTAAAGAATGTTCTTGTATTTGAATTATAGTCTTGGCCTAAAAAACCAGAATTTCGAAAATTTACGATGACTAAAATTGAAGGACCGCTATACAAAAACGGAACATTGCAGCCGATTGTTTATTACATAACATGGTAAAGAATGTTCTTTTTTATAACTGTTTAAATCCATTGTCGCTAAGTGCTAAGGAAATTCTTTTCTGGACTTAAAGCCTTCGCATTTCACCTGAGAACATCGAAATTTTACAATAAATAAAAAATTGAAACATTTCTATTCAAAAACGAACTTTCCTCGCATATTGTTTATTACAACACATGGTAAAGAATGTTGTTTTTTATAAACCTGTTCAAATCCGATGTCGCTAACGGCTAACGAAATTTTTTTTTTTGGACTTAAAGCCTTCGCATTTTACCGGAGAACTTCGCGGACATGCATCGCTAAAGCAGAACACTGCTACCCCCTTGTCTCACCGTGGAACAAATGTTTTTAATATCGAAGGCGGTATTCTTCTTTCTCCAAACTTTAGTTCTGCCATCAGACCCAAAAAGGTTAATTTTAGTTTCATCACTAAAGATTACGGATTCCCAAAATTCAAAAGGTTTAGTAACGTATTCCTTAGCAAACGCTAACAGCTTTTTGCGATTAACTTCTGAAGTTAACGGCTTCTTCCTGGCTGCACACCCCTTATAGCCTGCCCTGTGTGAACAAATTCTAACTATTTGTGAGCAAACATTTTTCATTCATTTCAATTTTTTATTTATTGTAAAATTTCGAAAACGCGAATGCTTTAAGTCCAAAAAAAAATCCTTATCAGTTAGCGACATCGGATTTGAACAGGTTTATAAAAAAGAAGATTCTTTACCATGTGTTGTAACAGACAATATTCAAGGAAAGTTCTTTTTTTATTAGAAATGTTTCAATTTTTTATTTACTGTAAAATTTCGTTTTTCTTGAGTGAAATGTGAAAGCTTTAAGTCCAAAAAAAAATTCCTTAGCAGTTAGCGACATCGGATTTGAACAGGTTTATAAAAAAGAACATTCTTTACCACGTGTTGTAAAAGACAATTTGCGAGGAAAGTTCGTTTTTGAATAGAAATGTTTCAATTTCTATATTTTGTTTTCAAAGCAGCCATCGCAGAAAATCTGGTTTCGCAAAGGTGGGATGTTGAAAATGGTAATAGTATACGAAATGCTCTTATTTTCAGTGCAGAAAACTCATTATTCACCCCTGCCCAAAATTCAAAGAGTGATTTATTATTAAATTGTCTTTTGATTTCGCCACTTGCCGTGGAATCTATGAGGATTTCTTCTTCAGAAGTTGAGAACTCGTCGGGAGTATTTTGAAATGGATCCCTAACCCACTCGTAACTTGCTACCAAGTTGTCGTCAGTAAGAAAATACTTTTTAAAATTCTTTCGTTTGCAACATTTGCAAACATTTCTAGATTTTTTTGCGTTACATTTCTGCTCCACAATTTTCTACAAAAAGCATTAATTTTATCACTTGTATCGAATATATGTGTATTTGTTCCTTGGAGTTGAAGATTTAAGGTATTTAGTTTCTCGTATATATCGACCAAGTAGCTCAATTTCATCACAAATAAACTATCTCGAAACTTCTCGGCTTTCGGTCGGTTTTCCTCTTCTAGAAAAATGGCGATTTCATTTCTTAATTCATAAACACGTTGCAAACATTTCCCACGTGATAATCATCTTGCCTCGCAATAAAATAATAACGCTGATTGTTCAGTACCCATGTCTTTACAAAGTGCAGAAAAAATTCTAGATTTTAGGGGTCTCATTTTAATATAATTTACTACGGTTAAAACTGTAGTGAGCACAATATTCAGAGCAGGACTCATTTCTTTGGAAGCAACAGCTTCTCTCTGGATCATACAATGTGTCCACACACACGGTGGAGATTTTTGTTTCACAAGTGCTTGTACACTTTGAAATCTTCCAGACATTGAATGAGCACCATCGGTACATATTCCGACGCAATTTTTCCACTCCATATTTGTCTCGTTTATAAAATCATTTAAGATAGCAAATAATGCGAATGATGTTGCTTTGAGTTCTATTGGTTTGCAGAAAAATAGTTCTACTGCTGACATACCATCACAAAATCGAACATAGGCAATAAAATGAACATCTTTATTGCGATCTGTTGCCTCATCAAGCTGAATTGAAAACAATTTGTCACGCAACTTCCTGAAAAGCTGATGCTGTACATCTTCAGCTATATCACCAATTCGACGGGCAACAGTATCATCTGATATAGGTATGGATAGCAATTGTTTGGCAAAATTATCACCAAACATAGTTTCTACAATCTCAATTGCTGCACATACACATTCACGATAAATCCGATAGCAGTAGAAGGATCCACTCGACTGAGACGGGCTGTAATTGAACGAGGTGCATTATTTATACACATTTTATTTATACACTTTTGGACAGACTTTCCGAATGTTGGAGACAACTCGGAACTTCTCGCGAAGCCGCTACCGATATGGTGGAGGTGACAGAGAGCAATAGAGAGGCATCGATTCTAGTGTTGTCAACGCAGCAGATACGTGTTGCCAAATATGCATAAATTTACTTATTCTTGATAGTTTGTAAGGTTTGTAATTAAGGTCACAGTGTAGCTTTGGCATCAAAATACTGAAAATACATTATTATTGCATGCATCGTTATTGTATGAGAGGGGAGGGAGGCGCGATGAAAATTATGTTTGAAAATTGGGTCGCAAATACTGAAAGGTTGACAAACGCTACTTTAGACGGGAAAATAAATTGTATGTAAAGCTGGCTTTATAATCGGACATCTAGATATTTTGCATCATGGCATGCAACAAGTTGGGTCCAGTTTTTTATGTATACATAAATACAGTCTGTCAAGGAAGTGCCCGCGATAATTCATTTTTGGTAGACGGGATTCTAGCGATTCAACAAAAAGTCGGTAGAGGGAACCTTTGTCTACGACGCATTTAAATAAAAGTATCGGTTGATTCCGAACTTTTATCGAAATCATATTGTAACATTCATTTTTTCTTAGATTTTAAGACCATGTAATGTTACTGATTTTTCACTTTAAATTGTACTTCTTTTCATTTTTGTATCGAGCGGTATATTAATCAGAAATTCCAAGCCGTTCGGTATATTAGTGTGCTGTGCTGGTTTGCGACCGAATCTCTCGATACGCCGGGATTGGTTAAATATTTGTATCCGCAGTTTTGGTTCCGGCGTAGCCATATTGCCGAGAGAGTGCCCACGGTTTATTTAAGAGTCCGGCGGACAAGAAGAGGGGCTTATTTCCACCGAGCCGCCAAGTAGGTTGTTTCGACCGAGCCGCCAAGTAGGCTAATTTCCATCGAGCCGCAGCGAGGCTTACTTCGACCGAGCCGCAGTAGAGGCTCATAGCAACAATTATGAGAGCTAAGTAAAGCACAAGTTTTTTTTCTAACGTAAAGCCGTAGTGGGCTCTAAGTGTTTCCTACAAAGTGTGAAATCGGTTTTGTGTTCCATCGAAGGCCTAGAAGCCCAAATAAAAACCGTAAGTTACCAGAACATTCATCAATAGACCTATTCCCGAAGTAGTGCCTTAATAGCAATTTGAACTGACAAAAAGTGAAGTGAAAATCACGATTCTTCGCTTTCGGGGGTAGTCAGGTTTTAGAATTTAAATGTCTGATTTAGGGACTCTAATAATAATAATTACCTGTTAGGCTAGAATTTTTTGTAATCCTTAAAAACACAGAGGTTAGAACTTTTATTTTAAAATCATGAATAAATTTTCTTTTTGTTGATTAAAGCTAGTGTCTCACTGAATACCTATCTTACTTTTCAGGATAATGACGGCTGTACCAAACTGTTTTTTTATTTTTAACACCTGTACACCCTTTCAGTATTTTTTCATTTTTTTAGCTGAAGTTAGATCCTTTCTATTTTAAAATGAATGGTGCCCAAAAGTCGTACAGCTGAGGTTTTTTAAAAATAAGAAAAAATAATTCCAAAAAGACGTACAAAAATTATCTCTTACCCATATCTCTCTACCAAGGAAAACTGAGCTAGTGTGTGTTTAATTTCTTTAGTTCTTTTAAAATCAGGATCCACTCAATTCATTATCAGAAATTAAAAAGAGGTTGCAAGAAAATTGCGCCCAAGCGTGGGAAAAACAACTTTTCACAACGCCTCAAAAAGCGGGTAAGTTCACACCTTACAATATCCAGAATGAGTCGCTTGTTTGCGCGTCGTTTCGAAGCAGTCTTTTTTTGTTTCCATTCAAAGGGGCCTAAAATGCTAAATATATTAAAAAGTTGGTGTCGTGTGTGAAGAAGTGGATAAATCATTTTAACGCTACGAAAAAATGCCAAAACGTAGCTCGGTAGGCAAAGTCACTCCGAAAGTGGTGTCTTTGTTTTCACGAAACCCGAAATTGTCGCTGCGTCAAAGAGCGGCAAAATTCAGAAAATCAGGTTTAAATGTGTCCCACGAGACCATTCGACAACATCTTTGTGCTTTATCAAATTCCGAAGCCCGGTAAAGAAAATCACGTCGCGAAGCGGCTCGCTGGGGCTCACGATAACATACTAGAGAGGCCCTCACAATCGCCTGACGCCAACTCTATTGAAAACGTTGTAAATGGAAAGCTCAGAGGAAAGACTCTAAGGACTTTGACTCAGTTGTCTCGCGAGATTCGCAAAATTTGCAGAGTATACAGAAAATCTCGTCGACAGCACGTCTCGAAGATGCCAGGCGATTATTGATGCAGGAGGCGATTGGACAATTTACTAAGGTAATTGCGTCGTTGTTAGCACACCAAAGAATACATTGATGGCAAAAAATATTCTTGAAATACATTTTTTCAAGAATACTAGCTGTCACGTTCTTACTTGACAGACTGTATTTAAAATCCACGTGTGCAGTATATGAAATTAAACAACAGCTTAGTATAATTTTTGAAATTTATTTACAATAAAAAAATATTAACTCTTCCTACATCAATATTAAAGACAAAAATGAACTGCAAGCTTAATAAATTAGTTACGAACATAAGTTATTATTTAGTTTAACAGAGAATTATAAGTCTACAATATTTTACTTAAGAGATCAACCAGCTGTAAAAGTCTTTTAAAGGAGTATTTAATCTGAAATCGTAAATTTTTCCAATTTAACTAAACCAATAATTGGGCCCATGAGCACAAACCTAACTTCACTAAGAACTCTAATTTAAATCGTGTCTGTCAGTGCAGTAAAAGAGTATATCATGCTTGCTTATATTTTGAGTATACTGTCTTTTGATACAGTTTTAATATCAAACAATAGGATTCTTTAATCACATATCAGATTATATCTCTTTCAAATGACAAAAATAGTAAGAAAAAAATCGGTGAAGTGATTTATCCATTATTTTCCTTGCAGACACGTTCAAAAACAAATACTGAATTGGACTTTCTCGAACGAAGAGAAAGTTAATTTCCATAATATCAATAAAATCATACGACGTATCGATATAAACTCTTTTCACCCTCGTTCCTTGCAACGATATCGTTCAGAAACTATAGGTTTCATTCCTATTTCAAATATTATAAAATTATTTCGTTAGAGTGTTATGATGCCAACAAACCGATAGCCTGACAGTCGGATAAATAAAATGATGGAAATGGAAATAAATATTTTTCCGGATGTAAGACCACTAAAGAAAGAAAAGTAACCATTGCATGAGATAATTGTTTTCCTTTAGCAAGGGACTTTAAAAGAGTAACTTATCTACTGTGCTACGCTCTACCCCTATTAATATTGTAAATAGCAAAAAAATAATGTAATATTTCTATCCCTTGATTTAAAGAACTCTGAATAATATATATGGCACAGTAAATATGAAATCATCCTTAAACTACGTAATTATATATAGTAATTAAGTAATTATGCTTAAAATTGGTCCACTAATAGTCGCGATTAAAAACTTGGAGCAATTCCGTTAACATTATTGAAAGCATCCAATATTTGACTCCTCCACCTCTTTTACCCCTTTCTTCATTCCAGAAAACCCCAAATATAACACCACCCACCCAAAAAAGACCATATATATACCATATATAGGAAGCAACCCCATTAACCCCCTAGCCCACCCTTTAACCTCTTACATATTTTAATATAATTAATATGCTTAAAAATTATTCAGTTCAACTAAAAAAACCTGTAAATATCTCAAAATGTTATTGAAATTATATAATATTAAACTAACCAAGCCCCCTTCAGCCTCTTTCTGAATTAAACTTAAAAACAATGAAAAAATAACCTAATTTTTGGTTTCTAAACTTCAAAAACCTAGAAAAGGATATAGAACATGATATATAGGGAATAACAAGTTCTAATCTCCTTTCCCACCCGTTTCACCCCTTATATGTTTTACGATAAGTATTTATGCGTAAAATTCGTTTATTATTCAACAAAAAAGCAGGAAAAACGTCAATATTACTACAGTCAGTCCAAAAAGTCTCCATACACCACCTGCTTTCTATTCTATTTTTCTGTTATGTTTAACTAATTAATTGGAACTATGAGAAAACATGTTTAAATTAATATTCTAAACTTAACCAACGAGGATTAGTATTAAAAACAACCACGGAACATTTTATTTAGAAGTTACATCAATGTTATAATTTTTATTGTAAACAAAATTAAAGCCAAAGAAGTCTCTATACACTTAACAATTACCAATTATATTTTGTCGGTGTTTAACGGAAAATAACAAGTTCGTTTAAACTAATATTTAGTGCGACCGCCGTTGGCGTTGATAATCTCCTATGCTTGCAACCAGCTTTCTAATAACCCACCTCTCCTATGCTTGCAACCAGCTTTCTAATAACCCTGGCATGTTCTCCCATTCTCTATTTGAAACATTATGTTTGCGAACGCGCCGTTTAAGTTCCGCCCATAAATGCTCGATGGGGTTAACATCGGGTGATTGCGGAGGTGTATGAAGCTGCTGTCGCACATTATGGATCATCCATTCTCGCACCAAGTTTGCGGTATGTTTCGGATCATTGTCCTATTGGAAAATGTATCTTTTTTCGAGTGCTAATTTTTGGACACTTTCTCTTAAATTGTCTCTCAAAATGTTCAGATAAACATGCTGATCCATGGTACCATTAATAAAATGTAAATTTTCAACCCCTCCAGCGAACATGCATTCCCAAAGCAGAACACTGCCACCCGCTTGTCTCACCGTGGAACAAATGTTTTTAATATCGAATGCGGTATTCTTCTTTCTCCAAACTTTAGTTCTGATGAGATGTAACTTCTAAATAAAATGTTCCGAAGTTGTTTTTATTACTAATCCTCGTTGGTTAAGTTTCAAATATTAATTTAAACATGTTTTTTTGTAGTTCCAATTAATTAATTAAATATAACAGAAAAATAGTATAGAAAGCAGGTGGTGTACGGAGACTTTTTGGACTGACTGTATTAAAACCTTTTAAAATCCCTTGGCCTGAAGCGATCGCGTTCAAAAACTATAGGCTTCACCTCCTTGTCAGACGTTATCAATGTACCAAGTTCGACATTGATATCTCATTTCGTTTGAGAGTTATCGTGCCAACAGACCAACAGACAGCCAGACCGACAGAAATGAGGGGCTATATTTGTAGTGTTCCGTACGGAACACTTATAAGATCACTTCGGTGTCTGTCTGTCTGTCTGTCACACCGATTTTCTCCGAAACTATTTGACATAAAAAGTTGAAATTTGGTACTAATATAGGAATTGATGCCCTCATCAGAGCCATGTGGTTTTGAAAGTTAAATTTTGACCGAAGGGGTTAGTTTTAGGGGGTGAAATCGGAAGTGAAAAAAAAAATTTTTTTACTAGGTCATCGAGTGTGATGTCAAATGAAAGCTTGTGGAAAGACGGGTAAAATATATATATATATATATATATATATATATATATATATATATATATATATATATATATATATTCGCACACTTTTCTTTATATTATTTTTAAAAAATCGCAAAAAATCGCTGTCCCCCCACCTTATTTCGAAAAGTACTGATCAAAAAATTTTGAAAAAATTCTGGACTATTCTCCACGGGGTGTAGATTGAACGAAAATTATCACTAGTGCATTACCTTTAATAATTTATCTGGTATATAAAAAAAAACACAAAAATTTCAAGGTCATCAGTTTTCAGTAAAGATTGGAAACAAACTTTGTTGAAAACTCATTTGTATTGTTTGTGAAGTCACTGATCATTTTATACCACGGTAACAATTTTTTTTTATTTTAAAAGCAATCAACGTACGGAACACTAATTGTGCAAGTTCAACTTGCACTTGACCGGTTATTCGTTATCTAGGAACCCTAAAACACGAAGAAAAGCGAAAATCTCGATGTGTAATTTTTTCACGAATACTTTCTTTTAGCAAGGAATACTGTAATAAATTCTCGGTGATCTTATGCCTTGTTTATCCGGTTATAAAGTACTCAGGTATAGTTTGCTTGTTGAATTAAATAACTCAGGCACACAAAAAAAGTTCATTACCACGAACCAAAATACATAGATCTAGTGTATTTTGCGACGCTGAATTCGTCACAATAGTAGCATAACACTATAATATATACGAGGCATGTTTTTTAAGTAAGTACCGTTTTGGAATTAAAAAAAGACGTGCAAAGATATCGCTATAATTTTATTTTTACATGAAAGCCTGTACCTTAATCTACTTTTCTACATAATTTCCGTGAATATTGAGGCACTTGTCATAACGTGGCACCAGTTTTTGAATACCCTCCTCATAAAATTCTGCCGCCTGACTTGTTAACCACTGTATCCGGTAATTCAAGTTCTCGGTCACAATGCGATACAAAACACTACGAGAATATTGGGGAAAGCAGTCGCACAGTGATGAAATTGTAAAGCGTCTGTTTTCTCTCACCTTTTCGTCCACTTTCTGCACCAAATCTTCATTAACGACCGAAGGACGCCCACTCCGTTCTTCATCATGCACATTTGTGCGGCCATCTTTAAATGCTCTCACCCATTTCCTTACCATTCCATCACTCATAATGTTTTGTCCGTAAACTTCACAGATCTCACGATGAATATCGATCGGTTTTACGCCTTTAGCACTAAGAAAACGTACAACAGCCCGTACTTCACAATCGGCGGGACTCACGATTGTCGGAGGCATCTTTAACACTCAGTAAAACAACGTATACAATGAAGAATCAGACTGTAATGGCGTCAGTGCGTAGACATGAGATGTAGGTTACCAGCGCGCATGCGCGGAACGCCGACCGTATCGCTGCGGCGGCGGAATCGCAAAACGGTACTTACTTAAAAAACATGCCTCGTATATATATATATATATATATATATATATATATATATATATATATATATATATATATATATATATATATATATATATATATATATATATATATATATATATATATATATATATATATATATATATATATATATATATATATATATATATATATATATATATATATATATATATATATATATATATATATATATATATATATATATATATATATATATATATATATATATATATATATATATATATATATATATATATATATATATATATATATATATATATATATATATATATATATATATATATATATATATATATATATATATATATATATATATATATATATATATATATATATATATATATATATATATATATATATATATATATATATATATATATATATATATATATATATATATATATATATATATATATATATATATATATATATATATATATATATATATATATATATATATATATATATATATATATATATATATATATATATATATATATATATATATATATATATATATATATATATATATATATATATATATATATATATATATATATATACATATATATACATATATATACGTATATATATATATATATATATATATATATATATATATATATATATCTATATATATATATATATATATATTTTACTCGTGTTTTCACAAGCTTTCATTTGACACCACACTTGATGACCTACTAAAAAAATTTTTTTTCACTTCCGATTTCACCCCCCAAAAGTAACCCCTTAAGTCAAAATTTGACTTTCAAAACTACACGGCTTTAATGAGGCCATCAATTCCTATCTTATTACCAAATTTCAACTTTCTATGATAAATAGTTTCGGAGAAAATCGGGTGTGACAGACAGGCAGACAGACACCGAACTCATCTTATAAGTTTTCCGTACGGACCACTAAAAAGAAATAAATGAGATTAGCAATTCTGCAAGTGGTAAGACCCTTTTTAGATATTCTCAGATCTGTAAACAGTCACAGTATTTTTGCACCAATAGAAATACATATATGATTGATTAAACTGACTAAATTCGTAGGCTACATAGTTGGTTGATCTTTCAATTACAAACGAGTCCTGTTAACTGACTAGAAGAAGTTATTTCACACATTTCTAATAATAAACAACTATTACTATGGAATGTAAAATGCTATTACATGTTGCTACTATTCTGTGATTCATTTAATCAATTTTAAATATTGCTTTTGATTTGATTATTATTTTTAATAGTGTCGCCTACTCAATAATACTACCAAATATTAACACAAACTACTTCAACAAAGTAATATAAAATTAATGGTACTTGCATTACTAAGATGACTAATTTGATTTCCAACAAACTAACTAGTAAACTCCAACTGCAATACCAACGTTCTCGTTACAAAATACAAATTTGGATCAAATTTGCTTGTTACTGAATTTTTAACCCTTTTCGCTGATTGATTTTTAAATTTCTCGCCGAGGAACCGCCAATACTTGTTTAATGACTCAAAAATATTTTCTTGTTGACAAGCCAAAATGCTTAAAATGAATCTCAAAGAACTACTTAGTTTGCCATAAAAATCGAAAAACTTCCTGTTAAAATAAAGGTATACTCTGTGCCCCATTTGAAAAAACTAAAATGATAGTTTTTGGGACCAGGGTTCAACTAAACACGGCTAAATATGTCCTCCCTGAAAATCAATGAGGTATTTTTTTTGGGTTTCTACAGAAAAAAAATAATTTTAAGTTATTTGAAGTTATTATCCATAATTGAAAATCGACGCATAATGCGGTAGTTTTATTTTTCATACTGTGTTCATGTTAACATGTTATATTGTAGATCGGAAAGATCGCCTAGGTGCTGGAGTATAACAAACAAATACTCAATGTTTATTTCTAACCATCCTAAAAATTGTGCTTGAAATATTATATCTACTTATGTATAATAATTTTATTTGAGTATTACAAGTAATATTAAGGTACAAAACTGTATATTAGTAATTGCTAAATGAAAACTGTATTATGAATCAACTCTCTCTAACAATACTCTAACAATTTAATTTTAATAAAATCAAATACATAACAAAATATGACAATAAAATTATTTTAAAATAGAAAAAAGGGTCTAAGAAATATTACAACATATTTACAATGTATTCTAGTAGAGACTAAGTTTTAAGTACTCTGTTTACAAAATGTCTTTTTCCATTCTCACTACATATATAATTTTTACTTTTTGGTAAAGTAAAAGAAAGTACCCAATAGAGTATAAAGTATATTAGAGTGAACTAGAATTAAGTTTTTACAATCAAAACATGCTTTACTGTAGACTTCCGCTTGTAATAACAATAATAATTAAATATTATTATTTTTAGTAAGTGGTTTATTTATTTATTTACTTATTTATTTTTTGATGATGCGTTTCTCTGTCGATGCAGCTTCGTTGGATTTACATTTAACACTGTGATACGCGTCATAAATAAACCAGTGGAAGTTGACTAAAAACAATCTTTTATCTTTGATTGTGTTAGCCGATACTTGTTGAAAATTCATAATAAAATTATATAAAAACAACACTATGTTTTAATTTCCAATATATTTAAAGTCATTTGACAATTGTTTCACCATACAATGGCTTCTTCTGAAGAAGCCATTGTATGGTGAAACAATTGTCAAGTGACTTTAAATGTATTGGAAATTAAAACATAGTGTTGTTTTTATATAATTTTACAATCTTTTATTATATATTTACGATGAATTTTGATCAAGTAGAAGCTACAACCATACGAAATTTAGAACAATAATAATTGATTGCGCCAATAATCTGGGCGGTCCGAACTGCATAGAAATATTTTTTATAACGATATATCCCAAATAAAATAACGTTAAATATTTACCAGAATATAGGTGAATGCATCTTTTGTTCATAGAAAGTAGATTGAGAAACAAGAAGTTTAGTTTCTTTTACATTAAAGGTGTATCGTAGAGAGTATTAATGTACAGCTACAGCTGATTATACAATTTATTTCTTACCTTTTTATGTCATATCTCTCTATATTAATCTTTTAGTTACCTCTACATACATACACCATACCAAAAGAACAGGAAATTTGATGAACGCGTTTAATTTTTTTAAAAATATTGTCTCAAATACGAGGACCGCCTTTCGAGTTTTTACAGGCGGCCACTAAATGGCGCTATTGAGATGTGACATTACTATTGTTGTAAAATTTGACATTTGTTATTGTTAAAACAGTGACAGCTCAGAAATTGGCTGAGTAGTTTGTTTACAGTGAGCGTTTAAAAAAACAGTTTTGTGAACAAATGGAAATTTCACGTGAAGATTTTTGTTGAATGAGTTTTTAGTAGAGGACTAATGAATCACCATTAGAAAAGACTGTTTAAAATTGGTTTACAGAATTTCGTCATCGTCGTGCTTCCGTCAGCGATAAATTTCATGAAGATCGACCAAAATCGGTTGTTGTTCCAAAAACATTGATGCTGTGCGCAACAGGATTGAAGAGGATCGGCATTGGACTTACCGTGAGATAGAGGCATCCTTAGGCATATGGAAGACTGCAGTACATTTGATTTTGCTCAGGCCCGTGTCAATTGTAAGGAAATGCTAAAAAAATCGACATGCGAAATCCGTATACATCATAACAGGAGACGAAACTTGGATATATTCGTACGAGACGAAAGCACTTCCAAGAAAATGATCACTTGTTTCTTTGGTTATACTGAGGTTATATCGAGGAACAGTTAATGATGAATGGTATACCAAAACTTGTTTTCCAGATTCTTCGATGAAATCAGGAAAAACAACCCAAAACGTCGCATGATTCTTCATCCTGGCAAAGCCAGCTCTCACACAGCACGTTAAACAGTTGATTATTTGGCGGAAAAAAAACATCTAATGTAAAAAAAAAATGCGGGACGTTGATTTTCATCACCTCAAAAAGCTGTTGAATCCTTCCAAAACCATATTTTTGAGGTACCAACTTCAGAGTGGAAAAAATGTTTCGAGAATTGATTCGAACGCATGCAAAGTGTATAAATCTTAAAGGCGAATATTCTGGGAAACAATAAAACGATTTGTACCAAATTTTTTTTCTCTTTCATGGTTTTTGTAAAAACTTAAAAGGTAGCCCTCGTATTTTTTTATATTGGGACCTTTAAGTAATATGTGTGTTTTTCAAGAAGTTAAAAAAACATCTAATAATCATATGCGAAACACCCAAAAGAAACTCTAACTACTCATTACATCAAAGTCGTAAGAGGTTCTGTTCTAAATTAGAGTAAAAAGTTGTCCACAGCCTGTGCTTAAAATACAGAACTTTAGCGGTTTTTAATCTTGCACGATTAGCAAGATTTATAAACTTCTCTGTCGCTATTTGTATAAAAACTATTTTCACTTTAATATACTTTTAAAGCATAGCTCTGCATCGTTCTTATAAGAATCACTTTATTTAAGTTTATTATACTGTTAGACATTCATGCCTTAATGACCTCACCTCCAACTTAAATTTGGGATGTATAGCTTACTGTAGACTCAAAATTCATAATAGTAAATTGTAAAGTGTTCCTTATACTTTTTAGTAGTTTGAAAAAAAACTAGGTACGTTTTAATTGCTTAATTCTTTTTTTACAATAATTACATGCATAACACAGTGTTTGGATTTGAAGTATTACAACAAATCAATTAATATTATTGATAGTCACAACATGCAACACAATTTCTTATGTCTTTTCTTAATTTCTACAGGAGGTGCAGATGAAACAGTGTGAAGCGTTTGAACTGTCAGTTCAATGTCTTTGGTCTCTTCAGATTCTAAAAAATAAAAAAATATATTTTAGAGAAGTATAATAGATTTTTAACCGACTTCAGAAAGGAGGAGGTTCTCAATTTGACGCGTATATATATCTTTTTTAACGTATGTTCCCGCATAACTCTGGCAAATGTGTACCGATTTGGATGATTATTTTTTTTACTCGAGAAAGTACACATTCGAAATGGTCCCATATAAGTTTTATTAAAATTGGTAATGTTGTTTTCAAAGAATCCTGAAAAACTCAAATTTTTGTAATAAAACTCTGGCAAATATTTTGGTTGATTCTTTTTTTTATTATTCAAAAGTACACATTTTTTTAGGTTTTTTTGAGTGGGGTGGTTAGGTTAGGTTAAATTGGAACGAGGTGTCATTTACAGTGCCTGTGTAACCGAGATTGCTTGCAGTAGTCTCAGTCTTTGCATTTCGGTAACAGATGAATTAAGCCGAGTCGATGCTGCCGCTCCTCAACGGATTCTCTACTTAAATGGTTATGTATAGAGCTAAGCCTATATTCATATTCTGCAGAACTTTCTTGTCGGAAACATGACCGATTGTACTTTGACATTTCGCATAAACGAACTTGATGAGCTTCTTGAGAGCGTGATATTGCGTTCCAATTAGCATTCTTATCAAGCCGAAGTTCTCTTTCTTTTTCGATTTCTCGAGAATGATATTCTCTTTAACGAGCACCACGTTTCGTTGATCTACCCATTATTAATTTCCCAATCTTTAAGAAATTTAACTGAAAACAGAATAATGGCAGTATTTACCGATAAAGGCAGTAGATATATAATAGACAAAAATAGGAAAATTAGTTCTTAAAACTAATAGTTAACAAAATTATGAGCTAACTTTACCTTGAAAAAGCTGCTATTAAAAAAGTGAAAAATAAAAACTTTTTAACAAATAAAAAACCGTCTTCAAAAAACCAATACACAAAATTTTGTCACTATAAAGTAAAAAATAATGTTTTTGAGACACTCGTAAAATACCTCTAAGATAAGATATTGCTTTAATTTGACAATTCAATTGTTAATTCCGTATAGGCAAATCCTACAAATGTTAAAAACAGTTATTATTTATTATTATGATTTCTTCATAAAAAGATAACTTTTGAATTCGGCGCCAATTTTTTGTATCAGTTAACCAATTATAATACTTACTAATAATATTAACATCTAATTATATAATAAAATACACAAAATGAAACTATCTTAAATGTACATTTAATGGTACTTATAATAAGCATAATTATTAGGACATGTAGGCTATTATAATCCAAACGGTTCCAAAGTAAATCTTTGTAAATACTTAACACATGGGCTGAAAAGTCCCGGCCTAACAAAGAAAACACGGTTTTTTTGGTTCAAAATTAGCTTTATTCATCAACGTAATCTCCATCAAGAGCAACGCAATCATTCCAGCGCCGCTCTAACATTTCAATACCACTTTTGTAGAACGATTTATCTTTTGCCTCAAAATAGGCCTCAGTTTCAGCGATAACCTCTTCAGTGCGAAATTTCTTACCGGCGAGCATTTTTTTTCAGGTCTGCGAACAGCCAGTAGTCGCTGGGAGCCAAATCTGGCGAATACGGTGGATGTGGGAGCAATTCGAAGTTCAATTCATGTAGTTTTGCCATTGTTTTGATTGACTTGTGACACGGTGCGTTGTCTTGATGAAACAAAATTTTTTTCTTTGCCATATGCGGTCGTTTCTTTGCAATTTCGGCCTTCAAACGCTCCAATAACGCTATATAATATTCACTGTTGATGGTATTTCCTTTCTCAAGATAGTCGATGAATATTACACCACGCACATCCCAAAATACCGAGGCCATAAACTTTCCAGCCGATTGTTGTGCTTTCGGGCGCTTTGGACGAGGTTCACCAGTTGCTGTCCACTCAGATGACGATCGTTTTGATTCCGGAGTGAAGTGATGGATCCATGTTTCATCCATTGTCACATATCGACGCAAAAATTCCGGTTTGTTACGTTTAAACATGGCCAAACACTGCTCAGAATCATCAACACGTTCTTGTTTTTGATCAACAGTGAGCAAACGCGGCACCCACTTTGAACAGAGCTTTCTCATAGTCAAATGCTCATGCAATATAAAGCCAACACGTTCTTTTGATATCTTTACGATGTCAGCTAACTCACGCAACTTCACTTTTCGATCATTCAAAACGATTTTATGGATTTTTTTTATGTTTTCTGGTGTTACCGCCTCATTTGGACGTCCACTGCGTTCTGCATCATCGGTGTCTCTACGACCACGTTTGAAGTCAGCAAACCAACGTTTTATTGTTGTTTCTGATGGAGCGGAGTCCCCATAACACTTTTCAAGCCGTTGCTTCGCTTGAACGGTATTTTTTCCCATCAAGAAGCAGTGTAAAATTAAAACACGAAATTGTTTTTGATCCATTGTTTTGAAAATAACAAAAGTAGCGTCACTCTTAGCACAATAACTCACAAACTAATGAATAGAATATCATGAAATTTTAACAGCTGTCTTTTGAAAAAAAGGTGACTGCAATAAAACTAGCGCCATCTATGTGTTAGGCCCGGGACTTTTCAGCCCATGTGTTAGTTACGAATAAAGAAACGTAGGACGCTATACTAGAATATTTACAATAAATGTATATAAACGTTTTTTAACAAAAAATAAGGACTTCAAAAAAGAGCACACAAAAGTCCATTAAAAAATTGACATTTTATAAAGAAATCATAATAATAAATAATAGCACTTTTTAACATTGAGTGTTTCAAAAACATTATTTTTACTCTATAGTAGCAAAATTTTGTGTACTAGTTCTTTGAAGTCGGTTTTTTTTTTTTGTTATCAATACTGCGTACTTCTAAAATTACTTACTCTCAATTTTAGCGGCTGCGCATTCACACACTCCTCGCGTCGAGAGTGCAATCTTACAGTTCGTTAGTAAGATGAGATGCTCAGCACATCGAAAGGTGTTATGAATCTTCTATGTATATTTTATAATTATATTCCTCTAATTAGTTTACAGCATTTAACTCATTATTCATTAGAATCATATTTTTTTATTTCTTTTAAACGTTTTTTACAAGATTAACAAATCATTTAAGACAACTAATTAGTAAATTATTAAGTTTCGATATTTTTATCTTATATATTTAAATTACTAACCGCTCGGAGACTATACTTTCAACACGTGCAAATGACGCCGATAAACTGATAATAGAGGTATATATTCGTACCGCTGGACTAAAAGTTGCAGTCATTTCACATTAGATAAAAATCAGACTTGTTCCTTACTAATATCTATATAATGCTTGGGTTGTTCATTATTCTTAGACCACCAATATTTTTAATGCTAGAACTTATTGACTTTCTTTGTCTGATATGCTACCATATAATTGTTTGCGAATTTTAAGCATGTTTACCTGTAAAAGCCTCTACAGGCTTATCAATCGTATCGTGGTCAATCCAAGTAAGACCCATTTCCACTTTTTCGGCTAAATCTTGCCAATGTTTCCGATTTTCCAAGGTCCCTTGATACAAGGGTTTCATCCACGGAAACGTATCTGATAATACTCTGTATAAGGGCAGGCAAATAACGTCAATAAATCCTACTTGCATTTGAGGAAGTTCATCTTTTCTTTCTCTGTCCATCATTGCCTAAAATTAGAAAATAAAATTACAGCCTTAAAATAATTTATTATTACTGTTGCGGCGTAGTATCCCTAAATAGCGAAAATCAAAAATATATTAATGATAGTAATATGGATTAAGAATTTCTCAATTTATTCTAAAACAAACTTTTTCATAGTTCTTCAATAATTATTTTTAAAGTCATATAATAATTTTTCTTCAACGTACATTGTTTCTGATTACATACAGAAATTTTACTTACAATTGGTTGTTCTTTCAACTGCATTTTTTCTAAATCTCCTTGATCAAAAAATTCATCAGCAACTAATTTCGCTATCCTATGTTGTACTTCCCATGGTTTAGCTATGGCACTAACATCACAAGCCGTCATCATCATTCCAGATAATACTAAAATAAATATAAAAATGGATACGTGAAAAAATCTTATCGTTTTTAATGTTCCGTACGGAACACTTATGAGATCACTTCGGTATCCATCCCTCTGCCTATATATCTATCTATCACACCCGATTTTCTCCGAAACTATTTGACATAAAACATTGAAATTTGTCATAAAAATATAGAAATTGATGGCCCAATCAGAGCCGTGCAGTTTTGAAAGTTAAATTTTGTCTTGGAGTGTGATGTCAAATAAAAGCTTGTGAAAACACGAATTCAAAAATTTGTATGATGTAATATTGGCTCAAACTTTTCTTTATATTGTTTTAAAAAAATTGCCAAAAGTAGCGGTTTCCTCTAAGAATATTAAATTTCAAAAAAGACTTTGAAAACACAGGACCACAAAAAAAAACTTTTGCAATTGAAAGGTGAGATACCATATCATAGGTTTTTTGGTGTGCTACAAATAAATCCGAGGTCAGAATTGACTTATCGTCCAAAAATTTTGACATAACCTCAAAAAAAACACCTCCAAAATGACCAAAACTACGTTTACAAATGAATTAAAACTGTAACGGAGCAAATGACCATAACATAACCTCAAAAATGATTAAAATTACGTCTGTAAGTAAATTAAAAAAATAAATGAACAGGCTACCATATCTATACGTATTATGGCATCTTAAGCCGAGTATGCCAAAAGAAATAACCTATTAAGTCAAGAACTTGAAATAACTTCAAAAAGTCCAATCCTTTCATTCACAAGTTGCTGGATTAAGATGAGTCTCCTCGCTTCGCGCCCCGCCCTTTATTAAAGTGATTCCCCGATGGTGAGAGGCGTGGTGACTCACTTGAATAAAGTACCCCAATGATGAGAGGCGAGGGGACTCACTTAAATAAAGCACTCCGAGGGCAAGAGGCGAGGGAAATTACCATAATAAGGTACATTGAGGGTGAGAGGCGATAGGGCTCACTGTAATAAAGCACCCCGAGGATGAAAAGCGGTGAAACTCACTATAATCCAGCATCCTGCTAATGAAAGAACTGGACTAAATGAGAATCCTGACGTAACAGGTCAATTCTGTTGACTTATTTGCTTTCAGCGAGCCAAAATGCGTATAGATATGGTGGTCTGCTCATTTTTTTTTGCATTAGGTTAAGTTATGGTTATAGTTTAACGTTCTTGATGTAAGTTTCTTCTATTGGGCTATGTTAGGTTTAGAGTTCTTGGTGTAAAGTTCTTTGTGTAAGATTCTTGAATTAGCTTATGTTAGGTTTAGAATTCTTGTTGTAAAGTTCTTGGTGTAAGTTTCTTGCATTAGGCTATGTTAGGTTTAGAGTTCTAGGTGTAAATATTTTGGTGCAAGTTGCTTGCATTAGGCATGTTAACTTTAGCATTCTTGGTATAAGTTTCTTGTATTAGGCTGTGTTAGGTTTAGATTTCTTGGTGTAAAGCTCTTAGTGTAAGTTTTTTGCATTAGGCTATGTTAAGATTAGAGTGTTTAGAGTACAGTTCTTGCATTAAGTTAGAATTCTGGTTGTAAATTTCTTCCATTAGAGTGAGAGGGGAGGGGACTGTTATCCAGCATCGCGATGGTGATATGCGAGAGGAATCATATTCATAACGCATCTAGTGGGTGAGAAGCGAGGGGACACCTTAATCCAGCATCATGTAGATGAAACGACTGGACTTTTTGAGGTTATTTCAAGATCTTGATTTAATAGGTCAATTCTTTTGGCATAATGGTTTTAAGCAACCGAAAATACATATATGTAGATATGGTGGTCTGGTCATTTAATTTTTTAATTTACTTACAGATGTATTTTTGACCATTTTTGAGGTGTTTATTGAGGTTAAATCAAAATGAGGTAATGGGTGAATTTTAACCTCAGATTCGATTTCGGCACGCCAAAATACGTGTGGTTTTATTTATTTGTAAAAGTATTATTGGTCATTTTCGAAGTGTTTTTGAAGTTATATCAAAATACTTGGGTGATGAGGCAATTCTGACTTCGGATTCGTTTTCAGCACACGGAAAAACATATGGTATGGCGTTTCACCTTTCAGCTACAAAACTTTTTTTTATTGCCCTGTGTAATTTATCCGGTACATAAAAACAAAGATCGGAAACAGACTTTGGTCTTAACTCATTTGGCATATGTTTTGTGAAGTCACTGATCATTTTATACCTCAATCATCATACGGAACATTAAGTGCACAAGTCCGACTTGCATTTGGCCGGTTTTTTATTACTGCAAATGTTGAACTGCGGTATCAAATTAAGTCTTGACTCCAAGATGCAACTGTCAATAGGGTCAGCATAACGACGTCTGGTTGGTGTTGCCATCGTATTTCCCGTAGAGTTGGTATTAACTCCACATTAACAAACTCGACCTAAGTTTACAGACGTTCAAATTAAGAACTAATATAGTTTGGTCAACGCTCGCTTGCTCCAAAGCTGGAAATAATTCCAAAGACAAGCTTTAAACTATTATCCTATCTGTGGGTTATGTACGAGGCTGGTTTGAAAAGTCCGTGCAAAAATAAAAACTACTTATGTGTTTGGGGTAAACCTTTTTTATTTTTCGACATAGTCTCCTTTTAGGCTTATACACTTCGTCCAACGATGTTCTAGTTTGTTGATCCCTTCCGAATAATAGGATTTGTCCAAGTCTGCAAAATATCCATTAGTGTCTGCAATCACCTCCTCGTTTGAATAAAATCTTTGTCCCGCCAGCCATTTCTTCAAATTGGGGAACAAATAGTAGTCCGAGGGAGCCAAGTCTGGAGAATAGGGGGGATGTAAAACGAGTTGGAATCCTATTTCCATTAATTTTGCGACCACAACTGCTGAGGTGTATGCTGGTGCGTTGTCATGATGGAAAAGGACTTTCTTGTGGGCCAATCGCGGGCGTTTTTCTTGCAGCTCGGTTTTCAAACGGTCCAATAACGATGAATAATATTCACCTGTAATAGTTTTACCCTTTTCCAGATAGTCGATGAGGATTATCCCTTGCGAATCCCAAAAGACAGTCGCCATAACCTTTCCGGCCGAAGGAACGGTCTTCGCCTTTTTTGGTGCAGATTCCCCCTTGGTAACCCATTGTTTAGATTGTTGTTTGGTCTCAGGAGTATAGTAATGTATCCATGTTTCATCCACAGTGACGAAACGACGCTTAAAGTCCTCCGGATTCTTCTGGAACAGCTGCAAACCATCCTTGCAACACTTCACACGATTCCGTTTTTGGTCAAACGTGAGCAATCGCGGCATCCATCTTGCGGATAGCTTTCTCATGTCCAAATGTTTATGCAAAATATTACCCGTTCAGTCGAGATGCCCACAGCACTAGCAATCTCACGCACCTTAACTCTTCTGTCATCCATCACCATATCATGGATTTGATCAATGATTTCTGGAGTCGTAACCTCCACAGGCCGTCCAGAACGTTCAGCGTCATTTGTGCCCATATGGCTAGTCCGAAAATTTTGAAGCCACTTATAAACTGTTCTAATCGAAGGTGCAGAGTCACCATAATGTTTATCAAGCTTCTCTTTAGTCTCCTGAGGCGTTTTGCCTTTCATAAAGTAATGTTTAATCACCACACGAAATTCTTTGTCGTCCATTTCTTGAAAATCACTCGACTTCCTTGATTCACACGAATGCCAAACACAAAGAAATAGACCAATATGGCTGAAACTTGGTGTGCGTTCATTCAAGAGATGCTACTAACTAAACATGACCTCGATACGCGCCGGTAGTGCCATCTCTCGGACTTTGCACGGACTTTTCAAACCAGCCTCGTATTATAGCTTGCACATATTT
Source organism: Pachyrhynchus sulphureomaculatus (assembly GCA_019049505.1). Classification (NCBI taxonomy): domain Eukaryota; kingdom Metazoa; phylum Arthropoda; class Insecta; order Coleoptera; family Curculionidae; genus Pachyrhynchus; species Pachyrhynchus sulphureomaculatus. The sequence continues at coordinate 83,607,613 of CM032456.1, forward strand.
TGTTAGACACATTATTTCTTTTTGACTATGAAATGGTTAACTGTTTTGTTGAAAACTAATATTTTGTTTAAACGGATTACGATGATCTTCAAAGAATATCATTAAAAATTTTCAGCCAAAATATAGTTTGATATGCCGCCATAGAGTAGGTAGAATTATTGGATTTAGTTGAAGTTTGATATTACATATATTTAGAGTTTTTAAGAAGTTATACAGTATTTTCGTATTATCAGACGAAATATTATTGAGTTATAGAACATCTACATGCTGCAAATTTTTCATAAAATCTTTTGTTACGTTCATAAATATGACAATATCCTTAGTCGAGGAATTGACCACTATATGCAGTAATGGTAGTAAGATCGTATAATAATCATTATTTATACCTTCCGACAAACAATATCAAATACATAAAGGTTTTATTTTTAATAATTTACAGTTTGCCAATTTCAACTGCGTACTTTGAATGTTCCTTTTTTTGTACACTTGTTATTTCTTTTTACAACTACTTATAGATGTTAGCATATATAGGTATTTAGATTAACTTACAGGGTCGTGTCGGAAAACGATTTTTTATCATTCTATCACACGAGTTTAAAATTTACGATTTACTTACAGTCTTTTTTATCATCGCTTTGCCAGTCAAATTCTCCATTTTCTATAAGCTCCAAAAACTTGTTTCGTTTCTTAAAGTACATAGCTAAATCAGTTGATAATATTGCTGTCTCTACAAGTTTCATTACTCTACGATAATCTTCAGGTGATAAAGCCTACAAAAAGATATGCAATGATAAACAAATATAATTAATTTTGGAGATAAGGGGAGGAATTATAAGCTTATTTTAAACTTTGTCGTAGACAATTACATTGTAGTGGAACCGCAAAAATATTGAGCATACTAGTGTCATCTACCAACTATGATATAGTATGCAAGTTGTACCTATATCATTATACAAATGTACAGCATAATTTCGGTACTTACTTCTATAATATAATAGATAACAGATTTAACGAGTCATTAAAATTTAGTGTAAAATGTGATGAAAGTATTTGATTACTACCCTCTGTCATAAAATACTGGCCTGCAGGGTTAAAATCTCAATATTAAGTAGATTGAGGCTTAAAAAGAAAAGAACTAATATCTGCCATAGGCAGTCCTATGTAAGTTCAAACTTACATAGTAAAAAAAACTTCTAGTTGCCACAGGCGAGCAACGGTTAATTTATTTGGAAAATTCATCACATTTTTCACAGGGTGCATTAATAAGCATCAAGAAGTCTGAAACACGCGGTTCTTACTAACATTACTTCTGACAGCTTTCCGGTTAATGTTTTTCTTTTCGTTTTATTATTACGACTATCTTTATCTTCACTATTGAATTCCCAATTTTCATGTCTTAGGCGTGTAGGTCCTATTTCCGTTATATCGGTCATCCGTGATTTTATATAATGTGTCTTATAAGAGGAAGAATAGGAGGAATTATTATATTATTTTAAAGTTTGTTGTAGACGATTACATTGTAATAATGCCGCAGATATAAATAAAGCATTGCTACACCATAAAACAAGATATATCATAATAATCGGTGACTTCAATGCCAAAATAGGGAAACCAGCGAATACAAATGAGAAGAATGTCGAGAGGTTTTGTAAATGAAAATAACTTGTACGTTATGAATACATTTTTCCAAAAGTCAGAACATAGACGATGGACATGCAAAGCCCAGATGGTATAACAAAAAACTAAATTGATTATGTCCTGAGCACGATAATAATAAGCATTGGCGGTGACCATCGGATGCTCAGAACAAAAATAAGAATAAATCTGAAGCAGGAGAAACGTAAATTGATAATGCATACAAAGATAAAGACATCAACAGATATAATAATGCAAAACACAGACGACTATCCACAAGTATTGGAAAATCATATAAAACACAGAAACTGCCAAACAGAACTTAATGAACTAAACGCACAAATAACCAACAGCCTACTCATGACTACAAAACAAATAGCAACATCTAAAAAAGAGAAAACACAAAATCTTATGAAACAGAGAAGACTATTAAAAAATGATCCTACAAATTGCAGATTAGAATTGGCAGAAATAGACAAAAAAATAAAGAAAAAGATCAGAGAAGACGTCAGACAGTACGAAAACTCGAAAATAGAAGAAACTTTGAAAGAGGGAAAAAGGGTGTAACATCTAAACAAATATATGAATGAAGGGAGACATCAAATAATAAAACTTACAAATAACGGTAACCAAGAGATCACACAAATCAAAGAGATCAAGGAAGCTGCAGAGAAATATTATCAAACACTATATGATACGAATATATCGCCAACGCCCGGAAAAGAAGAAGGAAATAGAGTGATAGTTAGAAATGTTGGATCTGAAGAAATTTCCGATGTAACAACGGATGAAATAATGAACGCCCTACAACAGGGATGTCAAAGATACGGCCCGCGGGCCGCATCCGGCCCTCGGGACGTATCAATAAGGCCCGCGATCGCAATGTGTCACAGAAAGAAGAATCATGTTTTTTAGAGCTTTTAGACTTCACTCGATTCCTCTACGGAAGTTTTAAAATGCGCACACTACATTTATAAGTAATTTCAAGGGCAGCGCGTGCCTTGACAAGCGAGAGAGATAGACAGTAACGCCATCTCTTAGCAACAAGCGGAAATACCCTATTATTTTTGTTGAGAACAATAGAATCTTCCACGCGTTTCGAGTCTAGACTAGAACCTTCCTTATCGATATTATAAAAGGAGTGCGTCGGCGCGACGTGAGTCAGTTGAGTGTGAGTCGAGTAATCAAAGCGATACGGTCGGAGAAGGATTTTAGTTGTACTGCGAAGTAGTGATTGTGAAGGTATTGTGCATTTGTTTGTATCGTGCGCGTGCGATATCCATAATTGTTGTGTCGAGTTCCATAATTGTTACGATTTTGGCATAATGTCACAAAAACGTAAAGTTGATAGTGAATGCAGAGTTTTTCAGTCTAAATGGGAAATTGCATATTTTTTCATAGAATGGAAAGGTAAACCACTGTGTTTGATTTGCAATCAAACAGTTGCTATTTGTAAGGAGTTTAACTTGAAGAGACACTATGATACGAATCATAAATCAAAATTCGATTGTTACACTGATAAAATAAGAATGGACACATTGTCATCTTTAAAATCTAAACTTCAAGGTCAACAATCGATGTTTACTAAAGCTAATACTGAGAGCGAAGATGCCCTGAAATCAAGTTTTATTATTGCATTAGAAATCGCGAAGAGATCAAAACCTTTCACTGATGGTGATTTTATTAAAGACTGTATGTTGAAAGTTGCCGATGTTTCATTTCCATTTCAAAAGTCAATAATTCAAAATATTTCGCTGTCAAGAAACACTGTTGCTTCAAGAATAAATGATTTATCTCAAAATTTGGTTCTTCAACTGAAGGAGAAAATTAAGGAATTTACAAACTTTTCACTGGCTGTTGACGAGAGCACTGATACTGTTGATACAGCTCAACTTGCTATTTTTATACGAGGTATTAACAGTAACTTTGAAATAACTGAAGAACTATTAAAGTGCGTTGCATTGACAGGTACTACAACAGCAAATGATATTTATTCTGCAATTGAGCATTTGATAGCAGAATATGAACTCGACTAGAATATACTTAGCAGCACAACTACGGATGGCGCTCCTGCCATGGCTGGCAAACATTCGGGCGTTGTAACTAAATTAAAACAGAAAACATCAGGGAATTTTGTGGGATTTCACTGTATAATTCATCAGGAATCATTGGCATCCAAACATTTAAAAATGGACCATGTCACGCAACCTATAATTAAAATAGTAAATTTTATAAGGAGCAGAGGACTAAATCACCGACAGTTCAGGCAGTTTTTACAAGATTTGGACGAAAAGTTTTCTGATGTTCCTTACTTCACCGAAGTTCGTTGGCTCAGTCGAGGAGTAGTTTTAGAAAAAAATTTTGCATTACGTGACCCTATTCAAGCTTTCATGTTAGAAAAAGGCAACCCAATTGATTATGACAATGACTGGTGGGTTGATTGTGCCTTTTTGGTAGATATGAATAAACATTTGACTGATCTGAATGTAAAGTTAGAGGGTAAAATCTGATTGTCACTCAAATGTATTCATGTATTCAAGCCTTTGAAACAAAGTTGAGGCTGTGGGAAAATCAGGTAAAAAATCAAACTTTGGATCATTTCCCTCATTTAAAATCATTTGGCACAGTGAACCAAAAAAAATTGGATCAATATTCTCAACTTCTGCAAAATTTGATCACGGAATTCAACAATCGTTTTGAAGACTTTCACAAAAGGAATGAAATGGAATTCCCAATTTTCAACAATCCATTCAATTTTGAAGCTTCACAGGCACCAGTTCATTTGCAAATGGAGTTGATAGATCTTCAATCGGACAGTATTTTGAAAGAAAAATTTAAAGAGATTAACGCTCTTACATTTTATACACAATATTTCAAGAGTTAGGATAACTACCCGGAATTAAAAAAGCATGCAGCACGCATTCTCTGCATGTTTGGTAGCACCTATTTATGTGAGCAGATGTTTTCCGTCATGAAAATAAATAAGAACAAACATCGCACAAGACTTTGGAATGAACATCTCCAATCAATTCTTAAAATAACTACAAGGAATATGATACCTGACATCAATGAGCTTGTCAAAAACAAGAGAAGTCAGGTATCTGGATCCTCGAGCTCAAAATAATTACCCTCTTTTATAACTTTGATATAATTTTTAACAACCGTATATTATATACTATATAATTAAATAAATAAAATGTTATAATAATTCAGTACATTTTTTTTATTTGAATCTGGCCCGCCTACACATTCTAAATTTAATATATAGCCCTCTGCAAAATTGAGTTTGACACCTCTGCCCTACAACATATACACAACAACAAAAAACCAGCGGACGATGAAATAACTATAGAAATGACAAAGTATGGAGGGGCATCGATAATACAATCTCTTCGAACTCTATTTAACAGGTGCGTAATAAAAAGTAAAATACCAACACCTTGGGTAAACGCCGTGATTGGGCTTATGTTTAAAAAGGGGAACAAATTTAAATTAGAGAATTACAGACCCATCAGCCTGTTATCCGTACTATACAAAATCCTCATTAGAATCATAACATATAAATTAATGAACAAATTAGACAGTTATCAACCACGTGAACAAGCGGGATTTAGACGGGGATACAGCATTTTGGACCATCTTCAAACAATTAGATTACTAGTGGACAAAGCAAATGAATATAAGGTCACCTTGTGGATAGCAATGGTTAACTTCGAAAAAGCATTTGATTCCGTAGAGATAAGGGCAGTCCTTAACGCCTTAAGTAACAGCAGAGTACACAACTTTTCTTGAATACATATATAAAAATGCAACATCACAAATATTGCTTGAAGAAAGCACAAATAAAATCAAAATTAAAAGAAAAATTAGACAAGGCGATTCGATATCTCCAAAGCTGTTTACGTTAAATCTAGAAGACATGTTCAAATCGATAAAGTGGGAAAATAAAGAAATACTAATGGACGGTGTATCATAAAACGTATTTTATTGAAGCTAGACCCCAAAAAAGCTTCTGACTCTGACGGAATACCTGCCATAGTTCTCAAAAACTGTACGAGGGAACTAACACCAGTTTTCTGTAGACTTTTCAACCTATCCAACAGAAAAGGAATATTTCCTTCTTGCTGTAAATATGCCACAGTCCAGCTGATACCTAAAAAAGGCAAGAAGACCTTGCCAAATAACTACCGACCAGTCGCACTGCTTTCAATAATATCGAAAATCATGGAAAAGTCTATCAATCAGCATCGTCTAAAATATCTTGAAGGATTCAACATTATTAGCGACCACCAATATAGCTTTCGTAAACATAGATCAACAGGAGATATTCTGACTTATGTAACACAAGTTTGGAACAACGCAACTGAGTACTTTGGAGAATCTCGAGCAGTTGCTCTTGACATATCCAAGGCATTCGATCGTGTTTGGCACGATCGATTGTTGGCTAAACTACGCTCTTCTGGTATATCTGTTTGTGGCTCTCATGTTTCCTCAGAGAGCGTTCTTTACGAGTAGCAGTCGATGGATTTCTTTCTAACATCAAGGCTCCATACTGTCTCCTACTCTCTTTCTCATTTACATTAACGATCTGCTGGAAAAGACCGGGAATCCAATCTACAGCTTTGCAGATAACAGTACGCTTATCTCTTCATTCACTTTGAACGTTCCAATATCCACAGACAGTAGGAAATCATTCAACTTAACAAAGACCTGGAAAAGATTCTAGCTTGAGGTGACAGTAACCAAGTGGAATTTAACGCTACAAAAACCCAGGCAGCAGTTTTTTCTAAAAAAGTTAACGTTGCTAAACCCGACATAGTTATGTCGGGGCACTCCATTCCTCTAGAATCGTCACTCAATTTGTTGGACGTTAATTTGTGAGCAAACATGTCCTGGCATGAACATGTGGCAGGTATAGCAAGGAGAGCTTCTCAAAAGTTGGAAATATTATTTCGAACCAGAAAGCTTTACACCCCACAACAACTGTTAATTCTTTACAAAGCTCAAATTCGACCAACTATGAAATACTGCTCCCATGTTTGGGGCTCCGCTCCCAAACATACACTGAATTTGTTAGATTCTATTCAGAGAAGGGCTGTTCATCCGATTGGAGACCCGGAACTGACCGGTGGCCTTGACTCGTTGGAACATTGAAGAACGGACTTGAGTCTATTCTACAAATATTTTCACGGAAAGTGTTCGAAGAATGTAGCCTGCTTAATTCCTCCCAGAGTGGTGCTTGTTAGAAATCACGTCGCACTAATACTTCACATCCGTATGAGGTTCAGCTTGTTACTCCACGTACAACGCTTTTCAAGCAGTCTTTTATATGGAGAACATCATCCCTCTGGAATGGCTTACCCAGGACTGTGTTTCCCACCGGGTAAAATTTACAGTGATTCAAGAACAACCTGAGTCGCTTTTTCTGCACACATGTCGCTCCTATAGTGCTTTAGGGATCTCAGTGCAGCACGTGTGCTAGACCCATAAAGAAAGTCAAAATTTAACTTTCAAAACTATACGGCTCTGATAAGGCCAACAATTCCTATATTAGTACCAAATTTCAAATTTCTATAACAAATAGTTTCAAAGAAAATCAAGTGTGATAGACAGATGGACAGACACCGAAGTGATCTTAGATAATAATAAACTATATATCATTCCCTTAAGAATAATATAATGAGGAACATTTTATAAAAATAAAAAAAAAACCTATTTTCTTTTTGTATTGAATGATTTCTGTAAAAATAAGCAAGGCAGAGATTTTTCATTCCTTCTTAATGGTCAGAGTTTATAAAAAGAATGCAATTTCCTGCTAGACATTTATGTTATCGCTTTCGATGTCGTATTTTACAATTTTTCATCCAAAGTTTTGTGCTCTCTGGCAGTTTAATGGCAAAAAAATTTAATACATTAACTAAACTGAGTACAGAGATAAAAGAGGAATATAAACCTCTATTTTCTGAGACATCTTTTGTTTGCTTGCCACTAGTTACCCTTGCGTTGTACATTCATTCATATGTATCGTCGACCAATGACAGAAAAAGTTGATACAATTTTGACAAGAATTGAACAAGACCAGCATGTAAGTACCCGTAATATCACCGAGGAACTAAACATCCATCATCAAGCAGTTTTAGACCATTTGCAGAACGTTGGCTACAAAAAGAAACTCGATGTTTGGGTGCCACATGGTTTGACGCTAAAACACTCGATCGAATTTCCATCTGCGAATATCTACAGAACTGTAAAGTAAAATCGAGTTATTTCTGAAGAGATTGATCGCGGATGATAAAAAGTGGATCTCGTATGATAATGATATGCGAAAAAGTGGTCGAAAAAAGTTCCACAAATGATGGCAAAATCTGAATTGACGCCAAAAATGGTGGTGCTGGGTATTTGGTGAGATTGAAAGGAAATCGTGCATCATGAGCTGCTTCTGCTGTCTGGCCAAACGATTAATGTACTTTGTTATCACCAACTGACAAGAGTGAAGTAAGCGATTATAAAAAATCGGCCGAAACTAGGCTACAGAACAGGTGTTTTAATGCATTCACCGTAGAGCCCGGACCTTGTACCACCAGGTTACCATTTGTTTGGGGCTCAGCAGAACTCCCCGAATGGTGTTAAGTTAGTTTCAAAAGAGGCCTGTGAAAGCCCAGAAATCACAGAAGTTCTACAGGGATGGGACTATGGTATAGCCAGTAAAATGACAAAATGTCTTTGAACAAAATGTCACATATTTGGTTTAATAAAAAATTCTTTTGAAATATAAAAAAGAATTGTCTCAATTTTGACTTTAAAAGGCTCAATATTTTTTCGAGAACCCTTTGTATACAAAGTTTACGTTTGAAATACTAATAAGAGAATATCGGGCAAACTGGTACAGCATAAATTGGCTATTAAAAATCAATAAACCAAATCTTCCCGTTTTACTCCAGATAGGTCACGAATTTGTTTTATTTGGTAAATCGTTTTTAAAATAGAGACAATGTCTGCTGTATATATTTACTCTAACACACGAAATTTCTATTTTCAAATTAATATACGTAACCGAAAACGTTTAGTATACAGCGAAACCTGCAAATTTCAATACTAATTATGCAAAATGTGACGGTACAGCTGGATATTCAATTACATCATATTGGTATCTGCATGACTTAATTTATTCACCAATTGGAAAGTTATGGATATGCGTGTTCCGCCGGCAATACAAACAACAAAGAATTACATTGTCTATTAATGGTAAGGTTTAAAGGAAAACTTTAGTGGAACATTTCCTACATTGTATTTGTAATTAGGAAATGTAACTTGAATAAGATATTATGTCATTAAAATAGAACAAGAATATTGTCAATTTTAGCCTGAGAACTTGCCTCGGTTACATCGATACTTAACGAAAGTATAGAAAACTTCTAATATAAACGACTCTCTCTCTCTCTCTCTCTATATATATATATATATATATATATATATATATATATATATATATATATATACTCAGGAAGATATACATTAACTTCCATTCCTCTCATACCACTAAAATCAAAATAAACATGATATTGGGCTTGAAGTCAAGAATAGAGAGAATCTCTCATCCTTCCCTCAGACAGAAAAATCTAAATAAACTACGAGACACTCTACGCACCAACTCCTATCCAATCCAATTAATAAATAAATTGTTATTTAACTCCTGCTTTCCTCTCTGAAACCGAATCAAATGTTATTTTTCATTTCCATACATAAAAGAAATCTCCACAAAAACAACTAAACTTTTCAACCAATTACCTAATTTAAAAATTGCTTTTAAACACAAAAAAACTATCAACAATATTTTCACCTGTCTAAAAGACAAAGATGAAATCACAAAAGTTTCAGAAGTAGTTTACAGCATCCCTTGCTCTCAGTGCGAAAAAATCTATATAGGACAAACATCTAGAGTCCTAAAAGACAATCTGCAATCACTTCCCACAAAAGTGATTGCAGATTAAACAAAAACTCTTGTGCGTTTGCCCCATAGTAGCTAATTTTCACATGAATTTGATTTTGCTGAAACCAAAATCCTATGTAAAGAGAGAAATCTCGGCAGGACAATCTTTAGGGAGATGGTGGAAATCCACCTGGAACCGAACTTGATCAATAAAAAAACTGACATTGAAGATCTGAGTTTAATTTTCTCCAATCTATTACAAATAGGCAGTCAAAATGTAAACTCTTACAATATCTCTGACATATCTCTTTGATAATACTCCCACTGATTTTCACTAACTTTTAACTTTAAAACGATCAAACAAAATATCAACGTCATTCTACTTTCAAATATAAATTAACCACAACTTAACTAAGAGACAGAAACACACTGCCATTAGCAAAATGACAAGAAAACATAACAAAAAAATCCTTTATAAATTAAAATCATTTTACAACCACACAATTCTCTGTACTATTCTAACAAAATGAAGTAAAAATTTATTATATTTCCCAGAGATGAATATGTCGAGTTTTTCTTGTGTTTTTTCCTGTTTTTTCTTATGAATAAGTGTAATAAAGTGCCCCCACAAACAACAATTTTTGAACACACCACTTAGCAGTAAGTACTTTAATGTTACATATAAAATAGGGCTGGTTTTTACTTTTAATCTCAAAAATACTGATAATCTACTTTAATTGTAGCCCTGATGAAGAAAATGAAATATTTTCGAAAGCTTAGCGTAGCTAAAAAGGAGTCCAAAACTTTTTAGTTCATTTCCAAAGACCGCTTACCCCAAGAACATAATAGTGCTGTTTAACTAGTCGGTCAAGACTACCCTTCTCCCCTATATATGTATATATATATATATATATATATATATATATATATATATATATATATATATATATATATATATATATATATATATATGTATGCTGTCACCCCAATTATTTAACATCTATACGGAATAACTAATGAGAGAGGTACTAAATGAGTAGACTGGTAGAATTACCATAGGAGGTACTTAAATAACAAACCTTCGATATGCCGACGACACTCGGTTGATTGCAAACTCTCCTTAAGAACTGACAGATTTGCTGCATAGACTCGTAACATTCAGCAACGAATATTGGTTGAGAGTAAATTACTCTAAATCAAAAGTGATCATTAACAAATATAAATGCACCCAGACTTCGATATGTTACAGATTGTACAGTGGTTGAACAATTTCTTTATCTAGGTGCTGTCATCAACTTTCTTGGGAGCTGCGAGATGGAGATTCGACAGCGAATACAGTTGGGTCGTTCAACAATGACCCAACTTACGAAAATGTGGAAAGACAGACAAATATCCTTGAAAACCAAAACAGCACTGGTTAATTCCCTAGTGTTCTCTATTTTCTGGTACACTTCTAAGACCTGAACCGTAAAAGCCGCTGATAGACATCGCATTGACGCATTTAAGATGTGATATTCTCGATTGTTGCGGATCCCTTGAATAGCTCACCAAACAAACATTTCAATTTTAAAAATAATCATGCCAACCAATCGTTTAAGCAGCACAACATCAGCTCGAATCTTAAAATTTTTTAGGCACATCTCGAGAGATAAAAACATGGAGAAATTAATTGTACAGGTTAGTCCAGATTAGCCTATGAATAAACGCAGGCGTGGGCGTCACTCGTCTAGATGGACAGATTTAGTCACACAGCTGATGACTGTGAAAATTTGTGTATGAGATCACTATACATCACTTATGATGTTGGAATAAGAAGAAGATACATATATATATATATATATATATATATATATATATATATATATATATATATATATATATATATATATATATATATATATATATATATATATAGTAGAATCTCGATTATCCGAAATAATATGGACCAAAGTGATTTCAGATAATCGAAATTTCGGTTAATCCGATTTTTTTGATAAAATAGAAGTTTAGAATGAATACAATATTGCAGGTTGACTTAAAAGCATTTATACGATATGCTAGGTATTTATTAAAACAAAAAATAATTACTTACTTTCTGTATGTGAACGGAAAATCGAAAATAAAACAGTTTCATTCAACTTTAATGTCTTAAAAATGAGGTAATTTTTAACTGCACTCGTTTTGCGTTAGTTCTGTTTTCGGCTGCAATGTCTCTCCAACGTTTGATAAGCAAAACTTCCACGGCGGTTGCATTTTCTTGTTGTTCTACATAAGTTAACGCTTTTTCTAGGGCCTCTAGTCCTTCTGAATGTGACATTTTTACTGGAATATTGTCAGTGGCTTCTACTTCGTTATCATCATTATCATCATTGTCTATTTTATTAGCATTTTTGCATACACTTTTAATTAATTCTTGGTCAGTTATTTCATCTTCCACACTATCACTGTTTAACCATTCACAAACATCGGTTTCCATAACACTTTCACATTTTGATATTCTTGTAATAATTTGATGTAAACTTTCATTATCTTCAGTTTCTGCCTCTGAGTAATGTCTCTCCTCTTATGGAATCAATTTTGACCAAGATTTTTCCAGAGTACTACTCTTCACTTGATTACAGGCTGCCGCTATCCAATATATAACATTTTTCAAATTTTTCTTTTTTAGGTAATCAGTAACCTTCATCTACTTCTAAAATATGCTCCAATAACAAACGCCTGTAATTGCGTTTTTAATTTTCCAATACACCCTGATCCATAGGCTGAATGAGAGAAGTTACAGCAGGAGGCAAAAACATTGCTTTTATTTCCCCACTTGAGTGAGTGAGGGCGTTATCTAGTAACAGAATACATTTTCTAGGATATCTATGTTCTTGTAAAAAAAGTTCCTCTTTGGGAACAAAATCTCCAAAATACCAGTCTTTAAATAGAGTCGCGCTTATCCAGGAATTGTTTTGATTTTATACAAAACAGGAAAAGCATTGCGACGAATATTCTTAAAGGTTCGTGGATTTGCTGACTTACCAATACATAATAATGTGTCTTCCAGAAGCATTAATGCATGCAAGAACAGTAATACGTTCTTTGCTACGTTTGTAACCAGGTGCTCCAGCTTCCGTTTTTGAAGCTAAGGTATTTGACGGCAACATTTTGTAGTTCAAGCCTGTTTCATCACAATTATAGATTTGGTCTGGTTGTAAACCATGTTCTTTCATAAGCTGCTCAAAATTCTCTGCAAATTTTTTTGCAGCAGATACATCAGCCGACAATCTTTCTCCACAAACTTTCAGTTGACGTACACCATGTCTTTTTTTTCACCTGTCTAGCCATCCATCACTTGCAGAAAAATTCACAGGCGCTTCAATAACCGGCAACTGTTCGCTTAAACTCACTGTCTTATGTTTTAAAATTGTTCCTGAAATTGGTATTCCACGTTCTCGATTCTGTATAAACCATAAAAATAAAGAATCATCCACTTTTTGGTATTCACCGCTTTTCATACTTTTTCGTGCCTGTGTGGGCGATGACAAAACACTACACCATTTTTCAAGTTTTTCGCGATTTTTTCTCCACTCTGAAACAGTACTCACTGCTACACCTAAATCCTTTGCTATATTTTTAAGAAGTTCACCATTATCTAAACGTTGAATTGTTTCAAGTTTCTCTTTTAAGGTTATAACAACACGTTTATGCTTATTATTATGACGCTCTATTTTATAAAATATCCATTAAGACGAAACTATTACCTCTGCGATAATAATAGACGTAATGAGTAACTTATAACACTCGTCGACTAACCAAAACATAGACAGCGGTGAAATTCTAGACGTCGGGGAGTCCCCGACGCATTAAGGAAACCAGTCGTCGTCTGTTTCGAATAACGGGGATTTTTTCGTTTAATGGGAATAGAATTTCCATTTTATCAGTTTGTTTCGGATAAGCCGGATTTCAGATAATCGCGATTCGGATAATCGGGATTGTACTGTATATATATATATATATATATATATATATATATATATATATATATATATATATATATATATATAAAATGTGGGAAATTTACAAAAAGTATGTAAAACGAAAACTTAAGACATTTCCATTTTATTATATTTTTGCTAGACGTGCTTTTATCACAAATTTAAGAGGTTTGTTTCTGTTTCCTATCCCGCATAACCTTGAAAATCGATAAAACCAATATGCAGTAACACATAAAATTTCTAAAGGCTTTCAGCATTTTCAATATTGGCCCATAAATACATTTTACGATTCTGATGCGGAATCTAACAACTTTATTAAGTTTGCCGTATAAAATATATAAAAATGTTCCTTTTAAAATTCCACCTGAAACAGAAACATTTCTTTTCCCTTGACAAAAAGTATAAGAATCTACTTAAATAAATGCATAAAGGTAAAGAATTTTATTACTTTTTATAGGATATGCATACTAAAAACCTACTTAAATTTTACTACCTCCCTCGAAATATGGATTAGAGTCTAATTCGGGAAAAAAAATCCTTTGAATACAATATTAATTTAAAATAACAATGCGTATTCTCAATAATAAACATGAGCAAATATATTCATAATTTATATGTATATCTTTTTGCATTGCTTCATGTTTCAGGGTCCCCAGGTCTTGGAGAACATAGCTATCAATTTTCGTCAGTTCCTCAGCTTAACTCTTGCTCTGATAACTCCTTAACAAAATAAGCTATTTATCTTAAATTTGGTACAAGTAGAGTACTTAAAGAAGAAAGATAACAATTTTTAAGCAAAATCAGTAGCTTTCAAAGTAAGCAGAATAGGCCGGAACAATAATGCCCAGCCTAGGCCTATGAAGATGCAATTTGAAGAGATGTCTATGATGACCGAATGTATAAAGAATTGATATAAGCTCCGGAATCATAGCATAAACATAAGACCGGATCTTACATTGTTACAGCGAAAAATAATTAAAACAACTTATGAGGAACTAAAAAATCGACAGGAGGTTGGCGAAACCAGCCTTAACCTAGAATTTAGACATGGGTTACCCTTCATAGCAACTAAAGATCCGAGGCGTCGCAGTGAGGTTCACCCGGGAAACGTTGGTGTTAATCCTTGAGGGCCAAGGTACACCCCCTACGTATAGTATATTGTCAAAATGTTGGTGGTATGAAAACAAGGCTGGACACATTTAGACAATCGCTGATCTTTGCTCAGTATGATGTCGTTATTGTCGCCGAGGTGCAGGTAAGTGACTACAATGTGTTTCGGACAGATCGATCATCTGCTACTAGCAGCAAAAAGCGCGCGAGTGGTGTACTTATAGCTGTCAGTGAATCCTATGAGGCTGTGTCTTTAAATGGCATAGATATCTCGGTTATTCGTTCGGGTAAAATTGAAAAATATGATCGTCATATTCGGGGCTGTCTACATTCTGACATTATCAAGCATAAAGCTGACTGCGCAAACGTGAAAGTCCTTTATGAAGCAAACCAGAATTCCAACTTCGTTCTTTTTGGAGATTATAATCTACCAGAAGCCACATCCAATGGCGATTTCGGACTGACGGTTAACTACCTACCAGGCTCGCACGCCCGCGTATTGGCAGAGACTTTTGCATTTCTGAATTTATTTCAATTAAACACTGTACCAAATAGGCGTAATGTATTTTTAGATCTAATTTTTAGCAGCATCCGGCTCACTAATGTAAGCTTTTCCCAGGACGCGCTATTCCCAGATAGTGCTCATCATGTTCCTCTAGAATTTGAAATTATTGTCAGGGAGTATTATAATTTTATGAGACAGGACAAGTACTACTGTGATTATAAGAATGCGAATTTTTTGGCACTCAATGACTTTTTGGCGTCGGTGAATTTGGACTTGGGGATTCAGATGTCTGCTGGCGTTGACAGGGCGGCCGAGTTTTTCTATTCTGCATTGAACCAGGCACTTAATATGTTTGTCCCCATGAAGCACTTAGTTTCAACCAACTTCCCTATATGGTACACACCAGAGTTGAAAAAATGTATATTTGATAAGAAAACCGCTCATAAAAAAAATCATATAAACTGGTGACCAGCAATACTATCGAGACTTTACTAGGTTAAGATCGCGATGCAGGGCGCTTCTTGGTGGATGCTATGCCGTGTATGTTGATAAATTGAATGGGTCTATACATGATAATCCGCGGAGGTTTTGGTCTTTTGTTAATGGCAAACGTACGATTAACGGGTTTCCACGGAATATAATCCTGGATGGCACTGAGGGTAGTGACAACTTGAGTATTGCTAATCTTTTTTCAAAGTATTTTTTCAGCGTGTTTCAAAAAGGTACGGCACCAACTTTGTGCTATAAAAATTTGAACAGTAATGAAATAAGTATTGATTGTCGTAGGATTTCGGTGACCGAGGTATATGATGCTATCTGCCATCTGCCTGACAAAATGTCTGCGGGCCCAGATGATATTCCTAATTACTTGCTAAAGCGACACTTACGGGGGCCATCACGGATCTGTTCAATAAGTCATTTGATGAGGGAGTTTTTCCAACAATATTTAAAAAAAGTTATCCGAGTCCAATTTACAAGTCTGGAAACAGGAATGATGTAAGGAATTATAGAAGGTTATGTAATCAATCCAGTATTCCCAAATTGTCTGACTTCCTAATATATAAGCAATTATCTTGGTCCTGCAGGTACGTCAGCTCTTCGCGACAACATGGATTTTCACAAGGAAGATCGACGGGTACCAACCTCGTCGTTTGTGAGTCATACTTGTTAGAGGCTCTGGAGGAGGGGGCCCAGGTGGATGTTGTCTATACCAAGACATTCGATAGGGTTAATCACGACCTATTATTAGCTAAGCTTGAAACATTGGGATTCAACGATTCTCTCCTAGGGTGGTTAAAGACATATCTGGAAGGGCGTGAATATCAGGTTAAAATTGGCAATGTGCTATCAAATAGTTTTACTGCAGTTTCTAGAGTGCCACAGGGCGCCCATTGCTCTCCGCTCCTTTTCAATTTGTTTGTCAATGATATTGCCGGTTATATACTGAGCTCTTATTTCCTTATGTTCGTCGATGATCTTAAAGTGTTTAAGAAGGTTTTGAATGTGCAGGACATTCGGGATTTGCAGGCGGACTTGGATAGACTTGTAAATTGGACTGAGACAAACTGTCCACAGCTTAATGCATCTGAATGTAAATCTGTTAGCTTCTTTAGAGGATATAAGAATGTCAATAGTAATTATGTTATTAATGGAATAGTGTTGAACAGTTTGGGCAAAGTGAAGGATCTAGGAGTAATATTTGATTATCACCTCTCTTTCTGTGATCATTAAGTATATATTAATAACAAGTCCAGTAAGATTTTGGGACTTATATATAGAAATCTCAGGGATTTATCGTTGTCCTCATTAAGGGTCCTGTACTGCACTTTGGTAAGGTCTGTTCTGCAGTGTTCAGAGGTTGTCTGGTCGCCAATGTTTGAAGTACATAAGTACAATCTCGAAAAAATTCAGAACAGGTTTCTACGACTGTGTGATTATACTATTATTAGGGGCCATATGATCTTGAATCTCTTAGCTCATAGACGTTTGGTGATTGATCAGTATTTTCTGTATAAGATAATTACGGGGGTTGATAGATTGTCCTACTTTATTGTCATTCGTAAAATTTAATGTACCTCAAAGACATTTAAGGCAAACTGAATTGTTCTTTACCGGCTTCCACAGAACTAATTATGGTTATCATTCACCACTGCTGAGGGCTATGAGATTCATGAACCCGTGCCGGGAGCTGAACTTTTTTTCAGGTTCCCCCTCTTCCTTCAGAAGGGATGCTCTGGCGTTGATTGTTTCATGGTAGGAGTGTAAGCCGTTCTTGTGTGTCATTCCACATTTTCGGCCGTTCTGTTATTGATATGGTTATATTGTAAAGTATTATGAATACATTGTAAAAAGGGGTGTACCCGTATACTCTCAAATAAATAAATAAATAAATAAAATCATGTGGAGGTCAATAAACACAGCAGTTTTCACAATTTTATAAGATTTTTTTTTTTTTGATTGAAATAAAAAAAAATTGCGTTTAGCCGAACTTATAAGGGGTAGAGTTCAAAGGGATATTTTGGATTATAACATGTTTCTTTTTTGGAATATACGAGAGTTGTATGACAAGTATCTGGCCTCGGCCAGAGATGGCACTACTACTCTTTAAAAAAGTTATATTTTTCGTAAACATAATCTTTCACAAGAATCCTGTCAAATTTTCAAGTCGTTGGGTGATTTAGTTTCTGAGTGGCAGCCATTTAAATAGAACAACTCTTGTGATTTTACAACAATGGAAAAAATTGAATATCGAGCAGTAAAAAAATATTTGTTTTTGAAAAAGACAAACATAGGACATAAAGTAGGGAAGAGACTCCAAACATCAAAAGGCCTATCACAACATTAAAAAAATGGAAGCAAGAATGTAGTGGAATGGGAGTCCCAATACGAGAAGATTACTTATATACTCTAAATTGCGCGGACGACCAAGTAATCATAGCACAAGATGAGGAAGACCTCAGTTATATGGTAAGAAAACTGAAATAATACACTAAAGCAGGTTAGCAATAAACTTTGATAAAACGGAATATCTAACAACGAAGGAGGGAAATGTAGAGAATCTAGACGTCGATAACGAAACAACAATCAAAGGAACCGATAGATTTAAATATTTAGGAACCATCATTTCAAAAAACGCAACATCAGAAGAAGAGATCAAAGCTAGATTAGGACAAACGCGGACATGCATAAGACAATCAAATTCGATCCTGTGGGACAAACACATTACAAAGAGAAACAAAACACGCATATACAAATCAATAATACAAAGCATAATGGCATACAGGTCAGAAACATGGACGATCAACAAAAGAAATAACTCTAAAATTCACGCGGTAGAGATGGAGTATTGGAGAAGATGCTGTAGAGTGAAACGTATGGAGAGAATACCAAATGAAGAAATAAAAAGCAGAATGAACATCAAAGAGAACGCAATAAACACCATTGAAGAAAAACGATTAAAATGGTATGGAAACATAAGACGAAGCGAAGATAATAGGTGGATAAAGAAAATAACGGAGTGGAACCCTATAGGGAGAAGAAAAAGAGTACCCAGACGATCGTGAAGAGACGATGTGGACGAGGCTATGGAGGACAGGGGTCTAACAGATGAAGACTGGGAAGATAGAAACGGATGGAATCAAAGGCTGAGATATATATATATATATATATATATATATATATATATATATATATATATAAAGGATTTTCTACAGCTAACGCTATATATATATATATATATATATATATATATATATATATATATATATATACGAGGCTGGTTTGAAAAGTCCGTGCAAAGTCCGAGAGATGGCACCACCGGCGCGTATCGAGGTCATGTTTAGTTAGTAGCATCTCTTGAATGAACGCACACCAAGTTTCAGCCATATTGGTCTATTTCTTTGTGTTTGGCATTCGTGGGAATCAAGGAAGTCGAGTGATTTTCAAGAAATGGACGAAAAAGAATTTCGTGTGGTGATTAAACATTACTTTATGAAAGGCAAAACGCCTCAGGAGACTAAAGAGAAGCTTGATAAACATTATGGTGACTCTGCACCTTCGATTAGAACAGTTTATAAGTGGTTTCAAAATTTTCGGACTGGCCATATGGGCACAAATGACGCTGAACGTTCTGGACGGCCTGTGGAGGTTACGACTCCAGAAATCATTGATCAAATCCATGATATGGTGATGGATGGTAGAAGAGTTAAGGTGCGTGAGATTGCTAGTGCTGTGGGCATCTCGACTGAACGGGTACATAATATTTTGCATAAACATTTGGACATGAGAAAGCTATCCGCAAGATGGGTGCCGAGATTGCTCACGCTTGACCAAAAACGGAATCGTGTGAAGTGTTGCAAGGATGGTTTGCAGCTGTTCCAGAAGAATCCGGAGGACTTTAAGCGTCGTTTCGTCACTGTGGATAAAACATGGATACATTACTATACTCCTGAGACCAAACAACAATCTAAACAATGGGTTACCAAGGGGGAATCTGCACCAAAAAAGGCGAAGACCGTTCTTTCGGCCGGAAAGGTTATGGCGACTGTCTTTTGGGATTCGCAAGGGATAATCCTCATCGACTATCTGGAAAAGGGTAAAACTATTACAGGTGAATATTATTCATAGTTACTGGACCGTTTGAAAACCGAGCTGCAAGAAAAACGCCCGCGATTGGCCCACAAGAAAGTCCTTTTCCATCACGACAACGCACCAGCACACACCTCAGCAGTTGTGGTCGCAAAATTAATGGAAATAGGATTCCAACTCGTTTCACATCCCCCCTATTCTCCAGACTTGGCTCCCTCGGACTACTATTTGTTCCCCAATTTGAAGAAATGGCTGGCGGGACAAAGATTTTATTCAAACGAGGAGGTGATTGCAGACACTAATGGATATTTTGCAGACTTGGACAAATCCTATTATTCGGAAGGGATCAACAAACTAGAACATCGTTGGACGAAGTGTATAAGCCTAAAAGGAGACTATGTCGAAAAATAAAAAAGGTTTACCCCAAACACATAAGTAGTTTTTATTTTTGCTCGGACTTTTCAAACCAGCCAGCAAATAATAAAAATTTCGAAAGACAATTTTTGTAAAAGAAAAAATAAAATACGACATTCTTTATCCAAACCATTTACTAATACCTGTCTGGTTGCTTTCTTTATGTGTCCTTTACAAATTTTGTAGGCTATACCAACAAGTGCTGCATTATCCTCATCAAAATATATATAGAGGTAATGCATTTTTAAAAGCAATATTCAAAACGCTGGGATGTTGAAAAGTTTAAAATTTATTACGCTCAAAATGCTGAACACGTAACCTAAATTAGCATCGATTTTCTTAGCAGAAGCAAAATTTTCTTATATATAGTTAAACAAATCTGATAAACCACATTTTACTAAGAGGTTTTGTTAACGTTAATAAGAAAAGTCGTTAAACAGAGCCTTAAAAAGGTAAGTTTTATTAATCATTACTTTTATTGAATACTAGCTAGTTTCTACGCCATAACTGTTATACACTGGTTTGATTAAAACATGATTTACATTTGGATATTAAGATATATGTATATATATATATATATATATATATATATATATATATATATATATATATATATATATATATATATATATATATATATATATATATATATATATATATATATGTATATATATATATATATATATATATATATATATATATATATATATATATATATATGAAAAAGAAAACGAATGATGAGATAAAAGCGGAACTCAGCGAAGTTTATTGGGACTTTGCACCTTCGTTATCGACCACTATAAAATATTGGACAGCTAAGTTCAAACGCGACCGTACAATCATTTTTGACGAAGAACGTCCAGGTAGTCCAAATGAGGCCATCACATCAGAAGTGATTGAAAAAATCCACGATATAGTAATAAATGATCGGAGGGTTAAAGTACGTAAGATCTGCTGAAATTGGGGGCATCTCAATTAAACGGGTGCAAAACATTTGAAAAACTCATTTGGATATGAGAAAGCATTCCGCAAAATGGGTGCCTTGATTGCTCACAATTGACAATAAACACGCACGTGTGTCACCTTTAAAAGAGTGTTTGGCGATGTTAATGCACAATCGGAATGATTTTTGGCGTCGATTCATAACTGCTGACGAAACATTGATTCGTCATAGCACACCAGAGATTAAAGAACAATTCAAACAGTGGATTTTCCGTCTGAGACCGGCGCTAAAGCAGACCAAGGTGACTTTATCGACCAACGAAGTCACAGAGTTTTGGGATGCACACGGTATAACCTACGTCAATTATCTTGAAAAGGGCAAAACGATTAATGGAGAATATTATGTCAACTTATGGGATCGTTTCAACCATGCTGTGAGAGAAAAACGTCCGGATTTGGCGAAGAAAAATATTATCTTTTATCAAGACAATGCACACGTGCACACTTGTGTCATCGCCATGGCAAAAGCCTATGAGTTAGGATACGAATTGCTTCCGCATCCACCATATCCACCCGATTTAGCCCACAGCGATTATTCCTTGTTTCCGAATATAAAAAAATGTCCCGGCGGAAAGAAATTTGGCTCAAACGATGAGGTGATTGCTGAAACAAACGCCGATTTTGAATGGTTAGAGAAATCGAATTTTTAGATGGGATATAAAAGATAGAAAAACGTTGAACTAAGTGTATCGAGCTAGACGAAAACTAAGTTGAAAAATAAAATAAATTTTACACATAAAAATGTTTTTTCTTGTCAAGGCCAGGTACTTATCATACAACCCTCGTAACATATTTTCTTTTAAAGTTTTCGGCGGTGAGAAACTTAAGATTACCTTATTTATTTCATAATTTTCTATCTCAACAAGAACAGTATGTAGAGGAACCTAATGAAACAATCATTTTTTCATATTTACTAAATTGATATAGGACATATTGATCTCGACAAATTATTCAACGATATTATTTAATTTGAGTTTGCAAGAGGTAGAAACAGCTTCTAACATATTATGTTACATGTCATTATCAGTATCCTTAATATAAGACATCGTGTATATTCAAAAATTTAGACCATTTTGCACAGAATTGTCAAAGATGAAAAAGCTCAATCAGTCCAAGGAATAAAAACTTTTTCGACTTGTTAAACATTAAGTTTAACATGTATGTGGCGTGGCCATGCGGAGGCCATAGGGCCTCCCCCGCACCTATAGATCTGGGAAATACGGCCTTTAGAAACAGAACTTTTTTTGAGGGTCGCGATAACTGCCCTGCGAAAATTTGCTACGGCTTATTTTTGTGTTTTCTGGATACGCAAAAGTAGAAAATATTTATGCGACAAGGTGCAGTAATGTTCGAGAACGACTGGCTAGGCAATCTGGAGTCACAATACACCTCTAGTTGCAATACTCAACACAAAATACAACTTTTTAACCTTCAGAGACGTAATTCTAACAAAGGTTGCATAGTCAGAGAATTAAAACCACTTTCAGTTATCATCATCTGTCACCTCACAAAAGTTTCAATTTCGATAAGAAAGCTTTACACTCCACAACAACTGTTAATTCTGTATAGCGACGAGCTTAACAGTGACTTTTAGATATATAATAAAAGACTGTTTTTCGTCAATTTCCACTGTTTTATTTAAATTGCGAAAACGCGTTTCGCTGTCGATGCAGCTTCTTCAGACCTACATTTTACACTGTCAAGTTAGGTTTAATGTTCACGATTTTATATAATTTCCTAATTATAATATTACACCTAATTAAATTACATTAATAGTATCGGAAAATCCACACAGATTTGGAAATAAAACAGTGGAAATTGACTAAAAACAGTCTTTTTTATTATATATTTATAATGAATTTCCATCAAGTAGAAGCTACAACCATCCAAAAAAAAAAAACGACTTTTAGGTTACAGGTTACCTGCGACGGTGATTTATAAGCCCCAGCTTTTTTAGTAGCGACTTAGGTCGCTATGTTACTCCGTCCGAAGTCTCTGGAATTTCGAAACTACTGCTGCTTAATGAACGACAACGGTGCCTGTCGCAGCCAACCAATTTTATGGCCCATTATTTCTGATATTTTGATGAATGTAAGCTTTAATTTGACTATTTTTTAATTCATTTTCAGAGTACTTTTGTTGTTTTATCATTTTTTTTTATTAACATTTTTCTGCCTAAATATACGTATAGGTAGTTATTTGAGCGAACAGCGTTTTACCTTTCAACGGCGACACGACAGTCCAATATCGTGTACCTGCGACCGTTGTCTGTAACGAGACGATAGGCGCCTCATAAAAGAGAAATGTCCCGAAAAGCTGGCAAAAAATGCAAGAAATTAAAGGTTCTATTTAGAAATTCGTACGTGTTTGAATACTTTTGCAATTTCTCTACTATGATTTACGACCACTGAGGTGCACTTTCGCTTGCACCAGTCTCATATTTTTTATTTCATTTTGAAGCGTCGGATGCCATGCAGCATCTCTCGTGAAGCATGTCAGATATCATCAAGTTTAAACTCTTATAGAACGTGCAAAGCTGAAATAATTTTAATTCTGTAAAATTAATTCTGTCTCTGAAGGTGAGTGTTTGTGGATTTCATATTTACTTAATGTTAAATAAGTTCTGTTTAATTATCGAGTTTTTTAAGAAAGTATTACCAGAAATCTTTAAAGAACAAGCAATAAGGTAAAAACTCCATTAAAGTCTAACGTGAACCAGTTGGAGATTGTTTATTAGACATTTTTGGCCAAAATATCGAAAAATTGAGCGCTAGATGTTGCAAGTTTGGTATCTGTGTTAGTTTTTGTGCGAAGGTGTGCGTGGACGCCATGGACGAGTCTTTTTTTAAAAAAAAATCGGGAAAGTGTTGCCAACTAAAAAAAATTGTTAAAAAATTCGAGATAAAGATACAAAATTCAACCAATTGTTTGAAAATTAGCGTAATTGTTGCAAAATGTGAAAACTAGTTAATAAATTCGGGTAAATGTCGCAAAATGGGAAAATACTTAAAAAATTCTGTAAATTGTTACAAAATGATAAAATTAGTTAAACAATTCGGGAAATGTTGCAAAATGATAAAATCAGTTAAACAATT
The DNA here is from genome assembly GCA_019049505.1 of Pachyrhynchus sulphureomaculatus. Lineage (NCBI taxonomy): Eukaryota > Metazoa > Arthropoda > Insecta > Coleoptera > Curculionidae > Pachyrhynchus > Pachyrhynchus sulphureomaculatus. The sequence continues at coordinate 83,631,871 of CM032456.1, forward strand.
CAGGAAAATGTTCCAACATGTAGAAAATTAGTTACAACCTCGGGAAATTGTTGCTTGAATTGAGAAATACTTGAAAATTTTAATAAAATGTTACTAAATCGGAAAAATAATTTTAAAATTCTGGAAATTGTTGCACAATGTGGCAAATTGTTTAAAAAATACTTTAAAAATTCAGTACATTGTTGTAAATATTTCCAATTTTATTTAATTATTTACAAAAATTACCCAAAATTAATGGAATGTATAAAACTAAAATGTCTGTATTTTTTTTATTTTTACCAAAAATGCGTGTGATAAAATGGAAATTTCATTTACAAGAAATGACATTTTCCTACTTATCAAAAACCAATTACATGATAACATATATGCAATTATTGCCACTATTGAAGCAGAAGCAACAAAAGAGACTTTGCATACATATATTTTGCTAGAAAATTTTAAGAAACAGCCAAATTGAGGGCAGAATTCCGAAATAGATTGCAAAGAGTCCTCAGAATCCAAGTTTGATGATTGGCTCAACGTTTGTGTGCCCTTAACAAATAAGTATGAAACGGAAAACACCGAACCAATAGGAATGAAAACCTCAGGGTGTTCTTTATTGGGTTGGGACGCTTTAAATCAGCGATCAAAACGGACGAGGATATCATCCATTCGGGAATAACTTACGTGTTTTGAAAAATAGTCAGCCATTTTAGAGCCGCCATTTTGTTTTATGAATTTTGAACTTGATATTCGTAATCCGAGACCCCAAAAATCCATGTATATAGAGTTTCATAAAAATAACTCACATTTTTCCAAAATAAGCCGCCATTTTGGAGCCGCTATTTCGTTTTTGGAAAACTTGGCTTCACATTCGTGATAAGCCGTCCCGAAAATCCCTATTTACCAAGTTTTGTCAAAATCGAATAACCGTTTCATATTTTGGCCAGAGTTTCGAGACATTTCTCTTCTGTACGCCGCGCCGTCGCCGATCATTAAATTCAGGTCGGGCAGATCCGCGACATCTGCGTATGCAGCGATTATTTAAAATAGCGAACAAAGTCTCTGCTTTCCGAAGAATTGGGTCGCAGATATTACCTGTGTCTATCTAAGTCACGGGTAAAAATCACCGATATGATAATATCGCTCATCTCTAATTCTGTACAAAGCTCAAATTCGACCAACAACGAAATACTGCTTCCATGACTAGGGCTGTGCTCCCAAACATACACTGCATTTGTTGAATCCTATTCAAAAGGGAGCTGTTCGCCTGATTGGAGACCCAGAACTGACCAGCAACCTTGATACCTTGGAACATCGAAGAACGATTGACAACCTGAATCTATTATACAAGTATTTTCATGGAAAGTGTTCGATGGATGTAGTCCGCTTAATTCTTCACAAAACAGTGCATGCTAGGAATACATGTCGCGCTAATACTTCACATCCGCATAAAGCTTAGCTTGCCACTCCTCGTACAACCCTTTTTAAGCAGTCTTTTCTATGGAGAACCTCATCCCCTTGGAATCATTTGCCCAAAACTGTGTTTCCCACCGAGTACAATTTACAGCGATTGAAGTCCAACGTGAATCGCTTTTTCCACACATGTGTCGCTTCTGTATTACTTTACAAGGTAGCCTGACGTTTCCTTCATTGTCACATTCATAGAGTGTTTATGAATTGCGCTATATTTTCCATAAAATGTTGAGTCAGTTGTGGAAAATTCCAGATACCATATTCACTAGAATTTCACTTTTCGTCTACGGGGCAAAAAACCCGATAAGGTAATAAAAAATTACCTGATCTGAACTCCACACTATTTTACCACCGCAGTTTTAAAGACAATCAAAAAAGAAAACACGCAGATTCTTAAAAAACCGGTCAAGTGCAAATCGGACTTGTGCAATTATTATTCCGTATGGTGATTGTTTTTAAAATAAAAAAATTTGTTACCCTAAATGAGTTTTCACCAAAGTTTGTTTCCGAGCTTCGTTAAAAATTTATGACCTTGAAATTTTTGTTTTTTTATATACCACACTAGCCGTGCCCGCGGCTCCGCTCGCGTGAACTTCATTCACTATTATCGTCACTGCTCATTCCTTATATTCCCTAACGTAATAAAATATATCCTATAACCTGGCCAGAGAGCATATGTATGAATTAAAAAAAAAAACATAAATCGGATAAGTAGTTCTCGAGTAATAAGCGCACTAACGGACAGACAGGCAGACAGAGAGATGTTGCAGTTTATATATATTATATTCTTTGCTACGTGATATTGTTCCATATTTAAAAGTATAGGCAGCATATTGCAAGAGAATGCGCTAGCGGCAAACTTTTTTTCGACTTGATTCACTATTATCATCACTGCTTATTCCTTATGTTACCTGAATATGTAATAAAATATATCCTATAGCCTGACCAGAGAACATATATACATATGTTTAAAAAAAAGCACGTAAATCGGATAAGGGTTTTTCGAGTGATAAGCGCACTAACGGACAGACAGGCAGACAGAGAGACATTGCATTTTATATATATTATAGAAGATTATCGATAACCTGGCCAGAGAACAAATGTATGAAATAAAAAAAAAACATGTAAATCGGATAAGTGGTCCTCGAGCGATAAACGCACTAACGGACAGACATACAGAAAGACGTTGCATTTTATATGTATTATAGATATTCTTTGCTACATGATAATGTTCCATATTTAATGGTTTAGGCAGTGTATTGCTAGCGGCAAATTTTTTCCGATTTGATTCCCTATTATCATCACTGCTTATTCCTTACGTTACCTAACGTAATAAAATATATCCTTTACCCTGGCCAGAGAACATATGCACGTAAATCGGATAAGTGGTTCTCCAGTGATAAGCGCACTAACGGACACACAGACAACAGAGAGACGTTGCATTTTATATATATTATAGAAGATTATAAATAACCTGGCCAGAGAACAAATGTATGAATTTAAAAAAAAAAAACACGTAAACCGGATAAGTGGTTCTCGAGTGATAAGCGCACTAACGGACAGACAGATAGACAAAGAAGCGTTGCATTTTATATATATTATAGATATTCTTTGCTGTATGATATTGTTCCATATTTAATGGTTTAGACAGTATATTGCAAGAGAACACACTAGTGGCAAACTTTTTCCGACTCGATTCACTATTATCGTCACTGCTTATTCCTTATACTATCTAACGTAATAAAATATAGCCTATAATCTGGCCAGAGGACACATGTATGTTTAAAAAAAAGCACGTAAATCGGATAAGTGGTTCTCCAGTGATAAGCGCACTAATGAACAGACAGATCGACAGAGAGACGTTGCATTATTATATATTATGGATAAATTATCAAAGGTAATGCACTCGTGATAATTTTCGTTCAATCTACACCTTGTGGAAAATATTCTAGAATTTGTTCAAAATTTTTTGGTCAGGTGTTTTTCGAGATAAGGGGGGAGACAGCGATTTTTGGCATTTTTTTAAAAATAATAAAAAGAGAACTCCCATTTGACACCCAACTCGATGACCTGGTAAAATTTTTTTTTTTCACTTTTAATTTCACCTCTCAAACCTTACCTCTTAAGTCAAAATTTAACTTTCAAAACTACACTGCTCTAAAATCAGATGTGACAGACGGACAGAGAGACAGACGGACAGACTCCGAAGTGATCTTATAAATCTAAAAATCACGGACAAATGAAATTTGTTGATGAGCACCAACCACATAGATGATAATAGTGATTTTCTTTAAACAATCATACCGCATATATGCCCGTGAGGCCGAGGCTAGGGCCGTAAATTTGTCTCATCAGACTTTTTGTCAATAATACTAATAATTATTTTTTTTTTGTTTACCTGTTTTTACTGAAATCAAATATTCTATTGTTTTCAAAAATATATCCAGCCTTAGATTAATGTTTCTAATACCGCCTGCAAGGTTGCATAAACTACTAATTTCGGTGCATCGTATAAAAATATATTATGTTTAAGTATAATATTATAAAGGATAATGTCTACTATAAAATTTAATGGTACATTTTAGTTTTTAATGCGTACATCAGATTTTATATTTTAGTACTGTTATATAACAGAAAATATAGGTAATAAAATTTATTGTTTTTATTATAGTAAAATTTAACCCTAAAATATATTGAAAAACATATTTTTTAATAGCTCAATAATTTTCCTACTAATACAGCTTAAAAGTAAAAAATCACCTTGTTGAAAATAGATTCAACTAAAGATAAGATTTTGGACAAAATTAAAGGATATTAAATTATAATATATAAGTTGAAATAATTCTTGAACTGAAAAGTATTAGCCGTTAGTAAGATTTCGGACTGGGTCAGAGATGCGCCTAAACGGCGTAAGATTTGGCACTACAAATCTGCTAAATGGGAAGATCTCATGGAATATTTTCGAACTTTCCCTCGGCTAGACGTTTGTCTTCGATCCGACGACCCATCTGACTGCACCAGGGAGGTTTCCGATGTTATTATGGTATGGAAGGTTACATCCCTTTTTCGAAGAAATGCCATCTTGTCTACCGACAATGGAGTGAAAATCCTAACACCATAAAACGTAACGCCTTTGTTCGTGCCCGAAACAGATGCAAAGAAATTATCGACGAAACCAAGGAGGCACACGATCAACGAATTAGAAACAAACTTCTCGCTTGTCCCGACAATTCCAGGTTCTTTTGGTCAGTCGCTAAGGTAGTTAGTCAAAATTTCACCAAATCCACTATACCACCACTCACACGGCCAGATAATTCTATTGTAACGACACCTGCTGAGAAAGCGACATTGTTGGCTGAATTGTTTGCTTCACATTCTACTGTCGATTTCCAAGGAAAAACACCACCTACTATTCCCATAGTGCAGTCAAGGATGCCAGATATTGTCTTCAGACAGCGTATCATAAAACGTATTTTAATGAAGCTAGACACCAAAAAAGCTTCTGGCGCTGACGGAATATCTACCACAGTTCTCAAAAACTGTGCGAGGGAACTAACACCAGTTTTCTGTAAACTTTTCAACCTATCCTACAGAAAGGGAATATTTCCTTTCTGATGGAAATGTGCCACGGTTCAGCCGATACCTAAAAAAGGCAAGAGGATCTTGCCAAATAACTACCGACCAGTCGCACTGCTTTCAATAATATCGAAAGTCTTGGAAAAGGCTATCAATTAGCATCTTCTAAAATATCTTGAAGGATTCAACATTATTAGCGATCACCACTATGGCTTTAGTAAAACACAGATCTCCTATCTTCTGATTTATGTAACAGATGTTTGGAACAACGCATTTGAACACTTTGGAGAATCTCGAGCGGTTGCTCTTGACATAGCCAAGGCATCCGATCGTGTTAGGCACGATGAACTGTTGGGTAAGCTACACTCTTATGGTATGTCTGAAAGGTTCTGTTTGTGGCTCTCATGTTTCCTCAGAGAGCGTTCTTTACGAGTGGCAGTCGAAGGATATTATCTCTTTATTCACTTTGAACGCTCAGACATTGGCTACTCAGATGAATATCCGCAGACAACAGGAAGTCATTCAACTTAACGTTGCTGAACCCGACATATTTATGTCAGGGCACTCCATTCCTCTAACATCGTCAGTCAAATTGTTGAGCGTTAATTTGGGAGCAAATATGTCCTTTCATGAACATGTTGCATGCATAGCAAGGAGACCTCAAAAGTTGGGAATATTATTTCGAACCAGAAAGCTTTACACTCTACAACTTTTAATTTTTTTACAAAGCTCAAATTCGACCAACTATGGAATACTGCTCCCATGTTTGGGGCTCCGCTTCCAAACATACACTACATTTATTGGATTCTATTCAGAGAAGAGCTGTTCGTCTGATTGGAGACCCTGAACAGACGGGCGACCGTGATTCGCTGGAACATCGAAGAACTGTTGGCGACTTGAGCTTATTCTTCAAGTATTATCATGGAAAGTGTTCAAAGGATGTAGCCCGCTTAATTCCTCCCAGAGCGGTGCATACCAGAAATACACGTCGCGCTAATACTTCACATACCAGAAATACACGTCGCGCTAATACTTCACATCCGTATGTTCAGCTTGTTACTCCTCGTACAACGATTTTCAAGCAGTCTTTTATATGGAGGACATCATCCCTTTGGAATAATTTGCCCAGGACTGTGTTTCCCACCGAGTACAATTTACAGCGATTCAAGAACAACGTGAATCGCTTTTTCCGCACACATGTCGCTCCTGTAGCGCTTTAGGGACTTCCCTGCAACACGTGTGCTAGACCCATAAAAAAGTATATTTCACTCGAATATATGCTACATACCACATTGCTACACTAATATATTATTGGTTTAGGGTTACTCAAGGTAGAAAAAAAAGACTGTTGATGAATACGCGCAAGGGAACTTGGACTTGTATGGACGAAAAAAAGAGAAGAAACGTCCCCATCTTGCAAAGAAAAAAGTGCTGCTGTAATACGCTAGTCTACATTGGTAAAATTGGTGGAATTTTCTTCACAATAAAACTCTGTATATCCTTTTTACTCTTTAAACTTTACAAATTAAGTTAGGATATGGCCCTTTCTAAAACTAGCTTCTAATGGACCTATTTAAAAAACGCGCTGTTTTTATCCTAAAAATGTATAGCAAAAATGATTTGATTTAAAAATATAATGTTTCAATTATTATAAATTACTTTTAATATAACACTAATTTGAAATTCAATTTATATCACCAGTGTAGCTCGTCTTTATAAAAATTTCCTGAAAACAATATTTTCCATACTGTTTGGACAATATCAGAAAATTATTCTTGCCGGGGGCTTACGTCAAATGTTACATTAAGTGATTATACAAAAGAAAAAAATCCCTTTTTCTTTTACTACATTTTTATTCTCTTTGTTTCTAAGAATTATTAAAAAAAATTAAGAAAATTTCATTCCATTACAAAGTTATAGCATTAAATATGACCTGGCGCCGGATTCAGACGGCTACCTGTTTTCAGACACTGTCTACAATATTACTTAGTCAATTTTTAATATTTTTTAACTTTTTTTTTAAATCTTAATAATTACTTTTTCTACAAAATGTCGAGAGGTTATTTTAATTTTTCTAATAGACAATTTTGTATAAATTATTTGGTTGAAATTATATACTAAAGTTTGAAACACCGTATTTTTTTTATTTTTGAAAAAAAACCCTTCGACAATTTTTAACTACTACGATATTTTACAAGATTAATTTTTATTTTTACACATTGGATTATTTTTTGTGAAGTTATCCTGCAGACAAGGAGGCGCCTTGTCATCAGTGGTCCATTTAACCGGATAAAAAATAATGCTAGCATTTAAAACATATTTTAAACAAAAATTCTTATAATTTAAAGTACAATAAAAAGATATGATCTCCATTCTTTTGTATTATTCACTTAATAACCTTTAAAATATTTTCTTCTAAATTTACATACTTTTTACAACGCCCAGGTGTATGTAACCCCTTAAGGTGTATGTGCATATAATTTTTCTTTGTATCACATACATAGTGTGCTCACAATTTCTAGCTATATAATCTACAAGTGGTTTTATAATCTACAATCTACAGAGAGAGTAGAGGTTAACGTGTCTACCTGCTACGCCGGCCGAGTTCGATTCTCGGGTTAGCAAATAAAATAAAAAAAAAAAAAAGAAATTACAACATGAAGGTCGTCTTTCTCTGGAATGCAATGGCAAACCACCGGTAGTATCATGCCAAGTAAAGCCCTCATACTTTGGCCGTTTGGAACCGTCATTAAAATGTAGGTCCCCTTTGTCTTTGGAATACTTTAAAAAAAATGCACGAACCACAGGCAAAGGCGAGGGGGCGCCTACGTCCATATCGGATATAGCACTTCGAGAAGAAGAATAATCTACATAATTTTTTTACCACCTTGGATAAAAATAGTCATATGTATTGATTTTATTAAATATATAGTTAAATTTCTTGTTAGAAAATTGTAAGGTGACTTATTTCATAAAACTTATTAAGTTTTTTTTTCTCCCGAAGCTAACTTTTTTACTCATGGGGAATACATCGTTAGACCTCGTGCGACACAACACAAAAAATATTTTTCTAAACTTGTATAAAAGTTTTGCCATAAAAGTTACTTCAGCAACCTTTTAAATTTGCTATTGAACTTTTCAATTAAGGTTATACAGCGTGTTTTGGTAGAAAAGAAGAGTAAGTTTAATATTAGTTTACATCATTTATATCCGTTATCATACTTTTAGGCGTTAACTTAATTATTATTCGCTCTTACAGACTTTAAACTATACAGATATATTCTTAAATTAAAAACTTTAAAAGCACTTTCATTATAACTTTATAATAGGCTATCGCGAAAGTTATGCAACAACCGACATTTTAAACCTATTTTGTCTGATTTTAGGGTTCTTGTTAAATTAAAAAATATATATATATATATATATATATATATATATATATATATATATATATATATACATGTATAGACCGATTAGGGTTCTAGTCTCTCCTTAGTAAACTGTAAAAGACGAGATCAAAACTTCACGTTTTTATTAGTTTATTTAGCCACTTGTCGAAACAACATTACAGTTTATCGTGCTTAGGTTTTATTGTTAATTCAAAGTGTCAACTTTACACTTTATTCTATGTGGAAAGCTATTTCAAGCGACGCCAGTGACACAGCCGATGCTCTGTCCACGTGAGTGATTAATTCAAGGGAGGCAAGCGGTCCATGAGAAATCATTTTTAAAATTTTTAGGAACAGATTTACTAAGCCCTATAATGTGGCTGAATATAAAATTGTTAATAATTGTACGGGGTATATAGCAAATAAAGAGGATGGAATCTCATCGCTCATTGCATAGCGTGAAGAATTTTTTTGTAGTAGTTCGAAGTTCGTTGTCATCGATGCATGTATTAGTATGATCATTCTATTAAAGAAACGCCATTTTATCGAATTCTTAATACACAGGATGCACACCTTAACAGAGTTACACGCGTTTGAAGAATATGGATTTACCACTGTTTTTATTGGAAAAATACATATTTAGAACAGAAAGAGAAACGTCTCTTAGTCGAAATTATTTTTTTTATAGAAATCGTTACTTCTAATTGGTTTGGTGTGATTCTGTGTTAGCAAATAACTTTAAATAGAACACAATCCCTCTATGTCTTTTATATATTATATATATATATATATATATATATATATATATATATATATATATATATATATATAGAGTATTTGAAGTAAGAAAGAAAACCGTTAACGATTTAGAAGAAGGGGGATGATAAATTTTAAATAATTTCAATATTATTATGATAATTTTTCTTAGTCTTTGGTCAGATAATGAAAAAATTTTAAGCATAATTATTTAATGTGAAATATATAGTTTAAAAGGATGATGCAAGGAGTTAGAGAGGGTTGCTTGAGATAAATCGAGAAATTTAGGTTTTTTTTTTATTTTCAGTTTAAGCTAGTAGATTAGATGCCAGTTTTAGATTGTGAATATCTTTGAAGTCCTTGCTCTGCTCAGCTTGTTTTTTATGATTGATATCTAATTAAATCCTATTCTTTTAAATATCAAGTTGTAATGTTTCAATCAGGCTATTCTTAAGTGTAAGAAAGTTGAATTCAATATTGGCTTTAGAACTACGTGTTTGTGAGGTAATTATTGAAGCTTTTCGTCAAGTGCGAATATATAAAATATAACAAAGTTATCGCTATATCAAAATTTAATTATTTTGTGGTATTTTTACTGACGTTCTTATCGTTGGTTTCAGTATAAATTCAAGTATAAATGACAATACTTCGTAGCCCTGTGATTTGTCGCCTTCTTAAATTCGTTGGACTTGAGGTCTATTTGGAATCAGCACACTTTCCCCATTTTAGATTAGTTATTATTAAAGTTACTTTTTAAAATTATTTGATGGCCGACTGATATTTTATGAGATGCTCATTTTTAAACGATGACTATCTTTATCGTTTTAAGATGGTTACTCTTATCTTTTTGAGATTTTTGAGTATTATAATTGTTCCTTCATAATTTTGACAAGAAATAAGATCTCATTTGGAGGACTCTTCAGCAATTTTCCTTAAAATATTCGTAAATTTCGCAATAAACTTGCAAAAATACATGTTATATAATAGTTTTAAATTATGGTTGCATAGATACTGTTATGAGAAAAATAAAGTAAAGAATCTTGGCAGTTCAGCTAAATTCAGTCATGAAAAATTTATGGATATCTTTAAGGGTGATTTAGATGAGTCCATTACTAACTCCTTAGAGAGAGAAATTCCCTGTTTAAAGTTGTCGCTAAAAGAAAAAATAAAATTATTGCAGGTAAATGATCTACAATTAAATATAAAGATATCATAATTGAACTACTGCAGAATAAGATAAAAAGTGAATGGTCAGATATAAAAGATCTTCCCATTAGCAATTTCTCAACTATGCTCATCAACATGGCAGTGTTGCAGCTGCCCAGTACCGATTCACAATTAGCAGTAGAGAATAATGGTGCCAAAACTTTAACCAATAGTTAAACAAACAAACCTGATAGTTGCTTAATGACCTAAAACTATAAAAGTTTAAATAACATGGAAAACGAGTGTTCATTTCTTGAATTAAAAAAAAAAAGAAAGGAAACCAACGGATCAATCCAAACTATTGCTATTATAAAAAACATTTCTGTTACACCAAAAAACTATTTATTATCATCGAAAAAGCTAGAAAATAGGATATATATATATATATATATATATATATATATATATATATATATATATAATCCCGGTTATCCGAATCGGGATTATCTGAAATCTGGCTTATCCGAAACAAACTGTTAAAAAGCAAATTGTATTTCCATTAAACGAAAAAAATCCCCATTATTCGAAACAGACGATGAGTGGTTTCCTTAACACGTCGGGGACTCCCCGACGTCTAGAATTTCACCGCTGTCTATGTTTTGGTTAGTCGACGAGTATTATAAGTTACTCATTTCGTCTATTATTATCGCAAAGGTAATAATTTCGTTTTAATAGATATTTTACAAAATGGAGCGTCATAATAATAAGCGTAAACGTGTTGTTGTTACCTTAAAACAGAAACTTGAAGCAATTCAACGTTTAGATAATGGTGAACTTCTTAAAAATATAGCGAAGGATTTAGGTGTAGCCGTGAGTACTGTTTCAGAGTGGAGAAAAAATCGCGAAAAACTTGAAAAATGGTGTAGTGTTTTGTCACCGCTCACACAGGCACGAAAAAGTATGAAAAGCGGTGAATACCAAAAAGTGGATGGTTATGGTTTACACAGAATCGAGAACGTGGAATATCAATTTCAGGAACAATTTTAAAACATAAGGCAGTGAGTTTAAGCGAAGAGTTGCCGGTTATTCAAGCACCTGTAAACTTTTCTGCAAGTGATGGATGGCTAGACAGGTGGGAAAAAAGACATGGTGTACGTCAACTGAAAGTTTCTGGAGAAAGATTGTCGGCTGATGTATCTGCTGCAAATAAATTTGCAGAGAATTTTGAGCAGCTTATGAAAGAACATGGTTTACAGCCAGACCAAATCTATAATTGTGATGAAAGGGGCTTGAACTACAAAATGTTGCCGTCAAATACCTTAGCTTCAAAAACGGAAGCTGTAACACCAGGTTACAAACGTAGCAAAGAACGTATTACTGTTCTTGCATGCAGTAATGCTTCTGGAAGACACAAACTTCCATTATTATGTATTGGTAAGTCAACAAATCCACGAACCTTTAAGAATATTTGTTGCAATGATCTTCCTGTTTTGTATAAAAATCAAAACAATGCCTAGATAAACGCGACTCTATTTAAAGACTGGTTTTTTGGAGATTTTGTTCCCAAAGTGGAACTTTTTTTAAAAGAACATGGATATCCTAGAAAATGTATTCTGTTACTAGATAACGCCCCCACTCACCCAAGTGCGGAGCAACTTGAAAGTAGGGAAATAAAAGCAATGTTTTTGCCTCCTGCTGTAACTTCTCTCATTCAGCCTATGGATCAGGGTGTACTGTAAACGCAATTACAGGCGTTTATTATTGGAGTATATTTTAGAAGAAGTGGATGAAGGTGGCAACCTCACTGATTGTCTAAAACAGATAAATTTGAAAAATATTGGATAGCTTCAGCCTGGAATCAAGTAAAGAGTAGTACTCTGGAAAAATCTTGGTGAAAATTGATTCCACAAGAGGAGAGACATTACTCAGAGGCAGAAATAGAAAATAATGAAAGTTTACATCAAATTATTACAAGAATATCAAGATGCGAAAGTGTTATGGAAACCGATGTTCGTGAATGGTTAAACAGTGATAGTGTGGTAGATGAAATGACTGACCAAGAATTAATTAGTGTATGCAAAAATGCTAATAAAACAGACAGTAATGACAACGATGATAACGACACTGGCAATATTCCAGTAAAAATGTCACATTCAGAAGGACTAGAGGTCATAGAAAAAGCGTTAACTTATGTAGAATAACAAGAAGAGGCAACTGCCATGAACGTTTTGCTTATCAAACGTTGGAGAGACATTACAGCCAAAAACAGAACTAACGCAAAACGAGTGCAGTTAAAAATTGCCTCATTTTTAGGACATTAAAGTTAAGAATGGAACTGTTTTATTTTAATATTTTCTGTACATATACATAAAATAAGTAAACTAATTGTTCTAATCTTTGCTTTAATAAATACCTATGGACGTAATAGAATATTGTATAAATGCTTTCAAGTCAATTTGCAATGTTGATAGTGTGGTAGATGAAGTGACTGACCAAGAATTAATTAGTGTATGCAAAAATGCTAATAAAATAGACAGTGATGACAACGATGATAACGACACTGGCAATATTCCAGTAAAAATGTCACATTCAGAAGGACTAGAGGTCATAGAACAAGCGTTAACTTATGTAGAATAACAAGAAAAGGCAACCGCCACGAACGTTTTGCTTATCAAACATTGGAGAGACATTACAGCCAAAAACAGAACTAACGCAAAACGAGTGCAGTTAAAAATTGCCTCATTTTTAGGACATTAAAGTTAAGAATGGAACTGTTTTATTTTAATATTTTCTGTACATATACATAAAATAAGTAAACTAATTGTTCTAATCTTTGCTTTAATAAATACCTATGGACGTAATAGAATATTGTATAAATGCTT
>CM032456.1:83650074-83790074 GCA_019049505.1 Pachyrhynchus sulphureomaculatus
ATATATATATATATATATATATATATATATAAGTATATATATATATATATATATATATATATATATATATATATATATATATATATATATATATATATATATATATATATATATATATATATATATATATATATATGTAAAACCCTTTTATTTTGAAAGTTACATATTTGCATTTTTAGATACCAGAATGGGACATTATTAAGTTTTTTGTCACCTAAGAAATATTTTAAACTACTTCCGGTTTGACCCGAAGTGATTGCAACTTTCTTATTTTTAATAGAACCCTGTATATTTTTTTACCAATTTCAATTCGCTCTGAAATTCTCTTTCCAACAATGTATCACGAGTTGTCATTTGTTTGACAGGTGACCGGCAAAAACTTTCGCGAGTCTAAGTGGCTCCTCCTATCGGGATATCTTGCCATGTACAACTCGGCGGCGTGTCGGCTATTCTTTCTGCACTCTCCGTAAATTAATAACATGACTATTTTTTCATCCGTTGAATTGATTTTTGTCAACGAAAAATTATTTTTGAGCTAAAATAAACAATAATAATGGCCATTTTGGTAATACGCAGCAACCATGACTTTCGGTTCGTCTGTTTTATCACAGCCTACTAAGTCTGTAATGGAACTTGTTGATATCACATTATTGGATAATAAAACGGTTTATTTTCTGAAAATGATATTAAATCCAATTGGCGTTAGATAGTTCTGTTAGATGTATGTTGGCAAAAAACCTGTAATGTGTAACTAGGTTAAATAAAAAATATGTGTTCCAATCTTAATTTCGGTGATATGATCATTATTTAAAGAGAACATTCTGTAACTGAATGTAAAGCATAAAGTTTTGTAGGAGCCACTTAGACTCGCGAAAATGGCACGATAAATGAATAGTCTTAAATTCTTTCCAAAGTGAGATAAAACGAACAAAAACAATTGCTAGTATATCCGCCTAAGTCTAAGAGTTTAAATCAGTTTTTGCCGGTCACCTGCCAAACAAATGTCAACTTGTGATGAGTTGGAAAAGGAATTGCAAAGCGAATTGAAATTGATATAAAAATATACAGGGTTCCATTAAAAATAAGAAAATTGCAGTCATTTTCGGTCAAACCGGAAGTAGTTAAAAATATTTCTTAAGTGATAAATACCATTCTGGTATCTAAAAATGCAAATATGTAACTTTCAAAATAAAAAAATTACAGGATGTTACATGTTGGCTGTGTTACGGGGTATAGATCGAGGTAGAGGATTGTCTTGACTGACTAATTAAACAGCAAACTTGAAATTCTTGGGGTAAGGGGCTAAAAGGTTTTTAACACCTTTTTAGCTACGCCAAGCTTTCGAAAATATTTCATTTTCTTCTTCAGAGCTACAAATACAGTAAATTATCCGCATTCTAAAGTTTACAACAGAAAGCAACCCAAATTATTAACATCAAAACTACTTACTGCTAAGTGGTGTTTTTTGGATTACTGTTTATATTTATTAGGAAAATATGAGAAAATGTTGACAAAAATACTTTTAAAGATTATAAAAAAAGTAATTTATTGTATGATACGAACAACTATGTTCTTCTAAGGTTTTATTTAAAAATTTTTTATACATTTTACATTCTCAGTTTATATTTACCAACACCCTATTGGCGAAGCCTCTTGCACACATACTACTTTATCCAACTGAATTGGTAATCAGACTTTAGTAAAAATAGATGCTCCAACTAAAAAGGGAGCTGTAATCGTAATAGAAATCACAATTATTAATACTTTAACACTTTATAATTGGTTGAAATGTTCATCGGGTAATGTATATGAGGTAAGTAGTTTTAAATTACTTTAAAATTTCATTTTTGTTTACTATTTAGGATTTAGAAAAAAATTACTACTTAAGGTCGAATAATATCTTTGACATAGTCTTCTTTTTACTAAATATATACCAAACCCACCTACTTGAAAAATATTATTGCTGTCCGTATTAAGTATCATAACACATTGGTCAAAGTGGTGATGCTCCATTGTACTTGTAGAATACAGTATGGCCAGTGGCGATTCAGTTTTCGTTTGGAAAGCATTGTTGGTTCCCCTGTGATCTAAGTCGTGGCATAGACATGCCACCAAAAGACCCAGCATTTCTAAATCGCTCATAAATCTGAAAGAAAATAAGAATTAATTTTTGTTTAATTGCTGACTTCTTAACTTCTCTCAAAAGCATGAACATCTTATCTATTTAATAATAAACTAAACTAAGTAGAGCCTAGTTGTTAAAATAAAAGTTGCAAATTCAATAAGAATTAAATAGATAATTTTCAATTTCAGCATCGTTCCTTAAGAAGTGTTGTGATTCCTTAGCACTTCCTCTGAGCCTTATTTATCAATCTTCTTTTAATCATGGTTCATTCCCAAGGCTGTGGAAGCATTCATGGGTTGTTCCGATATTCAAGTCTGGTTCAAAGAGGGATATTAAGATCTATAGAGGGATTTCGTTGCTGCCCATATTATCTAAGATTTTTGAATCTCTAATAACGGATGAGCTCTTTGAAGCTTTCAAATCCCACATAGCGGTCGACCAACATGGTTTTTTTAAAGGAAGATCTACCGGTACTAATCTGGGAGTGTTTCAGGACTACGTTGTGAACACGAGAGTGGTTCTCAGGTCGATGCCATCTACACAGACCTGACCAAGGCCTTCGATAGAGTATCCCACCGATTACTCATCAAAAGACTGTCTAGGGTATTCAATGGAATAAATGTGTTGTCGGGATCTCACCTAGGTCCGGTCATATTTTTAATATTTATTAATGGTGTTACCTCTGTCTTTTGAAAATGTAAATGTTTACTGTACGCCGACGATCTTAAACTGTTCTGTGCGGTTGATTCTTCAAATGACTGTGTAGACATACAAACTGATTTGAACAAGCTAGTCAAATGGTGTTCCTTAAATAACTTAGAAATTAATACCTCAAAATGTAGCATTCTTAATTTTTATAAACACAAATATCTTATTAATTTTAATTATTGTTTAGATAGCAAAACTTTACAAGCTGTTGATAGTTTTAATGATTTGGGTGTGATTTTTAGCAGTGACTTGAGTTTTAATAGTCACATTGATAATATATTACTGAAAACATCTCGTATGCTAGGTTTTCTACGCCGTACCTGTTATGATATTTGTGATACTGGAGCTATTAAGTCTATGTATAATTGTCTTGTTAGGAGTGTTTTGGAGTATAATAGTGTCATATGGGGTCCTGTTTATAACTGCCATATTAATCGTCTGGAGTCTGTCCACAATAAGTTTGTAAAATTCATTTTATACAAACTAAAGTTTCCCTACAGCAATGTACCCTACTTGGCTCGTACTCAATTAGTAGGTATAGAAACACTTGAAACACGAAGACGCAATGCTTTAGTTTTTTATTTTTGTACAAATTACTTAACGGTCAGATAAATTGTCATACTTTGCTGTCCCATGTTGATTTTCGGATTCCAAACAGGACCACTAGATCTCAACACCTGTTTCATATCACTTTTCATCGTACTACATAGGGAACACAAGGTTTTTCTAATAGACTGTTAAGTAATTATAATGAAAATTTTAGTGATTTAGATCTGTTTAGATATAGTATGACAACATTTAAAAATAAAAGAAAGTATAGACGTATTAATATAGTAACTCTAAGGCAATGACAGTAACAATTTGTCTATTATCTTTGTTATTACTTCTTTTTGTAAATTATTATATGTGCATTCTTTTTTTTGTAACTATAATTACTGTTTTACTATTTGGAGTTGTTGCTCTGTAAGTATTCATTGTATAAATATAAATAACTGAAAATCTATTTTTGCTATTAATTACAAAATTCGAATTTCATTAAAAATACTTTTACCTAGTTAGAAAAAACTTAAGAAAATATTTATAATTAACGCTAAAATAAAAAACGAATAAAACCCTATGTTAATAATTATACAAAAAAAATAACTTAATCTATTTATTATTGAAAACTTGGAGGACGACAGACATCAAGCAAATTATATCCCCAATACTTCAAAAACACGCAACCACTATTTTGTCGAAATTGACGTAAATAGTTCTTTAACTACAATTTTATGATAGTCGGCAGTGCTTACAATCCATAAGACACGAAAAAAAAACATGTAGTAGAATACAATTATTTTTATCATTATTTTTATTTTAATTTTATAGTACTAGCACATGTGCTGCAGGGAAATCCCTGAAGGGCTACAGGAGCGACACGTGTGCGGAAAAAGTGATTCACGTTGGTCTTGAATCGCTGTAAATTGTACTCCGTCGAAAATACAGTCCTGGGCAAATTATTCCAAAGGGCTCCGTATAAAATGCTTGAAAATGGTTGTAAAAGAGTAACAAGCTGAACCTCATATGGCGGTAAAGTATTAGCGCAGCGTGTATTTCTAGCATGAACCGCTCTGGGAGGAATTAAGCGGAAACACTTAACACTTTCCATGAAAATACTTGCAGAATAGCCTCAAGTCGCCAACCATTCTTCGATGTTATAACGAATCAAGGTTGCTGGCGAGTTCCGAGTCTCCAGTTAGGCGAATAAAATCCAACAAATGCAGTGTATGTTTGGGAGCAGAGCCCTCAAACATTTAAACTGTATAAAACAAACTTTACGATCATTTTTATTTTGTGTAACCACTCACAAGAGTAAATTAGCTGAGGAAAGATCTATCCAAAAATACAAATAATAAGTCACTTTGCTAAGTATAGTTTATTTAACCACCTTGAAAAAGTTTCCGCATACCAGCTAGTTTATTAGGCCATTGAACTGTAAAGTTGTAAATGCCATTAGAGAGGCTATCTTTAAGGATTATTTACATTTATTTTTTCAATAAAAATTCCTATTAGTCCGCCATTTGATTGACGCTATACAAATCGATCTAGATCGTTTTACGGTTTTGTGCAGGCTTATGTCTGCGAAAGAAAGAAAATAATAGAAAAAGATAAATACTACTGTAAGGTCTTAAGAGTTGATGTTCTGTAATAGAAATGCTAATGGTATTCAATCGAAGGTAATATTTTTAAGTATATTCGCTCGGCCTGATCAAATACAATTTTTAAGAACATGTTGCTTTCCGAACTATCGGATACAATTTAGAGAATGGATTTGTCTGAAACAAAAATCATTGATTTAACTTCGCTACCTGTACTACCATATATTTTACTGGCCCAAGTAAAATATGAACTATTAATTTTCAATATGCAATTTTAATTTGGTCTGAAAATAATCTTTTTAATTTGAAATTTGCTTCTATTTTTAAATTTGATTTATTCTATAGATTAAAAAACCGGTTCGTGGTATATATCATTTTTTTGGAACTCAGTGTAATCGTAGATTTGTGAAATTATTATCCTAACTAGCAACTAGCTATTTACGTCATAGAAGCAAACGCGAGAGACGTTTACAGGAAAGAGGTGGGTGTCGTAACTCCTAGTAATTTATGATGAAACTTATATTTCTATATTTTATGATAATAGAGTAGATATATAATTTCTAAAATAGTTTCGTTGAACTTACTAAAAAGGATATTTTTAGCTTTTATGTTTTTTTTTTGGCCCTTTTAAGTTACTGCGTACAAAATTTATCATCTACTCCTGATTACTGAATTTTTGAAGCCAACTTACATTGTTGTGTTATTTTCAATTTTTATCATTATAATAATGAGCCTTACGCGGTAAGTATGATGCACTTTTTTTAAATAAGTACCCTCTTGAAATAAGGCCACTGCGACGTTGCGGACACCGTTATGCACATGCGCAAGTCTACTGACCAGCCAAAGTCGTCATTACAGAAGTATTCGTCCGAGTTTACGTTTTTTGTGCATGGTTCAAATGCCTCAGACCAATGAAAATCCCGCGGATTACGAAATAGGCACTGTAATTCGTTTCTTAAATGCAAAAGTCATAAAAGCGGTCGAAATTCTTCGACAAACTAGTGAACTGTATAGCGAAAATGTTATGAGCAATCAAATGGTAACAAAATGGATAAGAGGATTTAAAGATGGCCATACAAACATGCACGATGAGGGACGAAGTGGACGACCGACCGTCATTAATTATGACCTGGTCGTTCAATAAAACAGACTCTTTACGATTTTATCATAATTTAATGTGTTTTCTCGAGTTTCAATACGCTACGACACCAACGATGACACCAAAACCGCCGTGCTACAATGGTTAGCAAATCAGGCCGAAAATTTCTATGGGTCTTTTTAATATCGAAACAAGTATCGTTTTGAGAAAATAAGCCCCGTAGCATTACTATGCCGCTATGAGCATCATACTGATCATTTTATGAGACGCCGAATTAAATTTTACAGAGTACTCAAATTGTAATATGCGACTATTGCTTACAACAAATTAGACTTAACAATGTAATACCCAACGATCTAAACGTACTCACAGACATCGCAATATGTTAGGTCTCATTAAACCTCTTGGTTCACAATTTACAGTATTTTAATCACCCACTTCATATAGCAAAGTAAAATATCATTTTCTACTGCTAGTTTATTAGAACAACATTCGTGACTATTCTTAAAAAACGTAATCCTAGACGCTGTGAAAACATCATACTTATAAGCCTAATGAGTTATGTCCTCGAAAACCTTTTTGAGAATAATTCATTCCAGAATTGTTAATTAATGCGAAGAAGTAAGTGGGGAAACACAGTTTGGATTTATGAAAGATTTAGGAACGAGGGAAGCATTATTTTCAATGAAACTTCTTGTACAAAAATGTTACGACCAACAACAGGATGTAATTATATGTTTTATTGACTATCAACGGGCATTTGACAACATAAAGCATGACTTTCTGATGCAGTGGCTTCATGAGGTTGGTATATATGAAAAGGTATAAATAATAAGACAGCTATACTGGAATCAATCTGCCGAGATCAGAATGAATAAGAACATTTCAACAAAGCCTTTCAGTATCTTAAAGGGTGTTAGGCCGGGATGTACACTATCGCCAGTATTATTTAATATCTATGTAGAGAAAATATTTCATCTTGCTTTAAAAGATGAATGCAGAGGGATAAAAATTAATTGAAAGCTAATAAATAATATGCGGTATGAAGACGATACCGCGATAGTTGCCAATAACATGGAAGATCTGCAAATTCTAATCAGTAAGCTGAATAATATTAGCGAGGAGTATGGTCTACATATAAATATTGGGAAAACCAAAATAATAGTGATTAGTAGACACCCCCAAGAGGATGCATCCCTCTTTATAAAGGAACAAGAGATTGAGAAGTTTACTAAATTCAAAGATCTTGGCTCTGTCGTCAACGATCGATGGGATGTCATGAAGAGATTAAACTGCGAATTGGCATGGCAAAGGATACCTTTCTAAAGTGGAAAAATATGCTGTTTCAAAGACAATTGCCACTTGCCCTGAGCCTACGAATAATAAAATGCTGTCTGGCCGGTCCTCTTATATGGTGTAGAGATATGGTCGTTAAAAGTGAGATCACTGAATCGTATTGAAGCTTTCGAGCTATGGATATTGCGACATTTGCTACAAATTTCTTGGACAGAATACCTAATTACTGAAGAAGTACTTCAAAGGGCCGTAAAATAAAGAAAGGTACCTTATTTGAGACATATACTAAGAGGTGACCGCTACTCGATTCCAAAACTTTTTCAGGGAAAAATGAAGGGTCGGCGAGGATCCAGTAGAAAACAGCACTCGTGGTTCCGGAATATCAGGGACTAGTGTGAAATTCCGGACGCTGCGTTTATTTTTACACTAGTAGAAAATAACAACTTCAATATAAACTAAAAAAATGGTACAGACACCCCGACATATGTAAATACATAGGACAGGAAGAAGTTTATTAAACAACACAAAGATGCGACTTATGCGATAACGATGTAGTGTTGGGTGTTGATACGTTAGTATGTTGTGCTATTACGCATTTCCATTCCGCTTGTTGATTAAGAATATCATCTCTTTTGTTTAAGGTACAATTCTTCCCAATTTTGACCGTCTCTCATATTCTTGTTTTGTATCGATCCTTATAGATATCCTTATTTTGATTAATCCTATATCGACCACATTGCGGGTGCGGAGTTTTATACACTGTACTTGCTTCAAATTTCTTTCAAATGACATGTTGGTTGAAATACTGCTGACCCAAACAAAAATCAAATATTTTACCGTACAAGTACGCGCTTTTATATATTTTTTCAACACCAGTTCTTCTTAAAGTGCCATGCAGATTGCTGCGTTGGCTATCTTCGTTTTCCCATCATATTGTCCTACTTATTACAACTTCTTGGTGTGATTAAAAGTCCTCAATTCTCGTCCGATATCCAAGATAATTTTTTCCTTCCTAAACTTCACTTCCCACCTTTGATTTTTCCTTGTAAAATAGGGCGTTGGAAATGATATCGTTCTCCACGTAGAATATGGCCTTTTCTTAATATGCTCGAAGAGCTCTCAATCATTTAGTTTAGCCTATCTGAGCACATCCTCATTCCTGGCATGATCGCTTCATGATATTTTACAGTCTGTCAAGTAAGAACGTGACCGCTCGTATTTTTGAAAAAATGTGTTTTGAGAAGATTTCTTGCCATAAATGTATGCTTTGATATGTTAACAACGGCGTAATTATCTAAGTAAGTTGTCCAATCACCTCCTGCATGAATAATCGCCTGTCATCTTCGTGGCATGCTGTCGACGAGATTTTCTGCATACTACGGCAATGATCTCCAAACTTTTTCAATCTCTCGGGTCTTTGCTCTGAGCTTTCTTTACAAGGGACCAAACGTTTTCAATAGTGTGAGGGCCACTCTAGTATACGTTATTTCGCCCAGCAAAGGTTTCTCCAACGTGCTTCGGAATTCAACGTCATGAGCACGAAAATCTTGTCGAATGGTCTCATGGGACACATTAAGACCTGATTTTCTTAATTTTGTCGCTCTTTGACGCAACGTCAATTTCGGGTCCCTTGAAAACAAAGACACGATTCGTTTTTCGACTTTCGAAGTGACTTTGCCTACCGAGCCACGTTTTGGCCAGTCGTTGACATTTTTCGCACCGTTAAAATAATTTACCCACTTCTTTACAAACGACACCGACTTTTTAATATATTTAGCGGACGAGAAATATTTCATTTTAGGCCCCTTTGGATGGGAACAAAAAAAGGCTGCCTCGAACCGATGCGCAAGCAAGTGAATCATTTTGGATTTTACGTGATTTCGACGAAAGTTTGGGATCGACTGATACTTTTACTAAAATGCGCCGTAGATAAAGGATCTCTCTACCGATTTTTTGTTGAATCGCTAGAATCGCATCTACCAAAAATGAATTATCGCGGACACGTTCTTGCTTGACAGACTGTGAGTATCCAGTATCGTATCGTATTCGACTAATTGATATAACTACAGTGCTTATTAATTCACGTAAATGTATTTATTTATTTAATGTTTTCCATTACCCCATTGTAGATATATAAAACTAGAAATTGTAATTTTAAAAAATATTTACCTGGTTTGAATTCTTAAAAACTAAATAAAGTTATTTAAAATTGACACAGATTTTTTTACCAACTATAACTGATAAGTTCTATAACCAAGGTTTCTCATTATTAACATAAAGAATTAGCGGGGTCGAATACCATAAGCAGTAGAGCAAAATAACTAATTAAGTAATAAAATTATAAATCGACCAGGAAGCTATAACTTTGTATATTGTGTAATAAAATAAAATTCTTAATGTCGTCCTTCCGAATATATTTACTTAGCGCAAAGTAAATACCTACATCATAAAACAGTAAACACGTCAGTCGACGTGAATATAATTTAACGTATGTATAAAACTCAGCCAGGTGCTTTTAGTTGAACACGTTCTAAGTTACATTTTAGCTGGTTTTATTGCCAATAAAGTTTAATGTACATTTTAATTGTCGTATTTTGGTGTTAAGTAACGCTTAAACCTAGAGCTATTCAAAATGTTCACGTTCAAAGTTCAAAAAGATTACATCTAGATGACGGTAAACCTAACGACTAAAATGTTAAAAAAGCAACTTTTTCGACTACCCAAGAAATATGCAGCGGCTCTAACTCAATGATATTGGACCCTGACAGGCTTATGGTAAAGGCACTGTCCCCTATGGGTGGTGCAGTGAAGATGATCTTCGAGGTGCGAGTCTCAACTCTCCGTATAGGTGGAGCGGATACCAGAAGTAGGCCTTCGAAAATTGGCAGCCTACTTCATCAAAAAAACTGTCGATGGAATATTGTTGGCAAGATCACTGGGAAGGAAGATGAAGTAGATAAATATACTTCATCGTAACGCCATGGAGACCTTCATAGAAGTATTAAATTAAGTTCAGGTTTAGCAGGTAGTTAAAGAAACAAGACCATAAAACTATAATAAAAATGGGGTCCTGACATTACCCAGACGTCAATTGGGTTGGCCATATATATATATATATATATATATATATATATATATATATATATATATATATATATATATATATATATATATATTTTCCTTAGAATACACTTTTAGTACCTAGAAAGCAAGAATTCAATTTAAATACCTTTCCATTTTCCCTGTTTTAAACATCGCAAACATTGTTTGTGTCACATTCAACGCGTGCCTCCAGTTATGGTATTTTACTGGACGGTAATTTTTCTTCACACTTAGTACCCATCTGCATAAAACCTGGAACAAAACAACCCAAATAAGCGCAATTTAATGTTAATTATTATTATTACAAAATATATAGGATTGACTATGTAAATGTTATACTATATATATTATGGAATTGATTCGGACTTTATTTGGTGGAACTCCATAACTAGTAGTGATACAGTAAATAAAACACTTGTTTATTAAATTGCACTTTAATAACTAATTATTGTTATTAAAGTGAAATTGAATGTTTGATTTACCTTATACTTACCAACATATTATTACCTCCAGACATTTTTTCAAATAACAATTAATAAACGACTTTAAATTTATTATCGTTTATTTATTAATTTACTATAAAATTTAACTTTTCGTTCAAAATTTTGATGTTATCAAACAAAACTCGTAAAGTAACACAATTTTTACGGATATGATACTCTATTAATTTTATTTTCAACAAGAAATCTACTCGTGGTGACTCTAGTAAACTTAATTTTGTATAGGAAATTGCGAGCCTCTTTTTAATAAAAGTGTTAACAAAGTCAAATATTATACGAGTATTATAATTTTTTTATGGGTCTAGCACACGTGCTGCAGGGAAGTCCCTAAAGCGCTCCAGGAGCGGCATTTGTGCGGAAAAAAGCGATTCACGTTGTTCTTGTATCGCTGTAAATTGTACTCGGTGGAAAACACAGCCCTGGGCAAATTATTCCAAAGGGATGATGTTCTCCATATAAAAGACTGCTTGAAAAGCGTTGTACACAGAGTAACAAGCTGAACCTCATACGGATGCGAAGCACCAGCGCGACGTGCATTTCTAACATGCACCGCTGTGGGAGGAATTCGAACACTTTCCATGAAAATACTTGTAGAACAAACTCAAGTCCCCAACCGTTCTTCGATGTTCCAGCGAATCAAGGCCGCCAGTCAATTCCGGGTCTCCAATCAGACGGACAGCTCTTCTCTGAACAGAATCCAACAAATGCAGTGTATGTTTAGGAGCGGAGCCCCAAACGTGGGAGCAGTATTCCATAGTTGGTCGAATTTGAGCTTTGTAAAGAATTAACAGTTGTTAAGCTTTCTGGTTCGAAATAATATTCCCAACTTTTGAGAAGCTCTCCTTGCTATGCCTGCAACATGTTCATGCCAGGACATATTTGCTCCCAAACTAACGCCCAAAAAGGGAAATGGAGTGCCCCGACATAACTATGTCGGGTTCAGCAACGTTAACTTTTTTAGAAAGAACTGCCGCCTGGATTTTTGTAGCGTTAAATTGCACTTGGTTACTGTCACCCCAAGATAGAATTTCTTCCAGGTCTTTGTTAAGTTGAACGACCTCCTGCTGTCTGCGGATATTCGCCAGAGCAGCCGATGTCCGAGCGTTCAAGGTGAATGAAGAGACAAGCGTACTGTCATCTGCAAAGCTGTAGATTGGATTCCCGGTCTTTTCCAGCAGATCGTTATTGTAAATGAGAAAGAGAGTAGGAGACAGTATGGAGCCCTGGGGCACACCGGCGTTGATAGTGAAGGTGTTAGAAAGAAATCCGTCGACCGCCACTCGTAAAGAACGCTCTCTGAGGAAACATGAGAGCCATAAACAGAACCTTTCAGACATACCATAAGAGCGTAACTTAGCCAACAGTTCGTCGTGCCAAACACGGTCGAATGCCCTGGATATGTCAAGAGCAACCGCTCGAGATTCTCCAAAGTGTTCAATTGCATTGTTCCAAACATGTGTTACATAAGTCCTGTTGATCTATGTTTACGAAAATCATATTGATGATCGCTAATAATATTGAATCGTTCAAGATATTTTAGAAGACATTGATAACCTTTTCCATGACTTTCGATATTATTGAAAGCAGTGCGACTGGTCGGTAGTTATTTGGCAAGGTCTTCTTGCCTTTTTTAGGTATCGGCTGAACCGTGGCACATTTCCAGCAGGACGGAAATATTCCCTTTCTGTAGGATAGGTTAAAAAGTCTACAGAAAACTGGTGTTAGTTCCCTTGCACAGTTTTTGAGAACTATGGCAGGTATTCCGTCAGCGCCAGAAGCCTTTTTGGTGTCTAGCTTCATTAAAATACGTTTTATGATGCGCTGTCTGAAGACAACATCGGGCATCTTTGACTGCAATATGGGAATAGTAGGTGGTGTTTTTCCTTGGAAATCGACAGTAGAATGTGAAGCAAAGAGTTCAGCCAACAAGTTCGCTCTCTCAGCAGGTGTGGTTGCAATGGAATTATCTGGCCGTGTGAGTGTTAATTGTTGTGTGTGTGTGAGTTGTTGAATTTCTGTGGTTTCAAGGCAAGTGGACTATTTGACTTAATTTTTATTATAGCGTACATCATTTAGAATGGTGAAAGGAATATATGTCGTCAATACTAGTTTCAAGCTAGCCAATTTTTTGAAAGCAAGTGAGTACTATTATTGTACATGCAAAACTCTAAGTTGGTTGATATATGTGAAAATTCAAAATTTAAAAAAAAAAAAAATTTCAAATCTTTTTACATTAATAAATAATCGATAAAAATGATTTATTATTGTTTGTATTATTGTGTTGTTTAAACCTACGAAAATAAAAATCAGCATTCTGTTTAATCAGTTGTCAATAATTAAAGCAATACCAGTGAGAATAATAACCAGATATCCTTTAAACGCTCATTGGTGTGACGGAATTAAAATTAGTTGAAGTAAAAGTAATGATTCTGAAAAGAATTATGCTTAATTTATCAGTTTTAGATAACTTAACCCCTACGGAAATAAATAGCAAACATACTTTGCTATTTATTTTTGTAGGTGTAAAGGAGAGAAACGACAAAGTCTATTCTATTAAATGAATTCTCAGTAAACAAAGAAATAAATGTGAAAGTGATAACGATACGTTCCTTCACACACTACATAAGTTTTAAGCACATTATAAGTAATCATTATTAATTAAAGTTACTGAAGTGCAAATAATAATTTTCAGTAGAATTGCGCCTAATTTATCAGCTTTGCGCGATTAACTTTATTTCAGTAGAATTCATATTAAAAAGTTCTTTAACAGGAAATATAATTTAAGGCTTATATCATGCTACCCCAAAAATTTAAGAAATATTAAGCCTTTTTGAAGAATTTCTATTAACAGAAAGTTTTTTTTATTTTAATATCTCTGCAAGTTTAGTGACTTTTGTTCTTCAAGCAGTAAGTTTTATGTAAAGCGTATAAATATATAGTGCTTGTTGCTCCTCAACGTAAATTGGTACAAATGTTGCTTTTTAAAGATTTATTATCGTCTCGAGGAAAGCTAAATATAAATAAATTATCTCATTTAGCTTAAGGACCTTTCAGGAAAAGTAATTCGTTTAATAAATTCTGTTTAAGTAAGTAAATCATGAAATATGCTAATTTTCTTGTTACTTACTCTTAGAGCATATTAAATGTTTTGCTTATTTATTTTTATTAATATTTCGGAAATCATCAGTTACAATAATATAAAAAAGACCACATTTGTTAGGAAAACCGTAGAGCTTGGAGTTATATTTGGAAAAAGATAACGTCCTCCATCGAAGGTTTGGGGACTAGAGAAGCATTATTTTCATTGAAGCTTCGAGTGCAAAAGTGCTTCAGTCAACGCTAGAACGTGTTTGACTGCTTCATAGAATATCAACATGCATTCGGGAATATTAAACATGACCTGCTAATATCGGAGTAGATGATAAGGACATATGAATAATAATACTTAAATCAAGAAGCTGAACTTAGAATCATTAATGACTTAACGACAGAAATATTTAGCATCCTAAAAGGTGTCCGGCGGACCTGGTATAAAACAGAACTCATGGCTCCGGAATATTAAAGACTGGAGCTCTTAGTAACATAGAAAGGAATGATCCCGAAATACTGTGTGCAGATGGGACCATAAGAAGAAGAAAAATATTACGTTATATAACCTATATTTATTTTTAATATTATTTTACAGTAAACATAACATTCCGAACATGTCATCTTATATATCGTTATATTTTTAAACCATTATATTTACCTTTAGCAGAATGTAATAATTTTTGCTATTTCTGACAATGCCAGAAAGTTATCCTCTCTATAAAATGTGAATAAAGGATAACAGGCAGCATTATTATTCCAACAAATAAAAGCTAAGAGGTTTTTGTTTAAAATTACCTTCTAGAAATTGTGATACTTTCTTCGATGATGTTTGCACTATTTTCCTTAAGCTTTTATGTTTATTTTCCTTTATGAAAAAATATATATTTAGCAATTGAGTTGTTTTTTTTTAATCTGTCTAGCACACATGCTGTAGGGAAGTCCCTAAAGCGCTACAGGAGCGACACGCGTGCGGAGAAAACAATTCACGTTGTTCTTGAATCGCTGTTAATTCTACTCGGTGGGAAACACAGTCCTGGGCAAATCATTCCAAAGGCATGATGTTCTCCATATAAAAGACTGCATGAAAAGTGATATTCAAGGGGTAACAAGCTGAACCTTTTACGGATGTGAAGTATTAGCGCGACGTGTACTTCTAACATGCACCGCTCTGGGAGAAATTAAGCGGGCCATATCCTTCGAACACTTTCCATGAAAATACTTGTAGAATAGGCTCAAGTCGCCAACCGTTGTTCGATGTTCCAGCGAATCAAGGCCGCCGGTCAGCCGGTATGTTTGAGAGCCCCAAACATGGGAGCAGTAGTCCATAGTCGAATTTGAGCTTTGGAAAGAATTAACAGTTGTTGTGGAGTGTAAAGTTTTTTGGTTCGAAATAATATTCCTAACTTTTGAGAAGCTCTCCTTGCTATGCCTGCAACATGTTCATGCCAGGACATATTTTCTTCCAAATTAACGCCCAACAAATTGAGTTACGATGTTAGAGGAATGGAATGCCCCGATATAACTATGTCGGGTTCAGCAACGTTAACTTTTTTAGAAAAAACTGCCGCCTGGGTTTTTGTAGCGTTAAATTCCACTTTGTTACTGTCACCCCAAGATAGAATTTCTTCCAGGTCTTTGTTAAGTTGAATGACTTCTTGCTGCCTGCGGATATTCGTCTGAGTAGCCGATGTCCGAGCGTTCAAAGTGAATGAAGAGATAAGCGTACTGTCATTATTAAGTATACTTGCTTAGACCTCTAATAAGATTTGGTAAGAAGTATAAAAAATCCGCTTTATTGTACTTAAGAAATCTTATTGATATATATAGATGTATATATATATGTATATATATATATATATATATATATATATATATATATATATATATATATATATATATATATATATATATATATATATATATATATATATATATATATATATATATATATATATATATATATATATATATATATATATATATATATATATATATATATATATATATATATATATATATATATATATATATATATATATATATATATATATATATATATATATATATATATATATATATATATACATATATATACATATATATATATACATATATATATATATATATATATATATATATATATATATATATATATATATATATATATATGTATATATATATGTATATATATGTATATATATATATATATATATATATATATATATATATATATATATATATATATATATTTATATATATATATATATATATATATATATATATATATTATATATATATATATATATATATATATATATATATGTATATATATATATATATATATATATATATATATATATATATATATAGAGAGAGAGAGAGAGAGAGAAAGACAGAGAGAGCAAAGTGACACTCAATAGACTCCTTGGACCTCCCGAAACAATTATTCACAGCTGAACACGACTTTTTTAAGAACCTTTTTTTTACAGCTCAATATGCAAATTTTTTGAAGAAAAAAATGGAAAAACTGGCTAAATTGCCGTAAAAAGCGTCAAAAGTCAATATATAATGTACTATATTATAAGTTTATCCATGCGATTTATTGAAATTATTCATCGTGAATCCTGATAACGTTTTCCTCTTTTATATAATGGCTATTTTTGACCATTTTATATCTTTTAGTAAAATTAACGTCGAGGTACACTTTTCTTGTGTTCTTTGACCTGCTGACTTCGAATTTTTATGTACCTTGTTGATATTAGGATAACGTTTCCAAGTTATAATCAGATTGTAGCCACTTTTTGGTCAGAAATGGCCGTAAATTAAAAGTGGTGTATTTAAAGATATTAATCTTATATGAATATATACATTGGCAGTTTTAATTTACGGCCATTTCTAACCAAGATGTGGCTAAAATCTGACTATTACTTAGAAACGATATTCTAATATCAACAAGGTACATAAAAATTCGAGGTCAGCAGGTCAAAGAACATAAGAAAAGTGTACCTGCCTACCGACAATGGCGTGAAAATCCTAACACCGTAAATCGAAACATCTTTGTTCATGCCCGGAACAGATGCAAGGGAATTATCGACGAAACCAAGGAGGTACACAATCAACGAATTAGAAACACACTTCTCGCTTGTCCCAACAATTCCAGGTCCTTTTGGGCAGTCGCTAAGGCAGTTAGTCAAAATTTTACCAAATCCACCATACCACCACTCACACGGCCAGATAATTCCATAGCAGCCACACCTGTTGAGAGAGCGAACTTATTGGCTGAACTCTTTGCTTCACATTCTACTGTCGATTTCCAAGGAAAAACACCACCTACTATTCCCATATTGCAGTCAAGGATGCCCGATGTTGTCTTCAGACAGCGCATCATAAAGCGTATTTTAATGAAGCTAGACACCAAGAAGGCTTCTGGCGCTGACGGAATAGCTGCCATAGTTCTCAAAAACTGTGCAAGGAAACTAACACCAGTTTTCTGTAGACTTTTTAACCTATCCTACAGAAAGGGAATATTTCCGTCCTGCTGGAAATGTGCCACGGTTCAGCCGATACCTAAAAAAGGTAAGAAGACCTTGCCAAATAACTACCGACCAGTTGCACTGCTTTCAATAATATCGAAAGTCATGGAAAAGGTTATCAATGAGCATCTTCTAAAATATCTTGAACGATTCAATATTATTAGCGATCACCAATATGGTTTTCGTAAACATAGATCAACAGGAGATCTTCTGACTTATGTGACACATGTTTGGAATAACGCAATTGAACACTTTGGAGAATCTCGAGCGGTTGCTCTTGACATATCCAAGGCATTCGACCGTGTTTGGCACGATGGACTGTTGGCTAAGTTGCGCTCTTATGGTATGTCTGAAAGGTTCTGTTTGTGGCTCTCATGTTTCCTCAGAGAGCGTTCTTTGCGAGTGGCGGTCGACGGATTTCTTTCTAACACCCTCACTGTCAGCGCTGGTGTGCCCCAGGGCTCCATACTGTCTCCTACTCTCTTTCTCATTTACATTAACGATCTGCTGGAAAAGACCGGGAATCCAATCTATAGCTTTGCAGATGACAGTACGCTTGTCTCTTCATTCACCTTGAACGCTCGGACATCGGCTGCTCAGGCGAATATCCGCAGACAGCAGGAGGTCGTTCAACTTTACAAAGACCTGGAAGAAATTCTATCTTGGGGTGACAGTAACCAAGTGGAATTTAACGCTACAAAAACCCAAGCGGCAGTTTTTTCTAAAAAAGTTAACGTTGCTAAACCCAACATAGTTATGTCGGGGCACTCCATTCCCCTAGCATCGTCGCTCAATTTGTTGGGCGTTAGTTTGGGAGCAAATATGTCTTGGCATGAACATGTTGCAGGCCTAGCAAGGAGAGCTTCTCAAAAGTTGGGAATATTATTTAGAACCAGAAAGCTTTACACCCCACAACAACTGTTAATTCTTTACAAAGTCCAAATTCGACCAACTATGGAATACTGCTCCCACGTTTGGGGCTCCGCTCCCAAACATACACTGCATTTGTTGGATTCTGTTCAGAGAAGAGCGGTCCGTCTGATTGGGGACCCGGAATTGACCGGCGGCCTTGATTCGCTGGAACATCGAAGAACGGTTGGCGACTTGAGTCTGTTCTACAAGTATTTTCATGGAAAGTGTTCGAAGGATGTAGCCCGCTTAATTCCTCCCAAAGCGGTGCATGTTAGAAATACACGTCGCGCTGGTGCTTCGCATCCGTATGAGGTTGAGCTTGTTACTCCGCGTACAACGCTTTTCAAGCAATCTTTTATATGGAGAACGTCATCCCTTTGGAATGATTTGCCCAGCGCTGTGTTTCCCACCGAGTACAATTTACAGCGATTCAAGAACAACGTGAATCGCTTTTTTTCCGCACTCGTGCCGCTCCTGGAGCGCTTTAGGGACTTCCCTGCAGCACGTGTGCTAGACCAATAAAAAAAAAAAAAAAAAAAAAAAAAAAAAACTGGACTTTAATTTGACTAAAAGATATAAAATGGGTAAAAAAATGGGCAAAAATGGACATTATATAAAAGAGGAAAACGTTATCAGGATTCACGAGGAATAATTTTAATAAATCGCGTGGTTAACCCTATAATACGGTACATTATATATTGATTTTTACCGCTTTTTAAGGCAATTTAGCGGGCTTTCTCATTTTTTTTTTCAGCAAAAATTTGCATATTGAACTGTAAAAAACGCTCTTAAAAAAGTCGTGTTTAGCCGTGAATAATTGTTTCTGGAGGTCTAAAGAACGATTTAAGTCGAGTCTAATGAGTGTGACTTTCAAAAAAATTTCTCTCTTTTTTGAACCAACAATTTGCGGAAATTCTCATATATATATATATATATATATATATATATATATATATATATATATATATATATATATATATATATATATATTTATATATATATACATATATATATATATATATATATATATATATATATATATATATATATATATATATATATATATACATATATATATATATATATATATATATATATATATATATATATATATATTTGTTGTATCAGATGACTCAAACTACTCAAAATGTAAATCAATACTTTAACTAACGGGATAGCTTTTAAATATTCTTTCGATACACAGATCTTTTTAATAAAGAAACGATTAAAAATTAGTATTGCTTGTTTGATCGTTCGCACCAAAATCAGTAACAGAAACATTACTGGAAAATATTTCATGCTTATTCTAATGAGTCAGGTATTAACAACCAAGGTAATAACAGTAAAAATGATAATGATATCGGTATGTTCCTTTAAACGCTCACTTGTCTTTGACAAATTATGAGCAATCATTATCATTTAAATGAAATAGAATAATGCTTACTTTATTTGCTTTATTACCTTTTTCTTCTTTAGGGGCAATGCATATTAAAAAATACTTTTCCAAGAAATGTAATTTAAGATATACTTATCTCTTTTCCGACCCAAAAATGTAATAAAGGACAAAATTGAGCCTTCCCGGACGATTTCTATTAAAAGGAAGCATTAAATATAATTAATTTTTGTTTTTCAAGTTATGAGTTTTATAAAAAGAACAGGAATAAAGAACTAGTTTCTTTGCATTGTAACCGGGTCAAACAATTATACTGATGGACGCAATTGGCGGCCCCTAAACAAACTAACTTCCTTCTTTTAACGAGGGCCCAGACCAAACTAGTGTAGAATTGATCACCGGCCGCTGTCACCTGGGGAAACATTCGCACAAAATCGATATTCACAATGGTCCCACAACATGCAGACTCTGGGTGAGGAGGAAGAAACGCCTATGAACATCCTATTTAAATGTGTGGCTTTAACTCGGAACAGACATAAACTGTTAGGAGATCTACATTTTGGCGATAAATTCCTAAAGGAACGACGCGAGAGAGGGGAGCACAATAAACCACAAATAGGCACAATCGTCTACCCCGCCTACAACCAGCCGACAATTAAAACGTTCCGAAGATTTATTATGTGTACCAAAGAAACTAAATATAAATAAATGATCCTTCTCAGCGCAACAACCTTTTAAGAAGAAGAATTATTCTCATAAATTCTTTCTAAGTAAGTACGTCATAAAATAAGCCCATATTTATTACGTTTTTAGAGCTACATATTAAATATTTTCCTACGACTTTGTTCATTTTCATTAATTTTTTGCAGTACAATAAATTTCAATAATAAAAATGATCCAAAGCTGGCAGACGTACTCCGTTATTACAGTTAGGAGACAATAAATGTCATTTGTAAAGATAAAATTCTTTGTTACATTTTTATTGAATTATCTAACTTATACTATTATTATATAGTATATATAAAACGAACAGAAATAACAAAATCCGTTGGCAGGCTATTTACAAACGGCAAAAAAGAAACAAAATTCTTATAAACTATAAAGGCTCATGTGTCGAGCCAATTTAATTACCTCTGCTGAATATATTCTTCCTTGCTATTTCGGATAATGCCAGAAAGTTATCTTAACTATAAAACGTTAATAAAAGCAAGCAGACAGCATCATAAACCAAACAAATAAAAACAAAGGTCTTACTGCTTTCTAGAAATGGTGGGATTTTCTTTAACGACGCTTATGTTATTTTCTTAAAACTTTCATATTTATTTTTCAAAAATGGTCTAAAGTAAAATTCAACATAAGCTTGGCTAATGCTGTATCAAATGGGAGTGACTTTTTGACGTTTCGATTGCAGTTATACAAGGTAACTTAAGAAGTATTTTCTCTTCGCGTTTAGAAAACTACATGTGTTTTAATCTCAAATGATCGAACACTGCAAGTTTGTCATTCTTAAAGAGATTGGAACACCGAACGTATTTTAAATTTGACGAGACTTCAGAGATAACAAAGTTAGAAAGAAAGACTCCCTGCTCATGTATGTCGACGACACCGCCATCACACAGTCCACCAGGATCTCCGTCAGCCGCCTTCAACGTCATCTCAATAGATTAATCCCCTGGTTCGAATATTGGAGAATAAGATCAACTCAGCCAAAGCTTCACTAAATCTATCAGCACCATTCCGGCAAGTCTTACCGTTCAAGACACTATACTCCAATGGATCAACAGCATCAAGTACCTGGGCCTCCACTAAGACAAGCTGCTGTTATGGAAGGACCAGATCACTACCTCCACCACCAAAGCCAACCAGCTCCTTGGCAAGCTATACCCTCTTCTAAACAAGTCTAGTAAATTTTCAACACACTACAAATTGACAATTTACAAAATGATCGTCAGAGCCAGCCTCAAATGTCAAGCACACACAGATCCATCCTCCAGTCTGCTCAAAACAAGACCCTCTGATTCATCACCAAAGCCTCGTGGTTAGTTAGCAACACCCAAATTCATCAAGACCTCCAATTCATGAGCAACACCCGGCTCAAATTTCTTTAAAAAGTCACTCACCATGCCAATCCCACAGTCAGAAAGCCGCATGGATTTCCACCCAACGCCAGACGCTACTACCCAAGACCCTACTACCCCCTACCTCAGGATTAGCTTTAAATTAGTCTTAAGTTAATCTTAAGTTTAATTTTAAGTTTATACTCATGAAATATGAAAGTTCCACTATCTTAAGTCCTTTCTTACTATATTTATATAAAAACCCATTGCCTACCAAAATTTCGATATTTTAGATATTACGAACGAAACATAAAATCCTCAAGGAAGCCGTATCAAAGAAAAAAACACTCATACGATTTTACAATTTATAATGAGAGAATACTGTATTTCTTAGATTTTCATCATCATTCGGAGGGATTCAAACAAACTCAATTTTAAACAGAAAATTGCGTTTTTTTTTCTATGTTGAATAAATATGTTAGACATGTTATTTCTTAGACACAAAGCTGTTTAAATTATTCTCCGATAGTCAGATAAAAAAAATCAATGAAATAAAATAAATTATTATTCCTTTGATCATGTAAGCTCACAAAAGTCAATGTCTGAAATATAACTCCAGAATATTAAAGGTTATCTATCGAATCAGTTACCATTAAACAAAGCGATAAAAGTGATAATGATAATATGTTTCCCTCAACGTTAATTTTTTTGAACACACACATGCGATCTTTAATCAGTGAAAAGTGATAGAAATAAAAATGATGATTTTCAAAAGAATTATGCTTAATTCATCAGCGATACTCGATTTATTTTATTTCAAGGCAATTGTCATTAAAAATGTGTTAACAAAAAATATCGTGTTTGGAAACCAATAATGCAAAAAATGACACAAAATTAGATTTTTTAAAAATAAATACATTTAATTGTTATCTCTCTGTTAGTACAATGACTTCCTGCTTCTCAAAATATAAGTTTCATTTTAAGCGTACAAATAGAGGACTTGTTGCTCTGCAGCATCACTAAGTGTAACAAATATAGCTAAATAAATATTTATTATTGGACCAAGTACCAAGAAACGCTAAATATAAATAAATTATCACATTTTTCTTAGAGATCTTTCAGAAGACTTACTGTTCTAGTAAATTTTCTTTCAGTAAGTGGCTCGTGAAATATGCCAATTTTTTGTTTTCATTCTTACAGCTGCATATTAAATATTTTACTTCGGTTTTGTTTATCTTTGTTAAAGTTTCATAGTACTGTAAATTACAATCTTTTAACTGATCCCAAGCGGGCTAATATGCCTTTTTATTACTTACAACTTTTGTTACGACAACAGTAAAAGTCATTCTCTAAAACTCATGTTTTATAAAGATAACCTAACTTCATTACACTACAGCGTATCGCATTATTTAACTTATGTTTATTATTATTACTTATTCCCAATAGAAACATAATAAATAGTAATATTAAGATCTGTTAATAATTTAGGACCATATTATCTTCTATGGGGGAGTTGAGTTTCGGATCGCGATGTGTGTACACGTGAAATCGAACGCCCGGCAATAGTCAACTCGTTCAACGAGCATTATTACGGAAGTGTTTCGATCTATTTAATTATTTTGTCGATTGCAAACGAGAGGGACTAGAAATAAAGCAGAGTGTAATGTTAGATTAAGACAATAAGTCCGCAACAACTTTTTTCTTTTTCTTTCATGTTTGAAAATGGAATATACGAGGAACACACGTAAAGTTTTTATAACAGAAAGAACAATGGATAGCGATGATTATACCTCAGGAGACTAGAAAAGAGAAAGAGTCTAAGAAAAAGAAGAGGCAATGGGATTATTCAAGAAGAGTAAAAAGCTGATAAGAACACCACAGAAAGAGAAAAACGAAAGAGTAGATAAGATAGACAATTTGATAGAAATGATCAGAGAGCTAATGTCAGATATAAACGATATAAAACAAGATCAGAAGAGATACCAACAAGAGTTGAAGGAACTAAGAAATGAGAAGGAAGTATTGAAAGAGGAAAATAAGATAATTAGAGAAAACATGAGAAGTATGGATTTGAAGATGAATAGACTGGGAAAAGACAACGTAAGGAATAATATTGTAATATCGGGAATGAGATTTGAAGCGAATAGCCAACCAGATCTGCAAATGGGTGTAGAACATTTTATGGAGAGGAGTATGGACACAAAAGTACAGATTAAAGATGTGATAAAATGTGAGAGACTATATACAAGATAGAACTTGGAAACACAGGAGATAAGCAAGCTGTAATGAAAAATAAAAACAAACTGAGAAACCTAAGAGAGAGAGTTTATATAAATAACGATTTAACAAAAGATGAACGGGAAATTCAAAATAAATTGAAGCATATAGCAGAGAACGAGAGAAAGAATGGAAAAAGGGTGAAAATAGGATACCATAAAAATCGTAATTGAGGGAAAAGAATATAAATGGAACATTGAGGAAGAAAAACTGAAAGAACAAACAAAGAATACTACGACCATCAAGTCAATAAACTGAGAAAAAGGAGAGAGATAGGTAGATTGACGACGACCCTGACAAAGATAAAGGTTACGGAAGAGAGGACTAGTAAAATGAATACAAACAAGAAGATAATCAAGAAATAGATAGGAAGAAAGAAATAGGAAATAATTATCGAGTTATTAAATTGAGAACACGGAATAAAAGGGGTATAAACGGAAAAGAGGATGAACTGACAGAAGAACAACAAATGAACTATGTAGGAATCACTGAAACAAAAAGGAAAGGAAATGGATGCAAAAAATTAGAAGGAAAACCATACAAAAATCAACATAGAGACATAATACCGGAACAAAATACAGAATTCATACAAACAGAAGAAACTAATACAGAAGAAACAAAAGAAGCAATCGGCAATTTAAACAAGATGGAAGGATATAGAAGGAAATATGGAAAAGACAGATATAGAATATCTCAACTCCACGGGCCTTACACTCCTCAAGGGGTAGAAAGGCATAAGGATTAAGTAAGTAATCTTTTATAACGGTCGAATCATTGAATGAAAAACACCTCGAATCAGCCATTATTTAAATTACAGCATATTTTGCCATCTTATAATTGAGATTTTTTATGGACGCTTATATAGTTTACGTGTCAAACTCATTTAATCACCTTTTGCTGAATGTAATCTTCTTTGCTACTTCTTGTTCTGCTAGAAAATTTATCCTAACTATAAAATGTTAATAAAAGCAAGCAGACAGTATTATAATCCAAACAAAGAGAAACAATGATCTTACTGCTTAAAATTACTTTCTAGAAGTGGTGAGATTTTCTTTAGAGGATTATTATTTCCTTTAACCTTCATTTTATTTTTGTTTTTAAAGGAATATGTTTTTACGAGTTATTTGTTTGTTATTAAATGCATTCACATAAACATTTAGTAAAAACTTTTCAGACCTGGTAAAGGTCGATAAAAAATAAAAATGTCCAGGTTTTTTCCTATAAACTAGTTTCAAACCAAAAAAATACGTAATTTATTGAGGGAATAATTAGAGATTTCCCAATTAATTAGTAAGTAGAAAAAAAAGTGTAAAACCAAAATTATGATTGTCGATAGGCAAAATAACAACAGACCAGATGTCAGACAAATTGACCACCATGTAGTTGTTAGTGAGTATATGTACTTGAAATTTCTAATTAGTAATGCCGGTACAGTAGAGAGGGAGATCCGTCCAAGGGGTGCTCTTGCAAAAGTTGCTGTGCAAAAGCTCAAGAAAATCTGGCAAAACAACCACATATCCAAACAAGTAAAAATCAAACTGGTAAATTGTCTCGTCTTTCCTATTTTCACATATGGCTGTGACTCCGAGTGTCTGTCGGAAATAAAAAACTAGGTGCCATAGAAATGTACTGCTGCCGAAGAATGCTTAGAATCTCGTGGACCGCACGACGGGCCAACGACTCAATTATATCAGAGCTCAATATTCAGCAACGTATTTTAAGTTTTTTCCAAACAAAAATTATTAAATTTTTCGACTATATCATGAGAAAAGATCAAAAATGTTTAGAAAAACTCATCATTCAAGAAAAAGTTCCAGGTAGAAGACCACGAGGTCGTTCTCCGTCCCATCGGGTGGACCAAGTTATCCATCTTGCGAATAAGTCACCTCACACACCGGTCCACGAAGCGCAGAATAGAGAAATGTGGAGAAGAACATCCGACATCGCAACAAAATGACCACTGCATTCCCTAGAGGTAATTGAGACTGAAGGGAGAGAGAAAGAGTTATTCAAAATATAGTCTAGAAAACACCACTTAAACACGAAAATAGGAAACAGGTCACAACGCCTTCCATTTCCTGATTTAATTACTTTATTCACAAATACAGACTATCAAACAGCCAGACATAGCTCGTCAACAAGACAGTATAGCATATACAGTAAATAGTTACAAATTCAGAGTGGAGAATTGTTACCGCAATATTAGAATTATAAATAAAATAACAACATTGAAAGAATGGAGGAAAATTAAAAATTAAATATTTTATGTATCCCTTAAAAGTAAAAAAACTCAAGCAAGACAAGTTAACATTTGGAGAAGTCTAATCTATGTTGTTATATACTCGACAGCAACGAATCAGTGGGGAATTGGGAAAATAATTAGAGCAAAATTTTACAAGGAAAAAAGTTTTTTTTTATGAAGAGTATAAGATTTTACATTTAACAGAAATAATTTATAGAAGCACAACAATGAATTAAAATAATAACGATCTTATAAATAAAATGTATCAAAACATTTCTTGCGTTTGTAGTCATTAAATCGGTCTTTTAAAGAGTTTATAAACCTTTTTTGCACATTTTTTTTTCAATACAAAAAACATCTAGCAATACACAATAAGAAATCGAAATTACTGTGTGCTCGTTTAGCACTTACTTTTATGTATTTTTCAAACAATTCAGAATGCAGAATAATTTCAAACTTACATTAAACATAAAAAAAAGGTTAGAAAGTTGGAACAGAACTTTTCTACCCTTAATACAACTTCTTAAGGGGTTGCATACACCTCGAAACAAATTCAATTTTGTTTTTTTTTACGGATTTTTATTCTCTATACTTCTAAGAATTATAAAAAAAAGATTTAAAAAAATTCCATTACAAAGTTAGAGCATTAAATGTGACCTGGCGATGAATTGGGACCGCTACCTATTTTCAGACACTGTCTGCAATATTAGTGAATCAATTTTTAATACTTTTTACTTTTTAAAAAAAAATCTTCATAATTGTCGAGAGATTTTTTTAATTTTTCTAATAGACTTTTTTTATAAATAATTGAACATAAATTTTTTGGTCGAAAATAGATTGAAACACAGTAAATTTTTTTATTTTAAAAAAAGAACACAATTTTTAACTGTTTAACAAATTATTTTAGGAGATTAATTTTTATTTTTATAGATTGTATTATTTTTTGTGAAGTTATCCTACACACAAGGAGGCGCCATAGTTTTCATCAGTGATCCATTTAACCCGATAAAAAATAATGTTAACATTGAAAACACATCTAAAAAAAATTTCCATGTAGGTTAAAGTACAATAAAAATATATAATCGCCATTCTTTTATATTATTCACTTAATAACCTTTAAAAGATTTCTTTAAATATACATACTTTTTGCAGCGCCCAGATGTGTGTAAACCCTACTAATTATCAAAATTTGTACCTAACTATAAAATTACTCTCTTGCTTAATCTTAAAAATTAAGGCGGTAGTGACTCGTTTCTCTTATTTTAGGATAATCCGCATTGGAACAAATAATACACACAATACCCATACTGAAAAACATTTCAAACACAAATCACAAAATTTGACTTCCAACGTGTTTTCCCAACCACGTAGACCCTTTGTAACGAGAAAAGAAAGTTAATTAACAAAATAAAGCATTTGAAAGGGCTTAATATTAACCTTTGCTAAAGGTTGTTTTAAGCTAATTTCATTACACTTGTGTAACTTAAATTATTAATACATTTTGAACCTTCGTTTCATGTTATAACAGTTTACATGAGGGTGCGTAACCATACTAAGAAATAATTAAATAGGCGCCTTATTGTGAGAAAACTTAAATTTGTACTGTGGTCTACACAATGAGGTTTGAAAATCACGAGAGACGGAGAGAGAAAACAAATACGGGGGCTATTTCAAAGAAAGGCACATATATCTAATGCTTGTTCCTATCTCAATAATTCCTTAATACCTCCATAAAGAAAAACCGGCCAAGTGCAAGCCGATCTTGCGCAATTAGAGTTCCGTCCCGCGATTGCTTTTAAAATAAAATTGTCGTTATAGAAGTATAAAATGATCAGTGACCTCACAAAACATACCCCAAATGAGTTTTTAAAAATCAGCATCTAGGATTCGGATAAAAACTTGTTTGTGGTGACTAAAAAACTTTCTACAACATGAAGTTCTATCAAGGTTCTGTCTCTAGTGAAACCAGTATTTTCTATCATTTGTATAAACCCATTGCTATTTAAATAGGTGGATAGACTATTATTACACATTCCAAGAGATTTATGTTAACATCTCCCACAATATTTATCACAGATTCTTGCTGTGCATGTGTGTTTATACTTTTATCTATCCAATGAATAACATTTTTTATTAACAGGATGGTAACTTGTATACAAGTACGAAACATTTGTCAAACAACTAGCCGTGCCCGCGGCTCCGCTAGCATGGACTATTATTTACTATTATCGTCACTGCTTATTCCTTATGTTACCTAACCTTATAAAATATATCCTATAACCTGGCCAGAGAACATATGTATTTTATAAAAAACACATAAATCGGATACGTGGTTCTTGAGAGCTAAGCGCACTAACGGACAGACAGACAGAGAGACGTTGTGTTTTTATATATTATAGATTTTTTTTGAAAAATATTAAGTTAAGGATTAAAAACAAAAACACGTAAATCGGATAAGTGGTTCTCGAATGATAAACATACTAACGGACAGACAGATAGACAGAAAGACGTTACGTTCTATATATATCATATAGATTATTATTATTATATAACCTGGCCAGAGAACATACGTATAAATTAAAATTAAAAAAAAAAAAACACATAAATAGGATAAGTGGTTCTCGAGTAATAAGCGGACTAACGGACAGACAGACAGACAGACAGACCTTGCATTTTATATATATTGTATTCTTTGTTACACGATATTATTCCATATTTAACGGTTTAGGCAGCGTATTGCAAGAGAATGTGGTAGCAGCAAACTTTTTTCCGACTTGATTCACTAGTAATGTCACTGTTTATTTCTTATTTTACCTAACGTAATAAAACATATCCTATAACCTGGTCAGAGAACGTATGTATAAATCTAAAAAAAAAACACGTAAATCGGATAAGTGGTTCTCGAGTGATAAGCGCACTAACGGACAGGTAGACAAATAGACAGAGAAACGTTGCATTTTATATATATTATAAAAGTTTATTTTCGTTCCTTGTTTTTATATACCAGATAAATTATCAAAGATAATACACACGTGATAATTTCCATTCAATCTATATCCTTTGGAGAGTATTCCAGAATTTTTTCGAAATTTTTTGATTAGTACTCTTAGAGATAGTGTGAAAGGGCAATGATTATTAACAATTTTTGAAAATAATATAAAGAAAATTTTGCGCGAATATTACATCACATATATTTTCGTACTCGTGTTTTCATTTGACATCCCTCTTGATGACCTTGAAAAAAAAAGTTTTCACTTTCATCCTCTAAAACTAAACCCTTAAGGGGTTACGTACACCTCGAATTCTCAAAAATTTGATTCGTTAACTTCTAAGAATTATTGGAAATTTTTTTTTTTAAGAAAATTCCATTTCATTATAAAGTTATAGCATTAAATGTGACCTAGCGTCGGATTGAGACTACCTGTTTTCAGACACTATCTGCAATATTACTCAGTCAATTTTTAACATTTTTTAACTTTTTTTTTTAATCTTAATAATTACTTTTTCCACAAAATGTCGAGAGGTTTTTTTTTAATTTTTCTAATAGATAATTTTTTATAAATAATTAAACATAAATTTTTTAGTCGAAAATGGCATACTAAAGATTGAAACATCGCAAATTTTTTATTTTTGAAAAAAACTCCTTGACAATTTTTAACTGCTACATTATTTTACGAGATTATCTTTTATTTTTGCAGGTTGGATTATTTTTTGTGACGTTATCCTGCAGACAAGAAGGCGCCATAGTGGTCCATTTAACCCGATCAAAAATAATGTTAACATTTAAAACACATTAAAATAAAAAATTCTTATAATTTAAAGTACAATAAAGCTATATAATCGCCATTCTTTTGTATTATTTACTTCTTCTTCTGTTTGTGAAAGGATAAAATGAGAAGCTGGCTATTTGGTATCCACCAACGCCATAGAACACACACACACACTTCTTCTTCTTTCTTATATAATGTGTCATACAAGTAGTCATACTGCCTGTTTTATCCCCATTAAACCTCTTCTGATGTGGACGTCCAGCATTCCTTCCACCTTTTCAGAGGTCTGCCCCTAGTTCTCCTACCGCTGGGTTTACTGAGTTTGGCCCTTTTTACCTGTCTGTTGTCGTCCATTCGATCTACGTGTTTATTCCATTGTTTTCTTCTAGTTCTGATCCATTTTGATATTTCCTGGATTTTACTTAGGTCTTGTAGATCTTTATTCTGGATTCTGTCGTGGATAGTTTTTCCATGTATGTCCCTAATCACCTTCATTTCTATTGTCCTCATCATTTGTGCTGTTTTACATGTGTCAGCTCTTGTTTCTACAGCATATGTGAGGATCGGTCTTACTGTTGTCCTGTGTATTCTTATTTTACTTTCCACTCTGAGGTATTTATTTTTCCATACTATATCTGTCAAACAACCTGCTAATAGTGATGCCTTCATAGACTGTTATTTTACTTCCCTGTTTAAGTCTCCGTAGCTTGTTATCATTGTTCCCAGGCATTTAAAATTATTAACCTGTTCAATAATACTTCCTTGGATCTCCAGCTTGCATCTTAATAATTCTTTTGAAGCTACCATATATTTTGTCTTTGTTGTGTCGATAATAATGTTTAGTTTTCTCGCTTTCAAAGTGAAGGCATGAAAGATGTTCTGAAGGTTTTCCTCAGAATCTGAGATGAGGACTGCATCATCGGAGTAGCAGATTTTGTGGTAGTGTGTGTTGCCCATTTTGTATCCTCTAGTTTTCGGAAGATTCTCCACTATTCTGTCCATGAAGATAAAGGGATAAAGTGAATCGCCTTGTCTTATTCCGGCGTTTATTTTTACTTCCTTGCTTAGTAGATGTCCCACTTTTATATTTGTTCTATATTCTGTGTTAATGTCATGTATGATTTTTATTAGCTTCTGGTTTGTCTGCTTTTCCTGTAATAATTTTATAATATCTGTTAATTGCACTATAGAAGGCTTGAGTCATGTCGACGAAACACATATACGCAAGTTTGTTAAATTCTTTAGCTTTTTCCGTTACTATAAATATGGCATCTACAATCGATCGATTTTTGCGGAATCCCTGTTGTTCATCTCTTATTTGAATATCCTTGCTCATTTCTTCCAGTGATTTTTGTTAATACTTTTAAGGTAATATTTAGGAGTGTTATTACGCGGTAGTTTTCGGGTGACGTCTTTTGTCCTTTTTTGAATATTGGGATTGTTATGCTAGTTTT
This sequence comes from Pachyrhynchus sulphureomaculatus, assembly GCA_019049505.1. NCBI lineage: Eukaryota > Metazoa > Arthropoda > Insecta > Coleoptera > Curculionidae > Pachyrhynchus > Pachyrhynchus sulphureomaculatus. The sequence goes on from CM032456.1 coordinate 83,681,771, forward strand.
CCAATCTGTAAGTATTTGTACATGTTTTCCTATGTTTATAAAGAGCTGTGGTAGTTGTTGATATAGGTTGCCTCCTCCATATTTTAACATCTGATTTGTAATGTCGTCTGGTCCTGAGACTTTTTTATTTTTAGGATTTCTTATAATTCTTTCTGTCTGTTCTAAAGTTACTTCTAGATTCACGTCTTCCACTTTTTCAAGTATGGTTTCATTATTTTCTTCTTCTTTATATAATTTCTCAAAGTATATTTGCCATTCTTGAATTGTAATTTTATTAGTTTGTACCGTGTCTTTTATATTAAGTTTATTCCATCTTAACATTTTCCAGACTTTCCTTTGAGCGCCATACAGATCACTTTCCATCCCTTTAGTAAATATCTCCCAATATTCTTCTTTAATTTGTTTTCTTCTTTACTTAATAACCTTTAATATATAAAGGGTGATTCATTTAGAGGTACTTTTTTTAAATAAAAAAAAATGAATAAAAACAATTTTATTTTATAATCTTTATTATCATATAAAAGAACCATTCTTTACAATTATTTCTTAAAGATAATTTCTTTCAAATGTTGTACGCGACTACGGTTAACAACGTCCATTCTGAAGTTACAATTTTCAATGAGTATTTCGAGTGGTATTTGGCCAATGACTCGAGTAATATTGGCCTCCAATGCCTCAATTGTAGCTGGCTTATCCATGTAGACTTTGGACTTTACATAGCCCCAAAAGGAAAAAGTCAAGAGGTATGATGTCACACGATCTAGCCGGCCAATTCACTGGTCCAAAGCGTGAAATGATCTGTTCGCCGAATTGCTCTCGCAGTAAAGCCATGGTTTCACGGGCTGTATGGCAAGTGGCGCCATCTTGTTGGAACCAAATTTCGTCGAGACCACGGGCTTCAATTTCTGGCATCAAATAGTCTGTTATCATGGCGCGATAACGGTCACCATTCACAGTAACATTCCGGCCGGCCTCTGTTTTGAAGAAATATGGACCGATTATTCCACCGGCCCATAAACCACACCAAACAGTTGTTTTTTCTGGATTTAATGGCAGCTCTTGAACCTCTTCAGGTTGTTCATCACCCCAAATACGGGCATTTTGTTTATTCACGAACCCATTAAGCCAAAAATGGGCCTCATCGGTGAACAAAATTTTTCTCGAAAACAGTGGATCTTCTGCAAGCTTGTCAAGAGCCCAACGACTAAAACGGAAACGATTCGGAAGGTCGGTCGGCTTCATTGTTGCACTAGTTGAATTTTGTATGCTTTTAAAGAAAGATCCTTACGTAAAATACGCCAAGTTGTTGAATATGGCAGGCCAAGCTGTTGAGAACGGCGACGAGTCGACACTTCACGGTCTTCGCGTACACTCTCCGCTACCGCCCCTATATTTTCTTCACTACGTGCTGGATGTGGTCTATTCGGTCGAGCATTATCCAATAATGAAAATTGGGTCTCAAACTTATTGATGGTAGAGCGAATTGTGCGTTCGGTAGGCCGATTATGTGGACCATAAGTTGCTCTAAGCGCCCGATACACATTCCTCGTGGAACGCCCATTTTCATAATAAAGTTGAACAATTTGTAGACGCTGTGCCGGGCTAAGTCTTTCCATTATGAATTGTCAAACACTACTGAACAGGAATGCCACTTCAATTGACACGACGCATGCGCAATCTGCAATTAAATCCCCATCACAAAAAGTACCTCTAAATGAATCACCCTTTTATATATATATATATATATATATATATATATATATATATATATATATATATATATATATATATATATATATATTTTAAATATACATACTTTTCGCAGTGCCCGGGTGAAAATTTCAATTTTCTATGTCAAATTGCTCGGGTGTGACAGACACCAAACTAATTCCATAAGTGTTCGGTTTTTTTTAATTTTAATATGAAACACTAAAAAGAAAGATATAGATTCGTTAGTTGATACCTGATACTATCTACCAAATTTTAAAAAAGTTTGCATGAATATCAAAGTTTTATCAGAGTAATTGATTATTTATTCATTAAAAATCTATCATCCATGGGATAATTTTTGACCCAGTTCTATTTTTTCACTTATACTTCGACAACATGTTTCTAAAGGGTTTTAGAATGCTAAGTTTTATTAAAAGCATATCGGATAATGTTTAGTTCTAAGCCTTTTAGAAAACTGTTTTGTGATATTGTGACTAAATTATACTTGCCATGTTAACAGACTTGATACACGTTCAGAAGAAGTTTTTTACATATATTCTATATAAATTTGATTTTCTATATTAAAGTGCAACATGATAATACCAGAATTTGTCTCTGTTATTTGAAAAATCTCGAATATCGGCTTCGTAATGTTTATATTCATTATAGCTCTTTTTTGTGGGTCTAGCACACGTGCTGCAGGGAAGTCCCTAAAGCGCTACAGGAGCGACACGTGTGCGGAAAAAGCGTCTCACGTTGTTCTTGAATCGCTGTAAATTAGCTCTTTATTAAGTTTATTTTGTTGTTAGTTATAATAAGACGTACAACACAATTTGATTTATTTTATAAGCAACACCACATAATAAACCATGGTTTGACTGCTTTTGTAGGCCGTTAAATTTATAATTATAAATTCTTTCATAAAAGTGTGCTTCTTCTAAATAAAACACATTCTGGCATCTTCTTTTTATAATAGAGAATGGGTTCTAGAGGTAAAAACGCTACTAAATATTCCTCTTTTTATGTATTTTAGGCACTACCTATTTTTATTCAGCAACTGTGTTTGCCTAGCATAAAAATAGGAAATGCTGGGCCCTATAAACGTTGTTAAAATAAGCATAATTGCATCAGACTTGTAATTCAGTATAATAATAAAAAAATATTAAAAATATGAAACACTATTTCTCTTTCAAGAAAATGGTTTTCAGATTCTTAAAATATTACCGTCATTAAAAATTCTCTCTTCACTCTTAATGTTCTTCTGCTGAGGCCGGTGGGTTGAAATCTTAGTAATAGGATTCCAAAAGGGATGGCAGTGAAAACGGAAAAACAGGAGAATATCCGAAAGACCAAGTAGCTGATAACAGAGAAGATTAGAAAACCTCTTGATAGAGAAAATTGTAGCCGGAAAGGGAATTGGTGGTAAAAATTATGGAAGACAAACATAGCAGTAAAAGTAATAAAACCATTAAATCGGTAGTAAAACCCTGAAAAGTAAAAAATATTTTTTCATCATCACATGATTTTACCTTATCGAGTCTGCAGCTTGTGGCCAGAGATATTTGGGAGGAATGCGCTACTATAAAATAGCGTAGGCCCACTTTTTGACAAAAACAGTCTCTTTTACTCGAAATTGCAGAATATGTCGAAAGGGGATGAAGTAATCATAAAAAGAAAACAGAATCCCAAAAATGACAGAAAAATTACGATTTTGTTATGCAGCATCTTAAAAAAACAGGCGTACAAAATTAAAGCAAAACCCTTATTGTTCGACTCTCTTTATCGAAAAGTTATTTCGCGCTGCAACCGACCTGCCTGCCGAAAAACTTGCCGTGCTGGTTCCAACGTTTACTAGGATATATCCTATAGCACCATTAAAAGTTGAGCAGAAATAGAAAATTTGAGAAGTACAGTACAGACTTGTACTGACTTCATAATGTACTACAAGATGGAAATATTACACCCTATTACGTACTGTTATTAATATAAGGAAATCCATGCTATTACTAAACTTTTGTGATATCCTGGTAATAACCCCGTAGCATAATGTAAAAAAAAAGAAAAACTGTAAAAAATAAACGATATAACATTGTCACGTTGCTCGAATCTTTTTATTCCCTTGATCCGGATATCCAACTATTTCACCAGCTTTTCAGTGGGTCAACAGATTTTTCCACTTTTGCAATATTTGTTAGTTAGCTGACTATCAGATATTTTGTCGATGTGGTCTATTCATGTTATGTTCCTGGCTCTGAATCATCACTCGATATCTCGGACATCACATTCGCTTCTTACTGATTTATTTCTCTTTCAGTTGTTATATATAAAACGTTTCGGGAGGAGTATTTTACGTTATTTTATTATATCTATGTAAACTGAATTATTTATACCTTTTAAACCTTTATTTCATATTACTATGGGACATGTGTGCATAACCCTACTAAGTAATAATTAAATAGGTACTTTGACGTAATCAAATTCAGACTTTAGTATTATCTGCACAGATAATAAAATCTTGTTACCAGAAATGTTGCCTTGTCAAATTATAACTTGTACAAATTTGAAACCCTACGTAAGGAAACTAAACTGAAAATTATTGATGTAGATGTTCATTTTACATTATTAGATGTCACATACGCCTTCATAAATTATGCTAGATGTTTCAAAATGAAAAAAAATATATCACTACACCTGAATTTTGCTAGCACAGAGTGCTAAACCTTTTCCCATTTTCAGTCCCTTGCTGAATTCGGGATTTCCCAAGGCGCCCTATATAAAATTTTAATAAGTACGCTTTGCAAAATATTTTTTAGGTAAAATTAAATGAAACACTTATTGAAGATGTTATATTTCGCGGCGCCATTGTGAGAAAGTTGCTTTTTTCTCTTTTTTAACCTAAAAAAAACCACGAAATATTGCAGAAGAAATTAGCACCAAAGTATTATGAATTAAATATCACTGTAACCTCTGACATAATTCAGAGTTTAAAAATATTAAACAGCACATAATTAGTTTTTTTTATGTATCCGGTTAAACAATTCTGTTTCATATGATACTCCATTTCTATCATTGCTCTCTTTACACAATTTTCTGTTACCTGATCTCGTAGTATTGAAAAAATTATTTTAATCTAATTGTAGGCTAATTAAAACATTTTTATATATTAATGCTGATAGATCTTGGTATCAAAAAAAATTGTAGAAAACCATCGATAAAGTTAAGAAGTTTAGATTAAAAACTTCAAAATCTTTAGTCAGAACCACCGTCGCGTCGCTAATCAACTTGAGAATTATTTACCAATATTTACAATAAACTGACTGGTTTTAATTTTTCTTTCTATATCTCGAAATTAGTAAAAAAAATTGGTGTTTCTCAACTCCAATTCCATACTATGAAACATTTTAGTAATACAAACACAGGCGCAAATATAAAATAATGGTGTATGTATTTTTTTTTTATTTGGTTATTGGTAATGTGTGGCCAAATGCATCTTAATTTTAAAAAACTCCCTCTTTCTCAGTAATTAAATAAATTAAAAAAGTTAGGCGTCCCAAAACTTTCAGTTTTTTTTTATTAAATCACTTAACCTACTTTTTCTTACTTGACATGCATAATTTTAAGTTATTTTTTCGGAACCTATCAGACAACCTTGACTAATGAGCTTTAATTAAACTACTTTCACACCAGTTCATATACAAGTAGATAATATAGCAGAGTTTAGTCTGCAATATTTCTTTTCCTTTAGGTTTATTCATGCAGTAAATTCAAACCAGTCAGAAGTAATGGAATTTAATTAGCAAACTGGCTTTCTTCGATTTAATTGGCTCTGGTTAGTTTGTAATCGGGTACATGAACAAGCCATTTAGTTTTCAATTTTTAGTCGAAATTACTTAATACAACCTCTGAATAAATCAAAATCTCTACTAAATAAAAAATAATCATTGTTACGTCTAAAGTTCTATAAAAAAAAGTTACCTGGTGATAAAAGAATTCTTTTATTACTACGATTCTTTTGTTACTACGATAATTTAATAAACAACAGACAATATCAAAATATAGAGATAAAAGTGCTACATATAATTATATAAATAATTTATATTTAACCATATCCGAAGTTTCTAATACAGTTAAGATTATGAAAGATTCTTTTTTTCTACATTAAATATAAAAAATAATCCTTATCTGAACAACTCTAATCGGTTTTTTAGTGTTTCATACGAAACATTTATAAGATCACTTCGGTGCCTGTTTATCCGTCTGTCTGTCACACCCGATCTTCTATGAAACTATTAGACATAGAAAGATGAAATTTGGTACTAATATAGGAATTGATAGCCTCATCAGAGCCGTGTAGTTTTGAAAGTTAAATTTTGACTTAAGGAATTAGTTTCAGGGGGTCAAATCGGAAGTGAAAAAAAAATTACCAGGTCATCGAGTGGGGTATCAAATAAAAGCTTGTAAAAACACGAGTTCAAAAATATATATAATGTAATACTTGCGCAGACTTTTCTTTGTTTTATTTTTAAAAAATCGTGAAACATCGCTGTCCCCCCTTATCTCGAAAAGTACTAATTAAAAAAATTTTGAAAAAATTCTGAAATATTCTCCACATGGTGTAGATTAAACGAAAATTATCACGAGTGCATTATCGTTAACAATTTATCTGGTATATAAATAAACAAAAATTGCAAGGTCGTCAGTTTTCAGTAAAGAACGGAAAACAACTTTGTTGAAAACTCATTTGGAGTGTGTTTTTTTTACCTCCGTAACAAAATTTTTTATTTTAAAAGCAATCAACGCACGGAACACTAAGTCCAATTTGCACTTGACCGGTTAGTTTTTAATAAAAGCTTATTCAGTAAATAAGTTGGAAGCTAATACGTACTAATATTATTATATAAATTAGTTAAGACTTACCTCATAAGGGATATGAAATTGCTGCACCAAATTACATTCTAGAAACATTCGAATCGTAGCTTTGCAGGTTTCATCATCGGTTATATCGAAATCAATAAACGTGAAACTAGAAAAGAAAGAAGAAATTAGGCACATAGGTAAAATAATTTATATAAAAAGGCTTCTTATTCAAAATGTTTAAATTTCAAAACATACCATGTTCTAAAAAAAAAAACAAATCGTGATTACTTCGAATATGGGTAATTAAAGAAACACCCTTTCAGAACACTGTAAATAAAGGAATACAGGGAAGATGTTTATAGCATATATTGGCGAGATTATTAATATCAATCAAAACAGACAATTAATCTAGTCAAATTCTGGTTGCTGTGAACATCTTCTTTGCTCTTTTTTGTTTACAGGGCTCCTAAATGGTGGTCATTCTTAATTACAGACGCCAATATTATATTGTAACAGTATATTAAGATTTTAATAGGGAACTTCCAAAGCTTATAGGAGTTTAGTGGAAGGTTCCGAAAAAGTTAGTTCTCGGAACAAGCTCTGAAAAAGTGGCCAGGATTACTTATTCAATCATCACGGGAGAAATCCAGAAGAATTATATCTAAGTATATTAACAGTAAAACTAATAACTAAAAGCTTCCTGTTTTCAGGTTAGGTGGTTTACATCCTTAATTTTTGTGTGTTTTTTTGATGCTTCCTTTCTTCCATCACACACACACACACCCACACGCACAGGAACACGCACACGCACATGCGCACACGCACATGCGCACACGCACACGTGCACACGCACACACACGCACACACACACACACTATATATATATATATATATATATATATATATATATATATATATATATATATATATACAAGCTTTCGCTATTCGACAAACATTTAACTAACACTAAGAAGCCTTCATAAAAAATTATATTATATCAAAATAAAGATTTTGCTTTTATGTTCACAGAATTTCATATTTTTTTAATTTCCATTTCGTACTACCAGTTTCCAATCTACTACGCTAACATGTATGTAGAGTTAATTTTCTTCTATATTTCGTGCCAATTTCTTTTCCGTGTTGGTAATAGGACTTTTATATTTCCATTTTCAATTTTGGTAAATTGTGTTTAAATGTAAAGGTAAACTAAAAGACTACCAGAAAAGGAAATGCGAAAAAAAGAAATGATAATCGTAAAGCAATATTTTATTTAAGTTCTCGTTTTGACACAGCATTCTTCCCAAGTCTTTTATTATTATTAAAAGAAAATGTTTAGTTTGCCTTAATGATAAATTTTGATTTTGAATGGCTTCTTGCTTCACAAAACACTATCTATATTATGTTTTAACAAATATTTTGCACATTTAGATTATTTTAATTTTTGTCATTATGAGACATTCAATTCACGAATAATTCAATTATTATGGATATTAACAAGCCTGGGATCTGTCCCTCCAAAATTTTAACCTTGAATAGAAATATCAAAAAACATACTGCCTAATTTTTACTTTACTTGCTAAAAGAAAGCATTGTATTCGTGAAAAAATCATTCTCCGAGATTTTTGCATTTCTGCACGTTTTGGAGTTCCTAGATCACGATCACTCATTTCCATGGGTCTGTATATCTATCTGTAACTCAGTTAATACGATAACTCTCCAACAAAATGACATATCAGTTTCAAATTTGTAACTTACATATTATGTAACGAGGGAATGAAACTGAAGTTTTTGAATGATACCATTTAAATCCTTAGGGTTGAAAGAGCTGGAAGTCGATACATTTTATATAGTTTTTAATTGTAATATGATAATTTCTCCTGTTTTTTTTTTTTTGTAGAAATCATAAATATATTTTATACATTAATTATATCAAAATAAAACATCTAAAAAGTTAAAGGTAAGTTACATGTCCTTTCCAGGGTTTTTAAAGTTGAGATATCAAAAAATTAGATTATTTTTTCATTGCTTACAATCTTGAGCCAAGGGGCTGAAAAGAGCAAGAGTTGTTTCATATTATATACAGGTTTTTCAATTAATGTGCTGGACAAATTCTAAACATATTATTTATAGTAAAATATGTAAGGAATTAAAAGAGAGTGGTAGAAGGTTAATGGGGTTACTTTATATATGGTGTTATACGTCTTTTTAGAGTCAAGGAATCAAAAAAATTAAGTTAATTTTTCGTTACTTTCAATTCAGATATTGCATAGTTTCAATAGTATTAAAAGAATTTTTCCAGATTTTTTGTTGCGATAATGACTAAATTTTAAACATATATTATTTTTTCCATTTGTTGACTATAAATAATTTTTTGATTATAAATAATTATGCAACGTATAAGGGACGGGGAAAGGGAGTTAGAAGCGTGGTTTCGCATTCATTGTGTTATAGATCTTTTTCAGTTCAGGAATCAAAACATTGCATTATTTTGTCGTTATTTTTAGTGTTAACGGGGGTAATGGATGAAAGGAATGGTGACCAATAAATAGTGTAATATGTATAGTTTGTATTGAATAGTTTGAATATTTTTAAATTTTTTCCTTGTTTTTGGTTAATATTTCAGACATTTTAGGCTAATAATTTATACTAAATGATATATGAGGTGAAAGGAAAGGGATGAGGATTCAAAGAGTGGTTACCTATATAGCATAATATACTTCTATTTCAGTATTCTTGCTTTTTCATTATTTCTAATTTTAGCTGAAATAGAATGTAGAAGGGATCTGGTTTACAGAGAAACCTAAAAATGTTTTAATTTCATTATAGAAGAAGTTTTAGAAATGTAAACGGTTAAATTGGGCGACACTTACCTCTGATAGAGTAAGTAAATTATTATGTTTTACTTCCCTTGCTAATAGGCAGTATTTTATTAGTGCGAAAATTGATTGTCACGATTTTTGTGTTTCTTTACGTTTTAGGGTTCTTAGATCACAAAATACATATTTTCCATTTCCATCAGTTTGTCTATCCGACTGTCGGTTTGTCGGTATGTTAGATAATTATCGAACGAAATGTTATTACAATACTTAAATTAGAAATAATATCTATAGTTTTTGAGCGATGTCGTATCTAGGAATGAGGGTGAAAGTGGTGAGGATTGATATGTGGTATGGTTTTAATTGTATTATGAAAATTTTCTTTCTCTTTAATCTCTTTAAGTCAAATTTTGTACTTATTTTAGGACTACAGTTTTGCAAGAAAAGTACTGGGTAAATTACTTTACGGATTTTTTAATATTACGTCGGAGCCGGAAATTTTTATAATTTTGATATCAAACATCTTTAAAAATACCAATTTTTTTAAAAAACTTCCTTAATTATACAATTTTAATTAGTTAACTCGTCTTAAAATATTAATTCTAATTAAATATACAGATTAGATACAACAATTGTATACAAATAAAATTTATATATTTGGAAACGGTAAACTTCCAATGAAATAATAAACAAGGCTCAAGTTTACGGATATCTCGTTCTTACGAAGTTTTAACACAAAGCAAACGAAAGAAACCAATTAAAATTAATTGAATTTTATCACGGTTTGATTTGATTGCTTGTTTGTTGTACTGTTGGAAAGATTCGTGATTAAATTAATAATAGTCTTTAAATACTGTAAGGTGCAAAGACATAAATTTAACTTTTTCATGCAATAAGTTACGTGCTTTTCTTCCGGACCTGGCCAGAAAAATTAGGATGTTATCCTAATTTAGGGTACCGACCTCCCCCCTACGGAGCTATACTCCTCGAAAGATATCATACCTCGGTCTTTCCAACATTTCACATACGCGCAACTGAAGTTGTGTCCTCTAGACACCCTGGACATATTGGGCAGCAACGTCGTCTCAACCTAAAATGTCTCGTGGGGATCCTTACAAGGGGATTCTGACGCGTCTGCTTCTATTGAACACTCCCTCAATGCGCACTCCTTCCGGCAAAGATATCTGCATCCTGATCTCCGGTACCACCGATCGATCTATTCCTTGAGGGCAGCTCTTGGACACACCTAAAGTGGGTTTCGGTTCCCGGAAAGGGGTCATCAACCGCCTCTTTATTGCCCTGTACGCTTGTTTTCCAGGAATCTATAACAACTCAACTTGTGTTCTTCTAGGCAACTCATTTAAAGCATCTTCGGACTCTCCTCTCAGCGCCGAATTCTTCCTAGATTTAATAGCCATCAGACTAATAGAGCTGATGTACACTACCTACTCACGGCACGAGACCCTCCCTTTATGGTAATGAAGCCAGACATCAAAAAAGTTTCTGGCACTGCACAGTGGGCCAGGAATTTGATTTTTCATTCAAAATTATCTAAAGGCCTCGATTATTAACAAAATCAAACAATTTTTTTTTTAAATACTCGTAAGCGAATTCCAGATAAACGTAAGGAAGCCAATTTGCAAAATATAACCTCAAAATTTTTTTAAATTGCAATAAGCAGCGCGGAACCGGGAGGTGAAATTTCAAAGTTCACGTGATTTCAAGTTTACGCGTTCAAAACTGGTTCATCAGGGGTCATCTTGATCATATGTATCCTTTTAATGGGTGAAAATGGAAGTTGGAGGAGAAGAAATTAACATATTTTCCTAAATTAGAGTTTCGCGTTCAAAACTGTTTCCTCGAGGGTTGCTGGGGTCGCTGAATCTGTTTTCAGGGTCATTTTGATCATGTGTACCCTTCTAAGTAGTGAAAATGGGGGTTGGAAGGGTCACTGAATCTATTTTCCAACCCTCATTTTTACCCCTCAAAAGGGTGTATATGATCAAAATGACCCCGAAAATAGATTCAGCGACCCCAGAAACTCCTGAGGTACCAGTTTTGAACGCGAAACTCTAATTCAGGTGAATATCGTAATTTCTCCCCCTCCAACCCCCATTTTTACTCCTCAAAAGTGACAAAAATGACCCCAAAAATAGATTTAGTGACCCCAGAAACCCCCGATGAACCAGTTTCGAACGAGTAAACTTGAAATCACGTGAACTTCGAAATTTCACCTCCCGGTTGTGTGCTGCTTTTTGCAGTTTTAAAAAATTTTGAAGTTATATTTTGCAAATCGGCTTGCTTACGTTTGTCCGGAATTCGTTTAAAAGTATTTAAAAAAAAAATTGTCTGACTTCGTTAATAATTGAGGACTCTAGACAATTTTGAATGAAAAATCAGATTCCTGGCCGACAGTGCGCTGATGAAATACCTGGTATAGTACTGAAAAAATGCTTCACAGAAACGTGGTTACTATACATATACAATTTTAGCATTGCAGCATCTAATTAGGGAAAACAAAGGATTATTATTAGACTTTTGTCAGCAGATAATGCAACGTATGGAATAAGATGCATAATTGTTTAATAAACTTGTTTAGATTTGATGAGCCAGTAAACGGACAGTTAAGAGACAAAATTTTTGCAAGAAAAAGGGCTAACTTTTAGACTAACGAGAATCTTCGAACGATGCAAGAAACAAAACAATTTCTTTTTTAAATGTATTTATGTGCTTTTTTACTATAAAAGTACTAACATTAAGCTTATCTTAAAGAAATCGTAATATAATTTTTAAAAATCGTGTAGAAAATTTAATTGCAAGGCCTAATTTGATAAAACAGTGAAGTAATTGTAGTAATTTTCCCAACAATTTGTGGATAAAAGTGCTACAAATATGCTACGCAAATTTGTGTAATGGATTTTTTCCGTGCTTTTCGAAGCCCTTCACCCGCTGAGTAATTTTTCACTTTTGTCGCCGCACGTTTCATTTCTGTACTTAAGCACCGTACATATTTTATAAAGTTAAAGCTTTTACCTTTCTGCAACGATAATTTACAGTTTTACCTGGTAATTAAAGCAATATTTTATGATTAAGTCGTAATTATTTTTCGCGCTTTGTTCCAATACGGTCACTGCGTATTATTCATAGTAATTAGATTTTCTCATGCCGAGCTTTATTTTTTTTATTACCACATAAAGTTAGATTTATTATGTTAATTTTTAAAACTATAAATTATATTTGATATATATTTTCCTTTTTTTTACTTTACTTATTATAACATCATGACATTTTGATAAACGAATATGTATTTAGCGTCGGTAAAATAAGCAAGTAGCCACAATGATATATGAATCCTATATCAAAATATACAGGGTGCCCCATATGTATGGAATAATGATTCCACAGCATTTATTAATTAGTGTATCAAGAAAACGTTTAAATAAAAGTTATAGAGTATTATACGGCGCACATTCTGACGTTGATAGTAAAATGTTTTGAACTGTCAGTTCGAAGAAATTACGTCATCTTTATTTTTCTAAATGGAAACCCTGTATATTATTTTCATCCTAAAAATTCTAAATATTATTTGTCTAACATATCATATGTCTAAACTCAACTGTTTTGAAATTATTGTCATTTGAAACTTAAAATAAAAAAAAAAGACAAAAAAACTATTAATAAATACTCTAGGTTTATTTTTAAGGTAACAATTGCTAAAAATGTCTACCGTTAACAGCGAGGCAATGATCCAATCTGTCATAAACCGCCAGAACAGAGTTTTGCCAAGAATCCGGGGTGATCTGTGTTACTTCATATTGAATTCTTGGTTGTAAATCTTCTACAGTTTCGGATCGACTTCGGTAAACTTTGGTTTCCAAATGTCCCAATAAAAAAAAACGAGTCGCGTAAAGTCGGGATATTCTACAATACCTATTCTGCTTATCCATGGATTCGGAAAAATTGCATCCGAATATCTACGAAAATTGATTTCATAATGTGGAGGTGCTCCGTCCTGTTGATACCACAGATTCCTGTTAGGGGTATCCAAATTATTTTCATCAGGAAAAAAATCTGCACAAGTTGGAATAACTTGCCCTTGGAGTAACTGTAAATACCGCTGCACTGTAAGATTTCCATCGATAAAAAAGGGACGTCCACAAATCCCTACCCACACGTTTATCTTTTGTGGTCTTTGGGAATGACGTCGATTATCCAGTGAGGATTCTTAGTAGACCAGTACCGGTAGTTATGCCTGTTAACTCTTCCGTTAAGACAAAATGTGGCCTCATCAGAAAAAACAATATTATGAATTAGGTTAGGATCATTATTGATTCGTTCCATCATGACCTCGCAAAATTCAACGCGTCTATCGTAGTCATCTACAGATAATTTTTGCAATAGAATGGGTTTGTATGGATGCAATTTTTCTTCATTCAGTATACGACCTAAGATACCTTTACTTATGTTGTGATCTAGGCAAAGCTGACGATAGGCTGTATGGAGATTTTCTGTAATTTCCATTAAAACACCTTTTATCATCGCTTGTTTGAACTTTTGGAGGTCCAAATTTAGAACAATCTTTAACATGACCTGATTGCCTAAATCGTTTTAATGTTTTGCTAACTACGGATTTGGTAATAGGTTCTCGATTCGGATATTCTGCGTTAAAAAGACCTCCTGTTGTGTTTTCTTATGGTGTCCGTAACCAACAAAGTGATCTTTCAGTTTCTGTTAAAAGTACCATTATGATATTACGCTCAAATTGCAATTTCACAAAATGCAGCAATAAATGTTTTCGTTCATTTTTTGACGCGTTAAGTCGTTACCTGATAGTAAATGTTTGACAAAAGCCAGCCTAATTTTTTTTTTAAATTTTATCTCTCTATGTAGAATTTTTAGTAGGACTCAAGAATAAAATAATATACAGGGTTTTCCATTAAAAAAAATTAAGATGGCCTAATTTCTTCGAACTGATATTTTAAAACATTTTATTGTCAACGTCAGCATGTGCGCCCTATAACACCCTATAACTTTTATTTAAACATTTTTACACTGATTAATAAATGCTGTGGAATCATTATTCCATACATATGGGGTACCTTGTATTAGTAGCCAATAAACTCGGCGCCATCTCTAAGACCACCGAAACTTTTAATACTAGAGCAAGGCCCTGGCTCCATGATATAGTTTCTGCTTACGGTGCTCAGAGTCTTGTCTTCTATCCTCAGCAGGTCAGTATACCGCGTTGTCTAAAAAGTGCGGTGAAATAATTTTAATACAAATGCAAAACTCACTGACGATCTTCGAGCCAGTAGCCACTACATATTTTTTTTATTATCAATTTTCTAACAGCACTTGGGTCGCATAAATTGTTTAAAATATGATAAAAATTGTATGATATGAAAATGGTATTAAATATTTCCATAGCCGTAATATAAAAAGAATTCTTGTGGTGATAAGGCTGTCCAATATTCACTACAAAGACTACATTTTCTGTGTCTAGAGCAGAACCTTAATATATTACTAACAATAGGCTATTTTAACATATTGAAGTATATTGAAAATATATATGCTATGCTTCATTAACTCATCCGACTCACTTAACAAAAAATTGGGAAGCGACTCACAGAATTATATCGTAGCCTAAGATATTGTATATTGTACTGGTATGTATGTAGTACTTTTCGAGCTCACGTATGGAATGCGCCTAAATGGTTTGGTTTTGTTTGTTATGTACTTAACACGTGAAAATCCGATGTGATATCATCTTAAAAATGATGATACATAAATTTAAGAATTCTCTGAAGAAATATATTGCATCTAGAACATTTTATTTTCAAATATTACTAGATATATATCAACCTGCTTTCGAGTGAAAGATATATACCTAGTTTAGTTTCAGGATAGGTTTTATCTCTTCTTTACCTTATCCGTTCAGGATATTTGTTTTCGGCTATGTGGAAGAGTTCAGTTGAGTCCGAACCAGTCACGTAAATTCTTACCTGGACCTCTCTTCGCCTCTTTTACCCTGGAGTATGAGCTGCAAGAGCCGATATTTTTCATGCCTCATGATATGATCAAGGTATTCTAGTTTGCGCTTTTTCAAGGTACGGACCAATCCCAGATCTCTACGCATTCTCCCGAGAACATCTTCATTTGTTATATGTTGTGTATAGGGAATTTTCAATATGTGTCTGTACAGCTATATTTCAAAAGCATTAATTCTTTTTAGTATAGTTTCATTGACTCTCCACGCTTCAACAGAGAACACGTGATACTCCAACATTCGGATTTTTAGTCGTAGACTAAGATTTCTGGCAATAAAAAGTTCTCTTATCTAAAGAAATGCGGTCCTGGCAATTCAGCATTTAATTTTCGCCCCGTAATCCCATGTATCGTAGATGGTCGCGTCCAAATAATTAAACGTCGGTACCCTCTCAACCCTTCTGCCTTCCACTGTCAGGGGTCTTGGTTCGGTGTGTGGTTTTTGGATATTACCATTTATTTGGTTTTGGAAACATTTAGACTAAGGTCATATTGTTGTGAATATTGATGGATTCTTGCAACTAAGTTTTGTAAGTTTTCGAAAGTACGAGCCACAATAGCAGTGTCTTCTGCATATTGTTATATTCGCCATTGACTTTTATTCCACTTTGTCCAGTTGGCGCCTCCTGAATTATTTGTTCAGAGTATATATTAAATAAGATTGATCTCTCGATCTCATTGGATATACTACCGTCCACCACACGGCTCGTTGTGTCCAGTAAACATTACCAATTATTCTTATGCCTTTCTCATCCATTTCGGTCGATCTGAGTATTTCAATGAGCGTGGCGTTATCAAAGGCTTTAGAGAAGTCCATAAAATAGATGAAAACGTCATGATTCATGTCTCTACATCTGCGAAGGAGCACTTGTAGAGAAATTAGTGCTTCTCTAGTGCCGAGGGAGTCACAGAAACCAAAATGGATTTCAGATATGTCAGATTTGCATTTACGATATTTTCGTGAATGGATTACTTTTAAGACAATCTTAGTGATATTATTAAATTAATCAACCAATAGTCGTCGCATTTCCTGGATAATGCTTTCTTCGGTATTAGTTTTCAGATCTTTAAATTTTTTTATTTTTTATTTATTTTTTGAGATTATGGAAGTAAAGATTAACCATTTCTGAGGTATTTTACCAGAGTGGTAGATTGTATTTAAAAGAACCTCACCAAAAGATTAAAAATTCTAAGCAGTTTTAAGACTTCAGTACAGCTTTCGCCCGGACCTGGTACATCCATTTTTTATATGGTTTATTGAATTAAGAATTTCATCCTTAGTTATTGAGGGGCACTGTTTGCGTTAGTTGTAGAAAGCTCTGGTCTTACATCCTTAAAAAGTAGTTTTTATATATAGTGGCACTGAAATCGGCTTCCATTTTCTCCTGACACTACACAACGGTCTATACAGTTATGTGGGGTTAGTCTCAATTTAGTTGTACTCAGTGACATTTCAATATTCATTTAAAAGACAAAATTGGTATTTCTAACGCTGCCTTTCTTTTAATTTGTTTCCAGGGGAAAACGTATAATCTAAACTAACACAAAAACATGAAAATAATTTGGTATTCTATTAATTTACCATAAATATTGAATGTTGAATATTTACTGTTTTTCTTTTATTATATTTGGGTAAACGGATTTCTATGTTATTAAGTAAATTAGAATTGGAACGTAAATATATATTATTGAATATTAAATTATGAGTAATAAATCAGGATATTAAATAGTTGCATTTACCACACATTTATTTTAGGTTTAATCTGAAACAGTTGTAAATTTACTAGTTTAGCTCATTAATTTGAATATAAATTTCATGGTTATTATAAATGATTAAAATATCACTTAAAAAGTAAAGTAGTTTAGTATCAAAAATGCAACAATGACCGTTATTTTTTTGCATTTTTTAGATTCACTTTTGGTGTGTGTACAAGCGAGTATTGAATCTTAATACTGAATTCACTTTTAGTTTTAATGATAATGTCAGTTCGAGAAAAATATTTTTTTCTTTGATAGTTTCGTGATAGCAGCTCAAAAAACAATATGTTGCTCTGTGTCTACATGAATGGCTATGACAATAAAATCAAAGCAATTCTATCGATCTTTCTTATAACTGCCTTTACTTCTTATTGTAACAAATAATTTGTCTTGTATGATCATCGTTCCATGTTCTTGTAAAAACTAAATTTCGCTGTTTTTATTTCTTATTA
This sequence comes from Pachyrhynchus sulphureomaculatus, assembly GCA_019049505.1. Classification (NCBI taxonomy): domain Eukaryota; kingdom Metazoa; phylum Arthropoda; class Insecta; order Coleoptera; family Curculionidae; genus Pachyrhynchus; species Pachyrhynchus sulphureomaculatus. The sequence goes on from CM032456.1 coordinate 83,699,409, forward strand.
CACAATAAATTAAAGTACACATTTAATTAAAGAGTTGATTGATTGGTCCGTTACTTTGTGACAGTACATTTTAACAATAAAACTACTTAATTACTTTGTCACTAAATATATTTGTAAAGACTTTACAATTGCGTTATCTCGTAGTACAAGTATATTGTCAAACGCCTAACTAAGACTAAAACAGATTTTTGGTATTTTATGTTTATATGACGAACAGATGTGGGTCTATTATATACTAAAACAGCTGGAACAGAACGGAATTTGCTACGTCTAATTGATTATTCAGTCAATTTACATTATGGTCCTTTGAATGTCTGTAAATTTCTATGGATTCTAAGAAATTGAGTTTTGAACCTTTAGGTGCCGTATGGAGTATTTGTAAACAATTGATATTGGGAAAAGTACGGCCTATTTCTAAGAAATGTTTAGCAAAGTGTGATTTTTCATTTTTTAGCCTATAACAGGCATTGTGTTCTGCGAATCTTGTTTTGAAATTCCGTCCCGTTTGGCCTACGTAACAGCTATTGCACTCTTGACAATTAAGTTTATAAACTCCTGATTTATTGTGTTTATTAGTTTTATCTTTGGCACTGAAAAATATATTGGATAATTTTTGAGCAGGTTTTAAAGTTATTCTTGTTTTTTCATCCTTGGGATATTTTATCCGAAATGGGACCAAAATATGTCAGAGGTATGAATGTATTCTTTTCTCGGTATTCTTTTACGGAGTAGATTAAGCTGAAAGTGACTTGTTTTCGTTTACGGCGTATTAAGGTATTAATTATTTTAGGTTGGAAGCCGTTATTGAGTGCTATATTTTTTATTGTGTCCAGTTCTTTTTTTAAATTATTTTTACTTAGGGGGATATTGAAGGCTCTGTGGATCATAGATCTATAGGCTGCCAATTTATGGGAGTTAGGGCGTATTGAGTCAGCTGGGATGGTGACATCTAGAAAGGTTGGTCTGCGGTAGATATCGAATTTTAGTCTAGTTCTTTGAAATTGTAACGTCTAAGAAATTTATTTTATTATCTGTTTCCTTTTCCACTGTAAATTTTATGTTGGGGTGTAAATTACTTAGATAATTTAAAGTGGAATTTAGTTCAATATCATTTCCATGGAAACATACTAACATATCGTCCACATATCTAACTAACTAAAAGAGAATATTTTTTGCGTGTTGCTTTGTTTGAAAAATTGATTACTGAACTGAAAATAATTTCCGGTTATACAAAATTCGAACAGTTTCAATTGTATTGTTATATTGATGTTGTTTTTTGTAACATGGTTTTAATACTTTCTAAACAATCTTTATTTGGGGTATTGGAGAACATATTTGTTACATCGAATGAAACTAGAAGAGCGTTATTTGGGATGGAGAGATTTTTAAGTTTATTTGTGAGGTCAATACAGTTTTTTGTGTTGTATTTTGGATTGAATTTTAAAGAAAATACACAAATCAATACAATTTGTTGTCGTAAATTTTTATAAAAACTTTGATGTTTTAGTTTATTTATTCATGAATACTGTTAAAATTATTATCAACAAGTAATAGTTGCGCCACCAGCAAATAATTTTAATTTAAAAATTAAGTTAAGGTATAATGCGAGAGTTGATTGAAGGCTTGTAAAAAAAAAGATAAATAACAATATTTCGGAAAAATAAAAATTTACTTCTTAACATAATTTCCATTGAGTTCAATACATTAAGTCTAGGGAAATTCTAATTTTTTTATTCCTTAAGAAAAAAAATTATTTCGAGTGGTGCATAATACTCGTTTACAACATAAATAACCTCTTTATTCGACGAAATTTTCTTCCTCAAGCGTATTATTGAGGTTAGGAGATAAAATAAAAGTTATTTGGGGCCAAATCTGGGGAATAGAGTTGATGAGGAACTATTTCGAAGCCCAGCTCGTGCGTTTTTTCTCCTTGCAAAGGCCAATCCTAGTCGCTTCTACTTCAACTTACTATGCAAACGGTCCAATAACGTTGCATAATAAGAGCCAGTTACTATTTAACCATTTTTCTCATAGTCAATCATGATGATAACCTGTGAGTCCCAAAAAACCGTTGGCATCATTTTCTCTGCCGATAAAACTGTTTTCGCTTTTTCAATGTAATTTTAAGTACGCCAACCCACTGTTTTGACTGCTGTAAAAATGTTTTATCACGGTACTTGGCTTTATCCATTTCTATGAAACTTGTTAACCGATAACTTACAATAACTGCCAACAAACAACTACGCGTTGCATCTGCTTGAAACTTTGAACACAACCGTTACAAGACTTATTAATACCAAAAGTCATGCCGCTTAAGGTATTTCTTACGAGTAACTGTTAAAATTTTGAGAAATAATAGATTTTAGCATCATGCATTCACTGCTTCAATATAAAGATGGTTTACCACGCCGTTTTGCTATAATTAATTGTAAAAGTTTCAGATGTTTAACACATATAAGATAGGAATCCATACTTTTTCTTTGATCAAAAGCATGCGTTTTTTACAATTTCTGTTGTCGTATGTGCACTAAAAAGCAAAAAATCACAAAAAATTATATATACATAAAAAAATACGTTGCTACCGTTTGTTAAAATATGAAGGCAGTTTACCACCTAGTTGTTGCAAAAATATTACACTAATATTACCTTTTATAGAATTTTATCGAGTGAATTTTCGCTGTGGCAACGTAGATTGAAAAAGACAGCTCGGGCGGTAGCGGTCGTTCTTTCAAATTTTAAATCATATATAGGCCGAGGGGTCATAACCAAAATTTTGGACTTATCGAAGAGCGGCAGATAAATATATTACTTATTAAATGTGACAGACTGAACCAAAAAATACAACTTATAGATTCAAATTCCGGTTCCTGCCGTGGTTATGGAGGGAGAAGGTTGCTAATAATTGAGGATAAGTGAACCCATCGCAGAGTGGCAGTTTTATATGTTATGAGAATACTACAGTTTTAATATCTGCCACGGAGACCGGTTCCTGCGGGAGTAAACTTTTTTTTTCTTGAAAAAAATGAGCCCAAAAAATGAATTCATCGCTGAGTGGCAGATATTCGAGATATAGTTAGTTTGGGACTGAAAAATAAGTGAAAAAAATATTATTTGCTATAGATCTGGTTCTTTAAATTTCTACGAATTTTTGAACCTGTAGAGTTTTTGGACCCACCTGAACTCATTCGAGAGGGGCAGATAAATGAACCAGTGTTCGAATACTATAATACGAGTTGAAATCCCAAATATGTGCCGTGAAGTCTAATCCCTGCTTTTATCAGCAGAATTTCTGTGTTTTTAATGCAAAGCTTAAGTTATAAACAAATTGATTTTCTCTATTCGCATTATTACTTAGCGGTGATGCATGAGTTTATATGTTTTTTGACACGTTAAGGTCGAATTTCTAATCCATTTTTGCTAAAAATTTATTAATTTTTGTTACAAATATATAATTTTTTTCTATAATAACTTAATATAATATTATTTAACTCGCTAAATTTAAATTCTCTGTTCATTTTTTCAAAAACTAAATTATTTTATTATTACTGTCAATTTATTAGAATTCTATTAATTTTTCTTTGGGAATTTAACACAAATATTTTTATTTAATTGCATATAAATAAACTTATTAGGTCTTAATTTTTGATTAATTAAATTGGAAAAATGGATTAGAAATTCAAACAGTAGGACAAAATTCGTCAAACTTCGGTAGAGCTCTTAAAAAACTTAGATTTTGCTGTTATAAAGACAAATTCTATGAAATTCTGTTTATTAGCATAATTGTTTATAATAAATTATTTATAACAATAAAAAGGTTAGGTTTTTGCAAAAATAGATTCACTGGATCGCAATACGTCTAAAAAAATTTGGGTGGAGCGCTTATTAAACTTAGATTTCGTTGTTATAAAAATAAATTATATCAAATTACTTTTTTTAGATAATTGCTTAAAAAATTGTTAATAACAATTAATAGGTCATTTTTTCAAAAAACTAATTGCAGATCGGATTCTGCGACCCAAAAACACATAACGTACACTAGAGTAGAGTCGCAAGGCTCAAAGTTTAAAAAGGTCACAGTGAAACCCCGGGTGGCTGATGGAGTATTCGGTCATTGTTGTAGTGGCATTAACTGAATGCGGCAAAAATTATTGTACGTTTCAAAAGTTTAAAATTTTCATTCTTGAGGTTTTTTTGGATCACTCTTATTGTCTGTCATGTTAAAAACCAAAAATTTCATATGTACTATCCAATAAAGCTACCAAAAAAAGTTTTTTAAAATTTTCGCAATTACATATTAAAAGAGGTTTTACGGCTTTTGAATATAAATTTTAAATAACAAATATAAACAAAATTTAAAGGTTAAATTAAAAAAAATATAGCAGCGCAAATTAAATAAATATATTAATTTGCTTGTCACTATTTCAACGGTGATTTGAGCGTCTCTCGAGATACTGGCGCATGTGTATAGTATTTGAGAGAAAAAGAAATTACAGGACGGGAGCGCGCGTTATAGGACAGGCGCGCGCATTTTAATAAAGAACCAGACTCTGTGGCAGATAATGTTATTTTTAGTGTTCCGTACGGAACACTTATAAGATGACTTCGGTGTATGTATGTCTGTCCGTCTGCCTGTCTGTCTATCTGTCACACCCGATTTTCTCCGAAACTATTTGTCATAAAAAGTTGAAACTTGGTAATAATATAGGAATTGATGGCCTCATCAGAGCCCTGTAGTTTTGAAAGTTAAATTTTGACTTAAGGGGTTAGTTTTGGGGGGTGAAATCGGAAGTGAAAAAAAAAATTTTTACTAGGTCATCGAGTGTGGTGTCAAATGAAAGCTTGTGAAAACACGAGTAAAAAATATATATAATGTAATACTTGCGCACACTTTTCTTTGTATTATTTTTAAAAAATAGTGAAAAATCGCTACCCCCACCTTATCTCGAAAAGTACTGATCAAAAAATTTTGAAAAAATTCTAGAATATTCTCCACGGGGTGTAGATTGAACGAAAATTATCACGAGTGCATTAATAATTTATTAGGATATAAAAAAAAAAAAAAAAATTTCAAGGTCATCAGTTTTCAGTAAAGATTGGAAGCAAACTTTGTTGAAAACCCATTTGGGGTGTGTTTTGCGAATTCACTGATCATTTTATAGCACCAGAACAATTTTTTTTATTTTAAAAGCAATCAACGTATTGAACACTAATTGTGCAAGTTCAACTTGCACTTGACTGGTTATTAGTATCTACAAACCTCGACGAACATATTAAAACAAATTACATTCGCTTCTCTATGGGGTCAGATGGGTCCATTTTTCTGCAACTTTGGACCGTTATAACTTGGGATTGACTCAATATCCATGACAGATATTCATTTTTCAGTCATATTTCACAGAAATGAAGCTATACCCAAAATATCTGCCATTCAGCGTTGGGTTCGTCCACCAACTTTTTCTTGCAGTTTTAAAGCGTATTTCTAGGAACAGGAACCAGAGTTGAGGCTTTAAACTACGGAGAGAGACTAAGGGGGGCATAATTAACAAAGTGATACTATTATCTGCCACTCTCCCAGGAGGCATTTTGGTACTGAGCTCCCGGACTAATACATGCAATGCAATAACACGTGATTGCTTGCAGCGGGAAGCAAGCGAGAAGCTCCGTTGCCACACTCATTATACTTTGAAAACCAAATTATTTCGCATCTTTCTCTAACATAATGCTCTCTCTGTCTTCTCGTAATACCTACACTACTTGTTAGACTTATCAATCCACCTTTGTGAAATTCTGCCATTATATTTTACCATTTTAAAGTTCTAATGTTTTTATAGTCGTACATATACTTTAGTTTTTGGTGAAATATTCTGGATCTGTAACATGAAAACCTAATAAACTATTATACTTGCCTGTATAAATTGAAACTCTCAGCGGAAGGAATATCTTCTTTTGTTAGCCATTCAGTCACCTCATTGCTAGCAGTCGCATGATAGGACAGACATTCTAATGCTACTTTTTGTTTAGCCATTAACTTACAAGCGTTTTCGTACATTTGAGTATTATGTATACCTAAACCACAAAAAATGGCGAAGGCTTCAAATAAAGATACATCACTGTCTGTAAATGGAGCGCAGTTTTCTTTATTTATCAGTTGTGCAACACCTAAAAGTTAAATCAAAAATAAATGAATACACTCGTCGAAACAAAAAGACACAGTTCTTTTTTAAAAATAACAAGTAGGCCGAAAAGTTTTTTGTCTGACACATAGATGTTGCCCTTTTCAAAAAGTCCATATGATTTTTAGGAAGTACAAACGATACGTGTCAAGATTTCATGAATTCATTTCGAAGATTAGTTTACAAGTTACAGTTATTTTAGTGACGCTAGTTTTAATATTTTCAAAACACTGTTTTTTGATGGGAAAAAATACAGTTCAAGCAAAGCAATGGCTTGATAAGTGTTACGGGGACTCTGTCCCTGGAAAATCATCCATTATTTACTGGTATGCTGAATTTAAACGCGGTGGTACAGACACAAATGCTGAACGCTCTTGACGGATAAGGTGGTTACACCGGAAAACATCAAAAAAATCCACAAAATTCTTTTGGATGACCGCAAAGTGAAACTGCGTGAGCTGCCAACCTAAAGATATCAAAAGAAAGTGTTAGTCATATTTTGCATAAACATTTGGGCATAACAAGTTCTGTTCGAAATGGGTACCGCGTTTGCTCAGAGTGGACCAAAATCAACAACATGATTTTGGTCCACTCTGAGCAAACCCGAATGAACAAGATTTTGAGCGCTGTTTGGACCTGTTTAAGTGCAATAAAAATGATTTTTCATGCGTTATGTGACAATGGATGAAAAATGAATCCACCACTACACACCGGAATCAAATCGGCAGTCAGCTGAGTAGACAGCAGCCGGTAAAGCCGCCCGAACCGACCAAAGACACTACAGTTGGCTGGGAAAGTATTGGCCTCTGTAATTTGGGATGCGCATGGAATAATTTTTATCAACTATATTGAGAAGGGAAAAACCATCAATAACGTATATTATATAAAGTTATTGGTGCGTTTGAAAGCAGAAAGCGCAAAGAAATGGCCCCAAATAAACAAGAAAAAAGTGCTCTTTCGTCAAGACAATGCACCGTGTCACAAGACAATGGTTACGATGGCAAAATTGCATGAATTGAAGTTCAAATTGCTTCCTCAATCACCGTATTCTCGCGGGGAAGAGATTTGACTCTAATGAAGAAGTTATCGTCGAAACTGAGGCCTCTTTTGAAGGCAAAGACAAATCCTACAAGAAATGTATAGAAATGTTAGAAAAGCGTTGCACGTATCGCTCTTGAAGGAGACTATGTTGATAAAGTCGAATTTTGTAAAAAAATGTGTGTAAGTAACTAGACCAAAAACTATTCAACCTACGTGTTACAGAGTAGAAAAGAAAGTAATATAAATTTTGAAAATGTTTGCAATATTAATTATTAGATATAAATTAATAATAGAAAAACTACTAGAAATTATTTAACTATCTAGTGGATGAAACATGTTGAATTTCTGTTTATGTTTAAAATTGATGTGAAAGTTTAGAAGAGTAAAAAATAGTACCTATAATTGTTCTTTGTCCATTTATAATTGGCATACAAAGTATAGTTCTGGCAGTCTCTGCATCTCCTTCACTATGTTTTTCACATAACCATGTTCCTACGTCACCAATATTTAAAATTTGACCAGTAGATGCCGCATAGCCGGCTATTTGAGCTAATGTTGATCCAGCCAAATCATATGAAGAAGGCCTAAAACAAAATATATACAGGGGATTATAAAAATTTTTATTATTTTAAAATGGCACAAATTTTACAAAAATCTCATTTACCACAAATTGGGACGCCTCTGACATGAACTATATCTATTTTACACTGTTTCTCTACCTGCTTTAAAACATTGATTAAGTGAGAAAGTCGTAAAAAAATATTATTAAACTACAATATTGCGAAACTTCCCCTTTTTAACAATAACATAGGTAGTTAGGGAAGGAAGGTAATATTTTTTTAAAACTAGGGGATTATTAAAAAGTAAGCATAGAAAAGTAAAAAATAAACTTATCGATATAATTGTACTATAATAATAATAAAAAAAAAACATAAGCCAAAATTGCATTACATTGATTGGTGGCATTAAAAAAAAAGAACAAATTTTAAAGTTTTATATGCTTTTGTTTAATATGCTTTCGCATCGGGTTGATTACGAGGGTGGATTGATAAGTCTGGTAAATTTCTACGAAACGGTGGGAAATTTTATTAAGCAACATGACTTTTGGTAAGTGTAATGCTTGTAACGATTGTGGTCCAAGTTTCAAACAGTTGCCACACGCAGTTGTTTCTTGGCATCTATCGTAAGTAATCGGTGTTACACGTTTCATAGAAATGGATAAAGCCGATTATCCTGCAGACACAAAACATTTTTATTTAAAAAGTGGACTAAGCGCCAGATAAAAACCGAATTGAAGGGAATTCATGGGGACTCTGCACCAGCACTCAAAACCAGTTATTACTGGATCAATGAATTTAAAAGTGGCCTGACACGCACTGCAAAGCTGCACGTCCAGGGCACCCAGTTAACATTTCTTCTGAACAAATAGTCGATAAAACTCATGATTTCGCGATGGAAGATCGTCGCATTAACCTTCGTGAGATTGCTGAGATGGTAGGCATCTCTTATGAACGGGAACATGATATCCTGCGTGAAATTCTAAAAAGTAAATAGCTCCGCGATTGTTAAATCAGACCAAAAACGTACGAGCAAAGACATTTCAACATCATGTTGGGATAGGTTGCAGCTTAAACCGAAGGATTTCTAGCAGCATTTTGTGAATGTAGACGAAATATGGATTCACCATTATACCCCGCAGACCAAATGGCAGTTGCAGTTGACGAAGCTAAAAAAGCACCAAAAAAAGTGCAAGCAGTTTTATCGGCGGGAAAAGCGGTGGAAACTGTTTCTTCGGACTCACTAGGTATCATCATAGTTAGCTATTTGGAAAACAGTAAAACAGTGACTGACTTTTATTATGCAACGTTATTAGATACTTGTATAGTGAATTGACCCACTCAATTCTCCAGATTTGACCCCAAATGATTTTTTTTTTGTTTCCTAACCTCCGAAATTAGCTTAGGTGGAAGAAATTTTCATAGAATGAACGAGTATTATACATAATTCGCAACAAGTTTTTTTTTTCCGAAGGAATAAAAAAATTGGAATTTCGCTGGACTAAATGTATTGAGCTCAGAGGAGATTTTGTTGTTTTGTTTTTGTAAAAAAAAGTTATTTACCTTGTTTTTTATAAAACTTTTCAATCCACCCTCGTATGTTTAAAGATCCATCGTTAATCCGCCCAAACAAAATAAGCATACTCCTTAGATACTTTAAAATATTCATCAGTTTTAGCAGGGGACAGTGATTTATGTAACAAGTAGCTGATAGATGCTAGGTTTAAAGCAGATTTAAAGTTTTTGAGTCTAAATAAAAATATTATTAGCTGTTTCAAAAGATAATGTTATAACCAGTGGTCTTTTCGTACTCCTCTGTATAAATATATGTTGCCAAATACTTTGTATCTATCTATCGTGATGTTTTCAGTTGTAAGCATCGTTTTAAGTTGCTAGTGAGAAAAAATTGTTTCCCCGATTTTGGATTTTGTTTATTGTTCGGTCGCCAATGGACGTGTAATAAAAGTTAAACAAAGTGTTATTAGCGCTTGATTAAAAATTGCTTTTGTGTGTTATTTTGGTGGTAAATACGATTTAGTGAATAAATTTTACATTAGGTTATTTTTTATTAAAAATGTTAAGTTTTTTTGTAAAATAAATACAAATTTTTAGTCAGTAACATGGTAATTCCATATTATGGAATTTGGCTATTGGCTCAATTATTAGCGCACATGCTAAAATCTAATTAAAGCGGCACAATAATAGCCCAGTCATCAGGGGCAAATTTTGACGAAAAGCTCTCATTAAACGTTAACAGGCTACATTTTGGCATACAGGTAGTTTTTTGAATGTAGAATACGATAAAAAAAATTTGCTACTGTAAAGTGTACACTAAGCCTACAAAAAAACGAAAATAAAATGAAAAATTCGATTTTTCACCAATATCTCTAAAAATAAAGAAGATGTCGAAAAACTAATACTCCCACGTGAAAGAACGGTAAATTTTACAAAAACAGGTATATCGATTATTTTTTTTAGTTTTACCGTAATTTAAAAAAAAAAATCAAAATAAAATGGCTTCAATTGTAGTGGGAATCATGCTTCCAACCTCATTTATGATTAAACTAACGTTTCTGTGTACCGTTAAATATTTTGAAATTGGCTATTAAGGGATTTCTCGAGGTGATGATTAAGAATCCGATAACAGATTTGAAAAATTCAAAACAGTGGATCCAATATGACGGCCAGAGAGTACATAATTAATTTTATTTCTTCGAGTTATTTAGAATTTTTGTGTTTTCAATAACTGTTTTCTTTGCATCTGGATGTTTAAATAAAATATAAATATTTTGTACTTAAATCTTAAACTTTTATCTTTCATTTTCCACCTTTTAATATATTTTTTTTATCTAAGTTTAAGTTGTACGATTAATAATAAGCAAAAAATACGTTTATCATAAACACTTTTTTAAGAGCAAAATTAAAGAAAATAAAGAGAAAAGTTTTTAATGATTTTCTAATATCAAGTATACTTTTAACTGTAACTAAAAAAAATTGTCCAACTTTTTTTGACCTGCTTTGAACGTAAAATTGCCGGCGGCGCACTACAGCAGGCATATTTTAAAACTCAATTTTTAAATAACACAGACAATATTGCAACTTAAGGTTAATAATGATATATGAACAAGGATTTTTTTTCAATATTATATTTTATTAAATATTTGTAATTTACTGTATGCCCGTTAAAATCATGCAAACGAAAATTTCGTTTTAAGTTTTACAAGTTACAAAACAACAAAAATAAAAACTATTAGTATCATCGAAAAGCTGAAAGACTCCTCAAAAAGCTATCTTTTAATTTTTTTTACACTCTGACAATAAGTAACATCGATTAATCTTCGAGCAGTGCACGTAGGCTTTCAAATTAATCTATTAGGCGCGTTACACTCTTTGAATCAGCTATCCGAACTTTTAATAAATGCTCACGTTAATCAAAAAAATCTGGAAAAAACCTATATATTATTTTTTTGTAAAATTTCTCGCTCTTTCATGTGGTGCAATTAGTTTTTCGATATCTTTTTTATTTTTCGAGATATTACCGAAAAACAAAATCTTTAATTTTTGTGAGCTTAGCGTACATCAAACTTTAGTAAACTTTTTTTTATCATATTCTACGTCCAAAAAACTGTCTGTGTGCCAAAATGCAATCTGTTAACATTTAATGAGAGCTTGAAACCCCTAGCGACTGGGCTATAATAAATTATATAATAAAATATGCTCTTGAAATCGTGCAATATTTATTTATGAACCAGTTTATAGATCATTAGTGAACGCCCATATCTCAAATCACGAACTATTTGAAAACCATATTTTAAAATTATGTAAATTTACTTTTCAAAGTTAACTTTTATAAAAAAAGAAACATATCTGATATGGAAATTTTGATAAATTTATTCACCTTCATCCTGAAGTTTTAAAGACAAAATTATTCTTTTAAAAGTATACTTAAAGCTTCAAATTATATTATGTTAGGAAGTCGTACCTGTAAAATATAAATCCTGTGAAATGTAAATTGTGCCATGTATTTTAATGTGAAATGCTTTTCGTATTTAAATTACAACCGTTTAGGTTTTTCTTTGTTACCTAACTGTAATTAAGACAAGGGGCGGAGAAAAGACGGGGTTGTATGTTTGCATTAATTCACTAAAATTTGGGATTACAAAAATACGACATAATTCTAAACTGTGCAATTTATTCTTAATAAAATTAGAAAAAAGTAAGAAATATATAGTGGTTTATCGGAGAAAAATCGTCACTAAGTTTTTCCCAAGTCTAAGAATAATGGGCATCCCCGGCAAATTAATTAATTTATTTAATTTAACGCAACCAAGCAGTCACACAATTAAAGAATTAAAAACAAATTTCTTGCCTACTCCAACAATTCCAGATCATTTTGGCCAGTCGCCAATGCCATTTAGTCAAAATTTCACTATACTACCCCTCACACGGTCAGATTGCTATTGCAGCAACACAAGTTGAGAAAAACCAAATTGTTAGCTGACCTTTTTGCTTCACATTCTAATGTCAATTTCCAAGGAAAACACCTCCAAGTGTTCCCATAATGCAGTTAAGGATGCCCGATATGATCTTCAGACAACGTATCATAAAACGTATTTTAATGAAGCTAGACACCAAAAAAGCTTCTGATGCTGACAATTATGTGCTACTATAGTACTCAAAAAATGCGCGAGAGAACTAACACCAGTTTTCTGTACAATTTTTCAACTTATCCTAGTACGATTACAAACCTCTACTCACTTTAGCGATAACTGTAAAGCAAATTTCTTTGGATAAACCCAAAAATATATACTTCCTGTTAAAAATGCACTCTAGTTCAGCCGATACCAAAAAAAGGCAAGAAGACCTTGCCAGACAACTACTGACCAGTCGCACTGTGTTCAATAATATCGTAATTCATGGAAAAAGCTATCAATCAGCATCTTCTAAAATATCTTGAATGATTGAATATTATTAGCCATTAATATGGCTTCGTAAGCGAAGATCAACAGAAGATCTTCTAGCTTACGTAACACATATATGGAACAACGTAATTGAATACTTTGAAGAATCTCGAGTGGTTCTACTTAATATATCCAAGGCATTCGACCATGTTTCGCACGATGAAAGTTGGCTAAGCTACGCTCTCTTGGTATGTCTGAAAATTTCTGTTTATGGCACCAAACGAAAACATCTAATGTTTGGTTCGTCAGCTAGCCTAGATGATGACAATAGTATTTGACATCTTACAACACAATTATAACAAGAGTGAACATATAAAAACTATATCTAAAAATCTTAGCTCCATCTGATCTTTCAATCCAAGACCTAGGGCCACTAGCGGGAAAAGGAAGATGGTTTACTACTAACACTATGAGTAAATAAGGTACCATTACAAACCTCTCAGCTCACTCACTTCAGCGGTAATTGTAAAGCAAATTTCTTTGGATAAGCCCAAAAATAATTACAATTTTTATCCTGTAGTGGTATAGTGGGTCGTATAAGAGGAATCGGCCAAAAGAACAAATATTTTCATTAGAAAGTACCCGAGACAGTTGGTGATATAAGATGAAACGAATGGGTCTAACGTCCGCAGTCCATTAATTTTTTTAGTGCAAATCTAAATATCTTCATCCTGTATTGTAAATGTACGCCACACTTTTCACTTCTGCTCTTTCCAAGTAAATTTATGAAGTAGCAGAATTGGTCTCAGTACCTTATCTCAAAAACTACTAGCATGTTGAACTCATCAAGCTCACACCAAAACAAGAGGGAACAGGTCTTCATATTTTAACATCGTTGTTTAACGCCATTTATAATTCGGGCCAGATACCACCTGACTGGCTAAGATCTACATTTATTAGCATTCCAAAAATGTCTAATTCTTCTCATTGTGACGACTATCCAAAAAACGAGCAGGCTTGTGGGACCTTCATCAACATGAAAGGAAAATCTTTTCACTAGATCTGACCTTAGTCTAGCACTTCGAGTGCTTATGATGAGATGCTACATTTTTTCAGTACGCCTGTATAGATATGAAGGCTGGACTCTTGATACCAGCACGGAGAAACGACTTGAAAATTTCGAAATTTATGTTTATAGAAGAATTCTACGAATATTACGGGTGAATAAAATAACAAGTGCTGAAGTCCTTAGGCGAATGAACAAATCTACACAACTGCTGCTGATTATTAAGTAAAAGAGAACTAGGTACATCCGTCATATATTGAGGATACCAAAATATTATTTACTGAGACTGGCCAATGAAGGTAAAATAAATGTCAAAATTCTTGGTTGGTTAAAAAACACCCGTAGATGGTTTAATTACTCATCAATATATATTTTTAGAGCTACAGTTTATAGGACTATGTTAACCATTTGGATCGCCAAACTTCATCAAGAGACGGCGAACTAAAAAAAAAGATTCTAATGTCAATTTTTGGTCTGTTACCGTGGTAGCAAAGTTTAAACATTATAAGTAACATATTTCTTACCTCGACACCATGGTTTTTGTTCCGCCTTCTCTTAATTCAAATATAGTTGTAAAAGGACTGGGTCTCTTCAAAAACGTTTCTATCATATCTTGACCTGTTACCTGTCCACTAACCATTCTATTAAGCGGTGGATGTCTTTGTACTACTTTTCCTGGTCGTTCCAAAATCCTTTCTAAATGGTTCTGAAAATAAATAAAAGTTTTCAACATCTATTGATTTTATGCATTTTTGTTAATTGTACAAGCTACTACGAAAAATATTTCCCACACCACTATAAGGAAATCTTTTAAACAAGAACAAATTCTGAAAATAAATTCTTTCTGTTACATCGCAGTGGCAGCTCTGGCTCCTCAGTAGTTACTGCTGACCGCTCCCTTTCCTCTTTTACATTAATGGTCTGCTAAAAAGGAGAAAAAATCCAATATATGGCGTTGCTAATAAGTGCACTTATTTCTTTATTTATATTAAATGCATAAACACAGTGCAAAAATATCCTAAAACAGTAGAAAGTTATACAACTTCACTTCAACATATACCTGGAAGAAATTCTGCGTTGGAGTGACATAACAAAGTTGAATCCACTACTACAAAAAGCAAGGTAGCAGATTTTTCTGAAAGATGTAACGTTACAAAGTCTAACATAGTTGTGTTTTTCCATTAATATCGTGACTTAACTTGCACGGTCTAAACATGAGAAAAATAGGTTCCAACATGTGAATATCACAGAACGTTTCTCAGTAGTATAATTTCGTACTGGAAAGCTGTATACTCCATAATAGCTTTTAATCCTAAACAAAGCTCAAATTCAATGGTCGATAGTCTAATTTTTTCATGTTCAAATTCAAAAGGAAGCTTGAGTCTTTAGAACATAGAAAAAGAATTAGTGATTTAGTCTATTGTATCAAGGATCTTCTAGAACGACAAATGTTAGAAATATACATTTATCTTGTAAAATTTTTGTAAATGGTTTTACTTATTCCTACGCCAGTAGAGGTAATTTTATATAAAAACAACCAAATTGCCTGTTCTGTATAAAATAATCGCTGCTATACAAATATTTGAATTCGTAATTAGATAAAAATGCACCTGAATCCAAAAAAGCAACATTAAAAACTTATTAGTAGTAAAACCTTTGCTTAGTAAGGCCATGAATTACATTAATTAATTTGAAATGATGTTTAAATAGGCTGCAACACGTTCTTTATTTCCATATTACCTTTTTTTAATTGAACTTATACGCCAGAGAAGAACTGAACTGTTTAGGGATTAGTTAAAAGCTCAGGAACGATATGTTAGCGCAAACTTTTAACAAATTCAATTAATTTAATTTTTGCCGTCATGTATGCAAAATTTTCGTCCACTAAAAATAACTTTTTAAATCTTATGAAAATTTTAATGAAATTGTCCGAAAATTTTAGATGAATAAATCGAGGTTATTACTTGCGCTGTAAATTTTAAAAAGTACTAACGAGTCTACTATTTCATAAAACACAAAAATATCTATCTGTATATTTATATTTATTCGTATGGATTATTTGAATTCTTGACATTACTTCTTATATATCACCACTACACCAAACACTTTATTTGTGCTCTCGACGCGTGTTTCATTAGCCATGTTAGCTTCATCAGGAACAATGAATGACTAAAGCTAAAGTAGAAATCTACCTTAATTATACTTAGCCTAATATCTGAATTATTCAAGCCGAATTAACAGTATGAGTCGAGCTATCAGTTCTGGTTAAGTAACCAGTAGCGGGGACTATAAGGAATAGGCCCTCTATCTTTATTTAAACTACTTTACATTTTAAAATTTTCATACTTTCGTATACGATCAACAATCTCCTATAAGGTACATCTTTAATTATTCTTAGATTGCTTAATATTGCAGTATTTAACTTCAAGGGCGCAGTAAAAAAACGTCAAAATAATGATGAGATAGGCAATATTATAAGAATATTATGATTTTATCCTCTCTGGGGTCTCACCAGGAGTACTGTCCTGAATTTTGGACCTCGAGAAAGTTGTGCTCTTTTGTTTATAAAAAATTGAAGTTTTCAAAACGCGTTATACATCTCGGATCGAGGCAGACAAAAAAATCGCTCAAATGTGTACATAATCCACAAAACTGAAAAAACAGCCAAACAACTGTTTTTTTTTTCATTTTATTGTACCTGCCAACTAAGTGAACCGATTGGCTTGAAATTTCCATAAAATATTTCTTTTGTTAGAGCAAAAATTTCCTGAAATTTTGGTACAAAAATATTGAACTCAGTGGACACAATTTGTTACTCAAAATTTAAACTGCCCACCATTTTATGCCATTTAGTCCAAAATCGATCTTTTTTTTTCAAAATGTAGTTCTCGATGTCCGTTTTCCGATGCCATTAAAAAAATTTTTATGATGTCATTTTAACCGTTCTTTTTAACAATTGTTTATTAATAAATTACAATTGACATTTTGAAAAAGAAATTGTCAATGAAAATGATTTTTTTTAAAAAAAATGAAGGTCAGACGATTCTCTACCAAAATAAATAAATTAATCAAATAAAAAAAATTTCAATTTTTTTTATTTGATTAATAAACAAATGTAAAAAAAAAGGTCAAAATGACTCCCCCAAAATTTTTTTAATGATATCGGAAAGCTGGCGTAAAGACCTAAATATTGAAAAAAGAAGATCTATTTTGGATCAAACGGCATAAAATGGAGGGCAATTTAAATTTTAGATAAGAAATTCAATTTGGCACACTAAGTTCAATATTCTTGAACCAAAATTTTAGGGTATTTTTGCTATAACAAAAGGCTCGATTCACTTAGTCGGCCTGTACAACAAAATGAAAAAAAAAACAGTTTTTTGTCGTTTTCTTAGTTTTTTAGGTTATGTACACATTTAAGCGGCTTAAAATTAACGACGATTTGTTAGAAATTTCACTACAAAGAGTTTGTTTTTTTTGTCTCGATCCGACATATATAACCGAAGTTATTCGTATTTTAAGCTCAAAAAACCGGCTTCGAAAACTTCAATTTAAAAAAAGAGCGCAGGTTTTTTGATGTCCAAAACTTAAGACAGTACTCCTGGTGATACCCCAGAGAAAATAAAATCATAATATTGCTGTATCTAAACTGTACAATTTCAAATCCTTTTTTTACTGCTAAGACTTTTCTGTTCTACAGTATCTTAAATTCAATCCGATTCCAAAGGGATCAAGTTCTCCATATAAAAGACAGTTTGAAAAGGGTTGTACAAGGAATGACAAGTCAACCCTCAAACCTGTATTCCTAGCATGCACCGCTTTGAGAGGAATTAAGTGGCCTACATCCATCGTACCCTTTCCATGAAAGTACCTGTAGAATACTCTGAAGTCGCCTATCGTTCTTCAATGTTCCAATGAATCAAGATTGCTGGTGAGTTCTAGGTATCCAGTCAAGCGAACATCTCTCTTCTGAATAGAATCCAATATGTGTATGTTTGGGAGCAGAGCCCCAAACACGAGAGCACTATTCTATAGTTTATCCAGTTTGAGTTTTGTACAGAATTAATAGTTAGTATTGAATGGAAAGCTTTATAGTTCGAAATAAAAATCTCAGCTTTTGAGAAGCTCTCTTTGCTATGCATGTTACGTGCCGATGCTAGAACGGAATGACCCAGCATAACTATATCGGGCTCCGTAACGTTAACTTCTTTAGAAAAATCTGCCGCCTGAAATTTTGTAATGTTAAATTGTGCTTAGTTACTGTCGCCCTTTCTTCCAGGTCTTTGTTAAGTTGGACCACTTTCTGTTATCTGCGCATATTTCCATGATAACTAGTGTTCGAGCGGATAATGTGAATGAAGAAATAAAAGTACCCTCATATGCAAAGCTGGATTCGTGGTCATTTTCAGCATTACTGTTAATGAGAAAGAGTGTATGAGACATTATGGGGCCTTGGAACACATCGACGTTAATAGCAACAGTATTAGAAAGAAATCCGCCGACTACTCGACTCGACTACACTCATAAAAGACGCTCACCAAGGAAATACGAGAACCGTTAACAAATCTTCCAGACATACCAGAAGAGTATAGCTTAGCCAACAATCCGTCACAGCATACATGGTAAAACGCTTTGGATATATCAAGTCCAACCGCTCGAGATTCTCCCAAATATCCAATTCCATTGTTTAATCATAAAAATTAAAATGGAATTTGTAATATGTGCTCGTGAGAATTCCGCATATCGGAAGAGCAACAAGGCTTCAGAAAAAATAGGTCAACCGTAGACGCCATCTTCATAGTCAGACAAGTAGTAGAGAAGGCCATAGAATACGGAAAACCCGCATTTATGTGCTTTATAGACCTCACTTAAGCATTTGACAGAGTAAGACTAAAACACGTAGTTGATATCCTAAAAAGAAAACATGTGCCAAAAAACATAATAGACATCATAAAACAACTAAACCACAATACAGGCACTCACATCTTAGTTAATCAAAGACTGACAGAGGAAATACAAACGCCAACCGGAATCCGACAGGGGGACTTTTTAAGCCCGCAACTGTTCAACTTAATAATGGACGAGATAATAACCCAGATCAGAGACATGGAGGAAGGATATTCACTTACAACGGGTAAAATCAATATTGTCTGTTATGCAGACGACGCTGTGATCGTGGCAGAGAACGAAGACGACTTACAGCGGCTTCTGCACTTATTCTACACAAAAGCTAAAGCCCTCAACATGCAGGTATCCAACACAAAAACCAAAACCCTCGTCATATCTAAAGAGCCAATAAGATGCAAACTTGCTCTGGAAAACAAAACAATAGAACAAGTCATGTCATTTAACTACCTAGGCATACAAATCACTTCATGCCAAAATAGAACAAATGAAGTGAAGGACCAAGCAAACAAAGCCAGCCGAATATCAGGCGCACTTCGGGACATCATCTGGAACAACGCCTTTATGAATAAAAAGGCAAAAGTAAGGATATACAAAACATGTGTCAGACTCACACTAGCATACGCTATGAAAACAAGAGCAGACAATAAAAGAACAAAAAGCATTCTTCGAACAACAGAGTTGAAAATACTTAGAAACATTTCAGGATACACACTAAGACATAGGAAAAGAAACTCAGACATAAGACATGAATGCGAAGTGGAAGACATAATCAGATGGGGACGTAAACGTAGAAGAGCTTGGAGAGATCACGTGGACAGAATGACTGAGGAGAGACTAGCGAGAATCGCGCGAGATGGTAAACCACGGACACGACGACCCCTGGGAAGACCTCCAAAGAGATGGCTCGAATCATGGACATCAACATCTCAAGAAAACTGATGAGTTGGAAACTACAGGCCTGAGGCCTACAGTATGTGGAAGAAGAAGAAGAAGAGAATTCCGCGCACAAATTTATAGTAGCTTATTAAGCTAAGTCCATCAGGAAGCTTTGTTCTTGCATCAAAATGACGGGAGTCCAAAAATAATGGACAACCCGATCATATATCGATCATCAAACCAGGATATGCCATATTTCGCTCCAATTCGGAGTTCGTCAGCTACGCTAAATGAAGATAATAACAATATGTACATTTCGTGGAAGAGCAGGACTTTCCTTCGTACGATCAGTCTCTGTATATTCTTCTCTCATCGTTTTTCATTTAAGAATAATTCTCAAATTTTTATAAAAATAATGGACAACCTGATCATCTATCGATCATCAAACTAGGGTATTTTTTTTATCGCTCATCTCCTCGCCTCAGTAGGGATTTTACCCCTTTACCTATCCCAAGGATATCGGCGAGGATGTCGTAATACCCGTCAACGTTGTCCAAGTGTCGAAACATACATTTTTGTATTTCACTGCACCTTTTAAACAACGCGGTAGTGCTGCCACGGACGTTATTTGCATTTCTTCAAACAACTACTACCTATGTACGTGGCCAGGCCAAATATACTTAAATAAATTAATAAATAAGTATACCGACCTGTGGGATTGAACCCTCGACCTTCTGCACAGTAGCAAAATACTACTCCATCAATTCGGAGTTCGTCAGTCAGTCTAAGTGAAGATAATAACAATATGTACATTTCATGCAAGAGAAGAACTACCTTCATACGATCAGTTTCTGTGTATTCTTCTCTCATCATTTTTCATTTAAGAATAATTCTTAAACTTTATGAAAATAATGGACAACGCGATCATCTATCGATCATCAAACCAGGTTATGCCATGTTTCGCTCCAATGCGGTATTCGTCAGCTAGTCTAAGTGAAGATAATAACAATATGTGCATTTCATGAAAGAGCAGAACTTTCCTTCGTACAATCAATGACTGTTTATTCTTTTATTAAAATTTAAGAGGCTCCAAAAGTAGTTAGTAAAATACTCAATAATATGATTTTTAATAGGTCCCATTCTTTAGACTAAGTCATGTTCAATATTAATCCGTAGATGTCACACTGAATAGTACTAAACAAACTTGTTTATTTATTATTTTATGTATTTTTTTAATTAAAAACCGGTTTGTCCTAAACATGGAATCGTAATTGAATTTAAACATGATTTATTTCTATTGTCACAACACTCATTTAACCATTTTCAATTTTTTAGCGAACTTTTATTAATTTCTAAATTTATGGCCTTTAATTTATTATGGAAGGAGTAAAGAGAAAAAATAGGCTGTAGGTCGTGGTCTGGTTTTAATTAACTGATAAGGTATAAAAATAAAATTTTAATTAAAAAATCGTGGTAATTTAACAAAAAAAATTTTCGTTTTTTAAATTGTATTGGTTAAATTTTTTTTTCCATTTTACATAAATTAAAATTAAGTTATTTCACGTAACTATAGCTTGAGCGTAGAGAGTGCCAAACTAATCTGTTGCTAAAAAAACTTGGAAACTTCGACACATTATTGAAATTTACTACCTAAAATTAATCCTATTCTACTACAAGTTCATAAGTATATTAAAACTAGTAAATCGAACCCGTCTTTGTTATTAGCCATACAAACTGCCACAGTTGGTCACGATCTCATCTTACGTCCGTTCGGCTAGGCTTCAACTAATTTATCTGCATGAGCATACATGGACTCATTGCAAGAGCAATGAAAATCTAAAAAGGATATCTGCATGAGACAATGTGTTCTTTGTTACTCTTAAAGTGTGGTAACTACAAAATTTACTGAATCTTGTAGGAATAATGGAAGCAGTTCGTATTACTAAACTTTAAACTTAAAATGATTTTTTCTCTTTAATTGCTATAATACTCTCGTAAGGTGCCGAAAAAATAAGTATAATAATTCTTTAGTTATCTGATCATGGAATACTCCAGGCTAGCAAAATTCTAGTAAATGAAGCACGTGTCACTTTTCATAATTTACTCAATTTTTCCTGGAAAATATGGCAGTCTGGTGACCTCATCAATACTCTATCTATATAATATCTAAAATGATAATCTGAGACAAACATAGAGGTATTGTGGCCATGGATGTAGAATAAGCGCGCGCTGAGCAGGCTGAAGTAAATGTAGAAATGATTCTAGCTCTTTGCTGCAAGTTACACATTAAAGATCCTCAAAGTCAGTAAATCAACTACGGTAAAATAAAGTCTCTGACTTCAGACTTGCTGACTGTAGGAAACTAAATTTTATTTTTTTAACAACTTCAATGTTGTTTGTAGAATTCTCTATATTTGGCATTGTTTGTATGCAGTCTTTCAGTACATATAATATTATTAATAAGGTTGGTATTTATATTGTTACTGTTCCCGGGAATTCTTTGCTTCACCAGGTAATATTCTTTGGCACGGCTACGTTGAGCAAGTGTCAAGTATCCATTATTTTTAAGTTCTCATATTTAAGAATTTTCAAGTTAGGTGATAGGTTCCCAGTATTGTCAGTTTCTTCAGTATAAGATAGAGCTTTGAAAATAGCTGCAATTCTAAATATTTATGTGATTTTATGGGTATTCCTCTATCGCCTCTATAACTATCGGTACCGCTACGACTTTATTCTAATTCTAGATGATCCTCATCTCTGCAGCCAGAGGGAGGTATTTAAGGATCTTTTCAGCCTGTTCCTCTGATATGTTGTGAGCTGCAGGTACAGCTATATTATTAAGGTAAACGACATTATTTGCTTTGTTCTGGAAAACATATCTGGTCTGTTGCTTTTAATTTCTTGGTCTAGGTATTCCAATATATTTTATAGGTCGGTGATTATGTTTACGTTTTCACACAGTTTTTGATGATTGTCGCTAAATTATCATGCAAACTAATGATAATATATATATATATATATATATATATATATATATATATATATATATATATATATATATATATAAAAGAATATATATATATATATATATATATATATATATATATATATATATATATATATATATATATACAGTGAAATTCCTCTTCGCGGACACCTCTCTTACACGGACACCTCCCTTGAACGGACAGTTTCTCATGGTCCTGACCGACTCTCATATAATTGGTATTGTGTTAACTCCCTCTTGGACGGACATTCTCGCGGATACAAAACAATAAAAAATAAGCGCCTTTTCTCATTTTTCTGTGGCGAGTATCGCTGTTGCGTTTCCAAATCGCGCCGCGCACCAACGTCGCTGCCTGCCTTCACTGAGGGACTTCCCGGAGTAAACCGGGAATTTACCGATCTCAGTTCAGAATAAGGAAAAGTTAAGTGTGCCTTATCCAAGCGTTTTAATATCGGAAAAACACAAGCTGCTGATATAATTAAACATAAAGAAATCCTTCTAAACAAGTGGAGGTCGAACAGCAATTTTAATGAAAAAAGAAGCTTTTTGACTGGTGAGTCTTGTTATAACTGGTTTATAGCAGCTCGCCATAAGGGAATTCCTTTGACAGGTATACACATAAATTTTTTTTTTAGATAAGGTTTTCTGGAATCCGTGCGATGATTTTCTTTTCATGTCAATTCAAAGATTGGTTAAAGGGGGTGAGAGTATCAGTAGGCTTGTCATAACAAAAAGGCAATGCGCTAATACGATGCAAAGCAAAAGAAATAGCCGAGTCTCTGGGACATTCTACATTCAGTGCTTCTTCTGGTTGGCTCAATAAATTTAGAATCCCCCACAACATAAGTCTTAAAGCGATTTTAGGAGAAGGAGCTTCGGTTATTGCTGAAGATGTTTCATCATTCTGGGAAAAATGTCCTTCTTGAATTAAGGGATATTCACCGAGAGACATCTATAATGCAGATGAGACAGGCCTGTATTTTAGGGCTCTACTCAACAAAACGCTAACATTAAAGAAAGAAAAATATATTGGTGGTAAATATCCCAAAGTGAGGTTTACAATTTTGCATTGTGCAAATATGGCGGGAGAAAAAGAAAAACTCTTAGTCATTGGTAAGGCAGCTAAACCCAGAGCATTTAAAACTATTAACATGAACATCCTACCTGTAACTTGGAAATATAATAAGAAAGCTTGGATGACAGGAGACATTATGACAGAGTGGTTGCAAGATTTTGATTGGAAAATGACAAAAGAAAAAAGAAACATTTTGTTATTTTTAGACAATGTAGGATCTCGTCCAAAAGACGTCCGCTTAAAAAATATAAAAATCCTATTTCTGCCCCCTAACTGTACATCAGCTTGTCAACCAATTGACCACAGAAAATTTTAAAATTTATTACCGAAGTCTAATACTGAAACATCTGATAGTAAACATTGAAACTGCTGGTACAACTTTTGAGTTAATTAAGAAAATTACGCTATTGGATGCAGTTTACTTTGCAAAAACCCCTTAAGAAGAAGTAACCAAGGAAACAGTTAAAAATTGCTTCCGTAAAGCGGAATTTAAGGATGAAAATATGTAAAGTAAAGGTCAGTTAACTAAGGCTATTACATCTGATCCAGAAGATGACTTACCACTTAAAGTACTTGCAGATATCCTCAAAAATAAGAATTTGTTGGAGTTGACTGATAATAAAAACCTTAATGATTTTTTGGACATAGATGAAAATATATATGTTGAAAATCCAGATTCAGAACAAGAAATTGAAAATCCAGTTGAAATACAAGGACTTTCCGAAGATTCTGCTGTCGATGAGGTTCCAGTACCAACAGATACTATCTCAAATTATGGTGAAGCTATTACCCTAACCAAGCAGCTTAAAAGTTTTGCCGAAGATCACAGAGATGCAGAGTCTTTAGAGCTTCTTTCCAAATTAGAAGTACGATTTGTGGACGCCATTTTAAAGAAAAAGGGGAGACAAACAACAATATATGAATTTTTGCGTCATTAAAGTAACCTTTCATTTCATATGTATAACTCTATCCTATTATACATATTTTATATATATCTAAAGGTAACAAATCTTTGTTTTTTTCTTAAGTTTTAAGGTTTTTGTTTATTTTAAAAATATGTACATTCATAAGTATACGTTTTAAATGTCCCAAATTCTTTAATTGCAATATTCATTAAAAAAAAAATTTTTTTGTATTTCTTTTAAGCGGACAACCCTCTTGAACGGACACTTTCGGTCGGTCCCGTTGGTGTCCGCTTAAGGGAGATTTCACTATATATACTCGTATATCTCCATGATAATTATTATTATTATTGCCAGAATTATTGTCTTTCATAAATTTGCTATTTGACTTTATGAATAATCCCATTCAAAAGACAGGCTGTCAGGCCAAAAAGAAAACTGAAACAAGATCACAGAATTTTATGAATAAAAAAGTCTTGAATGGTCCCATCCACAAACCAGTATGCGAACTACTATTTTCGAATAAATAAGGTTAAATTTCTTCTGTTTACTTTTCAGTCATTCGACGTAAAACATTTCTTTTTTTGTCCAGTATTATATTTTAACAAGAGCTATTCAAATAATAACCCTGAAAAGGGTAAAAGGAAAAATGTGTTCAAAGGAAAGGTCTATACCTACTTGTTTTAATTAACTGTTGAGCTATAAAAATTAAATATGCAAGAAAATAAAGGACAAGCTAAGCTACCACAGTAGAAAAAAGTTAATTAACTTTTCCTGAAATTTTTTGATATTTTGCACCGTAAAGTAAATGTTTGGTAACATAGAACGGCTATTAATTTTCCAGGGTAATGTTATAAAAACTAAAGTGAATTTTTTCAGTTTTCTCTTTTTTGTTTAACGTATACTCTGCCTAATTCATATTCATATTCAATTAAACATTACGATATAATGGTGGTTCAAATGAATTTTCCAGAGCAGTTTATTGCCTGTAAAACACGTAAAATAACTTCCGTATCCCCGAGAAAGAGTCCTTTTGACTTCAGTTTAATTTTTGAAGTAGTGTAAAGTCACAGGGTGCTAAATCCTGTGAATGTGGAAAATGCTTTCATACTAATCAAATGATGAGTCGCGGGTGACAGTAAAAGCTTCAGTACTTCCAAAAATACACTGTGGATAATAACCTCAGTGTCGTAGAAAATTATTACCATTTTGTAAATTTTTAATGTAATTTTTCATATTTTTTCAGCTTGCTGTGATGATTCTGACTTTTATTTTCTATTAGAAAGCTTTATTTCTAAATAATATTATTAACACCATATCCCATTCTCAGTAGCGATTGCTTTTAGGAAGGTTGGATTGTTTTTAGAGGCTCGTGCAATTTTTCTGGAACATATCATTCCTAATGCGATCATCTGCCATGGATTCACGAATTCTTTATTTTAATTGTGATGTTCGAATTGATATTCTGTGTTTGTTGCCTCCAAGCTCTTCTCTTTTATCCAAAAAACATTTGTAATTCAGCTTGTGTTTTTGATAAAAAATGCGTACACTTTTTTTAAAATTTTAAATGTTTTTGTAGCATTTTGGCAAATTTTGCATCGAATACACTCATTGTTCTCTGTTATAATTTCTACAATGAAATTTTCAACCATCAACCAATACTTCACGCTGTAAGGTAAGAAGAAAATATGGAAATGATACAGTTTTAAAAAGATTTCTTGAACTTGTAGAGGATGCTCTAGCTTTGCGCACCTCCATAAAAACAAAATAAAAATGTTATGAATTATTGCTCCTTCTTCTCTCTGTTGATTGCTTCAGTTTAAATATAATGAAGAATCAAGATGATATTCAAACTCCTCGATTCTAGTTTTCATCAATTTTATATATTCGATACCACCCTTTCCTCAAACCCCTCATATTCTTTGTGTGTCGGATTAATAGTAACTAGGCCAAAAATTAACTTTTTTAACCAAAAAAGAAATAAAGAAATAAAGCTATTGATTGTTTTTGACTATTCTCTAATCACATCCAAATCCTCTCTACATATTATTTCTGGTAATCTTCTTTTATAATCAGATAAAGCTTTCAGTGCAAGTTATTCATAAAAGCTCCTATACTTACTTGATATTTCCGAAATTAGTTTTGACACCTCTATAAAAGTTTATTTCAAACCATTATTCTAACATTCACAATGAAACAATTGTCTGGAATATTTTTTATCTATGTTTAGGGAACTTTGAGCCTCACCACAATTAATAATATGCTATTGAAGCTTTTTGTATAAGATGTAATTTAGTTTGTACCATGTTTATAGGAGTAAAACAGTAAAAAAAATTATACAAAGCCAATTAATTATACTTAGGAAAGCAATAAAAAATAAATTAGATTGATATAAATCCATGCTCAAAAAAATGTACGTGTAGCAGGTGTAGAATAATGTATAATTTCCCTTTATTTTTTACTGGTATATTTTTATATACATATTTAGTTTTAGTGCAGTAAAATTTAAAATTGCGCAGTTTAGATACAGCAATATTATGATTTTATTCTCTCTGGGGTATCATCAGGAATATTGTCCTGAGTTTTCGATCTCGAAAAACTAGTGCTATATATATATAAACAATTGAAGTTTTCAAACTCTTCGTAAAAAAATTTCCAATAAATCTTCGTTAGTTTTAGGTCGCTCAAATGTGTATATATCCTATAAAATTAAAAACAAGAATGACGTTTTATTATACAGGCCGACTAAGTTAACCGATCGGTTTGAAACTTCTAGAAAATATGCCTTTTATTATAGAAAAAATAATATTCTGAAATATTGGTTCAAAAATATTGAACCCAGTGGGCACAATTTAATTTGTTATTTAAAATTTGAATTGCACTCTATTTTATGCCATTTGGTCCAAAATAAATCTTTTTTTTTTTTTGTCAAAAAGTAGATCTTGACGCCAGCTTTCCGATGCCAATAATTTTTTTGTGGATTCATTGTAACCGCTTTATTTTACACTTGTTTATTAACCAAATAAAAACAAACGGTCATTTAAAAAACTATATTGAAAATTTTTTATCACCTACTATTCCCACAGTGCAGTCAAGAATGTCCGATATTGTCTTCAGACAGCGTAAGATAAAACGTGTTTTAATGAAGCTAGACACCAAAAAAGCTTCTGGCGCTGACGAAATACCTGCCATAGTTCTCAAAAACTGTGCGAGGGAACTAACACCAGTTTTCTGTAGACTTTTCAACCTATCCTATAGAGGGAGAATATTTCCTTCCTGCTGGAAATGTGCCACAGTTCATCCGATACCTAAAAAAGGCAAGAAGACCTTGCCAAATAACTACCGACCAGTCGCATTGCTTTCAATAATATCGAAGGTCATGGAAAATGCTATCAATCAGCATCTTCTAAAATATCTTGAAGGATTCAACATTATTAGCGACCATCAATATGGCTTTCGTAAATATAGATTAACAGGAGATCTTCTGACATATGTTACACATGTTTGGAACAACGCAACTGAACACCTTGGAGAATCTTAAGCGGTTGCTTTTGATATATTTAAGGCATTCAACCGTGTTTGGCACGATGGATTGTTGGCTAAGCTACGCTCCTCTGATATGTCTGAAACGTTTAGTTTGTGGCTCTCATGTTTCCTCAGAGAGCGTTTTTTACGAGTGACAGTTGACGGATTTCTTTCTAACACCTTCACTGTCAACGCCGGTGTGCCCAAGGCTCCATATTGTCTCCTACTCTCTTTCTCATTTATATTAACGATCTGCTGAAAAAGACCGGGAATCCAATCTACAGCTTTGCAGATGACAGTAGGCTTATCTCTTCATTCACTTTGAATGCTTGGATATCGGCTACTCAGGCGAATATCCGCAGACAGCAGGAAGTCATTCAACTTAACAAAGACCTGTAAGAAATTCTTTCTTGAGGTGGCAGTAACTAAGTGGAATTTAACGCTACAAAAACCCATGCGGCAGTTTTTTCTAAAAAAGTTAATGTTTTAAACCCGACATAGTTATGTCGGGGCACTCCATTCCTCTAATATCGCCACTCAACTTGTTGGGCGTTAATTTGGGAGCAAATATGTCCTAGCATGAACATGTTGCAAGCATAGCAAGGAGACCTTCTCAAAAGTTGGGAATATTATTTCGAACCAGAAAGCTTTACAGTCCACAACAACTGTGAATTCTTTACAAAGCTCAAATTCGACCAACTATGGAATACTGCTCCCATGTTTGGGGCTCCGCTCCCAAAAATACACTGCATTTGTTGGATTCTATTCAGAGAAAAGCTGTTCGTCTGATTGGAGACCCGGAACTGACCGACGGCCTTGATTCGTTGGAACATCGAAGAACGGTTGGCGAGGTGAGTCTATTCTAGAAGTATTTTCACGGAAAGTGTTCGAAGGATATAGCCCTCTTAATTCCTCCCCGAGCGGTGCATGTTAGAAATACACGTCGCGTTAATACTTCACATCCGTATGAGGTTCAGCTTGTTACTCCTCGTACAACGCTTTTCAAGCCGTCTTTTATATGGAGAACATCATCCCTTTTGAATAATTTGCCCAGGACTATGTTTCCCACCGAGCAAAATTAACAGTGATTCAAGAACAACGTGGATCGCTTTTTCCGCACATATGTCACTCTTGTAGCGCTTTAGAGATTTCCCTGCCGCACGTGTGCTAGACCTATAAAAAAAACAATTTTTCTTTCAAAATGTCAACTGTTGTTATTTGGTTAAAAAACAAATGTAAAAAAAAAATCGGTTAAAATGACTCAAAAATTTTTTTTTTAATGGCATTGGAAAGCTGACGTCGAGACTTAAATTTTGAAAAAAAATGGCGGGCAATTCAAATTTTAAATAACAAATTCAATTGTGTCCAAAATTTCAGGGTATTTTTGCTACAACAATAGGAATATTTTCTGAAAGTTTCAAGCCGACCTTAGTCGACCTGTAAAATAAAATAAAAAAAACAGATTTTTGCCTGTTTTTTCAATTTTGTAGGTCTTGTACACATTTGAGCGAGCATTTGTTGGAAATTTCACTACGAAGGGTTTAGTTTTTTGTCTCGATCCGACTGATATAACCGGAGTTATTCACATATTAAGCTCAAAAAAATGCGTTTTGAAAACTTGAATTGTTTACAAACAAAAGAACACAAGTTTTTCGAGGACAATACTCCTGGTGATACCCCAGAAAGGATAAAATCATAATATTGCTGTATATAAACTATGCCTATCTCATCATTATTTTGACCTTTTTTTACTGCACTATTTTGGATTAAAGCCACAAAATAATTTTTTTCTTTCAAATATATAAAACTAAATAACATTGGAGAAAAAACTGTAAATCGAATAATATTTCATGGAATTGTGTTACCACTAAAATGCCACATGAAGTGAGTATCGTACATTATAGAGTTGTGACTCTCATTTTTAAGTTTTATCCAATAAAATTACTTAATTTTTGGTCATGTGGGGGAAACTTTCTTATGTTATTAAATAAATGTCTGTTCTAGTATAATTATTCTATAAAATAATAATGCTGTAGTGCAGCATCAGTTACCAAAGAGTTTACATCTACTAGTATCTTGATTCTCTCTCTCTTCAGTCTCAATTCCCTCCAGGGCATATAGTAGCCATTCTACGGTTCGCGGCCCAGTGTGTGAAGTGATTTATTCATATGTTGGATAACTTGGTCCACCCAACCGGACGGAGAACGTCCTCGAGTTCTTTTACTTGGCACTTTTTCTTGAATGATGAGCT
This sequence comes from Pachyrhynchus sulphureomaculatus, assembly GCA_019049505.1. Lineage (NCBI taxonomy): Eukaryota > Metazoa > Arthropoda > Insecta > Coleoptera > Curculionidae > Pachyrhynchus > Pachyrhynchus sulphureomaculatus. The sequence continues at coordinate 83,729,691 of CM032456.1, forward strand.
TTTATTAACATTCCTGAACTTATCTCATGATATGGCTAAAAATTTAAAAATTTTTGTTTGGATGAAACTTAAAATACGTTGCTGGACATGGAGCTCTGATCTAATTGAGTCGTTGGTCTATCGTGCGGTCCACGAGATCCTAAGAATTCCTCGCCAGCAGTACATTTCCGCGACATCTAGTTTTTTTTATTTCCGACTTTCTCAATGTCACAGTCTCAGTGAGAATAGGAAAGACACCAGTCTGATTTTCACTTGTTTGGATTTGCCAGGTTTTCTCGAGCTTTTGCATAGCAACTTTTGCAAGAGCATCTTCAACAGATCTCCTCCTCTACTGTACTGATATTACTAATTGGGAATCCCAAGTACACATACTTAAAGGTGGTCAGTTGGTTTTACATTTGGTCTGTTATTATTTTGCCTGTCCACAATCATAATTTTGGTTCTATTTATATTTAGTTCAAGTCCAAGTTCTACGTTTTCTTTTTGTACCCTCTTAATTATTTGTAGTAATTCCTCTTCGCTCCCAGCCAGAAGAACCGTGTCATCTGCAAATCTCAAATTACTAATAATTTTACCATAAACTGATATCCCTCCTTGTAAATCATCCAAGGCCCTTCGCATGATATATTCGCCATATATATTGAAAACTTTGGGAAATAGGATACAACCTTGTCTTACATCGCAGTGAGGTTAAAAGTCCTCAGATTTTGCATCATTAACAATAACATGGCACTTAGTGTTGGTGTACAGATTTTTAATTAGACTTTTAAGATGGATAGGAACTCCCATTTCATTAAGTACTGAACAGAACTCTGCCCATTTTGAACACTCAATATTTATTCATTAACATGCTGGCAACACGTACCTCTTGTCCAGGGAATGGTTAAACAGGAAGGAGCTTTTTATAATATGAGATAGAAGTCACTGCTTTCTTCAATAACAACGGATTAACTTACGAAACCCGCGCCAAATATAGAAAGAATTTTAACACGTTATGAACAAATAATGTCTAAAGGCATTTAGTCTAAAATAAAATTACAGAATATCTTAATAATCACAGGAGATCCTAACCATATTATATTTAATTTGGAATCATATTTCGGAAAAACAATATCTCTAAAATCAGCGATGGTAGCACTTTCCTATTTGGTCCATTTTGTGAAACGTTTCTATTTATGTCCTCAAGTATATGTTCAGAGGAAACATTGGTTACTGCAGAATCTCTTAACATAGACCATTTTTTACAAGACAGGACTCTTCTTCTTCTTGAAGGGCCATATCCGATACGGACGTAGCCAACCCTCTCACCTTTACCTATGGTTGGTACCTATTTAAGTGTTTCAAAGACAAAGAGAACCTACAGTTTAATGATGGTTCAGAACAGCCAAAGTGAGTTGGCTTTACTAGGCATGATACTACGGGTAGTTTTTCATTGCCTTCCTGAGAGAGGCAATCGTCATGTTATAAACTTTTTATTTTTAAATTATATTAGGTAGGCACTAAAGTATACGTAATGAAATATATCAAAGTTATACATCACATTTTATCAAATATTACCAGCAAGGTAAAATAAATACATGTTTTTTTTCTTATATCCGCAGTGCCGATGGGTAAGAAAATTATATCAAATTCACAATTACTAAACAGATTCTAGTTAGTGCCATTAATTTAATTACGTTCGTTTACTCGAGAAAACGCTAGTAATGATGTTAGTAACGGCTAATGTCTTCCTTTTCTTTGGATTCTACTTAACAAATTGCTTAGGTCTGTTTACAGGATTTTGGTTTAAACTGAAATATTTAGAATTGATTTGAAATTTAAAAAATAATTTTTATTGAAAAAATTGTATAAAAGAATATACACCGTCTCACAGTGTAGCCATTCTACTAGTGTTGTTTCAAAAATACCTACAGGTCTCAGAATTCATCCATTTTATTTTTTTTTATATAATCCTGATCAAATTTCGAGGCGATCTTCGGAGCCCGATTTTTTTTAAAAAAAACCTTACCTTACTTAACGTACCGTAACCTAATCTAGCGTAACATAAAGTAAGGTAACGAAAAATTAGGAAGTGAAAAACAATCTAACACGATTTAACCAAACCTAATCTAACCTAACCTAATATGAACTAGCGTAGCCTCGCATAACAAAATACAAAATAAATATATGTAAAATATATGTAAGGTAGGAAATGAAAAATAATAGTCTCTGAATCTAATAGCCTTAAATACAACTTAACCTAAGGCTTTAGATTCAGAGACTATGATTTTTCATTTCCTACCTTACATATATTTTACATATAATTGTTTTGTATTTTGTTATACTAGACTAGGCAAGTTCAAATTAGGTTAGGTTAGATCAGGTTTGTGTGATATACACTTGGACGCTGCAAAAAGGTATGTATATTTAAAAAAAAAATATTTTAAAGGTTATTAAGTGAATAATACATGAAGGGCGATTATATATTTTTATTATACTTAAACTTTTAAGAATTTTTTTTAAAATGTTTTAAATGTTAACATTATTTTTTATCGGGTTAGATGGACCACTGATGAAAACTATGGCGCCTTCTTGTCTGCAGGATAACTTCACAAAAAATAATCCAGTAAGCAAAAATAAAAACTAATCTTGTAAAATAATGTAGTGGTTAAAAATTGTCGACGGGCTTTTTTTTTCAAAAATAAAAAATTTGCTCTGTTTCAAACTTTAGAAGCAATTTTCGACCAAAAAATTTATGTTTAATTATGTATGAAAAATTGTCTATTAGAAAAATTAAAAAAAACTCTCGACATTTTATAGAAAAAGTTTTTTTTTACGGGTCAAGCACACGTGCTGCAGGGAAGTTCCTAAAGCGCTATAGGAGCGACACGTGTGCGGAAAAAAAGCGATTCACGTTGTTCTTGAATCGCTGTAAATTGTACTCGGTGAGAAAGACAGTCCTGGGTAAATTATTCCAAAGGGATGATGTTCTCCAAATAAAAGACTGCTTGAAAAGCGTTGTACGAGGAGTAACAAGCTGAACCTCATACGGGTGTGAAGTATCAGCGCGACGTGTATTTCTAACATGCACCGCTCTGGGAGGAATTAAACAGGCCACATCCTCCGAACACTTTCAAGGAAAATACGTGTAGAATAGGCTCAAGTCGCCAACCGTTCTTCGATGTTCTAGCGAATCAAGGCCGCCGGTCAGTTCCGGGTCTCCAATCAAACGAACAGCTCTTCTCTGAATAGAATCCAACAAATGCAGAGTATGTTTGGGAGCGGAGCCCCAAACATGGGAGCAGTATTCCATAGATGGTCGAATTTAAGCTTTGTAAAGAACAGTTGTTGTGGAGTGTAAAGCTTTCTGGTTCGAAATAATATTCCCAACTTTTGAGAAGCTCTTCTTACTATGCCTGCAACACGCTCATACCAGGACATATTTGCTCCCAAATTAACGCCCAACAAATTGAGTGACGATGTTAGAGGAATGGAGTGCCCCGCCATAACTATGTCGGGTTCAGCAACGTTAACTTTTTTAGTAAAAACTGCCTCCTGGGTTTTTGTAGCGTTAAATACCACTTGGTTACTGTCACTCCAAGATAGAATTTCTTCCAGGTCTTTGTTAAGTTGAACAACTTCCCGCTGTCTGCGGACACTCACCTGAGCAGCCGATGTCCAAGCGTTCAAAGTGAATAAAGAGATAAGCGTACTGTCAACTGCAAAGCCGTAGATTGGATTTCCGATCTTTTCCAGCACATCATTAATTTAAATGGGAAAGAGAGTAGGAGATAATATGGAGCTTTGAGGCACCCCGGCGTTGATAGTGAAGGTGTTAGAAAGAAATCCGTCGACCGCCACTCGTAAAGAACGCTCACTGAGGACACATGAGAGCCACAAACAGAACTTTTCAGACATACCATAAGAGCGTAGCTTAGCCAACAGTCCATCGTGCCAAACACGGTCGAATGCATTGGATATGTCAAGAGCAACGGCTCGAGATTCTCCAAAGTGTTCAACTGGATTGTTCTGAACATGTGGTATATAAGTCAGAAGATCTCCTGTTGATCTATGTTTACGAAAGCCGTATTGGTGATCGCTAATAATATTGAATTCTTCAAGATATTTTAGAAGATGTTGATTGATAGCCTTTTCCATGACTTTCGATATTATTGAACGCAGTGCGAGTGGTCGGTAGTTATTTGGCAAGGTCTTCTTGCCTTTTTTAGGTATCGGCTGAACTGTGGCACACTTCCAGCAGGAAGGAAATATTCCCTTTCTATAGGATAGGTTGAAAAATCTGGTGTCAGTTTCCCACAGTTTTTGAGAACTATGACAGGTATTCCATCAGCGCCAGAAGCTTTTTTGGTGTCTAGCTTCATTAAAATACGTTTTATGATACGCTGTCTGAAGACAACATCGGGCATCCTTGACTGCACTATGGGAATAATAGGTGGCGTTTTTCCTTGGAAATCAACAGTAAAATGTGAAGGAAAGAGTTCAACCAACAACTTCGCTTTTTCAACAGGTATTGTTGCAATATAATTATCTGGCCGTGTGAGTGGTGGTATGGTGGATTTGGTGAAATTTTGGCTAACTGTCTTAGCGACTGACCAAAGGGACCTGGAATTGTTGGGACAAACGAGAAGAAATTATTAAGAATTTAAAAAAAAAATAATATTAAAAATTGAATGAGTAATATTGCAGACAGTGTCTGAAAACAGGTAGCGGTCCCAATCCGACGTAAGGTCACATTTAATGCTATAACTTTGTAACAGAATGGAATTTTCTTAAAATTTTTTGAATAATTCTTAGAACTATAGAGATAAAAATCCGTAAAAAAATCGAATTTTTGAAAATTCAAGGTGTATGTAACCCCTAAGTCATGTTAGGTTGGATTAGGTTATGTTCTGTTATATTCAGGCCTTTTAAATTTAGAGACTATTACTTTTCATTTCCTAATTTCTAATTATTTTTACTTTATGTTAGACTAGATTAGGTTACGTTAGGCTGAGTTAGGTTAGGTTTTCTTTTTAAAAATCTCTCCGAAATTTGATCAGGATTATTAAAAATATATATATATATATATATATATATATATATATATATATATATATATATATATATATATATATGTATATATATTTAAAACGGATGTATCTTGAGACTTAGGTAGGTAGGTATTTTTGAAACACCACTCAAATGGCTACACTGTGCGTCTGTCTAAAAGGTTTTCAAACTGATTGTTTCCTCAGCCTTTAAGCAGCACCATTTCATAAACAACAGTAAAAGCTTGAACTCATATCTGTAAAGAATACGTATACCTTCAACCAGCCCGTTGTGATCAGGCAGTGCTTAGTAGTAGTTGTGCGAACTGTACGTGTCGTAGTCGTTGTGTGATAGAAGTGTAATGAGTAGCGAGTAGCGATCAAATTTTATGTGAAACTGCAGCTACGGATACATTTTATTCTTTGAAAACAGCTTATGGTGATGATTTTTTCGCGTTTACAAGTATTTAAGTGGTTTAAACGCTTTAAGGAAAGATGGGAGTTGCTCGAGGATGATGCAAGATCAGGGCGTCTAAGCACAAGTGCGGCCGACGCAAATGTTGTGAAAATTTCTCGTCGGACGATTCTTTTCTGCAGAAAATAATCACGAGCGATGAGACGTGGTATTGCCAATAAGAGCCGACCACAAAACGGCAAAATGCGCGATGACTCGGTAGTAGTTCGCCGAGACCGAAGAAAATGCGACTGACAAAGTCAAGAACAAAGACAATGCTCGCCACGTTTTTTGACACTTAAGGACTTATCCAAAAAGAATGTATTTCCGAGGACACTACAGTGAACGCCAGGTACTACGTAGGTGTCATAGAGCGACTTTGCAAGAGGATTCAACGAGTTAAATCGGAACGATGGAACACAAAGGATTTTTTCTTGCTTTATGATAACGCGTTCGCTCACACGGCTGAAGTTGTGGTACAGTTTTTGGCGCTATAACAAGTGCCCGTACTCCACCACCCTCCTTACTCGCCCGATTTTATCCGTAGTGACTTTTTTATTCCCAAAAATCAAGTTTCACATGAAGGGTCAACGCTTTGACGATTTAGAGGACATTAAAGCCACTGCGACGTGCGAGTTAAACATAATCTCAAAAGAAGATTTTTCTAGCAGTTTCGCATGGTTGTATGAACGTTGTATTGGGATCAGAATGGAGTAATAAAAATATCTACTTTTAATTTTTTATATTTTTTTTTGATTAGGGCCATCCGGGAATTTTATAGACAGACGGCGTATATGGTTCATATATTTTCAAATTCCCCTAAGTGTTTTATAAAAATGGTTTATACTGCTATAAAATCACATCAAAATTAATCAACCCCTCGAGAAATGTTGCGGATAAAACTCACTAAGTGAAATCTGAAATATTATTATGCAAAATTTGCTTTCCAAAACCCACCACTTACACATTTGTTCATTTATTGTTTTTAAATTATTTTGGTTGGCATCTCTTTCTTTTGTCACTCTTAGCGGCTCTGCTTAGAAGGTAACAATGCGTGGGTTGAGTAATTTTTTATTTAAAAAGCAATATTTAAACTGAAGCAAAATTAAAATATTTGATTGAATTTTACAGTTACATTTTATGTGGCTATCTTTACCTGAAAAAGGACGTAGAACTACGACAGATCCTCAACCAACACCAGGAATTTTAAAATATAAAAAAAGACAACTTTCAAAAAATGAAATCAAATGAATTTGTACAATGCTGAGAATAACAGAACTGGTACAACCTTTGTTCCGTTGGCAAATTTGAGCAAAACTTCGCTCTCCTCATTTGCAAACTACTTCTTGATCCAACAAGATTAAAATCAATGAAATTAGCTATTAGGCTACTTCGCCTAACTGATGAGACCCGGAAAGGTGGAAAGCTGCAAGCTCCCTTCCATGCAACCCTTGCATATCGGCAAGTTTGGCTGATCCTTGAGAAGGGTAACCGCAAAGACAAGCAAAACACTAACAACCAGAGAATTCGCAAAGTTGAGAATTCGCAAAATGTCAGCGTTTCTGAAAACTTGTGTGTCTGTCAAAGTGAAGCCAGATTCTCTAAAAATCTGTTTATACTATTGTCCGCTTTCGATTTTTCCGAGCCTCGTCAATTAGGCGAAGTAGCCTAAGAACTAATTTGGTTGATATACACGTAGATTTATGTACCAGAACAATTAAAATAAAATTAGAAAAAATACATACGCAAACACTGACTACTTAATTAAAAAGCATCAGACAAGGGACATTAATTGGACTTCATAACATTAAGAGGTAACTGTCAACCGTAGACACAAAAAACGAACAGGGTATATAAGGAAAACAAAGAAAGCAAGACAGACAGACATCAAGTCTCTTTACCTTAGTGATACACTGCAAAGCCTTGAAGTGAGTTTTAATGTACTAGGAGTCTTAGATGTTTTAAGATGTGCGTGAAACAGGTTTTAAAGACTTCGGTGACCGCTCCAAATTTTCCGACGGTAATCAATTAGTGTAGTTACTTCAGAGCATGTGTGAACAATTTTAGAATTTTTTTGCGGAGCCGTTTTGAAAAAAGTGCAGTTAAAAATTAAAACTGGAAAATTTCGAAATAAACATAATTTTCTACATTAATAGTGCTCATGGAATTTATTTAAAAGATATTTACATCATATTTATGTGCTATTATTGCAACTGTCTATAACAGTATACGTGAAAACCATTAATTTGAGATGTGGTAGAAGTCTGTTGGTACTCTGGAGTTAAAATTATGGTAATTTTAAGATTTTTTAAAATTCCAGGTCAAAAATCAAAGTTAACTTTCTCGACATTGTATAAATATGCATGTGATATGATTTTAGTTTGCATGAGGTCAATAGTTAGTTATTAGTTGAATTTAAGTTAGCTAGATATAAACTCGTAGAAAATATCATAACAGTTGTCAATTTCTTTGCCATAATTTATTATTACTTAATTCAACAAAATGTTTAAAAAACGAAAAGATGGTGTCCTTACTCATGAAAAAAATCAAGAAAAATTATGTTTATTAGGTTTAAAAAAAAAGATTCGATGAATATATATATATATATATATATATATATATATATATATATATATATATATATATATATATATAACATATATATATATATATATATATATATATATATATATATATATATATATATATATATAAATAATATTTTAAAAGTCATAAATTTTGGCTCAGACTTTTACACTTCTTGCAAAATCTTAGTTTATGGGCCGGTTAAAAAAAAAATGAAACAGTTGAGTTATCTGATTATTATATGAGGTCAAAAATTATGTGGATGCAGTTTGTGTGATTTAGTGCGAAAAGCAGTACATATTATTTTTTAAATAGTCAGTCTAGAGTGAAAACAAAAGAAATAGTTGCAACGTACTGTCCAAATCCACTATGGAATTGACATGAGGAACGCCTCGTTTTTTCTGCCAAAAAAAAATTTTGATACGCTACCTCCGAAGGAAAAAAAAACATTAGGATGTATATATATATAAATATATATATATATATATATATATATATATATATATATATATATATATATATATATAACAAGGATTTTCTACCGCTGACGCTGTCTTCCTTCTCTCAGCCTTTGATTCCATCCGTTTCTACCTTTACGGATGGAATCAAAGGCTGAGAGAAGAAAGAAAGGAAGACAGCGTCAGCTGTAGAAAATCCTTGTTATATATATATATATATATATATATATATATATATATATATATATATATATATATATATATATATATATATATATATATATATATATATATATATATATATATATATATATATATATATATATATTATATTATATATATATATATATATATATATATATATATATATATATATATATATATATATATATATATACATCCTAATGTTTTTTTTTCCTTCGGAGGTAGCGTATCAAAAATTCATCTGTTAGACCCCTGTCCTCCATAGCCTTGTCCACATCATCTCTCCACGATCGTCTGGGTCTTCCTCTTTTTCTTCTCCCTATAGGGCTCTACTCCGTTATTTTCTTTATCCACCTATTATCTTCGCTCCGTCTTATGTGTCCATACCATTTTAGTTGTTTTTCTTCAGTGGTGTTTATTGCGTTCTCTTTGATGTTCATTCTGCTTCTTATTTCTTCATTTGTTATTCTCTCCATACGTGTCACTCTACAACATCTTCTCCAATACTCCATCTCTACCGCGTTAATTTTAGATTTATTTCTTTTGTCGATCGTCCGTGTTTCTGACCCGTATGTCATTATGCTTTGTATTATTGATTTACATATGCGTGTTTTGTTTCTCTTTGTAATGTGCTTGTCCCACAGGATCGAATTTAATTGTCTTATGCATGTTCGCGTTTGTCCTAATCTAGCTTTAATCTCTTCTTCTGATGTTGCGTTTTTTGAAATGATGGTTCCTAGATATTTAAATCTATCGGTTCCTTTGATTATTGTTTCGTTATCTACTTCTAGATTCTCCACGTTTCCCTCCTTTGTTGTTAGATATTCCGTTTTATCAAAGTTTATTGCTAATACTGCTTTAGTGTATCCTTCTTTCAGTTTTCTTACCATATAATTGAGGTCTTCCTCATCTTGCGCTATGATTACTTGGTCGTCTGCGCAACTTAGAGTATATAAGTAATCTTCTCGTATTAGGACTCCCATTCCACTACATTTTTGCTTCCATTTTTTTAATGTTTGTTCGAGGTATATTTTGAATAGTGTTGGGGAGATAGAGCATCCTTGTAATAGGCCTTTTGATGTTTGGAGTCTCTTCCCTATTTTATGTCCTATTTTTATGTTCACTGTGTTGTTTTCGTAGAGAGCTTTTACTGCGTATATTAGTTCTTTGTCAATGCCTATTTCTTTCATTGCGTTCCATAATCTTTGTCTTGGTACTGAGTCATAGGCCTTTCTTATGTCTAAGAAGACTAGATGAACTTCTCTATTCTTTGCCAGTTTTTTTTCCATTGTTTGTTTTATAGTGTATATGTGGTCTATACATGATTTTCCGGCCGTAAAGCCTGCTTGGTCTTCTCCAATTTTTCCTTTTATATTTTCCTCCATGATATTTTTAATAATTTTTCCATACAAACGTCCCATACTCGATATTATGCTTAGGCCTCTATAGTTTGTGCATTTTCTGCTGTCTCCTTTTTTAAATATAGGTACTATATAAGCTTTTGACCATTCCTCTGGTATTTTTTCTCCATTTATCGCTCTGTGGAACATGTTTCTCAGCATTCGATGTAATTTATTAGACCCGTACTTAATCATTTCATTTACCACACCCCCAGGCCCTGCAGATTTATTATTTTTGAGTGTTTTTATTGTCTTCTTTACTTCTTCATAGCTTAGTTCTATCTCTTTTATTTCCTTATTCTGTTCTTCTTCAGGGTTCTTGGAATTCTTGTCTATCTTCTGTTAGCAGCTTCTTATAATATTCTTCCCACTCGCTTTCTGGGATGTACTCTATATACGTCTTATCTCTATTGTTAGTCCTTAATAATTTAATTATTCTCCATGACTCTGTACTTCTAGTTCCTCCTATATACTGTTCTACACGTTCGCACGATTTTTCCCATCTCTCGTTCTTTTCTTTGTTTATCATCCTTTTTTTCTTTATATTTCTGCAGATCTTCTTCTGATTTTGTATTCAGCCATTTTTCGTATAGTCTTTTTTTCTCCTTTGTAGATTTTTTGGTTTTTTCACAGATTCTAATTTTATGTTTCTCATTCTCTTTATCTTCTTTACCTAATGCTTCTAGGGACGCCATTAGGATGTGATTTATTAAAAAACAATAAGAAAGAAAAATTTGTTGACAAACACCATCTGAAGTAGCTATTTCTTTATCTCAAAAAAGAACAAATCCATTAAATGTTGTACTAAAGATAAATCATATTATTATTTTGATGTAATTAGCAAAATTATACCTCGATAAGAAAACATATTCATATTAGATTATGAAACTAGAAGTGAAACCCTTCAACATCATTTTTTAAAGATGTTTCTAGATGATCTAAAACTAAAGTTATGACAATTTTAAAAAATACGAAAAATTGAGGAATATATTTTTTACAGATTTTTGGCCTGGAATTTTAAAAAATCTTAAAATACCATAATTGTGGTTCCAGAGCACCAACAGACTTCTACCGCGTTTCAAACTAATGATTTTCACATATATTATTATAGACAGTTACATTAATATCACGTAAATATGATGTAAATATCTTTTAAATAAATTCAATGAGCATTACTAATATAGAAAATTTTATTTCGAAATTGTCCATTTTTGAATTTTAAATGTACTTTTTTCAAAACGGTTCTGCAAAATTTTTCACACATACTCTGTATGCTACACTAATCTATTACCGTCGGAAAATTTAGAGTGGTCGTCCAAGTCATTAAAACCTGTTTCAGGCACACCGTACCCATATTCTTTTAAGTTGTATCTGGCTTTACTGATTTATTTAAATTATTTTATGAAAAAGCACCGTTTGTTCCAAATATTTCGACAAACAAAAATTATAGGTGTCATATCACTTTTATTTATGCTTCTTAGCTTATTCTTTACATTGCATTTCATAGGTGATTGTTTAAAAAAGGGTTTAATTATTTATCGTATTTTCACAAAGGAGTTTGTTGAGTTCTTTCTAAAATTTGTATTTTATAATAAAAGAACCTCCTTGTTTTCGGAAATCTGGAATATTATATTCCTCTTCAATTCAAAATGTTTTTTTTTGTCATTGGAGGAGGACCCTAGACAACGCACTAAGAGAGAGAAATACGGCGGGGAGAAAGGCAGTTAAACTGCTAAACAGCATTCTATAGGATGTATCTATAAATAAAATTAAAAAAAGGAAGATATATGAAACCATAGTAAAAAGGATCACATTATATACCTGTGAAATATGAGCATTAGCAACGCTGAGAACAACGGAAATAGATTTATGGAGAAAAACGGCAGGAATATCCAGAAGGAAAAGAGTCACCAAAGAATTTACTAAAGAAATTATGGGAATCAAACACAGTATTAGGGATGACATTCTAACCAAACAACTTATATGGTTTGAACACATCCACAGAATAGACGAAGATCGGATCCCAAAACAAATACTAAAATGGCAACTAGGAGGCAGGAAAAAGCCAGATAGACCGAGTACAAGTTGGAGAGAGGGGATAAACAGGGAAATTGAGGTACGAAACCTTGAAGATCTATGGAACGATCGAAAGAGATGAAAATTGGAGGTCACACAACAGAAGATATTAAAATATATATTTGAGTTGGATAGCTTTTTAAGATAATCCACAGAAATCTTGGCTGCGAACGATTGGCAGACTATCAATCTTCCTGTAAAACTAATTATTAAAATGATAAAATGTATAAACCTTTAACTGAGATTTGAATAAATTTAAGAAAGTTCTGTTATAATTTGATGACTTTACATTCTATGTATACTAGAGAATAAGTTGATAATAGCAAATAAAACAGTGGTAAAAGAAATTACTACATTCTTCAATTTCTGGAAAAAATCAATGGAGTTTTTAACAGTGTATTTGAAATTTAAATGATTTTTGAGAAAATTGTTTAGCGAAATGTGAAAAAAATGTGCTGGTGAATTATGAAAAAAATCACAGGGGGGGAAGGTTTGACTTTTAAGGCAGGAAACTAATGGGAGTATGTTTTATTTAGGACAATTTAGGACTTCGGATTAAGCTTCTCAGTATATTTACACAGGGATCTTTGGCTCCCATGTTTCCTCAGAAAGTGTTCTTTACGAGTGGCGGTCGACGGATTTCTTTCTAACACCTTCACTATCAACGCCGGTGTGCCCCAAGGCTCCATACTGTCTCCTACTCTCTTTCTCATTTACATTAACGATCTGCTGGAAAAGACCGGGAATCCAATTTACAGCTTTGCAGATGACAGTACGCTTGTCTCTTCACTCACTTTGAACGTTCGGACATCGGCTGCTCAGGCGAATATCCGCAGACAGCAGGAGGTCGTTCAACTTAACAAAGACCTGGAAAAAATTGTATCTTGGGGTGACAGTAACCAAGTGGAATTTAACGCTACAAAAACTCAGGCGACAGTTTTTTCTAAAAAAGTTAACGTTGCTGAACCCGACATAGTTACATCGGGGCACTCCATTCCCCTAGCATCGTCGCTCAATTTGTTGGGCGTTAATTTGGGAACAAATATGTCCTGGCATGAACATGTTGCAGGCATAGCAAGGAGACCTTCTCAAAAGTTGGGAATATTGTTTCGAACCTGAAAGCTTTACACCTCACAACAACTGTTAATTCTTTACAAAGCTCAAATTCCACCAACTATGGAATACTGCTCCCACGTTTGGGACTCCGCTCCCAAACATATACTGCATTTGTTGGATTCTGTTCATAGAAGAGCTGTTCGTCTGATTGGAGACCCGGAACTGACCGGCAGCCTTGATTCGCTGGAACATCGAAGAATGGTTGACGACTTGAGTCTGTTCTACAAATATTTTCATGGAAAGTGTTCGAAGGATGTAGCCCGCTTAATTCCTCCCAAACCGGTGCATGTTAGAATTACACGTCGCGCTGGTACTTCACATCCGTATGAAGGTCAGCTTGTTACTCCGCGTACAACGCTTTTCAAGCAATCTTTTATATGGAGAACATCATCACTTCGGAATAATTTGCCCAGCACTGTGTTTCCCACCGAGTATAATTTACAGCGATTTAAGAACAACGTGAATCGCGTTTTTCGCACACATGCCGCTCCTTGAGCGCTTTAGGGACTTCCCTGCAGCATGTGTGCTAGACTCATAAAAAAAAAATTATTATTGCTTTAATTTTAAACTTTATTTAAAAAATACTCGTATCCAGATGATGACTACTTTTTTTGTGTCTTCCCCAACATTAATTCAGAGCTTTTAATAAAGTTTTTGGTCGAATAAGTTTTTAATTTATTATTTGATAACTTTTTAATTGTTAGTAGAAAATACTCTTGGGGTACACTTTTGTTACACTAATATTTTCCTTTCATGTTGTTTGAAATTTAAAACAGCCAATTTAGCTTAATATTTCTGTTTTCGGCATAAAGTGAGGATTAATTCTAAAGATATAACATCAAAGCCCCTTAAGACAACAAATATTTTTCCGGTAATAAACGTTTACATTGGCCTGAAAATTTCCATTTCTCTCATTTTAGGTATTTATCCAATTCCTCGCTTTATATTTAAATGAAAGTGTTAAACCAAAAGTGATGAATTTAATGCTTGAATTGTTTGTTTATCTGTTTCATTGTATTACAGTTTTGGGTCTAGTTTATGGTATTTTGGGCATATAAATTCGCAATCAAGAATGAGATTACCATTTAAACGATTACAAAAAAATATTAAGAGCAGCTGAATATCAGGTGTCTATTACATTACATATTTTTTTCCCTCTTCTTCTTAACCCAAGTTTGTCCACTGCTGGACGTAGGTCTCTTCTAATCTGTTCCATACTTCCCTATCTTTTGCCTCCTTTAATCACCTCTTGCCCGCTACTACTCTTATATCATCGACTCATCGTTTCTGTGGACGTCTCGCGCCTCTTCCTGTTTCTCTGGATCTCCATACCATTTATGTACTTAAATATGAGGTAATGAATTCAGAAATAGAAAACCTATTTTATTTTTTTAATCTATAATATTTCCTGAGAAAAATGCGACATCTACAAAAAACTGGCCAAGTGCAAGTCGGACTTACGCAATTACCGATTGATGTCAAAATAAAAATTTTTGTTACGAAGGTATAAAATGATGAATGACTTCACAAAACACACCCCAAATGAGTTTTCAACAAAGTTTTTTTCCGATCTTTACTGAAAACTGATAATCTTAAAATTTTTGTTTTTTATATACCAGATAAATTATTAAAGGTTTCGTCTAACCTTCACCCTGTAGAGAATATTACAGAATTTTTTCAAAATTTTTTGATTAGTATTTTTGGAGATATTTTGCCTTCTTGTGTCATTATGTATACGTATAACTTCAAATAATTATTATACCACTAGATATCTATACCTCTACTTTACTTAATCCTACTTAATTCTTGCATTTATTATACTTTAAATATTATCTTCCTAAATGAAGGATAAACTAAGTAGTTTTCGAAAATCTGTCCATTCGAATATTTGTCCGTTCGAAATATTGTCCGTTTCAACAAATGTACATTCGAACATTAGTCCGATTGATTACATGTCCTTCGATTATAATTTGTTTTTTGAATATGTGTCTTTCGATATTTGGTCCGGACCCGAATGTAATATATCTAAGAAAAAGACCAATTTTTTGAGTTTTATTTTCATATTTATTTTCTGCAATAGGTATATTAGATAATATCTATATTTATAATCAGTTGGTATGTTCTATTGTATCTGATAGTTTGCTACAGAATAGACATTTATTATTCGGTATAACTCCCGTTTCCATATATTTTCGGTAGTCTTATGTTAAGATAACCACCTCTTGTATTGCAATAATAAATTCTGCAGTCTCACGATATAATATGTTTATTTTGAGCCATGACAGTAATAACTGTAAGTTGGAAATTGAGTTCATCCAGCTATCTTTGAGTTATATTTTAGGTGGTATTACCTTTGCATGACGTTTGCTGATTTAAAGTACTAAGTACCTTTTACTCTCTAACGCTCTTATTACTATATAGTGAATTACTAAATCTCATCAAAATTAATTTAAACTTAACAGTTAGCTAGCTGCCACGATTATATGCTTTATGTGCTGGATTATGAACCATATATGCTTAATTATGTAAAGAAAACTACAAAAATTGATAAAATAATGTACCTAGTACTTTCTTTGTAAACATGCAATTCTAAAATACGAATTAAATTTAACTATCTCACATTAACGAATAATTTAATACAATCCAGTTTATCAAAAAAAAGTATTTAATGACTAAAAAACTACAATTCTCTCTTTGACAACCACATCGAACAAAATATAGGCCAACAAAGAACATGCGTGCGTTACAGAATAAAATTTAAATGTGGTCTATATAGACAAATAACCGGCTAAGTGCAAGTCGGATTTAAAATTTCGTATGTTGATTGCTTTTAAAAAAAAATTTTTGCTATGGAGGTATAAAATGATCAATGACTTCACAAAACACACCCCAATGTGTTTTCAACAAAGTTTTGTCCGATCTTAACTAAAAACTGATGAAATTTTTTTTTTAAATATACCAGATAAATTATTAAAGATAATGCACTCGTGATAATTTTCGTTCAATCTACACCCTATGAAGAATATTGCAGAGTTTTTTCAAAATTTTTTGATCAGTACTTTATTGAGATTTTTCGCAATTTTTGAAAAATAATACAAAGAAAAGTGTGCGCAAATATTACATTCTATATATTTTTGAACTCGTGTTTTTACAATCTTTCATTTGACACTCTACTCGATGATCGGGTAATTTTTTTTTTTCACTTCCAATTTCGCCCCCAAAACTGACCCCTTAGGTAAAAATTTAAGTTTCAAAACTACACGGCTTTGATGAGGCCATCAATTTCTGTATTTTTTTTATGGGTCTAGCACACGTGCTGCATGGAAGTCCCAAAAGCGCTACAGGAGCGACACGTGTGCGGAAAAAGCGATTCATGTTGTTCTTGAATAGCTGTAAATTTTTCTTGAATCGCTGTAAATTGTACTCGGTGGGAAACACAGTCCTGGGTAAGCCATTCCAAGGGGAGATGTTCTCCGCATAAAGGAGTGCTTGAAAAGCCTTTTACGAGGAGTAACAAGCTGAACCTCATACGGATGTGAAGCATCAGCGCAACGTGTACTTCTAACATGCACCTCTGGGAGGAATTAGACGGGCTGCATCCTTCGAACACTCTCCATGAAAACACTTGTAGAATAGACTCAAGTCGCCAACTGTTCTTCGATATTCCAGCGAATCAAGGCCGCCGGTCAGTTCTGGGTCTCCAATCAGACGAACAGCCCTTCTCTGAACAGAATGCAACAAATGCAGTGTATGTTTGGGAGCGGAGCCCCAAACATGGGAGCAGTATTCCATAGTTGGTCGAATTTGAGCTTTGTAAAGAATTAACAGTTGTTGTAGAGTGTAAAGCTTTCTGGTTCGAAATAATATTCCCAACTTTTGAGAAGCTCTCCTTGCTATGCCTGCAACATGTTCATGCCAGGACACGTTAACTTTTTTAGAAAAAACTGCCGCCTGGGTTTTTGTAGCGTTAAGTTCCACTTGGTTACTGTCACCCCAAGATAGAATTTCTTCCAGGTCTTTGTTAAGTTGAATGACTTCCTGCTGTCTGCGAATATTCGCCTGAGCAGCCGATGTCCGAGCGCTCAAAGGAATGAAGAGTTATGCGTACTTATTAATGCCAAATTTCTCTCCAATCAGACGAACAGCCCTTCTCTGAACAGAATGCAACAAATGCAGTGTATGTTTGGGAGCGGAGCCCCAAACACGGGAACAGTATTCCATAGTTGGTCGAATTTGAGCTTTGTAAAGAATTAACAGTTGTTGTGGAGTGTAAAGCTTTCTGGTTCGAAATAATATTCCCAACTTTTGAAAAGCTCTCCTTGCTATGCCTGCAACATGTTCATGCCAGGACACATTAACTTTTTTAGAAAAAACTGCCGCCTGGGTGTTTGAAGCGTTAAGTTTCACTTGGTTACTATCACCCCAAGATAGAATTTCTTCCAGGTCTTTGTTAAGTTGAATGACTTCCTGCTGTCTGCGGATATTCGCCTGAGCAGCCGATGTCCGAGCGTTCAAAGTGAATGAAGAGTTATGCGTACTTATTAATGCCAAATTTCAACTTTCTATGTCAAATAGATTTGGAGAAAATCGGGTATGACAGACGAACAGACAGACCCCGAAGTGATCTTATACGTGTTCCGTACGGAACACTAAAAAGGCAAGAAGTCCATGTTAAGAACCAGCTGGCCAGTCGCATGACTATCGGTGTATTGAATGATATGGAAACCCAACATCTATTAAAGTATTTTAAAGAATTTAATGATAGGTTATCGAAAAAATATCGGGTTTTTTGTAAGTCGCCTATCTCTGATAATTCTAGTTAGATTTGGTTGTGCTTATGCACTTTTAAAGCACATTTCAAAGAATGAATGATTATAAAAGTTGTCATATTTACTGATTTAGGCCAAAGTTACAACGACTTGAAAACTAGTAGAATTTCTCAAAAAATCGATTATATTTTGTAACTTTTACTGTGGAAGAAAAATGCTGCGCAGGCTCGCAAAAAAATCTATATTGTAATAATTACGAAGCCTCTCTAAAAAAAAAATTTCATTACCACGAACCAAAATACATGGATCTAGTGTATTTTTTCGATGCTGATTTCGAATCCGTATTTATCGTGTCATTTTTTTTGGCCGAAAACATCCCTTGAAATTAGATAAAACTATAGTAATAATGTAATGACTCTTAGTGAAGTGTAAAAAATGGTAGATATTTTATAGTCTAGAGAAGAAAATATGCATTCAAACCACAGTAAGCTATTTCTATTAATTAAACCAAAATCGACCCTTATAGGGTGTGAAAAGTACCCCTAAAACTCAAATAACGCACGTGAGTTTAAATAACATGTACAAAGGACAAGTTCTTGTAGCTCTTAGGACAAAATATCTGAACCTGGTGTGACAACCAAGCTATTACTCTTAAAGGGTTTGCAACTCACCCCTAAAAGGTGTAAAAACCACCTCTACCTACGAAGGTATCTCATAAGTTTCAATAACGACGAAAAAAGTTCAGGCTTTTGTGGTTTTAGGCAGGGTCAACAAATATGGAGAAGATTGCTTGAATCACCGATACACGACTATAAACTACCCTTAGAGGGTGGTAGAAAGTACCCCTATGCTCTAATAATGCATTTGGATGTTACTGAAATTTGAAAAGTGTCAAATATTTGTAACTGACTGTGCTAAACAATTGGAATTTGTAGTCTCAGGTAGGGTGGACAAAATTCAAATAGCACAATCATTTAAGCGTAGGGACAGGGTTTACGACCCTATAGTGGTAGACTTTAGTCTTGTGTCGGCAGTTAAAACGAATTAACTCTGTATTTGTCCATCCTGCCCGAGACTACGAAAACCTGTATTTTTTTTCTCAGAACTTCTTTATATCCATCAATCCTTGTTCTCCCCCCCCCACGTCCTAGGGATGATTTTCGATCTTATTATGAAGATGATCTAGTTGTCTTGAATGTTTGGCACAATGAGATAAAAGTACTTGATCCTTTTCGAATTTCAGTAACATCCATGTGCATCATTAGAGCGTAGGGGTAGTTCCTACCATTCTCTAAGGGTAATTTATAGTCGTGTATCGGTGGTTCAAGCGAATCTACTCCATGTTTGTTCATCCTACCTAAAACTACAGAACCCTGAACTTTTTTGTCTTTATTTAAACTTATGAGATACCTCCGTAGGTGAAGGTGGTTTTTAAACCCTATAGGGGTGAGTTTCAACCATTTAAGAGTAATGTCTGGTTGTCACACCAGATTCAGATACTTCGTCCTAAGAGCTATAAAAGTTTGTCCTTTGGACATGTTATTTAAACTCACGTGCATTATTTTAGTTTTAGGGGTACTTTTCACCAAGGGTGGATTTTGGTTTAATTAATAGAAACAGCTTGCTGTGTTTTGAATGCATATTCTTTTCTCTAGACTATAAAATATCTACCATTTTTCACACTTAATTAAGAGTTATTACATTATTACTATGGTTTTACCCCATTTTAAGGGAGGTTTCCAGTCAAAAAAAAAAATGACTGGATAAATCTTTTTTTTAACTACAGATTCGAAAAATATCCCAGATCCATGTATTTTGGTTCGTGTTAATGAACTTTCTCTTTGTGCGGCTGTGTTGTCAGCTTTTATAAACAAATAAAGATTAAAGCCAATCATTTTTATCAAAAAAATCAGCATTCTCTTGTTTTTGTAAATGTTTTCAAAATGCTAATAACTTTCTAAAATCGTTATTTACACCTAACGATTTAATATTACCAAGCGTTTACGCTAGCAAGCCCTCAAATTTTTTTTTACCAATTTAAACCCAAAACGCCCTTATCTTACACCATAAAAACTAAATCTTATCAAAAACTCCCTTAAGTATACAAATATTTATGTTCAATTCACTTACCGCTTCGCAGCAATCAAGATCCAAAAGGTAGACCGCACAGCGCTCGCATTTCAGTAAATCCTGAGCTTCCCTCATTATTTTCGTAACCAAGCACTCTAAATTGTTTTGCTCCTCGAATATGCTTCGTGCCAGATTTAACAGAATCTGAAACAAGTGAAGGAGGATGTATTAAATAATAATAAATTGTTCGAGTTAAGCCTACGTTCTATTTTATTTTACGTTGATGAAAAGCACGAAAATTTTACCGAAGCCTTGGTTTCAGCGGTTAAGGTGTGAAAGGTATTGATAAATGTGATTTGATACATGTTTAATGCTATCCCGCATCGTATCGTCCCTAGTCTTTTAGTATTCTTTTATTGACGTTCTCCCTTTCGGTGGTTATGACTCTAGGTGAGTGCAAGGACCAATCTGCAAGAGTATTAATATCTTGTTGAATATTTGTATTGTCTCCATGGAGTTTGTACAGAAAAGTCCTTTCAATGGTATCAAAATACGAATTACATTTGTCAGGTAATGTAATTTTTGTATTCTTCACGGAAGACAACTTATCGAAGGACATATAATCAAACGGACTAATGTTCGAATGGACAATTGTTCGAACGGACAATATTTCTAATGGACAAATATTTAAATAGACAGTTTTTCAAAAACTACTCTATTTATCCTTCTTTTACAAAGATAATATTTAAAGTAAATGCAAGAACTAGGTCGAATTCAGTAAAACAGAGGTATAAATATTTATGTTACACTAACTGTGCCCGCGGCTCCGCTCGCGTGGACTTGATTCGCCTTTATCGTCACTGCTTATTCCTTATGTTTATATTATTATATAGTTCAAGGGGCCTTAGAGGCCCATGGCTTAGTTGCATACTTGGCTCCACTTCTTTTTATCTCCTTTTCCCAGTGCGAGATTCTCATCAACTCGGATCTTGCTTTACTGCCTGAATCCATGTAGATCGAGGTCTACCCTTGCCTCTTCTTCCAACCACTTATCTTATTACGGCTTGCTTTGCCTGTCTTTCTTCCTTCATCCTTGCCAGATGTCCCAACCATCTTAATCGCTGGCTTCTTATGATTTGGCTTATAAGGGGTTTCGTATATAGGCATTTTAATTCGTAATTTGTTCTTCTTCTCCACAGTCCTTCTTCTTTCCTTCCTCCGTAGGTTCTTCTCAAAGCTTTCCTTTCCCACACCTCCAACGTCTTCTTTTCTCTTGCATTCAGTTTCCACGTTTTGCATCCATATGTCACCGTGGGTCTGACAACTGTCGTATTTATTTTTTTCTTTTGCTTTTCTTGATACATTCTTTGATTTCAATATTGGATTCATTGCCCCCAAACATCTCTGTCCTTTCGCTATTCTTTCTTGTATCTCCGTCCTTTCTTGTCCACTCTCTGTTATTGTGACTCCCAGATAATTAAAGTTGTCTACTTTTGCAAACGTATATTTTTCCCTAAGTTGTTTATTATATCTAAACTTTTGTTGTTTTTATTATCCTTCTTCTTTGTAATTTCTATGTATTTTGTTTTTTCCTCATTTATCTTTAGGCCTCTCATCCTTCCCCTTTCTTCTATCCTACTTATGGCTTCTTTGAGGTTCTTTTTTGCTCTTGCAATCACTGCTACATCATCCGCATAGGCTAAGCATTGGCAGGTTTGTTGGTATACTGTTCCATTTGTTTTTATTTCTGACTCACGGATTATCTTCTCTAGTACCAAATTAAATAGACATGTCGACACTGGATCCCCCTGTCTTAATCCTCTCTTCACCTTAAACTTGTCTGATACTTTGCCCTTAACCAACACTCTATTTTCTGTGTCATTCAGGGTCATTCTCACCATGCGAATCAATTTACTTGGAATTTTTAGTTCTTCCATTATCTTGTAGAGTTCTCCTCTATTTACAGAGTCATATGCTTCTCTGAAATCCACAAAGATCAAGTGTAGTGCCAAATTTTGTTTTAAGCTATTATCTTGGATTTGCTTAATCGAAAATATCTGGTCTGTAACCGATCTACTTTTCCTGAATCTACACTGGTACTCTCCCAGAATAGACTCGGCTTTCTCTGCTAGTGTGTTTTTGATAGTCAACACTACTATCTTGTACATGACATCCAGTAAGGCTATTGGTCTATAATTAGCACTTATAGTTTTTTTCTTCTTTTTTGTATATTGGACAAATGAGCGACTCTCTCCAGCTCACTGGCATCTTTTCTGTTTCCCATATTTCTTGCACCAACCGGCATATTTCATTTTCCAGATCTAGTCCTCCAGCTTTGATCAGTTCTGCTGTTATACAATTTTCACCCGGGGCCTTATTTTTTTTGGGTTCTGAGTATTTTTCTTATTTCTTCTTTGCAGGGTTTGTTTGTCCCCTCCTGCTCTTCAGTTAATTGTGCTTCCTATTTCTCATTCAACTCATTTTCATCTCCATTTAGTGTGTCTTTAAAGCATTCCCCCCATCTATTCAGTCTTTCTACCAAGCTTACTGCTAAACTTCCATCTTTTTTACTACATATTAGCATTTTGTTGTTTATTCCCTTCGTATTTTATAAAAAAAAAACACGTAAATCGGATAAGTGGTTCTTGAGTGGTAAGCGCAGTAATGGATAGACAGACAGACAGACAGACAGAAAGACGTTACGTTTTTTATATATATTATAGATTTTTTTTGACATATATTAAATTAAGAATGAAAAAAAAAATCACATAAATCAGATGAGTGGTTCTCGAATGATAAGCACACTAACGGACAGACAGAGAGACGTTGCGTTTTATATATGGTATATTATATAGATTATTATTATTATTATTATATAACCTGGTCAGAGAACATATGTATGAATTAAAAAAAAAAACACGTAAATCCGATAAGTGGTTCTCCCGTAAAAAGCGCACTAACGGACGGACAGACAGACAGAGAAACGTTGCATTTTAGATATATTATAGATGTAATAAAATATATATCTATAACCTGGTCAGAGAACATACGTATGAATTTAAAAAATCACGTAAATCGAATAAGTGGTTCTCGAGGGATAAGCGCACTAATGGACAGACAGACAGACAGAAAGACATTGCATTTTATATATATTACAGATTATAGATATTCTCTGCTACATAATATTGTTCCAAATTTAATGGTTTAGGCTCTGTATTGCAAGGGAACGCGCAGCAAACTTTTTTCCGACTTCATTCACTATTATCGTCACTGCTCATTCCCTATGCTACCTATCGTAATAAAATATAGCCTATAACCTGGCCAGAGAATATATGTATGTTTTAAAAAAAAAAGTACGTAAATCGGATAGGTGGTGGTTCTCCAGTGATAAGCGCACTAACGGACAGACAGACAGACAGAGAGACGTTGCATTTTATATATATTATAGATAATACATATTTGAAGATATTTAATATGTATTCAATGAGACTTAAAAATAGCCACATGTTACATATTTTGTCAATACTGTAGCAGTATATATACATCTACAAAGAAATATTTACAGCGAAATTACTTAAAAACCCTGCAGGATCATCTGCACAAAATTATTGTAAAACATTTTTTATTCT
Source organism: Pachyrhynchus sulphureomaculatus (assembly GCA_019049505.1). Classification (NCBI taxonomy): domain Eukaryota; kingdom Metazoa; phylum Arthropoda; class Insecta; order Coleoptera; family Curculionidae; genus Pachyrhynchus; species Pachyrhynchus sulphureomaculatus. Next base: position 83,753,480 of record CM032456.1, read on the forward strand.
TAGGTCAAGGGCGACGTATTTCGTTTCCCGAGGAGCCACGGGCAATCACGACCAAATTGCTAATTTCGTTTCTGTCAGTGCATTCTCTTTGGATGGTTTCAATAAACTTCCAACTACTTGGCTGGGAAGCTGGCTCTCAAAAGCCATGCGATTGTTGATTTTTGGGATGTCATCACCAATTGATAGATAACAATTCCAAGTTTCAATGGGAAATATGGGAGGCATCTGGCGACTTCTTCTGATTGAGCCAATCTCTATTTCCTCAAGGTAGCCCACGACTTCGTTTACTTCTTCATGTACCGTTTCGATGGCTGCATTAAAAAATAATTGACATGTTTCGGTGGTATAAAAGCCAAAGCTGCCATTTGCTGGGCGAATTGTCTGTCGGTGTCATATTTTTGTTTTAAACCAGAACTTTGTATTTTTCTGTGCAGAGCTTGGCGAAAATGAAACTAAAATCCTCGAATAAAAGAAAATGGAAAAACTGTTTTTATGGAGGCAACCATTGCTATTTCGAAGTCCATCAGAAATGAGTTTGGACGAAGTTCTGTCAGCAGAATGTGTTAAAATAATTATCGAAGAAATTCTGAAGAAACTACTGGACAGAATGCCGAAACTTAGTAAAGCGATAATTAAAAACAAAGGAGGTCACATAAATCTATTAGGTGAACCATCTTAATATTTACACTTTTGAAATAACATACAGTATTACTGTTAAATGCAAATAGGTCTAAAAATAAACTTTACCAAAACCAAATATTTGAACAACGAAAGTGAAACTAACGGCCAGGAACTATTAATAGAAGGTGAAAGAATAGGAAAGCTAGAAACATTCATATATTTAGGACGAAAAATCGGAATATCAAAAAATAATTTAAAGGCTGACTTGAATAGAAGAGTCTCGTCAGCTTGGTCTGCGTTCGGAAGGTTACAATCTACATTTAAATTGGACATCCCAGATACAATAAAAGCCAGAGTATTCGATTAATATGTACTGCCGGTACTAACATATGGCACTGAAATGTGGGCTTTAAATAAAAGTATAATAAATAAATTCCACGTAACCCAAAGAGCAATGGAGAGGAGAATGCTCAATATTAGACTTCAAGATCGTATTCCTAACATCGAGAATCGAAGAAGATCAAAAGTGACAGATGTAATACAACGAATATGTACATTAAGATGGAATTGGGCGGGGCACATCGCAAGGATGAATGATAACAGATGGGCACGCCGTATAGTTGAATGGAGGCCTAGAGAACACAAAAGATGGAGAAGTAGACCACAGACAAGATGGACGGATGACATAAACAGGATACGATTGGATGCAAAAAGCAAACAACAAAGCTCGTTGGAGACAACTTGTGTCTCTTTACACCTTTCAGTAATCTGATGTAGGTCTATTGGTCTTATTTGGTAGCAATGCATAAATTAACGGTAAACACGAGTTGAAAAATGCGTGTATGGCATATACTTGGTAAAATATTTTAAGGGTTGTCTTGGAAGTGTCATCCATATAGACATGTTCTGCCCTTTACAACAGGTCAAGGTTCTCTTTGGCAGCAAAAATTATTATTCTGTCTTTACCAGGTCCTGAACGGAGCAAAAGGTAAAGCTTGCCTCTGGTTGTCACTTTGTACTCTTCTGGAATATCAATATCTTCTAGATAAGTTTGGTATTGTTGACTCTATATTTTTTTGTTCTCTCTGCCGTACTGTTGGTTTGAGATTGTCCACAATGGGTAAAGCTGCTGCAGTAAGGTGGTCGATATCCGAGGTGACTGCTGAAACTATATAGTGTGGCGTATCTCTGGTTGTTTTGGCTGACTCTTTAAGTTTATTTTTGGTTTTTAAGGCTTCCACTTTAGAGGCATTCCCTTCATGGTTGTGGGCATTTTCTTTAGCGATGATTTCTCCTTCTGTAATGACTCAGCTTCTGGGTAAAGTATTCACATTTCCAGTTCTTTCTTGCGTTCGTTGATTTATCTTCGATATACATGTAACCGTTTAAAAGCACCTTGGTTTTGCCTTCTTGTGTCATTTAATACATATCAAATAACTTCAGATAATTATTATACAACATAAATATCTATACCTTTGTTTTACTTAATCCTACCTAGTTCTTGCACTTATTGTGCTTTAAATATTATCTTTCTAAATGAAGGATAATATTTTCGAAAAAGTGTCCATTCGAATATTTGACCATTCGAAATATTGTCCATTCCAACAATTGTCCATTTGAACATTAGTCCGTTCAATTACATGTTCTTCGATAATTTGTCTTTCGAATATGTGTCTTTCGATATTTGGTCCGGACCCGGATGTAATATAAGAAAACATCCCGTATGTAATATAAGAAATAAAAGACCAATTTTTGAATTTTATTTTGCTATTTATTTTCTGCAATAGGTTTATTTGTAATATCTATATTCATAATCAGTTGGTATCAGTGTGATACATGTGATAGTTTGCCACAAAAGAGGCATTTATTATTCGATATAACTCCTCTTTCTGTACATTTTTGGTAATCTCGTGTTACGATAACCACCTCTTATATTTCAATAGTAAATTCTTTACTCTCACGATATAATATGCTTATTTTGAGCCATGACAGTAATAACTGTATGTTGGAAATTGAGACCATCCAGCTATCTTTCAGTTATATTTCAGGTGGTATTGCCTTTGAATGACGTCTGGTGAGCTGAAGTACTAAGTACCTTTTATTCTCTAACACTTATTAGTAATAGTGAATTACTAGATCTCATCAAAGTTAATTTAAACTTAACAGTAAGCTTGCTGCCACCATCATATGCTTTATGTGCTGGATTATTAAACATATATGCTTAATTATGTAAAGAAAACCTAAAAAATTCATAAAATAATTTACCTAGTACTTTCTTTGTAAACATGCAGTTCTAAAATATGAACTAAATTTGACTATCCCGCATTAAGAAAAAATTGAATACAATCCATTTTATCAAAAAGAATAAATTAATGACTAAAAAACTACAATTCTCTCTTAGACAACCACATCGAACAAAAATAGGCCAACAAAGTACATGCGTTCATTACAGAATAAAATTTAAAGGAGGACTATACAAATAAATAACCGGCCAAGTGCAAGTTGGACTGATCAGTGACTTCACAAAACACACCTCCAATGTGTTTTCAACAAAGTTTTTGTCCGAACTTTACTGAAAACTGATAACCCTGAAATTTTTGTTTTTTTTATATACCAGATAAATTATTAAAGATAATGCACTCGCGATAATTTTCGTTCAATCTACACCCTATGAAGAATATTCTAGAATTTTTTCAAAAAATTTTTTGATCAGTACTTTTTAAGAGATTTTTCGCAATTTTTTACAAATAGTACAAAGAAAGGTGTGTATAAGAATTACATTATATATATTTTTGAACTCGTGTTTTTACAAGCTCTCAGTTGACACCCACTCAATAACCCAGTAATTTTTTTTTCACTTTCGATTTTACCCCCGAAAACTGACCCCTTAAGTTAAAATTTACCTTTCAAAATTACATGGCTCTGATGAGGCCATCAATTCCTATATTATTGCCAAAATTAAACTTTCTATGTCAAATAATTTCGGAGAAAATCGGATCTGACACAAACAGACAGACACCAAAGTGATCATATCCTGAAATTGTCAGATATGCTAAGAAAATCCTCTTGATGTGTAACTAACAATAAATCTTTTTTGTGATTATTATTTTTACCATATTTAATATTATTTGTTATGAATTTGAAAATAAAAAATATGATCTGAAAAAAAAAATTTGAGAGGGTAAAAGTACATTTATGAAACAACCCCTTTAACCACCTTTGCCACCCCTTTTATTTTTTGTGATCGCTTACCTTCCCGCTTCAGTATAGATTTTACCCTTTGTACATATTCCAAGGATATCGGCGAGGATGTCGTAATACCTGTCAACGTTGTTCGAGTGCCGAAACATACATTTTTGTATTTCAAGGCACCTTTTAAGCAACGCGGTAGTGTTGCCATGGATGTTATTTGCATTTTTGCAAACAACTACTACCTATGTACGTGGCCAGGCCAAATATACTTAAATAAATTAATAAATAAGTATACCGACCTGCGGGATTGAACCCTCGACCTTCTGCACAGAAGCAAAGTACTACGCCACCGAGCCACGGCCAGCCACGTGTTTATGTTTTATTATAAATATTTATGCAAAATATTTGTTAATTATGTCAACGAAAGAACAGAAAAAATTACCATATGACTATTAAAAAGCTATCACCACCCCTTTCACCCCCATCCCCTTTTGTGATGTTTGACCAGATTATTATTTTTGCGATATTTAACATCATTTGTTATGAAGTTGAAAATAAAAAAACAAATATAACCTGAAAAAAAAATTTCAGAGGGTATTTTTTCCACGAATACAATACTTCACGTTAACAGAAAAAGTTAAAATAATAATTTAGCTGCTATTCAATAAGTACATTTATGAAACATCCCCTTTAATCTCCTTTCTTACTCCTTTTAGGTTTTATTATAAATATTTATACAAAATATTTGTTTATTACCTCAACAACAGAATAGGAAAAATTATCATATTATATTAAAAATTTATCGACACCCCTTTTACCCCCTTCCCCTTAAGCGATATCTCTCAAAACTATAAACTTTATCTCCCCATTAGGTGTTATAATTTAGAAATTCATATCTTATTTCGTTCAAGAGTTAATATGCCAATAGACCAACAGATAGGCAAATAGACCAGAAATGAGGGACTATGTCTTTCGTGATCTATAAACCCTGAGACGTGAAGAATAGCAAAAATCTTGGATTGTGATTTTTTCACGAATACAATACTTTCTTTTAGGAAGAAATGTAACAAATGGATTACAATGGAAGTATTGAATAGAAAAAACACAAGTAAAAGTAATTATTATCAAATTGGCTGAAATTTTGGTACGATGTAGATCATGTCATAGTGTTGAAAAGTTATCATTGCGACAATGGAATCTTATGGCTAATTTTTTAAAAATAGCTCCCTAGAAATTGAATTTTTGGGTGCTGATATTAAAGAGGATGCATTCTCTTACCACTTTTGTTCATTCTTTATTCTGACGCAGTATTTAATGAGGTCCTCTATGAATCCATTAAAGGAATAAGAGTTAATGGGTGTACATTGAACAACATACGGTATGCTGATGATACTGTTCTATTAGCAAATAATATCAAATATCTGCAGCAACTGATCAATCGAGTCGTAACAGCCAGCAAAAGATTTGGATTAACTATGAATATAAGAAAAACCAAGTGGATGGTAATAACAAAGAAAAATCTACCACCAGAATCCCTCGAAATCAGGGACAACACCGTAAACATGTCTCCTCATTTAAATATTTGGGAACCAATATAAACGACAAGAAAGGAAATATGTATATATTTCCGAATTGAATAGGCCCGAGTAACATGAATATGAACAAATTTTTCCATCGCCCAAGCCTCGATCTCAAACTCCGAATGAAAATGGTGAAAGCATGCGTACTCTCCGTGCTATTGTATGAATGTGAGTGCTGAACCTTTGACCCTAGCTCAGAGAATCGACTGGAATCTTTTGAAATGTACATTAATACCCTTCTTCGCATATCCTGGTTACAGAAAATAAAAAACACAGAAGTACTGGAAAGAATGAACAAAATAAAGGAATTACTAACAGCCATAAAAATAAGACTTCGGACATATAATGAGGGGCACAAAGTAAGAATTGCTGCGTCTAATTATTGAAGGCAAAATAAAGGGCAAACGATCGATCGGAAGACGACAGAATTCTGGGCTGAAGGACATGAGAAGGTAGTTTGGATGTGCTTCGAGTGGTATTTTTTGAGCAGTAGTTTCTAAAGTTAATTTAGCTATATGAATGGCCAACCTTCGAGAGGAGACAGCGTAGAAGATATTAGAGAAGAAATATTTTGAAATACGTTATTCAGCTTTATAGTGTCACTTAATACAAGATATGTCATAAACTGGTTTTTGGATAGATAGATTTTTAAACCAACCTTTCCTGAAGCTTCCTGAAGCATGTAGAGCATAGTTTGTGCTTCTTGTATTTTGTCTGCTATTAAGACAATGTCGTCAGCGAAACAGACGTGATTTAACTTTTCACCTTCAATGTTAAGTCCCATTCTTTCCTAGTTTATTGATGGTAGAATACTTTCTAGAAATGTTACGAAAAACTTGGAAGAAAGCGTATCACCCGGCTGCACTCTTCTTTCGATTTGAGATTTGCGGATGGATTGGTTAGTTTGTGTTTTAACATGAACGATGGCATTTACATTTCTATAAAACTGAATACCGTAGAGATCGAGCAAGTACACCAATATAAACACCTGGAACATGAAATTAGCATAGGACGAGATAACCAAACACATGAAATTCAGCGAAGAATAGGTCTCTCCTGGGCTGCATATGGCAAACTGGCCTAGATTTGAAAAATTTAGGCTTTCTATTGTAACATTAATTTTTTCTTAGATTTTAAGATCATGTTACGACACTGTTTTTCTTTCTATAATTTATTTTTTATTACATTTTTATATTTGATTAGGCAGTGATTTCAATTTTTGAGCAGTGTAACTTAAAACAGTGATTTAAATTTTTGAACAGTGTAACTCAACCATGTATAACGTGTTGCTGCCCTAACTTATTTAGTTTGCATTGATTTTGCGTCCCGGAAGTGAGCCATTTTAAAGACTTCACTTTGAGAAGGGGCAAAAGATATATAAACGGTCAGATGGAATTTTTAAAAGCTTTTTTCCGCCAGTATCCCGTAGTGGTTTTTTTTTTCTCCAGCACGCCGTAGTGGCGTTTTATTTTTCTCAGTGATGCAGTAATAAGTAACGGTTTCTTATCACCAAGTGGCTGTCGTTTCTAGCTCTCAAGTTTAAGGCCTTCTTCCGTTCTTAAAATATCCTGCTCATCCTCAGGCATTTCGGGTCAAAAAGTAATTAGCTACCCAAAAAAGAATAGGAGAGCAGTGGCTGAGACATTATTTTTGATAAGAATCTCACCAGGAGAGGTCAAGCAGCTTATGGAAAACCAAATAGGAGAAACCAATCAGTAAGTCAGTAGTACAGCAGCTTAAATATCTCACTTCCTGTCTACAAGTGTATTTCGAACGACTACTCAACACGTGTGATCCGCGGAGTTGATTTTACAAACTTTTAGATCGTGTTTTTTTAAAGTTTTTTGTTTTTTTACATTTAGGATCAGTAATTCATTGAACTCTAGTTTAAATGTGTACACTCTCATAGCCTAAGGAGTTTTATTTAGTTAATTTAATTTTAAGAGTAAAATAACTGCAAGGATTTTTATTTTGTTAATATACTTGTCTCTGTATTAATGCAGCCTTTTACTGAACTACCCGCTTTATCTTTCAGGACGCAACGGTTGTACCATATTAAAATTTTTTCAAAAACTACATAACTCTTCAGTATTTTTTCATTTTTTGAGCTGAAGTTAGATTCTTTTTATTCTAAAATGAATGGTGCCCAAAAACAGTACAACCAAATTTTAAACAACTATAGAGACTATTTTTAAAAGCCGTACAAAAATGACCACGATCTCCATGTACTCTACCAGTAAAAAAAAAAACGAGCTAGCTAATATCTAAATTTTTGCTCTATCAGTATTAATATCCACTCAATCCATTCACACAAATTAAGATATATATAAGGGGCAAAATAGCACCGCAAAAGAGACGTTATAAAATGACGCCGCAACGAGACGCCATATTATGTGTTGAAAAAAAAGTATTTGACAGATGCATACTCCCTCCCTATGTATGAAGCCGATACTCTCACAATGACGAAGAAAAACATCAATAAAATATGTGTCATGCAGCGAAAGAAGGAGAGGTTAATGTTCCCAAATCACATTATCAGGAAGAGAATGGGAGAACAAGAAGTTGTCAAATCTATTCTACATCTTAAAAAGAACTGGGCTGGGTAGTTGCTAGGTTTAAGGATGGATGATGGGCAAAGAGAATTATTGAGTGGCGACCAAGATCCGAAGCCTATCGGAGTAGATGTAAACCACCAAGTCGGTAGACTGATGATTTCAAAAGAGTGGCTGGAAATTGGGTACAAGCGGCCCAGAACAAAAAAAAGTGACAAGACTTTCGCCTAGCAGTGGACAGTATAAGCTGATGATGATTTTGAAATACTTTCATGCCTAATAACCTTATTTTAATAGAACAATAATCGATTCGTGTAATTAACCAAAATTATATTTAAATTAAGAAGAAAAACTAGAACCCAAAGCATCAATATAACACCCACTAGGCTACTAATTTCCATAAACAAGATAAAATAAACTATTAACGAGCTGAGAAACCAGCTCTAGGATAATAACATCAAATTTATTATCAATTTGACCTCTGATCAATTTCGCCTAAGATGTGTGTGACCTTTTTTCCTTGTCATATAATAATAAAAATATCTTTATAGGCTTTATTATAAATCAAATTAATTAAAATCATTCATTCATTTCATCCATAGATTAACAAAAATAATTAATTAATTGTTTATATAAAAGCAAAATTAATATCTCATCGAGGTTATAAATATTCCCTAAGTATTTTAATTTCAGAGCTATGGAAAATTGGAAAACTTTTATGGATCATAAAATATAATTAAATCTACAGCGAAATCCCAAGAATACATTTAATACTGTAATGTAGAAAGGTCATGCAATTTTAAGTAAATAGGATCTTCCATTTATCGACATCGGTAAAGATCAAGTTGAGACACCTTCCCTCTATTATTAATTTATAAAACATTAACGCGTCCCCGACGTAGGACCTTTTTTTTATTCTGTTATGTATATACAGTCAATTTAGAGAAAACGGCAAATTTTAAAGTAGAACAAAATATACCTTTTCTTTTATCCTCAGTCTGATTGTAGTATCGATAGGCTTCGACGACAATATGCATTTTGGTGTTGCTCCAAACATTGTAATGGGCAGACGTTTGTGTAACATACGCCAAGTGATTTGAGACGATCGATCGAATGGACCAAATTTATCTTATGCCGCTTCTCTCAGTAATTAAAAAATGGAGGAAGTTGATCATGAAATGTATGACATAGTACTCACACTTAAAAAATCGGGGTGATCTTCCAAATCGTTGAGAAACAAAAAAGACGACAAGTAAGCAGTATAAAACAATTTTTTTGTTGTTCGAGAATAACCCCGCTCTTCAACTGTTAGTTAATCTGAATAAAAATGTAATCAACTAAACATCAACAAGCGAGACCCACAGCGCAGTAAGTAGTGAAACTTACTGTTGATCTGAGGGTCGGCGGTTCGATTTCTCCTGTTTGCTTGGGTGTTTACGATGTCCTATTTATATATAGATTATATATTTAAAAAATCAAGCTGGCTATTTGGTAATAACTAGTGCCATTAAAACACAAAAAAAACATCAACAAGATAAAGCAGCCTTTGAACGAGTTCCACGAGTACTTTTCTCCGAAGAGCACATATAGAAACACGTGAGCTGGCATCCAAGATTATAGATCATAATTAGTTAAATGTATTTTACGTAAAACGTACTACTGTTAGACGCCGCCAATGTCTTTCTGAAATTGAAAAATACTTACCGATACATATTTTGCTATTTTTTTTTATGGGTCTAGCACACGTGCTGCAGGGAAGTCCCTAAAGCGCTACAGGAGCGACACGTGTGAGGAAAAAGCGATTCACGTTGTTCTTGAATCGCTGTAAATTGTACTCGGTGGGAAACACAGCCCTGGGCAAATTATTCCAAAGGGACGATGTTCTCCATATAAAAGACTGCTTGAAAAGCGTTGTACGAGGAGTAACAAGCTGAACCTCATACGGATGTGAAGTATTAGCGCGACGTGTATTTCTGACATGCACCGCTCTGGGAGGAATTAAGCGGGCTACATCCTTCCAACACTTTCCATGAAAATACTTGTAGAATAGGCTCACGTCGTCAACCGTTCTTCGATGTTCCAGCGAATCCAGGCCTCCGGTCAGTTCTGGATCTCCATTCAGATGAACAGCTCTTCTCTGAATAGAATCCGACAAATGCAATGTATGTTTGAGAGCGGAGCCCCAAACATGGGAACAGTGTTCCATAGTTGGTCGAATTTGAGCTTTGTAAAGAATTAACAGTTGTTGTGGAGTGTAAAGCGAAATAATATTTCCAATTATTGAGCAGCTCTCCTTGCTATGCCTGCAACATGCTCATGCCAGGACATACTTGCTCCCAAATTAACGCCCAACAAATTGAGTGACGATGTTAGAGGAATGGAGTCCCCCCCATAACTATGTCGGGCGTTAACTTTTTTAGCATTAAATTCCACTTGATTACTGTCACCCCAAGATAAAATTTCTTCCAGCTCTTTGTTAAGTTGAACGACTTCCGCTGTCTGCGGATATTTGTCTGAGTAGCCAATGTCCAAGCGTATTATTTTATTCTTGCCTGCTTCTAAATAAGACGACTTGTTTCTTCTTAACGACTAAAAATTTCCAACTAACCATTGTGTTAAATAACATATGTAGGTTAAAATTTCGCCTCACTGTTTTTGTTTAATTAAACAAACTGTTACCAACATTAATTGTCACTAATCTTCAGTGACATCAATGAATTATTTAAGACATTTTTGGCATTATCCACTTGCAACATTTTACGAAAAAATATTTATTTTTGCAAATTATTTCCAGACGTGAACATATAAGATGTCTTAGACGTTTGACCGATTGATGTCACAGGTATCCGCCGTCTCTCTTCAATTTACTTTTAAACCTCCTCTCTCTTATTTACGAATTCCAACGCTCCTTTCAGCTAGATCAGTGGCGTAGCTTTTTAAAATTATGCAGTGCTACTGTTACAAAATTTGCACTCAAACCGTTTAAAGTCTGTCGCGGAACATCCGATGCAATTTTTTTTAATTTAATTTCTTCTACAGTTGAGAGTTTTAATCTATTTTGAATATTTTATACTAATCGACAAACTTCTATACAACAACAACAAACTACCTAACATTTTTTCCATCAAATTTATTAAATTTTCAAATGTTCAAAAGTTAAGCCTATACACTTTTTTTAGGCAAATTTTCTGGTTAATATTTAAACATAAAGGGTAACGAAGTATGCCAAAGGGGGTTTTGTGTGGTTCGATCTACCCAAAAAGGCAAAATTGAAAATATCCTCGATTTATCAAACGATTAAAGTTAAAGTGGGGATCTACGCGGCGCCGAAGGCAAATTTATCTTGAATTCATTACGTGGGAGATAGTACTTTACATTGAACATCTATGGCGGAGATAAGTTGAACGCTAAATAGGTATTAGCTTTACCATTTTCGTTAAATAAACTAAAAGTGTGTGTTATGAATATTCTGGACGACAAGGAGTTCTGATTAGGGTAGTGTAAAATGTAAGCAATTAAGTTAATATATTTTTGTCCTTTTTTTTGTCAAGATTTTTGAGACGTTCAGTTCGTTGCGCTTTGCAGTGTTTACGATTTTTTTTCTTCCGAGAAGTGAGTGAAAATAAAGCGACACATATGATAAAATTTCTCACTAAAGAGGGAAATGGACCAAAAATTATTCATGAAAGAATGTCCCAGGTGTACGGCAATGAAGGGTAATCTTATTTTGGTCTAAACAGTTTTGAAGGGGCCAAAACTCAATCCAGGATCGCCGTAGATCAGGAAAACCGGTTGAGGCAAGAACTGAAAAAATTATCAGGTTCGTTGAGGATCGGCTGCTATCAGACCGACGAATAAGATCGAAGTGCTGCTATAAAAAAAAAACCGGTATGCTGACGACATGGTGCTCCTTGCTAACGATGGGAAAGAACTACAATGCATATTGGACGGAGTCAGTAATAGCCAAAGTTATGGACTGAGAATAAATATAAATATAAAAAAAAAAAACAAAATTCGTTGTCATAAGTAAGATAAATATCAACAATGTTAGACTACGAAGAGGAAAACAAGACATAGAATAAGTGCTTGGGGTGCTGGCACAGCGATATTTTTTTTTCAAAATGAAAACAATATTATACCATAGGGACAGAAGTCTGACAAATCGAGGACGGGCCACAAATGCTATGTGGGTCATTCTTTTACAAATCGTACGAATTTGAGGAAAAAAAGTCTTCATATTTTCGATTTGCCTAAAAATTTTTTATGACTTTTATATGTGACATTAGTCGACACGTTTATTGGGATTTTTTTCTAAATGTATATTTTGCAAAATATGGATTTTTATAAATTCTCATAGTCAACTAATCGGCAGCACATTAAAAAAGCAATATCTCCGGTTCTATTTATCGTATAAACTTCTTCCGTCATTTTATTACTCTTTATGTTGGCTTTCACAAAGTATAACCGTGGATTTTTTAATTGTTTATTTATAAAAAATGACAATGAAATTGTTTAAGTAATTTTTTGCTTACCCCACAACTTATAAAATCGAAATATAAAACATTATAATATAAAAAACCCATATTTTTAAAAAGTAGGGTCTCTATTAGGTCGGAAAATATTAAATAATTTCGAGCTGGCGTCACGCGTTCTAACGGAGTCTCGTTCACGCTTGCGCCTATTTCTTGCTTTTGAAAGGCCATCCTTTTATATCAGTACTTCTATATAAAAATATATGATCCAAAAAACGAAAAAGTAGAAAGTGATCCTTATTATTAGACTAAATGTTCAAATGCGCGTCACGTGGAGCGTACGGCGCACATAGAGTTCTAACGGAGCCTCGTTCACGTTTACACCCATTTCTTGCTTTTGAAATATCATCCTTTTATATCATTACTTCTATATGAACACTATAGATACATTATCCGAAAAACGAACAAGTAGAAAGTGATTCTTATTATTAGACTAAACTCATCGAAAACTTAGAAATGTAATTATTGAATACTGGAACAGAGACAAACTCAGCTGAAATCGAATATTACGATTTTTCTATGATAAAAAAACGAGTATTAAAATAAATCAAGATACTATAAAGTATTGTAATTGGTATATTTATTTGCAAAATTACAAAGTAACTGAATAACTTTAACTTCAGTTGAATATTTCGTGATTGGTATCATGCAATGACATGTCAACGTCACTTTTGTAGTTTGAGCTATTCTTTATTATTTACAAATTTCAGTGACATGTTAGGAAGAGACTACCTACTCAAATAATTCTTTTGTCGTTTGTATTAGATTGGTTACTCTTTGAAGGCAGGTTCTAGCAACTAACTTTTTCAAAGTCCCACCCAAGCCAACACGCACCCTTGCCACGTTGGAAAAAAGTTCCACTCTGCAGCTAAACCAAAAAATGAGTGAGACTGATTTTTTTTTTTGTTTTTGTATTATGCACTTGCCCCATCAGAAAAAAAATTTCATTTCAGCTAAATTTGTCTGTGTTCCAGTATTCAATAATTACGTTTCTAAGTTTTCGACGAGTTTAGTCTTATAACAAGGATATCACTTTCTACTTGTTCGTTCTTTGGATATTGTATCTATAGTGTTCACATAGAAGTAATGATATAAAAGAATGACCCTTCAAAAGCAAGAAATGGATGTAAACGTGAACGAGACTCCGTTAGAACTCTATGCGCGCCACGTGACGCGCGCTTGATGTTATTTAATATTTTTCGACCTAATAGAGAGTCCAAAAATATGTTTTTTTCTGGACTAAAATATAGTGAATATAACGGTATTTTTTTCGATTTCATAAGTCATGGGGGCAAGCATGAAAAAATTATTTAAACAATTTCATTGTTATTTTTTATAAATAAACAAACAAAAGAGTAATAAAATGGCGGAAGAATGAAGTTTATACGATAAATAGAACAGCAGATATTGCTTTTTAATGTGCCGCCAATTAGTGGACTACGAAAATTTTTAACTTCCATATTTTGCAAAACATACATTTGGAAAAAAAATCTCGATATATGTGTCGACTAATTTCATATATACAATCCATAAAATTTTTTTCAGGCAAATCAAAAATGTGAAGTCATAATAGGTGTACGGTTTGTAAAAGAATGACCCATATACTGTCCGCACTGTTACATGGAGTTGAGGGATGGACTTTAAAAGCACGAACCATGTCACGTTTGGATTCATTTAAAATGTAGTTGTACCGACCGATAATATCATGGGCCGAACGAGTTACGGTCCTGGAGAGGATGGAAAAGATCAGAAACTTTTAACCACAACAAAAAGAAGAAAGGCAGCTCATTTTGGCAATATTTTTAGAAACGTTAATTACAGGCCAACAGCGCGGCGCCAGAGGTTTGACATTGCACTTGGCCCCTTATCCATTTTGCTCAAGATAGAGAAGAACTCCAGTTGATGCTCGCCAACCTCCACTGAGAAGAAGGCACTTAAAGATGAAGAAACAGTTTGTGAAAGGAGCTGAAGTAACGAAAACTACAGCGTTTAAAATTCTGCATGAATCTTTACACCCACCAGAGCTGAGAGTGGCTAGGAAAGAAATTTCTCAAAAAGAGTTGGCCGCTGTACAGAACGATAAGAGTTATTTTTTGAGAGTTGTCATAGGCGAGGGGACTTAGGTATTCTATTGACAGAGAGTTGGCAATATATCGGAAGATTTTTTTATTATTGAAGTATCCAAATTTCTTTTTCAGATAATCAGTCCTGCATATCCGATAACCTAAAAATTGATGTTGATATAAGTCTACGTGACCGTTAGTATTTGAATAAATTGATAAGGAAGGGGAAAAACACAACTGGGTAAAATAAAGGACCGAAACGGCGTAATGATAACCAATAAAAAAGGAATCGCTAAAGTAATAGAGCAATTCTATACTACTCTTTACTTACCAACAACGCCGAACCCGGGAGTAAGAACTAAGGTAATCAATTCTGGATCAGAAGATATCCCAGACATAACATCAGGAGAATTACACAAAGCCCTAAAATACATGAAAAACGGCGGCGAAGATAAAGTTGCAGCTGAAATGTTGAAGTTTGGACGACCAACGCTAGAAAAATGTATCTGTATCCTTTTTAATAAATACCTACAGGAAGGAAATGTTCCGCAAAGTTGGTTAGATGCAGAAATCATCTTGCTGTTTAGGAAAGGAGACTTAGCAAACATAGAAAACTACATACCAATAATTACTATTTACAAAAAATTATTACCAATCGACTAATATCAAAATTTGACACATACCAACCCGTGGAACAGACTGGTTTCCAAAAGGGCTTCAGCACGAGTGACCATTTGCAAACCATAAGATCCCTTATAGAAAAAATAACTGAATGTAATGTACAAATACACCTAGCCTTTATCGACTTCCAGAAAACTTTTGATACAGTCGAAATAAGATACATATTAGTGGCCATGGACCGAGCACGAATTGATACTCGATATACTACACTGATCGAAAATATCTACAAAAACGCTTTTTTAGTGTTCCGTACGGAACACTTATAAGATCACTTCGGTGTCTGTCTGACTGTCTGTCTGTCTGTCTGTCACACCCGATTTTCTCCGAAACTATTTGACATAGAAAGTTGAAATTGGTGATAATATAAGAATTGATGGCTTCATCAGAGCCATGTAGTTTTGAGAGTTAAATTTTGACTTAAGGGGTTAGTTTTGGGGGGTGAAATCGGAAGTGAAAAAAAAAATTTACTAGGTGTGGTGTCAAATGAAAGCTTGTGAAAACACGAGTAAAAAATATATATATAATGTAATACTAGCGCGCACTTTCCTTTGTATTATTTTTAAAAAATCGCGAAAAATCACTGTTCCCCCGCCTTATCTCGAAAAGTACACACAACAAACTTTGTTGAAAACTCATTTGGGGTGTGTTTTGTGAAGTCACTGATCATTTTATACCTCTGTAACAAAATTTTTTATTTTAGAAGCAATCAACGTAAGGAACACTAATTGCGCAAGTTCAACTTGCACTTGACCGGTTATTTTCATATAAAGATAGATGAAGAGACGAGAACCAATAACATTAAAGTCGAAAGAGACGTTCGTCAGGGAGATACTATGTCACCAAAATTATTTGCACTTGTACTCGAGGATGTCTTTAAGAAACTACCATGAGAAGATAAAGGAATCAGAATTGATGGAGTATATCTGAACCATCTCCAATATCCGGATGACATTGTGTTGATATCAAGTGACTTGAACGAATTGGAATCAATACTTCAACAACTGAGTTATGAGTCGAAACGGGTTGACCCCAACATGAATTACTCTAAAACAAAATTAATGAGCCTAGAAGATCCACATATATCAATTGAGAACCAAGACATAGAAAATATTAGTGAATATAACTATTTGGGCCACTCAATCACTCTAGGGAAAGAGAATCAGTACAGGGAGGTTACCAAGCGAATGCAGCTTTCCTGGGCAGCATTTGGGAGAATCTCCTTTATGCTGAGAGATGGCAGTATCCTGATTAATTTAAAAAGGAAAGTTTTCCATGCCTGTATTAACTACATACGCAATGTAAACAATATGTCTAACGCAGAAGAACGCCAATAGACTGAGAGTAATGCAGAGGGCAATGAAAAGGTCAATGTTGGGGTTGTCTCTGAGTGACAGAGTCCGAAATGCAGAGATCCGTTGAAGAATAAGGGCTACGGATGTTATAGAGAGGATTGCCGAACTGAAGTGGCAATGGACTGGACATGTCGCAAGACAACAAGATGACCACTCATTCATACAGTGGCGACCTAGGGAGACAAAACGAAGTAGAGGTAGACCTCAATTGAGATGGATAGATGATATCAAGAGGAGAGCTGGTATAGACTGGCACCAAAAAGCACAAGACAGGGCAAAATGGAAAATATTAGGAGAGGCCTATGTCCAGGAGTGGACGAGTTAAAGGCTGAAGAAGAAGAAGACGTGACCGTTGGTATGGCAGCACATTTGAATAAATTGACATTGAATCATGATAAATCTGTTAATTAACAGAATATCGACAAAACTTAAAGTGTTTAGAATTTAATTTAAACCCCATTTATAAAGTTTTGAGCTTCTACATAGAAAAATCGTTTTTTTTTTTAAATCTTTCTTTATTTCAATTTTTTGTATAATTAGTTTAATGAAGGTAAATTGCTTTTCCTTTGATTATAATTAGAAATATTATTTCGTTTTTTTTTAACAACTGGGAGAAATAATGCAAAAAATGAGTTTGCGCTTGAACGAGCTCTTGCAATAATTTGTATGTAATTACTTTTTTTTAATGTTTTACAACAAAAAATCCACAAGTGTTTTAACATTCATCAGTTTACTAGTCCTTGTCAAGTTTTATTTAAGTTTGCAAAATAGGTTTTGCAATTTCCAAATAAACTTTAAAACTAATTTTGATAGTTTTCTTTTTACTTTTTACTTGAATCTAATATATTTTTTTTATAGGTGTAGCTCACGTGCTGCAGGGAAGTCCCTAAAGCGCTCCAGGAGCGGCACGAGTGCGGAAAAAGCGATTCACGTTGTTCTTGAATCGCTGTAAATTGTACTCGGTGGGAAACACAGCGCTGGGCAAATTATTCCAAAGGGATGACGTTCTCCATATAAAAGATTGCTTGAAAAGCGTTAATTATAAAAATTAAAATTAAAATTAAAATTAAAAAATAAAAAATAAAAATTAATTTATTAGGTTAGCTAGCCAATACCATAATGTACATTAAAACTCACATTCATCATTTATTTCTTTTATGTTTCCCTGGCAGGAAATTCACATTTTATGCATGATACAATATTTCGATCAACGCTACAACTACAAATCTGCTAAATGCTCATGGATTATTTTCGAACTTTTCCTTGGTTAGACGTTTCTTTTCGATCCGACGACCAATCTGACTGCGCTAAGAAGGTTTCCGATGTTTTATTATAGTATAGACATCCCTTTTTCGGAGTAATGCCCTTCCAATGGCAAGCCTTGGTTTGACCGAAACTGCAAAGAAGCTGTTGCTTCTTAATATCTTGCCTACCGACAATAGCGTGAAGATCCTACACACATCTTTAGCCGTGCCCGATGCAAAGAAATTATCGATGAAACTAAAGAGGCAAACAATCAACGAATTAGAAACAAACTTCTTGCTTTTCCCAACAATTCCAGGTCCCAAATTTACTATACCACCACGGCCCGATAATTCTATTGTAACACTTGTTGGCTGAACTCTTTGCTTTACATTCCACTATTGATTTCCAAGGAAACACAACACTATTCCCATAGTGCAGTCAAGGATGCCCGATATTGTCTTCAGACAGCGTATCATAAAACTTATTTTGATGAAGCTAGACACCAAAAAGGCTTCTGTCATAATACTTGAGAACCAACACCAGCTTTCTGTACTCTTTTAACCTATCCTACAGAAGGGAAATATTTCCTTCCTATCGAAAATGCGCCACAGTTCAGCCGATACACAAAAAAGGCCAGAAGACCTTGCCAAACAACTACCGGCCAGTCGCACTGCTTTCAATAATATTGAAAGTCTTGTAGAAGGCTATTAATCAGCATCTTCCAAAATATCTTTAAGGATTCAATATTATTAGTAAAATATCCTGAAGAATTCTATATTATCGCTTTCGTAAGCATCGATCAACAGGAGACCTCTAACTTACATAATACTTGTTTAGAACAACGCAATTGAACACTTTGGAGAATCCCGAGCTGTGGCTCTTGATATATCGAAGACATTCGACCGTGTTTGGCACGATAGATTGTTGGCTAAGCTTTGCTCCTCTGGTATGTCTGAAAGTTCTGTTTATGGCCCTAATGTTTCCTCAAAGAGCGTTCTTTACGAATGGTAGTCAACTGATTTTTTTCTAACACCTTCACTATCAATGCCGATGTGCCCCAGGGCTCCATACTGTCTCCTACTCTCTTTCTCATTTACATTAACGATCTGCTGGAAAAGACGAGGAACCCAATCTACAGCTTTGCAGAGGACAGTACGCTTATCTTTCCATTTACTTTGAAAGCTCGAACATCGGATACTCATGTAAATATCCGCAGACAGCAGAAGGTCGTTCAACTTAACAAAGACCTGGAAGAAATTCTATCTTGGAGTGATAGTAACCAAAAACAATTTAACGCTACAAAAACTCACGCGGCAGTTTTTTCTAAAAAAGTGAACATTTCTGAACCTGACAGTTATGTCGGGGCACTCCATTCCTCTAGCATCGTCACTGAATTTACTGGACGTTAAGTTGAGAGCAAATATGTCTTGTATGAACATGTTGCAAGCATAGCAAAGAGAACTTCTCATAAGCTGAGAATATTATTTCGAACTAGAATGCTTTACACTCCCCAAAAAATTCGATCAACGATAAAAAATTGCTCCCATGTTAGGGGCTCTGCTCCCAAACGTACACTGCATTTGTTGGATTCTATTCAAAACAGAGCTGTTTGCCTGACTGAAGATCCGGAACTAGCCAGTAACCTTGATTCATTGGAACATCGAAGAACAGTTGGCGACTTGAGTCTATTCTACAAATCGCGCTTATACTACACTTGTTACTCCCCGTACAACCTTTTTAAGCGGTCTTTTATATGAAGAATCTCATCTCTTTGCAATAATTTGCCAGGACTGTGTTTCCGACCGAGTACAATTTACAGCGATTCAAGACCAACGGGAATTGTTTTTTTTTGAACGGTACCATTTTAGGGATTTCCCTGCAGCACGTGTGCTAGGCCGATAAAAACAAACGCAATATAGAAAAGAAAGTTTTAAAATAATAAGCACGCCAAAGACAGCAGTTGGCTTAGAAACTATAAAACAATAGGTTAACGAGGTAAACTTTTAAATCGTATAAAAGAAAACACTACTAAAAGAAATCTGTCATTTTGTTCTGCATGTTCTATTTTTATTATATTTGCGAATTTAATTTGTATATCTCTTGTATTAGCTCTTTCTGTTGTAAAAGTATTGTATTTGAAATGTCCCCAATCATTATCTATTGCAGAAAAAATCGAAATTAATAATGTAGAGATAACTACAAGTGCTCTAGAGAGAGCAGTAATATTCATTGAAAGGCACCCTGATAAAACTCTACATTATTTTACTGTTACGCGCTTACTGAA
Organism: Pachyrhynchus sulphureomaculatus; assembly: GCA_019049505.1. Taxonomy (NCBI): domain Eukaryota; kingdom Metazoa; phylum Arthropoda; class Insecta; order Coleoptera; family Curculionidae; genus Pachyrhynchus; species Pachyrhynchus sulphureomaculatus. Next base: position 83,773,582 of record CM032456.1, read on the forward strand.
ATATTTGAAGAAAGAGAAAAAATAGTGACTACTGATGAAAACATTTTCATTAGCTGACAGTTTCAGAAACACCGGAAGTGCCAGTTGCTTATATTTGGGAGGCGGCAAATATTGACGAGCGATCGGTATGAAAGATATTAAAAAGAAAAGTTTTTTTCATACAAACCGAAAAGTGTTAAAAGAGCAGGATTCTGATACATAGTTTTAGAGCATGGTCGAAGAAGACTTTAATCTCACAGGACTTTAAACGGGACCGTAAATTCGCAAAATTGAAGGTGGTGGAACCCTGAAAACCCAGAACTTATTGTTGAAAGTAAAGTCCAATATAGTTTTAAAGTAAATGTGTGGTGAAGAATTTTACATACGAAAATTTTAGGACTTTAATAATAAAAAAAGTTCTTATATGTTGCGGGCTCTTTGCCGGTCAGTGTATACATATATATTAAGCGAAATCAGCTTTAAAAACTTTGCTCTTCCTCAGCTGATTTAAAGTTATTCCAAAGGAATTGAACATATCTATTTTTCCGCCTAGAACTCTGGAATAGGATTTATTCAAATTTGGTGCTTACTAAGTCCTATTTGAAAACTTTTAAATTTAAATAACCTCTACATATTTAGTAGATATATTGAAACAAAATAGGGACAAAAGAAAATAAATTCGTGTAACAAAACAATATTTATATTTAGAAGTTGAAATCGATACAAAAATTTGAATAAGCCTTAAGCAGAGTTGTTCTTTTAGTTAAATGAGGTCAAATTTATAGAGGCAAGGAATGCCTAACGCCATTTAACATATATGGAGGTTAATAATGAACCGTGATAGTTCGAAAATGTAGTCATTTTGCTGATTCAAGAGTCTATGCCTAAATAATATTTTCTCAAAAACTATTTTCAGTGAAAATAATTATTAATCTATTTTGTCTCCAAGAAATATCAGTGAGATTTAATTAGGAAAACTGGATAAAAAAATCTCTCAGCAAAGATAAAACTCTACGTATCCGGCGAATTCATATTGTTGTGGACCAGCTTCTTGGCAATATAAACCATATACGTTATATACCATAATCTGTCTTATTTTTTAGCATGCGCTCGCTCGGAAAGGAAATCCATGAAATCTGCAAAAATAGCGAAACAATTCTTATCTATCCTAAATCTCTGTAAGTTTTACTCTGTGGGAAAGACTTGGTCTTCGGCATATAATAGGTTAATAAGTCTACAAAACTTTGTTGTTATAATTCCCTGTTTGAGAATGACTCATTTTGACTGTACATTGGAAATAGTGGGGGGGTTCTTTAAAAATTACTCAGAGGAATCGTATTAAGACTATAGCTAGAATCGAGGGTTACGGCGAAAACCTATTAAATCACCTAATAAATAAACATAAGTTTAAGTTAAATATTCATAATTTCACCTTTTTTACTCGCTAAGAAAATATGTTGAAAAATGTGTCAATAACATATAATCCAAAGCATACCAGAGGACTTAAAAAAGAATTTAACAGCAGCCGTCACGTCACAGTCATCAGACAACCTAAAAAATACCTTAGGAAATTCGCAGGATAAAACGCATGAAAGTGATAGAAGTGGAATTTATGAAATAAGTTGTAATGATCAAAAGAAAAATGTTGTTGGGGAAAAAAGAAGGCCGATTCAAACAAGATTTAAAGAACATTTAGCTTATTTAAGATACGGTAGATCTGAGAAATCAGATATGGCCGAACATGCTCTAAAACAGAATCATACAGGAACATTTGATAGTTTAAGGTTAATGAGAAATGTTTGTGATAGCAAATTAATCAACACACGCGAAAGTACTGGAACAATAAAATGTAAAGTTGTTTACATCAATTAACAGGAAAGGATTGACATGAAAATGCTAATAATTCAATAGTTCATACAGTCACCATCAGCGTCGATAATAATCGCGTGGCATCTTCGGGGCATACTTTCGACGAGATTTTCCGTGTATCCTTGTTGAAAATGTTACCAAATTGCCCCAATTTTCCGTAACAGCTGTTTCACTGTATACACCTTTGTATTATGTTCTCGATTGGGTTTGCATCGAACGACTGAGATGGCCAATCGAGTGTCATGATACCGGATTCTCCTTTCTACTGGCTTCAGCTCTTACCCCGATGTTTCGAATAGTTATCCTCTTGAAGAATCCACTCCTCATTTTTATCGACAAACCACCGTTTGGTAGTCGGTAGCAATCCCTTCTTGTAAATATGGAGTTTTTTTCAGCGTTCAAATTATAGATAAAGATGAAAAGTCGCGCAAAACTTTTTTCCGAAGGACGGTCCCAAACCTGGATCTTCACAGGGTGTTTCACGGTGCGCTGAATCAATTAGAGAAAATTGATCAGGCTCTTGAGGTGATAACATATCCTCAAAATGAAACTTCGTCGGAGAAAATTACATTGCTCCAATCTCGATCTTTGTTTTCTTCTGCCCACGGGAGTCGTTTCTCTCTATGTTTTTCACTCAGCAATGATGAGTGCTAATCGTTTCGTATGATATATTCAAACCTTTCTGCTTTAATTTTTGTGCCCTTGGCGCAAAGTTAATTGAAGATTTCGAGAAAACATGTTAATAATCATTTTTTCGTCCTTGTCCGACATTTTTCCTGTCAACCCACGTTCTGATAGTTCACCAATATTTTTTAACTGAAAGTATTGTTTCACCTACTTGCTAACGAGCGCCGCGCCCCGCCCTGGGCTTGCGGCTACTCACACACCAGACAGCCTTGAAGCGGATACAGCACTTACGTTCAATAATATACTATTTAACCATAAGTAAGGTTAGAAATGACTCTCTTTTCACAAAGCAGTGTTTGCGAGGGTGCCAAAAATAACCTCAAAAAAATATATATTTTACGGACACGTTCTTACTTGGCCGACTGTAAAAAGAGTCTAAATAAGGACCGATGACTCCTCACAGTACTTTGTACAGGAACTAATGCCCCGGGTGTAATTAGTTTCAAGTGATTCTAAATTTAGTATAGTTTTTATTCTTGGATTTAGTTAATAATCGCCCCTAATGATGCTAACATGATTAGCGAAACGAGCGTAGCGTACAACAATAAAGCGTTTGGCATAATGGTGATGACTGTTGCGTAATTTCCAGATGTAATTAAATAATATATAATAAAGTTAATATATAAAAACAAATTACAAAACTGTGTCTACATGGGTTATATATATATATATATATATATATATATATATATATATATATATATATATATATATATATATATATACATGTATATATATATATATATATATATATATATATATATATATATATATATATATATATATATATATATATATATATATATATATATACAGTAGAGCCTCGATTAACCGAGTCGCGATTATCCGAGCTCCGGATTAACCGAGCCAATCTAAGAACCCGATTATCCGAGGTACGCGCGTCTATGCTGCATATTAACCGAGCTTCTAAAATATGTATATACATATTTCCATTAAAAAAGTCGGTGCCTTCGGGGAATCTCCCTGGCCCATGTGAGGGGTGCCCCTATTTATGTTTTTGGACTCTTTCAGCATGTAAATTTGCGTGAATGCAGTGCGTTATAGCGTTTACTACGGAGAAGTACGAGTATACTCACATAATTTATTTGGTTGGAGTTCTGGTAGTTAAGTGTAATTAATACGAACTGCTTTGTTTGAATTTTTGTTTGTCGTAGTATAATGGAGCAAAACTAACGTAAAAGAATCGTCGTTCCTATTGAAGAAAAATTAAAAGCCATCAGAAGAATTGAAGCAGGAGAGACAATTAAAGTTGTTGCACGAGATTATGGAGTAGGTGAGGTAAGAGTTGGAGATTGGAAAACAAACCGCACAAAAATAGAAGAGTGGTGTATAAATCAAGCCTCCTCGTCCTCAGGAAGAAAATCAATGAAAATCGGCGACTATGAAAAGGCTAACGAAGCTTTATTCATGTGGTTTAACCAACATACATCAAAAGGTGTGCCTCTGTCAGATCCAATTTCACAACAGAAAGCAATAATGATTAGTAGGCAATTCCCAGAGATAGATCAGTTTACCGCCAGTTTTGTTTCTTTGGAAAAAGCTTTGAGGTATATCGAACAACAACCAGAGGCAACCCCAGCGGATTTGCTTCTTCTTAATAGATGGAGAAATATTGCAGCGAGAAAAAGAAGATGCAATATGAAACAGAACCGCGTAGATACCTGTTTCACTGTTTTATAATGTATTTCCCTATTTATATGTTAAAAACGTTAATACATTGGTTTAAAGTATTGGTGTTTATTTTTTGAATGAATAAAAAACAAATTGGATTATCCGAGTTTTCAGTTATCCGAGGAGGGTGCCCCCCCCCCCCCACGTTACCTCGGATAACGGGGTTCTACTATATATATATATATATATATATATATATATATATATATAGATATATATATATATATATATATATATATATATATATATATAGATATATATATATATATATATATATATATATATATATATATATATATATATATATATGCGGTTGTTCTTAAACAATATCGGAAATAGAGGAAATAAATCTCTTTCTAACACTACTACCCTACATTGTTAGATTTCACAGTTTATACAATATTCTTCAGTAGTTATTAAAGAACAAATATGACATATTTAAAATAACTTGAGTATTTCATTTAAAAAATGAAATGAAGTTGTGTTACGTTGTTAATGATAACACAAGAAGTCCCTTCTTAATAAACTCTCTAGCTGAGATAAAAGAAAATATTAAAAAAAAAACTACGAGAAACTCTATCTACATGGTCTTCTATTTTACTGAATAATAAAGCCATTATGTTTTACGCACATAGCTTTTTAAAAAATGAAAAGCGGGAAAACAGAAAACCGAGCAAAGCAAGATAAGCTGCCAGCGTTTAAAGTTTTTTTTTAATAAAAAGGAAACGTTTATTCAAAAGGGGGAGTTTTAAGTTTATTATAGTATTAATTTTCGAGTGAAAAAGCTTACAATTAATTTTCTTTCAAAACTTAGGAACAAATAAGTATTAAGGTTACATGGATACTACACAGAATAATAGTAATAATAATAATAAAAGTATATGCTTGCGGATTAGATAGCGAATTAGCCGGAACGGAATACACAGCCAGACATGACTCAGCGGCAAAAGTAGTTCACCAAGCACTAGCCAGAACATACTAACTCATAGAAAACACAGATCCCTACTACAAATACACACCAACATCCATACTTGAAAATAAAGATTACAAGCTCTACTGGGATATCAGTATCCATACAGATAAAACAGTCTCCGCTAATAGACCCGATATTACTTTTCAGTGCAAAAAAAGGAAAGGTTACCAATCTAATTGACATAACTGTCCCCAACGACACAAACATCCTAACAAAATACACAGAAACAATCTCCAAATACACAGACCTTGCAACAGAAATAAAAAGGCTATGGAAACAAGAAAAAGTCATCATTGTCCCCTTCATTATATCAGCCACAGGCCCTTCACCAATAACATTCACACCACACTAGTACAATTAGGACATAAACATACACAGAAACATTCAGAAGTCAGTGATTTTGAAAACATGTAACATTGTCAGGTCATACACAACGGTAATAGTGTTTGTGCTGACTTGGCTTGGGCCGGTCAGCCAAACATGGAACCACATTGACTAAATGTGAGAAAGAAGAGCTTTTTTGTATAATAAAAGTATATTCTTGCGAATTAGATACACAAAGATGGATTGAAAAATCTTCTAAAAACAAGGTAAATAACATTCTTTGCAAAATTTGGGCATTTGGTCCTGGTTCTAATTTCTTATTTCCTCCCCACAAAACTTATTTCGAACTGTACCTAATACTCGTTTACAGCACAGATGACCTCTTCATTCGACGAAGATTTCTTCTCCCAAGCCAATTTTTCAGGTTAGAAAACAGAAAAAGTCACTCGGTGCCAAATTTAGGGAAGTGGGAAACTATTTCGAGGCCAGCTTGTGCACTTTTAGCATTGCAATGGCTGATGTGTGAGCAGGCGCATTGTCGTGGTGAAGGAGAACTTTTTTGCGCGCTAATCTTGGTCGCTTCTGCTTCGACTCACTATAAAAATGATCCAATATTGTTGGGTAATAAGAGCCAGTCACTAATCATAATAGCACCCTGCGAGTCCAAAGAAACAGTTGCCGTCACATTTTCCGCTGATAAAACTATTTTCGCTTTTTTCAGTGCACTCAGTGCTAATTCTCTGTTTTAACTGCCCTTCTGTCTCCAGAATGTAATGGTGGATCTAGGTTTCTTCTACAGTAACAGAACGAAGCCAGAAGTCCTTTGGATTACGCTGCAACTTTTCCAACCACAATTTTAAAATGTCCTTCCTCGTATGTTCTTGGTCTGAAGTCAATAAAGGCAGCACCCACCGCGCACTTAGCTTTTTCATTTTTAGAACTTCATGGGAGGTATTATGTACTCCTTCATATGAGATGCTTACCATCTCAACAATCTCCATAAACTTAATGCGACGATCTTTCATCACGAATGTGATCTACCATTTCTTCAGAAGAAACTTTAATCGGGCGTTCTGAATGAGCAGCATCTGCAGTGCTCGTACTGCCACGTGTAAATTCATTTATCCAGTAATAAATGGTCTTAAGTGCTATTGTAGAGTCTTCATAAATTTCAGTTTCTATCTGGGCCGCAGTTCACTTATTTAAATAAAATGTTTTATCACTGCACGATACTTAACTTTATCCATTTCTATGAAACGTGTAATACTGATCACTTATGGTTGCTGCCAAGAAACAACTGCGTTTTATATTTGTTTGAAACTTTGACCACAACCATTACAAGAATCACGCTTACAAACAATCATGCCGCTTAACAAAATTTTCAGCCATTTCGTAGAAATTTGCCATCAATCCACCTTCGTATGTTCATTTAAATTCCAACCACGTGTTACACTAAAAATCATATAAATTCCCCCTTTTTTAAAGGTTATAAAAATAACTATTTCATTTTTTAATCATATTTGAACACGGTCGGTGATCAAAGAAGCTTGTTACAAATGAAAACAATAGATAAATTTTCAAATAACCAAAGTTGGAAAGACGAGACTTTTTATTTTAAAAATTTAGCTTTTAAGTAACTTAGTTTAGCTCAGGAAAAAACAAATTAAATCCATTAAATAATTTTAATGGTTTAATTTAGGTTTATCAGAATATTACCTAAACTTCGACTAAGACTAATCTGATTAGATGAATTTTAGTTAGTCACAAACAGAGGTTAGTTCAGCTAATCCCCAATTAAACCCCAATTTTACTAAATTAATATCATCTGAACTAATCTAAGCTAATCTCTTTCTGCGAGTGGCCAGAATCCACTAAACCACACTCAATGCAAAATTATGATTAATTCAGCATTAAACGATAATTGAATTAGTTAGTTATGTAATAATTAATTATCATACTTTGGTTAGTTTTAACTGGACTAATCTGAGTCATTCTCAAAGGCATAGAAAAACGTTTAGCTGAGTTGAGTTAATTTAAATTACTGTAAAATAAATTGATAAATTATGAATTCAATTGCAGTTTACTTTATATTTACTCAAGTAACTTGAACTAACCTCTACGTTAGTGACTGACTAGTAGACAAAGGTTAATATAAATTTGTTCAAGTAAAGGTAAATTAATCTCTAATTTACTTAATTTATTATTATCTTAGTTAATCCGAGCTCATCTATGTCCATGATTAGCCAAAATTCAGTTATATTTTACTTAAGATACTATCAAAATAGCATAAAATTCCCTTTCTTTGAAAACTATTCATTATAAAAAAATTTTAATTTTAAACGTGGAAGCATTCAAAATTTCACCCTTGAAAATTATAATTTTTCTTTCGATAGTTTTGATTTATTTAGGAAGTTTTAGCTCTAAATACCTTAATAAGCATAACTATGTTATTAGGCATTCTCGCTTGCATTTCTCAGACCTTTGAGTGTACGACAAACATCAATCAAATGTTATAAATACAAATTTAAATTTCGCATTGGGTGGAATTCGAATTGATCTGCCAAAGCGGTAAGACAAGCTGTTATAAATATTTCCAATATTACCGATAGGATTCAAGTTTTTTCGATAAATTACCAAAACTGGAAAAAAGTCAATTACTAGAATATTACCGATAATTTTGCCACCTCTTCTCAAGCCTATTTTTTCGTCATAAATTATTCGTAATTTAAAGTCTCGTGATAATTTGCATGTAATGGGTACTTCCATTTTATTCAATTTTTGTTCACTTACTTATCGACAGTGATTATGACTTAGAAGTTTCGCGATTTTTTCTTCAGCACGATCAAGCACCGAGAAGCTTCTTAAGATATCAACCGGTAACAAATCATCAATTTATACTTACCAAAAAAAAATTACTTATTTACTTTGTTAACTAAATAAATTTTTATGAAAAGATTTATACTGCGTTATCTCGATTTCGTAGTACTACTAGATTTTCAAATGCTTAACTATGACTAAAATAGATTTTTTGCATTTATTTTTAAATAATAAAGGGATGTAGGTATCTATGGTTCCTATAAAAGTTGATAAAGGACGGAATTTAAGACGTCTACTTGACTAGATTTATATTATGTTTCTTTGAATGTCGGTAAATTTCTATCGATTCTATGAAATTAAGTTTGGATCCATTAGAAGCCGTATGGAGTATTGATAAACAATTAATATTAGGAAATGGATGGCCAGTTTCTAAAAAATGCTTAGCAAAGTGTGATTTTTTCATTTTTTAACCTAAAAGATGCATTATGTTCTGCAAATCTTGTTTTAAAATTTCATCTTATCTGAATAATATAAACCCCAACATTGGAAAAGGAAACAGATAAATTTCTTAGATATTAGAATTTCAAAGAACGGAAATAGAATAGAATTCAATATTTTCCGTAAGCTAATCTTTTTAGATACCACCATTCCACCATACTCAGCACACTCTAACTACCATAAACAGGCTGCTTATAGATTTATGATACAAAGAGCCTTCAATATCCTTTTTAGTAAAAATAGTTTAAAAAAAGAACTAGATACAATCAAAAATATAGCACTCAGTGACAGCTTCCAACCTAAAATAATTAATACCCTAATAAGCCGTAAACAAAAGCAAATCGCCTTCAGCTTAATTTCTCCTATAAAAGAATACCAAGGAAGAAAAACATTCATACCTCACATATTATGGTCCCATTTCGGATAAAATATCGTTCTCACAGCCGAAGAAACAAGAATAGCTTTTAAACCCACACGAAAATTATCCAATAGTTTTTTCAGTGCCAAAGATAAAACTAATAAACATAATAAATCAGGTGTTTACAAACTTAAGTGTCAAGAGTGTATAGCTGTTACGTAGGCAAAACAGGACGAAATTTCAAAACAAGATTCACAGAACATAATGCATCTTATAGGTTAAAAAATGAAAAATCACACTTACTGAGTATTTTTTAGAACCTATCCATCCCCTAATATTAATTGTTTATCAAGACTCCATACGGCACCTAAAGAGTCAAAACTTAATTTCTTAGAATCGATAAAAATTTACAGACATTCAAAGAACCATAATACAAATTTACTAAATAGTCAAGTAGACGTCGGAAATTTCGTCCTTTACCAACTTTTATAGCACCTAAGATAACTACATTCTTTTGTTATATAAAAATAAATACAAAAAATCTGTTTTAGTCTTAGTTAAGTGTTTGAATGTAGTTGTACTAACAAATAGCGATAACGCATTTGTAAATCTTTACAAAAAATATATTTAGTGTCAGTGAACAAAATAAATATGTAATTTCATTGTTAAAATGTACTGTCACGAAGTAACGAATCAATCAATCAACTCTTTAACATTAAAATTTCCATTTAGAAACAAACATAACTTAAGATTTTTTATTTCTAAACTCTGAGTAATTTGCTCTGCAATTTTAATCGGTAATTTACCGAAATCCTATAGGTAAAGTTGCCGGTAAAATAACCGCCTTCAAACTCAAAATGTACTCTTTTGAATAACAAGACAAAATATAAATGAAAATAAAAAGCACTTGAAGAGAAAAAAATGTTTTATAAAAGGCTTAGAGACTTCTCAAAAAACACTTAATGTAAAATTCAAATACGCTGTGTTAGAAAATTTCCCGTAAAGTCTACAAGTTTCCCCAAGTGAATTGAGGGTTTACCCTGTTTCCTAAGTTTATTATTCGCTGGTGTGTTTCCAGCTGAAGCATGGAATTGTTTTTAGGATCTCTATTCCCAACAATCTTTTAATTTAGTTTTTATTCTTCTGAAAAGATTAGTTTGATACCTTAACAAGGGTAAACGAGGAAAAATCATCAGGGACCAATATCGTTTTCGTTGTTAATGTTGAGGTTACTCTATATATTTCTTGTGTTTTCTTTACAAAAAGCGGCCTTGTGTACTAACTAGGGGATAATTTACTAATTTATCGTCGTACTCAGGAATATTTTGCTCACAAAATTTTTTAAAAGATAAAAGGTGTGTAAGTATTGAAACTTTCAGACTCTCCCAAAATCAAAACGTAAAAAGTTTTTTGCCCTTTTTAGTGTTCCGTACGGAACACTTATAAGATCACTTCAGTATCTGTCCGTCTCTCACACCCAATTTTCTCTGAAACTGTTATATAGAAAGTTGAAATTTGGCACTAATTTAGGAATTGATGACCGCATCTGAGCCGTGTAGTTTTGAGTGTTAAATTTTAACTTAAGGGCTTGGTTTTGGGGGTGAAATCGGAAGTGAAAAAATATTTTTTACCAGGTCATCGAGTGGGGTGTCAAATGAAAACACGAGTTTAAAAATATATACGATGTAATACTTGCACACACATTGTAATAAAAATATTAATTAATTTCGAACTTTTGTCGAAATCATTTGAAATCTAAAATGACTCACTTGTTTGCGCGTCGTTTCGAGGCAGTCTTTCTTTGTTCCCATCCAAGGGAACCAAAAATGACACATAGGTAAATCATTTTAACAAGACGAAAAAAACGTCGACGACTTGCCAAATAGTGGCTCGGTAAACAAAGTCACTCCGAAAGTCGAAAAACGAATCGTATCTTTATTTTCACGATACCCGAAATTGACATTGCGTCAAGGAGCGGCAAAATTAAGGAAATCGGATTTGAATGTGTCCCATAAGACAACACTTTCGTGCTCATGATGTCAAATTCCGAAGCAAGTTGAAGAAACCGTTGCTGGGCGAAAATCACGTCACGACGCAGCTCGCTTGGGTCCACGATAAGATACTAAAGTGGCCCTATTGAAAACATTTGATCCCTTGTAAAGGGAAACCTCAGAGGAGAGACTCTGGGGTCTTTGACTCAGTTGTCTCGAGAGCTTCAAAAAATTTGGAAATCATTGCAGAAAATCTCGTCGATAGCATACCTTTAAGATGCCAGGCGATGCGCCGTTGTTAGCACACCAAAGATGCCTTTGATGACAAAAATTTTTCTCAAAACACATTTTTTCAAGAATACGAGCGGTCACGTCTTACTTGACAGACTGTATATAAAAACGCAAGTAACGTTTCATTCGGATTACTAAACTAGAATCTTTTTTTGCGATCCAAATCAAGGTCAAATTTCTAGTATATAAAAAAAGGAAAATTCAAAGTCAGTTTTCAACAAATATCGGAAACAAGCTTTATTGAAAACTCACTTGGTGTGTGTTTTGTGAAGTCTAAAAAAAAATATTTTCAAGGCAATCACGGTACGGAGCGCTAATTGAGCAAGTCAAACTTGCACGGTGATTTACGTAAAATTTCCAACAAGAAAATATTACCATTAGTTTCTTCTCGTAATTTCCTTTAATTTTATAATTAATGTATCCAGCATATCCACGGTCAGACTTAGGTCTAATCGGAAAAGGCTCTATGCTTTTCCCGTAATCAACGTACTACTCAAACTAAACCTCCAGAGTTGAGTTTCGGACCGCGATGTGTGTACACGTGAATCGAACGCCCGGCAATAGTCAACTCGTTCAACGAGCATTATTACGGTAGTGTTTCGATCTATTTAATTAGTTTGTCGATTGCAAACGAGAGGGACTAGAAATAAAGCAGAGTGTAGTGTTAGATTAAGCCAATAAGTAAGGGATTTGGAAATTTATGAGAATAATTTTGTGAAATCGTATGAAGCTAACGAAGCGATAAGCGACGACCTTGATCATTTTACTGTTTACGGTGATAAAAAATATAAACAACAGTTTTTTTCTTTTTCTACTGTGTTTCAAAACGGAATATACAGGGAACACACGTAAAGTTTTATAACAGAAAGAACAATGGATAGCGATGATTATACCTCAGAAGACTCGAAAAGAGGAAGACTCGGAGAAAAACAGGAGCCAATGAAATTATTCAAGGAGAGTAAAAAGCTGATAAGAACACCACAGAGAGAGAAAAACAAAAGAGTAGATAAGATAGACAATTTAATAGAAATGATCAGAGAGCTAATGTCAGATATAAAGGGTACGAAACAAGATCAGAAGAGATACCAACAAGAGTTGAAGGAACTAAGAAAGGAGAATGAAGTATTAAAAGAGAAAAATAAGATAATTAGAGAAAACATGAGAAGTATGGATTTGAAGATGAGTAGACTGGAAAAAGACAACGTAAGGAATAATATTGGGAATGAGTTTTAAAGCGAATAGCCAACCAGATCTGAAAATGGGTGCAGAACTTTTTATGGAGAGGAGTATGGACACAAAAGTACAGATTAAAGATGTATAAAAATGGTAACGACTATATACAAGATAGAACTTGGAAACACGGGAGATAAGGAAGCCGTAATGAAAAATAAAAACAAACTGAGAATTCTAAGAGAGAGAGAGAGTTTATATAAACAACGATTTAACAAAAGATGAACGCGAAATTCAAAAGAACTTGAAGCATATAGCAGAGAACGAGAGAAAGAATGGAAAAAGGGTGAAAATAGGATATCAAAAAATTGTAATCGAAGGAAAAGAGTATAAATGGGACATTGAGGAAGAAAAACTGAAAGAACAAACAAAGAATACTACGACCATCAAGTCAAAAAACTGAGAAAAAGGAGAGAAATAGGTAGATTGACGACGACCCTGGCAAAGATAAAGGATACGGAAGAAAGGACTAGTAAAATGAATACAAATAAGAAGATAATCAAAGAAATAGATAGGAAGAAAGAAATGGGAAATAATTATCGAAATTTTAGATTGAGAATACAGAATAATAGGGGTATAACTGGAAAAGGGGATGAACTGACAGAAGAACTACAAATGCGCTATGTAGGAATCACTGAAACAGAAAGGAAAGGAAATGGATGCAAGGAATTGGAAGGAAAAGCATACAAAAATCAACACAGAGACATAATATCGGAACAAGATACAGAACTCTTACAAACAGAAGAAACAAAAGAGGCAATTGGCAATTTAAACAGGATGGATATAAAAGGAAATATGGAAAAGACAGATATAGAATAATTCAACTCAACGGGCCTTACATTCCTAACTAGGGGTAGAAAGGCATAAGGATTAAGTAAGTAAATAAAAAATTACGAACAGGTTTTAAAGTTCTACAGCTTGATTTGTTTACTTGTAATACTTTCAGTGAACACCGAACAAAATACGAGTTTAGTGAAAAAATTTTAAGAGTTTGGAGATGCTACAGTGGATGGAGAAACTTTGGACAATGCCGGTATAAGTTTTATTAAACACGTTGTCGCTAGTCAGACTACTATAGTTAAGTCTTGAAGTTAAACAAAACGCGACCAGAAGATTTAAAATGACATAAAAAACTTTATTATGTATTTTAGAATAGAATAATATATTCACAATATTATAGTAATTCATAAACTAAAAGTATTTCGTTCCTGAATATTGCCTTCCGTTACCAATTAACATAACATTAAAATTCTAACTATTTTTTAGCAATTTAAGTGTTTACCTGATTTCGCTTATATTCCAATACTGACACCTCGAATAACTGAGCATTTTGTATCCCAATTCCACAAAATGTTAAATAACGCTGAAACACCTCAACGTCATGAGCTGAGAACTCGGGAGAATTGTCAGTTTTATTGATGATTTGAGCTACGCCGATGACATCCCCTTCGTAGTTACAAATTGGCATGCAAAGTATTAGGTTGGTTTTATATCCTGTTCGAAGATCGATTTCGTTGTTAAAACGCGGATCCTGCAATAAAAAAATGTAGATAGTTTATAATAAGTATTAGGTAGTTAAATATAATCAATTCATTTTATCTTTACACTAATTTAATTTTCTTAAGTTATACTACACAACTTTATGGCGCATTTAAATGGTAATTTTTTTATTTATCTTAAAAATACAGTTCAGTGTAATTTGTGTTATATTATTTTGAAACAAGAGATTTAAATATGGAAAGTTGTAAAATTTAAGTTTTATTAACTTATTAACAGGATATTTAAGAACTCCTAAAATGGCCGCAGATGTTTAATCGTACTATAAGAAAACCTATGTGTTTGTATATTGAGTTATAAGTCACTTCTGGTTTAACTTGAAAACATAAGTGACGTAGAGTTAAATGTAGGGGTTTGAATTATAGGGAGTTCGATCCTTTCTAGAATCTTAAATTATATATCTTGCCCAATTCGATATATCTTTACCCTGAAATTTTTCTACTGTTTATTTTTCTCAGAGATCATTTGTTTTACAGAAAAATAATGAAAATAGAGATTTGGAAAGGTCAGAGCAATTAAATCTCAACAACCTGGTTGAAGTGTAATTCAAGTTTATGTTCCAATAATAAGAAAAAAACAATATATGGTTTTCTGCAGAAAGTCAAGTGAGAATGTGTGGCCTATAACTTGTAGTCGGTAAAAAAAATTCCTTTTTTTTTAGGTTATTGTTGGCACCCCTGCAAAAAATGCTTTGTGGAAAGATATTCATTGCACACCTCATTTATGGCTCAATAGTGCATTATCGAATTATGAGTGCTGCATACGCTTCTCGCTTCGAGACTATGTTCCTATGTTATCATCCAAAAGGTCCGAAAATGACATCTACAGCCGCTGGTAAGTATATGGGCAAGTCGAGCAAATTCCCTATCAACTGGGTGAAAAGGTACTCTCAGTTTAAAATGCACGACATGTTCTTGCTTGACACAATCTGTCAAGTAAGAACATATAAGTGATAATTCATTTTTGATATATGCGATTCTAGCGAGAGAACCTTTGTCTACGACGCATTTCAGTAAAAGTATCAGTCGATTCCAAACTTTCGTCGAAATCAAGTAAAATACAAAATAAGTCACTTGTTTGCACGTCGGTTCTAGGCAGTCTTTTTTGTTCCCACCCAAAGGGGCCTAAAATGACCCATTCCGCGGCCACTAAATGCATTAAAAAGTCGTTACCGTTTGTAATAAAGTGAGTAACTTGCCAAAACATTGCTCGGTAGGCAAAGTCACTCCGAAAGTCAAAAAACGAATCGTGCTCTTTTTTCACGAGACCCGAAATTGACGGTCCTTCAAGGAGCGACAAAATTAAGAAAATCGAGTTTGAATATGTCCCATGAGATCATTCGACAACATCTTCTTGCTCATGATGTCAAATTCCGAAGCACGCTGAAGAAACTTTTGTTGGGCGAAAATCACGTTGCGAAGTCACTCACTTAAGTCCACGACAAGGTACTAGAGTGGCCCTCACAATCGCTGGATGCTAACCCTATCGAAAAGGTTTGGTCCTTTGTAAAGAGAAAGCTCAGAGGAAAGACACTAAGAACTGTTTCTTGCGAGATTCTAAAAATTTTCAGAGTACGTAAAATATCTCGTCGACAACATGCCTCGAAGATGCCAGGCGATTAGTGATGCAGGAGACGATTGGATAACTTACCAAGGTAATTGCGCCATTGTTAACACACCAAAGACTACATTGATGGCAAAAAATGTTCTCGAAACACATTTTTTTCAAAATTACGAGGGGTCAGGTTCTTACTTGACAGACTGTTTATAAAAATGCTAGTAACGTTTCATTCCAGTTACTAAACTAGAATCTTTTTTTACGATCCAAGTCAAGGTCAAATTTTAGAAAGATGTATTCCTGTTTTGTTAATGTTTCTAGAAAATTTGATATTGGTACATATTAAAATTTGATTTTATTAGTTCATATCATAATGTCAAAATTATGATTATTGATGAATTAAAAAAATTTTGAAAAAATTCTAGAATATTCTCCACACCTTTGATGATCTATCTGGTATATATGGTAAAAAAAAATTCAAGGCCATCAGTTTTCAACGAAGATCGGAAATAAACTTTGTCGAAAACTCATTTAAGGTAACAAAAATTTTTATTTTAAAAGCAACACCAATTGCGTAAGTCCGACTTGCAGTTGACCGATTTTTTTAAAAATGAAAATTATAAATATAAGATATCATCTTATGTTTATAGTAATATAAATTCGATTCTTT
>CM032456.1:83797574-83877574 GCA_019049505.1 Pachyrhynchus sulphureomaculatus
AATGTCTTTGTAGCGTCATTTTAACCGTTTTTTTTTCACATTTGTTTATTAATCAAATAAAAACAAATGCGTTTTTATGGTCGTTTTGAAAAAAAAAATGAAAAATTTTCATCATATCTGGTAGAGATACCTTTATTTAAAAAAAAACATTTCATTTTCGTTAACAATTTTTTTTTAAAATGTCAGTTGTTGTTATTTGATTAATAAACAAATGTAAAAAAAAAGGTTAAAATAACTCCGCAAAAGTTTTTTTTATTGGCATCGGAAAGCTGACGTCGAGACCTAAATTTTGAAAAAAAAAAGATCCATTTTGGACTAAATGGCATAAAATGGCGGGCAATTCAAATTTTAAATAACAAATTCAATTGTATCCACTGGGTTCAATATTTTTGTACCAAAATTTCAAGGTATCTTTGCTATAACAAATGAAATATTTTCTAAAAGTTTCAAGCTGACAGGTTAACTTAGTCGATCTGCACAATAAAATGAAAAAAAAAAAAACAGATTTTTGCTTGTTAAAGTTACAGTCAACGAGGATTTGTTAAAAATTTCATTACGAAGAGTTTAGTTTTTTATTTGTCTTGATCGGACTGACATAACCAAAGTTATTCATATTTTGAGTTCAAAAAACGCGTTTTGAATACTTCAATTGTTTATAAACGAAAAAGCACACCGATTACCAGAACTCCTGGTGATACCCCAAAAAGGACAAAAACCATAATCATGTATCCAAGCTATGTCTATCTCATCATTATTTTGTCCTTTTTCACTGCACTAATATTTATGTTTAATTAAATCTAGGGTAATTAATTTGAACCAATATACAACTCTGCATTTTAATGAAATAAGGTGAGAAAGTAAAATATTCTGAACTTAAAATAATTATTTTAATTGAATTAGTTATTATCTAAGGTCTTAGTTTATCACAGCAATTACCTATAATTGACTTTCTTATATATATATATATATATATATATATATATATATATATATATATATATATATATATATATATATATATATATATATCTATATATATATATATATATATATATATATATATATATATACATATACATATACATATATATATATATATATATATATATATATATATATATATATATATATATATATATATATATATATATATATATATATATATATATATATATATATATATATATATATATATATATATATATATATATATATATATATATATATATATATACATATACATATATATATATATATATATATATATATATATATATATATACATATACATATATATATATATATATATATATATATATATATATATATATATGTATATATTAAGCTGACGTAAATTAATATACAAGAGTATATACAGTGTCCAAAACGATGTGAGGATAGAAAATTACGGCTTCATTTGAATTTACTCTACCAGAGATTTTTCCGGCAATTATATATAAATTACAAGTTATTATAAATTAAAACATACTGTTTTCTCATGTTTGTCTACCCTATTAAGTTCTATCTTTACTTCGTACTTATCTGACAACTGTAATTAATTTGAACCGATATACAGCTCTTCGTTTTAATGAAAATCATCTTACGGTAAGAAAATAAAATAGTCTAAACTTAATATAATCTTAACATACGTGTATGAAATTCGAAAAAGACTAAAACGACAAATAAACTCTACTTCTGCAAAAATAAATGTGTAACAAACCAAAGAAAATTTAACGCCAACTCAGCTAAAAAAATGTAAAATATGGACTTAAATTAACAGTAAATGTAGGCAAAGCAAAATATCGCGGCGACATAACATTAAAATCCGGATAGGGAACTTTAATGCTGTTCATACAAAAACTGCTTAAGAGTTTTGCAAAGTAAGAGTATTGTAAAAAATAAACATTACAAATGAAATAACAATTCTTCGCTAAGGGTTATATGATAAGTACGTGGCCTCGGCAAGAGATGACGCTAGTACTATTTAAGAAATTATATTTTTCGTAAATATAACCTTTCACAAGAATACTGTCAAATTTTCAAGTCGCTGCGTGATTTAGTTTCTAAATGGCAGCCATTTAAATAGAACAAATTTTGTGATTTTATAGCACCGAAAATAGTAAAATTTTCAAAAAAAACGAATGATGAGATAAAAGTGAAACTCAGCCAAGCTTATGGGGACGCTGCATCTTCATTATCAACCATAAAATATTGGACGGTTAAATTCAAACGCGACCGTACAAGCATTCTTGACGAAAAACAACCAGGTCGTCCAAATGGGATCACCACATCAGAAATGATAGAAAAAATTCACGATATAGTGATAAATGATCGGAGACTGAAAGTGCGTGAGATTGCTGAGATTGTGGGCATCTCAACTGAACGGATGCAGAATATTTTAACAACTCATTTGGACATGAAAAAGCTTCCCGCAAGTTGGTAGCCGCGATTGCTCACAATTGACAATAAACACGTACGTGTGTCAATTTCAAAAGAATGTTTGGCGATGGTAAAGGACAATCGAAATGATTTTTGCTATAACTGCTGACGAGACATGGATTGATTACAGCACACCAGATGCCAAAAAACAGTACAAAAAGTAGGTTTTCCGTGGCGAATCGGCGCCAACGAAGGCAAACACAGTCATGGCCACAGTGTTTTGGGATGCACGCGGCATAATCCACATCGATTTCCTTGAAAAGGGCGAAATATTAATAGAGAGTAATGTCAACTTATTGGATCGTTTCAACCATACTGTGAAAGAAGAATATCCGCATTTGGCGAAGAAAGAAATTCTCTTTCATCAAGATGGTATACGCGTGCACGTTTGTATCATTGCCATGGCAAAATTCCATGAGTCTGGATACGAATTGTTTCTGCATCCACCATATTCTCCAGATTTAGCCTCCGGCGATTATTTCATATTTCCGAATATTGATCGGCGGTAAAAAAAATTTTGGCTCAAATGATGAGATGATTGTTGAAACAAACGTCTATTTTGAAGGGTTGGAGAAATCGTATTTTTTTAGATGAGATTGAAAAGACAGAAAAACGTTGGACTAAGTGTATCGAGCTAAAAGGAGACTATGTTGAAAAATAAAATAAATTTTACACATAAAAATGTTTTTCTCTTGTCAAGTCCAGATACTTTTCATACAACACTCGTATATATCCTCTGTTCGAAAATAGATGACTATAGTAAAGTCAGCTCTTGTAATTAATGATTACTGCATATTTCAGTGTGTAGTTTAAGCTAATTCAAGGTTATGTCAAAGTTAAGGAAGATGAAATGTCTAGTAGTCCAAAAGCTGGAATAAGCAAAGTTAACATTAAAAAGTATATAAGTGCTTCGAAGAAAACCCAAAATCGTCCTTGTGGTTAATTGAAAATGACTTTGAGAGTCCAAAATCATGCTGAGAAGGGAAAAATCATCAATAGCGAATATTATATAAAGTTACTGGAGCGTTTGAAAGCATAAATCGCAAAGAAATGGCCCCAAATGAACAAGAAAAAATTGCTCTTTCATCAAGACAATGCACCGTGTCACGAGGCAATGGTTACGATGGCAAAATTGCATGAATTGAAGTTCGAATTGCTTCCTCATTCATCGTATTCTGCAGATTTGGCCCTCAGCGACTATTACCTATTCGCAGACCTCAAAAAATGCTTGTGGGAAAGGATTTATTGCTGAAACTGAGGCCTATTTTAAAGGCAAATACAAATCTTTCTACAAGAAAGGTATAGAAATGTTAGAAAAGCATTGTACTCATTGTATCGCTCTTGAAGGAGACTATATTGATGAATAAAGTCGAATTTTACAAAAAAATATGTTTTAAGTAGCTAGACCAAAAACTTTTCAGCCTACGTGTTAATAGCTTACTAAACTTTGAAACGTCTATCCAGTGAAACATTCTTTTGTTCACTATTTAGTGGACTACTTCAGCTTTTGTGACGATATAGCGCCCTCGTAAAAAGTTAGTGATAGAAAAAGACAGAATTTATACTGTGATTTTATAAACAAAAGGAAATTGATTGCACCTCGTAACAGACCGTCCAGGTTGGGTACATTTTTATACAATTTTATGGTGGCTTTTTTGAAAAATTCTTTGACACCTGTTGTATAGGCTGTATTTGTTAAAGGGATTTGTGCCTCCAGAACCTTAATTTTTCGGCTTAATTACTTAGAAAAAATGAATATATTTTTAATGAAGTGTGCCGAAAGGAAAACAATCACAAACTGGATAAATTAGACAACCATTCCGAAATCGTGATTTTAATATGTTCCCTAACGTGGATTTTTCCTGTACTGAGGACAGACACTTTAATTACATTGATGAATTTTTGATAATAAAATGCCAGTTAGTTGATCGCTTCAACCAGTAAGCTATGAAAGTTTTATTAGATCGAAGAAATGTAATTCTTTCTGTATTACAAAACGCAAAATATCGGATAAAAGAGCTTTACATATAACAGAAAAAACCACTTCTCAATATTTCGAGCACGTAATTCAAATCAAGATCGATTTTCTTATCAACTAGATTTATAGCGACACGAGAAAACCGAGAACTAATAATATTTATGAGAGAAATCTCAGTAGTTATTTGTACATGCTGTGTAAGTACGGTTTTAGATTTTGTTCTTAAGGGGTTACATACTCCTCGAATTTTCAAAAATTCGATTTTTTTTACGGATTGTTTTGCAGCGCCTAGGTTTATGTAACCCCTTAAACATAAAAATATTTCTAAGTTAAAACGTGAACTAACTAATATAGAACAATAGAAATACGTAAGTAAGTTTTTTACTTGCCATTGATTTATTTGATTTTAGCCCAGGTAAATAAAAAACATAGTTATCTGACAGGCCAAATTCAATATAAATAATTTAAGACACTGTATAAAAATAAGTAAAATGATTTACCTAGTACTTTCCTTGCCACATCCAGTTCTAAAATAAATATTAAATTTGATTATCTCACGCTAAAGAATAACTTAATCCGATTTATGATGAAATATTATTATAAAAAAGATTAGAAATTTACCTTTTTTAAATAATTTAAAGAAGTACTTAATGATTAACAAACTACAGTTCTCTTTTTAAAATGACGTCTAACAAAATGTATGCTCTCTGCCAACAAAATACGTGCGTATGTTAAAGAGAAAAATTGAAATGTGGACGATACAAGTAAAAAAAATTGTCAGGTATGCTGAAAAAAAAACCTCTTAATGTGTAAATACAAATAAACCTTTTTCGAGATGTGTGGCTGGATTATTATTTTTGCGATATTTAATATTATTTATTATGAAGCTGAGAAATCCTAGAATATAAAAAAACTAAAATTTCGTTTCTGTTAGTAAGTTTCATAAGTAATTCTCGCCAACTTAACAGTTTGTTTCTCTAAAACTTGTTCTATATTCAAGTCAATATTTTTTTCGGTTAAAATTGAAAATAATGGAAAAGCAAGAACACAATGGAAATATATTACAATACTGACGCAATCACCTTTGTAGCCCCTTACCTCATCCATATCACCCGGATATTCTTTTATATAGGAAAATTATTTTATATTAAATATCCAATATCCCAATCAAAAACCAGGAAAAAAATTCTCATAATACTATTGAAACGATGCAATAACCCCCACCTCTTGAACCCTTTTCTCATGTTAACGATAACGAAAAAAAATGTTTCGATATTTCAACGAAAAGAACCCAGAAAGATACCCAAAACAACATAAATACTCTCTTCTATCTTCCTTCTCCATGCTTTTAGCGCCTTATATGCTTTATAAATGATTATACTTAAAATTTTCCCATTATCCCAAATAGAAAAACCTGGAAAAATTCTCATAATACTATTGAGATTATCCCATTTTTCGCCCCGTTCTCCTATTAAAATTGACAACGATGTAATTTCCTTATTCCTACAGTCGAAAAATCCTAAAATATATATATATGAAACAACCCCTCCAACCCCCCTAGCTCACTCTATTTTGTTATAAATAATATGCTTAAAATTTGTCAATTACATCAACCAAAAAAAACGTGTAAAAATTCCCAAAATAATATCGAAACTGTACAATATTCGATGACTTCCACCCATTTTACCCTCTTCTTGGGTTAAAATTAAAAATTATGGAAAAAAAATAACCTAGTTTTTGAATTCCTCGGGTCCAAAAACCTTAGAAAGGACATATAGCGCTATATATACGACATAATAAACAATTCCTCTAATCTCCTCCCCCACTCCTTTCACCACCTTCACTTTAATTGGCCATACCAGTGTAATAATTTCAAAAAATCGATTTTTTTACATATCTCGATACCTCTATGTATAGAATAAGAGGTCAAAGTATCAAAGTCAGCCTATGTTTATTTTTGAAAATACAGCTGTCGCCAGGAACGGCTGCTTGGGGGGTCATAAACTCGTTATTAGAAGCGTAACGCGAACCGAAGCAGGTATTAAAATTCCAATGCCGTGACGTCATCACCTAAGTAAAAGTTAAACATCTAATACTTCAGTGAACTCAAAATAGTCACAAAGGTAGGTACGTAACAACAGATCATTATTTATATGTTACACGTTAGTCATTCTTTAAACGTTTTTTTTCTCAAAACTGCATTTTTTAAATTTGCTGTCGCTATAACTTGAAAACAATTTATTGTATCGACTTAATTTTTTTTGCATATTAAGGACATGTTTTGTCGTACCATAAAGCATTGATTTTCTGATTAGACCAAAAAAGTCAAATTGACTGCAAAAAACGGACAGTTTTTTGGCGAAAATTTATTGCTTTTTTTTCTAAACGCCGCCATTCTTATAATTTTCAATATTTTTTTTAAATATATGGTTAATGGTACGGAAAATTGTATCTATTTTAATGATTATTTTGTTTTTTATGATTCCAGAAATGTGGAGGCGCCAATCACAACAGCACTGGAGTTACTTTTTTTTCACCTGTCCCGTTACTGGGGCATAAGTCTAGTAAATTTCAATATTTTGATCGGAAAAAAATTTGTGTGTATTTGCAAATAAATAAAAAATATGTACCCAACATTTTGAAATATTTTTTTTGTTTTCGATAAAAAAAATTCTAGAAAATATCCTTACTTCTAACTAGTTACACTGGTATAGCCCCTTGAGAAATATTTCAAAAAGACTATAGGCTGCATCCTCACATATATTATATATATATATATATATATATATATATATATATATATATATATATATATATATATATATATATATATATATATACAATACATGAAGTTTGAAATTATTGTCTCATTTCATTCAAGAGTTATTGCGTCAACAAATCGACTCACCGACAGACAGACCGAGAAAAATAATTGACCACGTTTTTCGCAATACAGGATCTTCAAAACATGAAGAAAAGCAAAAATCTCGGAATGTGATTTTTTCCACGGATACAATACTTTCCTCCAGCAACGAAAGTAATAAAAATGTTGAGGAGTTTAAATTCAATATTTTAAATTTATTTAAAATTTTCAATCTAATTTAAAATTTAGATTAAAAATTTTACTTCTTCAGAATATTCACATATTCTTGATCATGAAGCTATGAAAAAGAGAATTATATTCAAGAATATTGCATCCGTATTTTTCCAAATACGATGTACATTTTTCTTGAGTTATTATTTAATTTGGCTTTTATTTCCAAATCGTAAAACCTGAAAATTCGCTTATTGTGAACAGGATATGGGACAGAAACCTCATAAAGAGCAACCAATATTTACAACAAATTTTGTCCTATATTTTATAATAAAATTAAATTATCACCTATAAATCTATATACATTATTTGTTTTTATAAACACCCTTCCTCGTAAATGAAAATACAGACACAAGGAAGTGAGCAAAAACTTGATTTTTTGTTGAAAGGATCAACAAATTTTAAGCCTAACTATTTATAACAAAACATATAAGGATAGTATACAACAGTTATCACCACCACACTAAACTCTTTATTTTGACACTCGATGTGCGTTTCGCTTATCCTATTTGCATCATCAGGAACTCTTAGATTTAATCAACTGTCGTTTCTGATGATGCTAACCTAGTTAGCGAATCACGAATAAAGTACAAGTATATATATATATATATATATATATATATATATATATATATATATATATATATATATATATATATATATATATATATATATATATATATGTATATATATATATATATATATATATATATATATATATATATATATATATATATATATATATATATATATGTATATATATATATATATATATATATATATATATATATATATATATATATATAAATAAATTGTTCGGTGTAGTGGTGATAACTGTTATGTAGTGTCATTGTGCCAAAGATTTCAAAATCCCAAGGTAGTATATAAGAGTAGAACAAGGACACATTGAATATATGAAGCTCTCCTCTTAAGAAGAGTTTCAAATATGTACTCGTAATGTTGTATGTTCTCTTAAAAATAGTCGCAGTAGAGGAATCTGAAAAACATTTTATTTTTTCATGATTTTCAGTCTTAGTCCAAATGGGTTTACGGAGTGACCTTCTTTTTTTGTTTTTGGTAGGATGAGCTACTTTTAAATGTAATTATTTTTAATCACGTCTACACGAGATATAAAGAGTTTAGAAAGTGGTGAGAAGGGGCACTTTTAATTTATTACGTTATATGCAATTTTTAAGTTCTCGGAGTCAACAAGTTTTAATAGTATGTTGAAACATCCGTAAAGAGAACTGTGATGTAACTTGAGTCATATCATTTTTTTCTTTATTTGTAGGAACAAAGTTTAAATTATAATTTGCGATAGATGTTACCTCATATACGAAATACCGTTTCTAGATTGTATCCAATTTCATTTTTATTATAATTTAATGATAAGATGTGTTTCAAGCAAAAAAAGCTTCTCTTTTATCCATCAATTTTCATTGAAACTAAAATTCCGAAAAATCGTAAATAACAAAGGCGGCTTGAAACTATCCAAAAAAAACTTCCAGAAAAGTCCTATAAAAGTTCATTTGCTCTCTTACTCGTGAAATCTCATAGGTAACATAATATCTTAAATTTTAGCTGTGAACCTAGCAACTTTTAGTTCATGAGATATATAAAGTACACCTGAGAATATAGATATGTTTTAAGAAAAAATAGCTACGATGCAAAACAAATAAAATGATTCCCTTCTGTTAGAGCTTTACCGCTTTTATGCATATATATATATATATATATATATATATATATATATATATATATATATATATATATATATATATTTATATACATATATAAAGGGTGATTCATTTAGAGGTACTTTTTGTGATGGGGATTTAATTGCAGATTGCGCATGCGTCATGTCAACTGAAGTGGCATTCCTGTTCAGTAGTGTTTGACAATTCATAATGGAAAGACTTAGCCCGGCACAGCGTCTACAAATTGTTCAACTTTATTACGAAAATGGGCGTTCTACGAGGAATGTGTATCGGGCGCTTAGAGCAACTTATGGTCCACATAATCGGCCTACCGAGCGCACAATTCGCTCTACCATCAATAAGTTTGAGACCCAATTTTCATTATTGGATAATGCTCGACCGAATAGACTACATCCAGCACGTAGTGAAGAAAATATAGGGGGCGGTAGCGGAGAGTGTACGCGAAGACCGTGAAGTGTCGATTCGTCGCCGTTCTCAACAGTTTGGCCTGTCATATTCAACAACTTGGCGTATTTTACGTAAGGATCTTTCTTTAAAAGCATACAAAATTCAACTAGTGCAACAACTCAAGCCGACCGACCTTCCGAATCGTTTCCGTTTTAGTCGTTGGGCTCTTGACAAGCTTGCAGAAGATCCACTGTTTTCGAGAAAAATTTTGTTCACCGATGAGGCCCATTTTTGGTTAATGGGTTCGTGAATAAACAAAATGCCCGTATTTGGGGTGATGAGCAACCTGAAGAAGTTCAAGAGCTGCCATTAAATCCAGAAAAAACAACTGTTTGGTGTGGTTTATGGGCCGGTGGAATAATCGGTCCATATTTCTTCAAAACAGAGGCCGGCCGGAATGTTACTGTGAATGGTGACCGTTATCGCGCCATGATAACAGACTATTTGATGCCAGAAATTGAAGCCCGTGGTCTCGACGAAATTTGGTTCCAACAAGATGGCGCCACTTGCCATACAGCCCGTGAAACCATGGCTTTACTGCGAGAGCAATTCGGCGAACAGATCATTTCATGCTTTGGACCAGTGAATTGGCCGGCTAGATCATGTGACATCACACCTCTTGACTTTTTCCTTTGGGGCTATGTAAAGTCCAAAGTCTACATGGATAAGCCAGCTACAATTGAGGCATTGGAGGCCAATATTACTCGAGTCATTGGCCAAATACCACTCGAAATACTCACACGCGTCATTGAAAATTGAAACTTCAGAATGGACGTTGTTAACCGTAGTCGCGGACAACATTTGAAAGAAATTATCTTTAAGAAATAATTGTAAAGAATGGTTCTTTTATATGATAATAAAGATTATAAAATAAAATTGTTTTTATTCATTTTTTTTCATTTAAAAAAAAGTACCTCTAAATGAATCACCCTTTTATATATATATATATATATATATATATATATATATATATATATAATATATATATATATATATATATATATATATATATATATATATATATATATATATATATATATATATATATATATATATATATATATATATATATATATATATATATATATATATATATATATATATATATATATATATATATATATATATATATATATATATATATATATGTATATATATATATATACATATATATATATATATATATATATATATATATATATATATATATATATATATATATATATATATATATATATATATATATATATATATATATATATATACATATATATGTATATATATATATATATATATATATATATATATATATATATATATATATATATGTATAGATAAGCATATGTCTATTAGTGTCCCAGTTACAGCTGTTTGAGTAACGCTAGTCTATTTTTACGAAACGATGGAACGAAGAATTTCATATGTTGATTACACATTACTTTTTGATTGAAAAAATACAGCTAGAACCCAAGAATGACTTGACAAGTTATGGGTACATCTGCTTCGTCGAAAGCAACTATATGTCGATGGTTTAGTAAACTTAAATGCGGCCGTAAAAGTATCGTTGATGCACCACGTTCCGGACGTCCATATGAGGCTGTCGCGACAAAAAAGTTAAAAAAAAATCTCCATATTGTTCTGAATGACCTCAAAGTGAAAGTGAGAGAGATAGCTGACATTGAGAAGATATTAACAGAATGCCTGAATCATATTTTGAATGAATATTTGCATATGAAATAGCTATATACCCGATGTGTGCCGCGTACTCCCAAGACTGAATTTCACTTTCTTAAGGTAAAGAGTAAGTTATGTATATATATTAGGACTACTTGGTTTTTATTTTTTATAAAATATCAGAAGTAATTTTTTCTGATTAATTTTTATACGAAAATATGTTTACAGGCATATCCTTATAAAGCCCTATTTTTAAAAATAAAAATTGTTCAAGGGAGGATCAATTCCTTAGCTAACAAAACTATAGCTTTTCTGTAAACCAGTAAAATAACATAGCTAATTATTTAAGACTTGGTAGGTATTTTGCAACCTTAATTATACTAAAACTATAATTTAAAAAATTACAATATTTGGAGACCCAAGTGAAAATCATAGGATTTAAATTGTGTAAAAAAGAGAAGAGAGAACCATAGGATTTAAATTGTGTGAAAAAAATCATAGAGTATTATATTGTAACGCATAATCTTTCGAAGACAAATAATTTTTAAATTTTAACCGATAAAATAATCTAAAAGTAGAACTAACATGCCGGATTATTTAAACTTAGAGGCTTTATCAGCCTGCCCTTGCTAAAAGAGGTGCGGTTTTTAAATAGAATCTAGAAATTGTTTTATTAAAATATATAAACAAAATCAGGTCGATTTTACGCTAAAAATGACTAAAAATATAAAATTTTAAATTATATACAATGCCATACAGTAATGCAATAATAAGGTTTTGGAATTTAAAATTGTTGGATAACACTAAGTGTTCTAATCTCGAAGAATAAAGATCTAGGAACATACCTCATGCAAGGCCAAAAGTCTAAATGTTTCTGCAATTTGACATGGTCTAATCTCAACAACTACGATTTTTCATCTAACCGAGACCGTGAAAAATTCCGTCCAGTGAAAACATTTTATTATTCCTCTGAGTTTCAAAACAGTGATTTCAGCTAATAATAACACAGGGCAACAAAAAAATATTTTTGTTTTGGGGCCTGGGATTTTAGAGCTGATTTTAATTATATTTGGGACGCTAAATCTATACATGCAATCCGTTTTTCTCTATCAGCTCTACTTTTTTAGATACATCAACTTATCTACCAATGTGGTTTTTATTCAGTATATTCATTTATGAGAGTTCTAAAATTATTATATATTCATTAATCTAGGTACAATGGTTTTATTGTCAGTCTGTAATTGAGTAAATTTCAGGTAAATCTATAAATAGTGGAACCATTGCCTATCAGGTACCTGAACTGACCCTTTTAATCACCTAACTCGGGTAAGTCTCGTCAGTTTGTGCGTTCTTACTAATGAGAGTAGATCGAATTCGGCGTGTTATTTTATGTTAAGAAAAGAGTGTTTTTGTGTTATTGAACAGAATTAAAATGAGTTCAGGTTCCAGTTCAAGAAGAAGTTGTGTAAATCAACCTGATGTGTTTTGCTATATATGCGGAGAATACATGTTTCAACAAAACAGACAAACTATTACTGACTTTGTAAAGCGAGCGTATCTTGGATACTTTGGAGTTAAGCTTGGTGATCAGGACAAAACGTGGGCCCCGCATCTCGTATGTAAAACTTGTACAGAGCATTTACGGCAGTGGACTACCGGGAAAAGAAAATGTCTAACATTTGGCGTACCAATGGTTTGGAGAGAACCAAAAAACCACTTCAATGATTGTTATTTCTGTTTAGTAAATACTAATGGAATCAATCGAAATAACCGCAGTAAGTGGACTTATCCCAATTTAGACTCGGCAATACGCCCTATCCCGCACTCAGATGAAATACCGATTCCAACATTTCATCAGCTACCACATATCTCTGATGACTAATATTTTCCCTCTGATCGCTCTTCTGATGCTAATAAAAGTTCTGATGCTAATGAAACTAACAGTGACTATGAGGGGACGTCATCAGTTCCTCAACGCTTCAATCAAAATGAATTAAATGATCTCACCAGGGATCTTAATTTATCGAAAAAAGCTTCTGAAGTACTGGCTTCTAGGTTGAACGACAAAAATTTACTGGAACAAGAAACCAAAATTACCTTTTACAGTACAAGAGAAAAAGATCTGCTGCCATTCTTTTCTCAAGAAGACAATCTTGTATTTTGTCACGAAATTAGGGGACTCATGAAAGAAATGGGACTTTCTGAATATATTCCAGATGATTGGCGCCTATTTATTGACAGTCCAAAGCGAAGTTTAAAATGTGTCCTTCTACATAATGGGAATAAATATGGTTCAATACCACTAGCTCACTCAACGAAAATGAAAGAAGAATATAATACCATAGCTTTGGTCTTGCAGAAGATAAAGTATTACGAACATCAATGGATGATTTGTGTAGACTTAAAAATGGTAAACTTTCTTCTTGGGCAGCAAAGTGGTTACACGAAATATCCGTGTTTCTTGTGCCTCTGGGATAGTAGGGACAAAACACACCACTGGGTTAGAAAAGATTGGCCTCAGAGAGAAAACATGGACGTTGGGGAAAAGAATGTCATTAACGACGCTTTGGTTGAAAGAGAAAAAATCATACTTCCTCCGTTACATATAAAGTTGGGCTTAATGAAGCAATTTGTAAAGGCTCTTGATAAGAATGGGTCTTGTTTTGCATATATAGGGGTAAAAATGCATCAGTTGAGCACAGAAAAACTCAAAGCAGGGATATTTGACGGCCCACAAATAAGACAATTAATTAAGGATCCTGCCTTCATAAATTCAATGAATCAAGTTGAACGAGAAGCTTGGACATCATTTGTTGCAGTTGTAGAAAATTTTCTAGGCAAACATAAAGCTCAAAACTATGTTGAAATGGTTAACAAGATGCTTAATAATTTCAAATCCTTAGGATGCAATATGAGTATTAAAATACACTATTTACACAGCCACTTAGACCGTTTTCCAGAAAATTTAGGAGACATGAGTGAGAAACAAGGTGACAGATTTCACCAAGATATTAAAGTTATGGAGGACCGCTACCAAGGAAGATGGGACATGCACATGATGGCAGATTACTGCTGGAGTTTAAAAAGGGACTGTTTAAAAAAACATTCAAGAATGTCGCGGAAAAGAAGCTTTCCAAGTGTTGAGTGACTATTTCATTTCTTCAATGTTTTTTTTTTGTTTGTAAGTACGACATAATATTGTATTTTGTATAACTAAAATAAAAATTTCGTATCTACTTTTGTTTACTACACTTACGGATTTGAGTTACAATAATGTAACTTATATTTCTCTAAAATTGTATATCTTAAAAATTTGAGCTCCTAGGTACAAATGAATACGTTATTTGAATTCAGGACATCAAATTGATATAGAATCAGCTCAAAAAACCTCGACACCAAAACAGCTGTTCCCCTGTGTAATTGTTATATACCCATATATCGACTATTTTGCTAATATAATATTTAATAATAATAAAACAAGACTCATCATAGTTAGCAATTAATTTTCTTTATACATTTACTTTCTTATCATACTGTCAAGGACATAAAATTAACAAGCTTAATTAACTTATCTTTATATAGACTTAGTGACGTCAAATTTATGACCTTATTGAAATACATCGTATTAATTACTTGCTTACTTCATTAACACCCCTTTAAGATGGCGATTAAAGTAATTTATGAAAAATCAATTTGATGCAAAGGACAGAGTTTTTTTTATAGACATAGCACACGTGCTGTATGGAAATCTCTGAAGTGCTTCAGGAGTTCCGTGTGTGTGAAAAAAAACGACTCACATTGGTCGTGAATCGCTGTAAATTTTACTCAGTGGGAAACACAGTCTTGAGCAAATCATTCCAAAGGGATCAGATTTCCCATATAAAAGACTGCTTGAAAAGGGTTGTACGGGAAGTGACAAACTGAGCTGCATACGGATGTGAAGTATTGGCGCGACATGTATTTCTGGCGTACGTCGCTTCAAAAATAATTAAATGGACAATATCTATCGAACACTTTCCATGAAAATACTCGTAGAATAGAATTAAGACGCCAACCGTGCTTCGATGTTCCAATGAGTGCTGATCAGTTCTGGGTTTCCAATCAGGCGAACAGCAATTTTCTGAATAGAATCCACCAAATGCAGTGTATGTTTGGGCGCAGAGTCCCATTACATGGGGGCCGTATTCCATCATTGATTAAATTTGAGCATCGTATAGATTTAACAGTTATTGTAGAGTGTAAAGCTTACTAGTTCGAAATAATATTCCCAACTTTTGAGAAATTTTCTTTGCTATGCTTGCAACATCTTTATGCCAAGATGTATTTGTTACCAAATTATCGTACAGTAAAGTGAGTGGCGATGCTAGAGAAATGGAGTGCCCCGACATTCCTATGTCGGTTTCAGCAATGATAACTTTTTTAGAAAAAGTTACCGCCTGGACTTTTGTAGCATTATCTTTTCTGTCAATATCCGGAATTTTCAACGTCGTTCAATAACCGGAGTACCCTGGTACCCACGGTATGTAAAATCCATTGTTACCGTTTACTCGTTTACCTTTTATTAGTCTGTGCTCTTATATTATGTACAAAGATCAGTTTGAAGGCATTCTCATGAAAACTGGTTTTCGGTTGGGTCCTTTGTAGCTATTCACATATAAAAAGACCCCGAGGTTAGGTATAAACTTTTGTTGAAACGACATTTTTGTGACGATAGCGTCATATTTAAGCGTGAGTTTGTTGAGTACGGACGTTTTAACGGTTAAAAGTAAATATTATTTTAGTTGATAACATTTTAATTAATATTATATCTCATAAATTTAATTACTGAAAAAACAAGGGAAGTATTATCTGCTCGAGAATTTGCCAGGTATTTATGTACAATTTATTTTTCAATATCAATACTTATTACTAATGTAATAAATAAAAAATGTTAATTTTTAAAATTTTTTATAATTAATATATATTTATATTAACAAATAAAAATACTGCTTTGTTAGGCTTACACAAACTAAAAAACAAAATATTTTCGGCAATTATTAGGACTAGAGTCCGATAAAGAGGGCAATATATCACACAGTGAAGATGATGAGTGGTTTCCACCAGCTGAAAACGCATCAGTACAAAATGATAAAATTTCTGACCATGAGGAAGTTACAGAAGATCAAGACGACGAAGTAGACGACGTAGATGATGAAGAGTTGGATGATGATAGTAAAGAAACTAAAGATGCCGGAGAACGTATTACTCCCAGTGCTGATATTTCTGTTGCTAAAAATATAAAACAGAATGGAAACGGGCACCTATTTCCTTACAATAACAAGTAGCACTTCGTAATATTGTTCTCTGGTCTTCATCAAAGCACCAAAACGTTTTCAATCTCTTCAACGTTCAAGTATTTTTTCACTAATAAAATGGTTGTTGTAATTGTACGATTTACGAATAAAAATGCAATTACTGTATATAAAAAAATATAATGCTAAGAATCCTACAAAAAAAAAAACAACTTGTTTGGAAAAAAAGTGACTTCTTAAGAAATATATGCATTTTAGGAATCCTTATTACTTCTGGTGCTAATAAGTCAAATACTGGGTACACAATAGACATATAGAAAAT
This sequence comes from Pachyrhynchus sulphureomaculatus, assembly GCA_019049505.1. Classification (NCBI taxonomy): domain Eukaryota; kingdom Metazoa; phylum Arthropoda; class Insecta; order Coleoptera; family Curculionidae; genus Pachyrhynchus; species Pachyrhynchus sulphureomaculatus. The sequence goes on from CM032456.1 coordinate 83,814,538, forward strand.
AAATGCATGTCTATTGTATCGAGGAGTGATGAGCATTAACAGGTTTTGGGCTATTCTATGATTTATACGATTTGATGATGCCAATTCTAGAGCTACTCGTGTCGCAAAAGACATATGAATGATGAATTATAATTTATCTCGATTGTATCGACCATCTAAAAGTTTAACTAAGGTAACAAGACATTTCGGTACACGAATCGCAATTGAGACTCTTATGGGAAAGCCTATTGCAAATTTAATTCAAAATAGTTCTATACCTTTCAATTCTCAAGTACCTCAGGATCCAACTAGACGGAAAGTAGTTGCAGCTCTACATTTGTTACAATGGGCATTTTAAAAAACGACGCAAGATTCGAAAATGATGTGGAGAATGTAATAAGGCTATTTGTGACGAACATGGAAAAAGAACTACCAGATGTATTGAATGTTAAAATTAAGCTGAATCTTGTTTAATAAATAGTTATTCTTTAAATATACTCTATCTCTCTATTTATTTAAAATATAATTACAATTAAATTAATTTAATAATTTCAACATTGCTTAATTATTATACTACAGAATAAGAGAGTAAAGTGTATGGGTACCCGGGGAACCCGGTTATTGATAAGACTACTGAATAACTCTAACTTCAATTTTAATACGTAAATATTGTTAAAATTAATTCAAAAAAACGTATTAGTTTACTCAACGAAAGATTGAAAAAAACGACGATCTAGCTGGAAAAGTTTTTTAAGTTACTAGAAAAAAAGTTATGTTGATTGAAAACTCAAAAAAGGTACCCGGTTATTGACAGAAGGGTTAAATTTTACTTGGTTACTGTCACCTCAAGGTAGAATTTCTTTCAGGTCTTTGTTAAGTCGAACAAATGCCTACTGTCTGCGGTTATTTGCATGAAAGGCCGACGTTTAGCTTTCAAAGCGAATGAAGAAATAAGCGCACTATCATCTGCAAAACTGTAGATTTGATTTCTGATCCTTTCCAGCAGATCGTTAATGTAAATAAACAAGAGAGAAGGTTACATTATGGAGCCTTGGGGCACACATGCGTACTTAGTGAATATATAAAAAAGTCTGTCGACTACCACTCGTAAACAATGCTCTTTGAGGAAACACGAGAACCACGAACAGACTTTTTCAGACATACCATAAGAGCGTAGCTTAGAGTTATTATGCATGTAAAGCAATCATTTTTTAATGATTTTATACAGTAACATTAATGATTATATATATAATTGAATCCAGTCTATATATTATTTAGTTGTGGATACTAATGTTTGTTTTTAGATAAGAAACACAGTAAGTAAAAGTATGATTTCCATTAAGATATTTATTTGTTTTTAATATCTTATAAGTGTATTAGCAAGCGCACAATTTCTGATGAAAACTGATGGTTGTTACTTACCATTACAGGAAATGACGTGATTTCCTGAATGGAAAAGATTATTTTCTTCGAGCTGTATAAGAGACTCTCTATGTTTACACAGTAAAATTCAAGGATACTATGCTAAAAATAGTCGTATTTTTCTTTGATTTTCTCGAGTGACGTCATAGTAAGCAACAAGATTTGAAAACATAACTAAAAATAACAGGGCTTCAAGAAAAAAAAAAAAATGTTTTTTCATCAAGTGTAAAGCTTTTTGTCGCGGACGTTTAACTTCCTTTTTTAGATTAGAATAAACATTCTTCATAACGAGGTAAAGTTTAAGCTAAGGACTATAACTATATGAGGACTACCAACAAGGATGAAAAGTGTGTTAATTGTTTTCATGTATTTTATGAAGTGAATTTTCACTGTGGCCACGTAGCTTAAAGAAGACAGTTCGCGCAGATGCTGGCCTTCTTTCAGATTTTGAATCACATATATGCATTGCACTGATCAGACGTTCTTTTAAAAGATACTAAAATAAACGCGTGCCTCGCACACGCATTTTTTCACTTATCAATACTTAACAATTGATATATTTCTAATAAATAATATAAAGTATCATATATTATACATAATTTTTATTTTATATCTTGTGAAAGTATCAAAGTTATTATTAGAGACCGGATTATATGCAATATAAAAATCTTGAAATATGCATGCAAATATGCATGAAAAATGCTTAAAATATGCATGAAAAGGGTCAAAATATGCAATATTAAATAATAATTTTTAGTTTTTATTTCAAAATCAGCATAAAATTAACAAGTTATCGACGATGTTTAAATTTAATTAACAATTATTTAACATTTTTAAAAATTATTTAACATTTGTATTCGTGTACACGTAAACAATAAGGTATTGTTCCAAATGTTGGGTAGTAAGATTGTGTCTTCGATCACTTAAAATATTTTTATAAGTGGAAAAAGACCGTTCCACATCCACTGAGGAAACTGGGCAGTATTTGAATTTGGGTGCTATGTTAGCACTTATTGTTTCTGGCAAAAGTTCACCCGTCACATTAATAAAACTATCAATTTGACACAAAGGTTTAAAGCCTGGGTTATTGCACAAAATGTTTTCAAACTTTTCTTTAACTCTACGCGGGAATACATCTGGCAATGTGGAGTTTATTTGACGGATTTTATTCATTAACTGAATTGATACGGTCAACGCCAAACCTCGAGTTTCAAGCTTTTTAATACCCGCAGGTATGTGGGCAAAGTGAATGCTAATCAAAGCTATGTTTTTTTTAATATCAGAATCGTTAAATGCTTCCTTGGATTGACGAACTGCCATAGCCTCTGCACTATCGAAGTCATTTACTACAACTTTGATGGCCTCGAAATGTTCATTGTAAAATAGTACAGCTTCAATCCATGTTCTCCATCGAGTTACCACTGGTTCGGGGGGTAAAGGCACATTTAGCAGTTTTTCTTTATAGGCGTTATTGCGAGCAGGTGCCTTAAGAAACACTTTCTTTGCTGATAAAATCAGTTTATTTACATTTCCACACGTGGATCGTACTTCTTCAGCGAGTCGATGGACTCCGTGAGCAAAGCACGTCACATGAATTAAATTTGGATAAAATACTTGGAGAAATATAAACACTCTTTCATCTGCAGAAGATTCAGGAAATATTTTTTTAATACCCTCATTCACAAATGTGGCGATCGTAGAATGATTTGTCTTCTGAAGTTCTTTGCAGGCCACCAAATAGAAAGAAAAAGGCTCTAATCTTAATACACCCACAATTAAATTCGCAATATAGCGACCACAACTGTCGGCAGTTTCATCAGCTGAAATCCAAATAATGTGATTCTTAAGTTCATTACGTATTTCTTCCAGAACATGTTGGTAAATTGTTGGTATGTAATTTTTACGCAGTGTTGATTCGTCTGGTATTTTTTGATTCAAGCAATACTTTGGGTATTCCCTTGGCACTATAACCTAATCGATGTTTAGACTATTGCAGGTAAAGTCCCGGCGATAAGATCGGTTCCAGACGGCGACATTAACAATACCCTGAGCAATTCAATTGCCTCGTAATACCAAGAAATATTGTAAATATAGGGAAAATATGCATCATTACTAGATTTTGGGTAAAATATGCAATAATCGGTAAGAATGGTCTAAATATGCAAATGCATATGAAAATATGCAAATGCATATAATCCGGTCTTTAGTTATTATAAATAACACGTGACTGTGTGCGGCGGGAAGCAAGCGAGAAGCTACGTTGCCACATTCATTATACCCTGAAAACCAAATTATTTCGCGTCTGTCTCTAACACAACGCTCTCTCTGTCTTCATGGTGTGTGTATTGTACTTTTAAATAATTTAATGTAGAAAAATCCCGCTATTTCGTCCATTTATCCGACACAGATCAAGGATTGTTAGAATTCTTCACAGTTCCAATATTCTAAATCAGTAATTCCGTATTTCCAGTTAATTATCCTTTCGCATGAATAAAATAAATGAAATATATTAGACATCCAGTAAAAAATTTCCATTTAAGGGTAGAAGCTCATGTTCGTGTGCATATGGTGTGAATCATAAGAAAAAAATTCTAGAAAAGTAGTTCTAATTTATTTCGCACAGCTTCTGCAGTAAAAACACCTTGACACTGTTCAGCAACTTAAATTAGTTACACACTCCCCATTATCTTAGCCCTTGAAATTCAAGTTTCGCAATTATTTTTTCACCTGCATCCCCATCAAACCAACAGTGAATCTAGAATTTTAAATTTAAAATAAAACCAAAGTAACTTTACATTCTGATTTTTCATAGTGTATGATTTCCAAATCTTGACACGTGACACGTATAGTTTTCGGTTATACAAAAAGAGACTTTTAGATCCAAAACTAAAAGAGATCAAGGGAAAATCTACTGTTACTTGCTACTCATAATTTTAATACCCCATATATTAGATTCCAATATTTACAACACACGATTTGCAAGTCATAAAGGTAGTCGTACAGACGGGGTAATATGGTACATTGCATTAATGATTCGATGAAATGGTCATATCTGCCTCAAAAACGAAATGCATTACTTCTAAAATACCTATAAAGTGTAAGCAAGTCGTTGCTGAACAAATTATATAACACACACGATAGAAATAGAAATCTCCGGATGTGGCGACGTGGAAAAGGAGATGAGGCGCCAAACAATAAAAAACAACGGGAATTGCGGCATGCTTGAATGATACAATATGGAAAAATAAGCACATGGAAATCGAAACCAAATCAAGGATTTACAAGACGCTCGTAAAATGTACGTACACCACAGAGACTCGTCCAAACACATTTACCACTAAGAGATTATTTTAGACAAACGAAAAGAAGATACTCCGAAGAATGGCCGAAAAAGCATTATTAGACAGGAAAAGAAGCCAGGATATAAGAAAAAGATACAAAATACAGAGCATAAATGTATGAAACAGAAAAAAAAAAGCGGAACGAACACATCAAAATGGATGAGGAAAGGATATTTAGAATAGCACAAGATAAATCTCCTTCGAGTAGGAGAAGTTTGAAAAGACCACGAAAAAGATGGCGCGACAACCTAAAGGAAGGCACAGGTGACGAAATAGGAACAGGCAAATATGCCTAAAATAGAGTAGAAAGAAGAAGAAGATTCAATAAGGCAGCCTAAGCGCACTCAGAACTCGATACGTGGGTGAAAAATCAAGCCTTTGGATCCAAAACTTGTTCTTTAATGTGATGATGTGATAGACAGTCTGAATACGAATACGTATTTAGGCTTAAAAATTTGTGGTAAATTAAAATTTGAGCATCGTAACCTAAATTTAAAGCAAAATCTGTTTATTTAAAGTTCTGGTTAGAGAAACTAAATTCTTCTGGTTACGAATGTGTATTTCACGCTAATAATAATAAATCATAACGAGTTTTTGCTTAGGATATTTATTTCACCAAACTTAGAGATAGCTGTAGACTACTTTTTATATCGTTAAATATTTTAATTCTTGTTCTTGAGAGAGAATCTGCCATTGTCTATCTAAATTAAACTAAAAAGTCGATAACTTACAAAGAAAAAAAAATTACCAACTTCCTCAGCAACTAAGAACCATTCCGATTTATATATATATATATATATATATATATATATATATATATATATATATATATATAACACATTAAAATTCCGGGCCCCAATCCGCTCGTCCAATAATGAATTTGCACGATATTTCGCCAAAATCTCATTTGGCATTTTCAAGTGCTCCCGCTGCTGCTACTCGATACTGTGATCTTGTTGCTGCTGCCGCTCGAAGCTAGAAGATTACAGTATCGAGCAGCAGCAGCAGTAGCAGCAGCAGGAGCACTTGAAAATGCCAAATGAGATTTTGGCGAAACGTCATGCAAATTCGTTGTTGGACGAGCGGATTGGGGCCCAGAATTTTAATGTATTACAATCCACCATCCGTGAAAACGTATATATATATATATATATATATATATATATATATATATATATATATATTTATCACTATATCGCCGAAGTGATGCCTTATATAAATATTATATATATATATATATATATATATATATATATATATATATATATATATATATATATATATATATATATATACTAGGCTGGTTTGAAAAGTCCGTGCAAGAATGAAAACTACTTATGTGTTTGGGGTAAACCTTTTTTATTTTTCGACATAATCTCCTTTTAGTCTTATACACTTCGTCCAACGATGTTCTAGTTTGTTGATCCCTTTCGAATAATAGAATTTGTCCAAGTCTGCAAAAGCAAAATATCCATTAGTGTCTGCAATCACCTCCTCGTTTGAATAAAATCTTTGTCCCGCCAGCCATTTCTTCAAATTGGGGAACAAATAGCAGTCCTAGGGAGCCAAGTCTGGAGAATAGGGGGGATGTGAAACGAGTTGGAATCCTATTTCCATTAATTTTGCGACCACAATTGCTGAGGTGTGTGCTGGTGCGTTGTCGTAATGGAAAAGGACTTTCTTGTGGGCCAATCGCGGGCGTTTTTCTTGCAGCTCGGTTTTCAAACGGTCCAATAACGATGAATAATATTCACCCGTAATAGTTTTACCCTTTTCCAGATAGTCGATGAGGATTATCCCTTGCGAATCCCAAAAGACAGTCGCCATAACCTTTCCGGCAGAAGGAACGGTCTTCGCCTTTTTTGGTGCAGATTCCCCCTTGGTAACCCATTGTTTAGATTGTTGTTTGGTCTCAGGAGTATAGTAATGTTTCCATGTTTCATCTACAGTGACGAAACGACGCTTAAAGTCCTCCGGATTCTTCTGGAACAGCTGCAAACCATCCTTGCAACACTTCGCACGATTCCGTTTTTGGTCAAGCGTGAGCAATCGCGGCACCCATCTTGCGGATAGCTTTCTCATGTCCAAATGTTTATGCAAAATATTATGTACCCGTTTAGTCGAGATGCCCACAGCACTAGCAATCTCACGCACCTTAACTCTTCTGACATCCATCACCATATCATGGATTTGATCAATGATTTCTGGAGTCGTAACCTCCACAGGCCGTCCAGAACGTTCAGCGTCACTTGTGCCCATATGGCCAGTCCGAAAATTTTGAAACCACTTATAAACTGTTCTAATCGAAGGTGCAGAGTCACCATAATGTTTATCAAGCTTCTCTTTAGTCTCCTGAGGCGTTTTGCCTTTCATAAAGTAATGTTTAATCACCACACGAAATTCTTTTTCGTCCATTTCTTGAAAATCACTCGACTTCCTTGATTCACACGAATGCCAAACACAAAGAAATAGACCAATATGGCTGAAACTTAGTGTGCGTTCATTCAAGAGATGCTACTAACTAAACATGACCTCGATACGCGCCGGTGGTACCATCTCTCGGACTTTGCACGGACTTTTCAAACCAGCCTCGTATATATGTATATATATACATATATTATATATATATATATATATATATATATATATATATATATATATATATATATATATATATATATATATATATATATATATATATATATATATATATATATATATATATATATATATATATATATATATATATTTATCACTATATTGCCGAAGTGATGCCTTATACAAATATTTATCTGTCTAAACATATTAAATGGTTTTCATGACTCCCTGTATATAGAAATATTACTGTTTTTGAGATTTATGGACTTTGTTAATGGGATAACATGTCTTGTGATAACAAGGCGATGTTTTCACTTCCAACCGAAAAAATATCAGATTTCCAATTCAATATCTCCATAACCTGATTTCCCTGAAGTAGGATCCTCGATTCCACGATTATAATTTATATCCTCATGTTATTTTAAAAATTTTTAAACCCTTAGAATACGATTTGATAACTCAATAAATTTATACACAGTTTGGATCATCAGTTAGATTAATTTGATAAGTAGCAAAAGAATAAATTACGAGTAAATCTAATGAAATGTTTTCAATTTAGAGACGAATTTTTAACAAATCGTCTCTAGTTTACCAAAGTACCAAATAAAGTGATGGTTTCGTAGCAATTTCGAGTGCAAATAAAGTTCAAATAATGTTTTATTTCAGACCGGAACCTCTACCTTATCAGTATTACAGCGTTCGTAAAGTGTTGCTAACAATACAAAATGTGAGATTTATTTTAAGATTGTTTAGAACGTTTTATTTTATGTATATACGTAAAAGAAGTTTATGTATCTTTTTATTGCAGGTAATGGTTTTCCGCGGTAATAAATGCCCGTTTTTCTTTAAATGTTAATATTCTTAGGCTGAATTTTAAATTTAGAGTACTATTTAACATGAGTAGTAAAAGAAAACATCAATATTTACGTAATAAAATTGGTTCCCCTATGGCCCCTTTTGACATGCGGTTATAATTTTGATAGACGTAAATTGCTTGTGAGTTATTGGAAGTAATTTCTCATAGGTGGAAGCTTTATGTAAAGCTTTGGTTATATGAATAATTATAAGACATGTCTAATATAATCGTAATTTTTCATTGTAAATATTTACAAATAAATTACCTTCAATAAATCTTTATTGATTACTTACTTGATTTAATTTTCTGAAGTGAAGGGAAAGTAAATGTCCGTAATGCAATTAAAACAATACGTGTCAACTGCCATCCCTCTTCTAAAACTATATTGCTTAAAAACTATAGGTTTTATCTTTGCCAACAGATCTAGAGACCGACAGGCCGACAGTCAAATAAACAAAACAGACAGAAACGGGAAAATATGTTTTTCGTTATCTAAGAATCCTAAAACATAAAGAAAAGCAAGTATCGCGGAAGGTATTTTTTCATGAATACAATACTTCCCTTTCGCAAGGGAAGTGAAAACAATAATTTACCTATTGCGTCAAAGATAAGTTTCGGCCAAGTTAACTGTTTGTATTTCTAAAAATTGTGCTGAAATCAACTTCACATTTTTTTAACTCACACAATCCTTTCTACATACTATTTTTGTTAAAATTGGAAATAATAAAATGGTGCACTGGAATAGAAATATATTTTGATATATACCCAACCACCTTTCTAACCAGCTACCCCATTCCTTTCATCTTATATATCTTTTACTATAATAATAGCTTAAATTTTATAAAATATACCAACCAAAAACTAGAAAAAAATTCTCATAATGATGTTGAAACTATACAATATTTAATGATCTCTACCCTGTTCACCCTCTTCCCCTGTTAACATTAAACATAATGACAAAATAATTTAATTTTTTAACCCCTTTTCTCAAAGAACCCTGAAAAACACACACAATAAATAAGAAATCACCCTTCTTACTCCTTCTTCCACTATTTATATGCTGCATAATTATTTATAGTAAATAACACTGGTCAATACTGAAATTTTTTCTTGAAATTTTATATGTATTATAGAGTATACTGATTACGGAAAAAATACTGGTTTTATGCTATCAGCTCTAGTTTTTATTTATATGAAATTATAATTGGAACAAAAATACAACACTTATTTCTATGTTTGATATAATTACACAATATGAAATGTTCTTTTATACGATTTTCTTAGATGTACGGCTTGTGGATCATCTCTTTGCAAACTCCAACAGTAATCGGCCATCATACGGATTTCCCACCTTCCTTGATAACGCGCTTCCATGGTGCGTATATCTTGGTGAAATCTTTCACCCTGCTCTTCACTGAAATCGCCAAGATTTTCTGGACTCGATCTAAATAAGAATGTAAGTAATGAATCTTGATACTCATGTTGCAGCACAGATCTTTCAAATTGGATAACATGCACTCAACTGACTCAGATTAGTCGTCGGACTTATTGTTTCCGAGAAAATTTGTAATCACCACAACAAACGATTTCCAAGCTTTAGACTCGACTTCGTTTACTGAATTCACAAAGTTTGCGTCTTACACAAGTTATCTGATTTATGGCCCATCAAAAATATCCGCTATCAATTTTTCTGTGCTTAATTCTGGAACCTTGCGTGAAAGAAAAGCAAAATATTCGCCGTTTTTGTCAAGGGCTTTTACAAACGGTTTCATAATGCCCAGTTTGATATGAAGTGGTGGCAGTATAATGCGATCTTCATTTACTAAGGGCTAATTAATAACATTTTTGGTACCAACCATCAGTTCTTCTCGTACTGGCCACACTGACCAATGACGTTGTTTGTCGCGGCTATCCCACAGACACATAAAACATAGGTATTTCGTGTATCCAACATGTTGTCGGATAAAAAAGTTAACCATCTTTAAGTCTACACAAATGAACCAGTTGTAGTCTCAGTACTTAATTTTTTCCATTACTGAAAAAATAGTTGTTTACTCATCTTTCATAGTAGTAGAGTGCGCAATAAGTATAGAACTATACTTGTTGCCGTTATGAAATAGCACACATTTTAAACTTCTCTTGCTACTGTTTATAAACGGACGCCAATCATTTGGTTGGTATCGTTACGAACTCATCTTCTCCAAAATACCTCTGACATCATTACAAAATACTAAATCATTTTCTCTACAAAAATCTGGTAACAAATTCTTTTCTCAGGTCCAATATAAAATAATTCTGGTTCCTGGTGCAAGTAGATTCTTCTCTTTTAAAGGAGATGCCAAAATTTCAGAAGCTTCTTTTGACAAATTTAGATTCCTTATTAAGTCATTCAATTCCTTTTGATTAAAAAGTTGAGAATCTGACGACTGTCTACATGTGAAATCCGAATCAGTATTGCCCATTTTGTTGGCTTCAATTTCCATAAGATCTGGTTCTTGAGAGCAGTTAGATGATGCTCCTTGTATCTAACCAGAATATAGAGAAGGTCGTTGAGCGGAGGGTAAATTAGGATATGACCATTAATTTCGATTTCCAGAATTTAAGCCGTTAATATTTACACGCAAAAATAATAGTAGTCACGGTGATTTTGAGGTTCCTACCAAATCATTAGTGTCTTAAATTTGATAGCACTTTTTTTTCCATTTGATCACTGCCACAGGCACACAATGCAGTTCTGGCACACAATATGAGGTACCTATTGCTTTTCTTGATTGCACAATGTTATTTGAAAGTGGTTAAAATACGTAGTTTTAACGAAGTCCGAGATAGGTTTTGATATTTTTCAAAGATGTATTTACCATAAATATAGCAAAAACAATCTGGATTGTATAAACAACGTCTACGTGTCGAAGCCATATCTGAAATTAAAAAAATAATTATTCTGAGTCGAGTAGATCTTAAAAAACTGCGGTTGTCGTCTAAGTTAGGGTAAGTATTAAAAAACATGAGCTGTCAAAGAAAAACTAATATCGGATTCGAAATCAGAACACTACAATAAGCCCAAAACTGAAAAAAAATTGAAGGAAAAATCCAAAAAAAAATTATTTGTTGACCAGTGTAATTAATTATGCTTAAAACTTGTTTAGTCAAAAACCCGGGTAAATTCCCATAATATTATTACAACTATACAATATTTGACCTCTCCACCCCTTTCACACTCATCCACCATTAAAATTGAAAGTAATGTAAAAATAACTTAACTTTCAGATTTCTCGACTCTAAAAACCCTGAAACCTTGAAAAAGGCCTATACCGCCATATATAAGAAGCAACCCTTTTCACCCTCTACTCCACCCTTTTAACTCTTTACATATTTTACTATATACAATATGCTGTTTAAATTATACAATTTTAAACAACCCCCGCCCCTTTCAGTATCCTTCTGGGTTAAAATTCAGAGCAACAAAAAAACCATCAATTTTTTTAATTTCCCGACTTCAAAAACCGTGTATAGGGGATATAACACGATATATATGAATAACCACCTCTCTAATTTCCTCTCCGATCCCGTTCATCCTTTATTTGTTTTACTGTTAATATTTAAGCATAAATTGTATTTATTATTCCAACAAAAAAAGGAAAAGTTACCATATTACTATTAAAACATATAAAATTGACGGACCGCACCCGTTTCATCCCCTTGGCCGAAAGTGATATCTGTAAAAAACTATAGGCTTAATTTTCTCATTAGATAACATCTATGTACTAAATTTGAAACTGATATCTCATTTCGTTCGAGAATTAGCTGCCAATATACCGACAGTCAGACAGATAGATCGATGGAAACGAGTGACTGTTTTTTCGTGACCTAGGAACCCTAAAACGTGAAAAAAACAGCAAAAATCTCGAAGTGTAATTTTTTCACATATACAATAACTTACTTTAGCAAGGTTTTTATGCGTGTTTTTCGGAATTTTTATTTTTGTCAATTTCCGCCGGCACGTGTGTTTTATTACCTTCGCATTACCCAAGTCAAAAACGTTTTGTTTACTTATAATAAATGAGTTTAATAAATAACTATTTATATAACCCAGAAACAGCCCAAGAATCAAGTGAATCTCGTGTAAAAATTGAACCAAAACCGAAAAAAAACACGCCAAAGCCGGTCAAAAATTAAAGTCATGTTAAAAGTTCTTAGTTCCTGCCTGAACAGGTAATAAGGTGTCAATTCATAAAAATGGCATATAACAGAAAAATTCATGATTTTTGCGTCATGATAAAGTACCCACGCATAACATTGGAATTAATTGTAATTTTTTAGGTAAAAGTAAAACGATGACCGTTCCACCATTACCATATTCACCAAATATCGTACTGCGTGACTCATTCTGGTCTAGTTGACCCAGTTTTGATCAGGCCGAAACTCAATGCAGGAACTTGAGGATTGGCTAGTATCAAATCGAGGAATGAAGATCTCAGTGCTTCCTAAGGCAGCTAGAATATCCAAAACTACAGCTTTTAAGAATATGAATAGCATGAAGATTTAGGGATGAGAAAGTGTCTGCACGAGAGAATCTCGAAATCCTTTCATCAGAGCGGAAATTTACGTGAAAAATTTTCACACCTTCAGAAACAATGAGAATTATTTTTAAGGAATTGTCAAGGGCGACGAGACTTGGTTGCTCTATTCGGTTTCTGCCATTAAGCAGAAGTCGATGCAAGGGCTTTCCATTTACAGAGAATGCAAAATTTCTCTAGAAAGTTGAACGCGGCTTTTTTTGCAAAAAGCTGTTTCACGACAACTACGGGATTCACGAGGCTCGCACAGTTTAAGCTATAACTGAAAGTTAAGAGATATAGTGCTCTGCTACTTCTTGTTCAAAAATCTGAAGAAAGACCTCAAGTGTAGAATTTTTCTCAGATAATGATTTGAAAACCGCCTTAGTGTCGTTTTTAGAAACCTAAACAATTTTCTTTTCTTAGTTCGCAGTCCCCTGACAAAGGTTGGTGATCCAAATGGCTAACAGTCCTTAAAACTGCAGCTCTAAAAATATCTATTGTTATACCTTGTATTTTTCCTTCAACGTCCAGTCTCTGTAAATCATACTTTGCTCCCCTCATTATATGACCGATATGCCTAGTTTTCCTATCCTTTGTAGTCAGCATCAGTTCTGTGGATTTACTCATTCGCCTAAGGACTTCAGAATTTGTTACTCTATCCACCCATCCATAAAATCCTTCTATAAACATACATTTCAAAAGCTTCAATTCCATCCTTCACATCCAAACAGGAGTCCCGAAAAAACGCAGCTTCTGATCATACGCACTAAGTTCTATACTAAGCAGATCAAGTGCAAATATGTTTCATGTTCATGAAGGTCTCACGAACCTGCTCGATTTCCGATCTAATCTCTATTTTTGGAATGCACTGGCTATTAATTAGTGTATCCAAATATTTAAGAGGCAAAACCTGCTTAAAGGGTCTAGGCGGGTAAGATGGTGAAAAATGCCCCGAGCGCTTTTGAAAAACAAAAAATATTCTCATGTAGAACATAAAAAAATATGACTTTCCTGAAATTTTCAGCCCTCTACACCTTTCTATAACCTCAAAAAACTATAAAACGTGATTTTCGGTTTTTTTGCGATATCTCCGGTTCTATTCATCGTAGAAACCTCTTTTTTTTCAAATTGTAGGATTTTTTATTGCCTATAACATGCTATTTTTTAAAAAAAAATTTTGGCGCGAAATTCAAATTGTTTTGAGCGTTTTAAATTTTTAAAATTGAATTAAAAAAAAACTAGGACCAGGCCCAAAAAAATATATATATTGTGTATTTTATGTCAAACTATGCCTGTGAATTTTTCCAGATTTTTAGAGGTGGGGGAGGATAAGGGGGGGAAAATGGTTACAAACGCTAAAAACTGCTTTTTTCGTCGTTTTTCCTCATTTTTACCTACTTTTGGGGCACAGAATTTCGTTGTAGATCCTCAGTTGCTTCAAAATTATATATATATATATATATATATATATATATATATAATATATATATATATATATATATATATATATATATATATTATAGGATTTTTTATTGCCTACAACATGCTATTTTTTAAAAAAATGTTTGGCACGAAGTTCAAATTGTTTTGAGCGTTTTAAATTTTTAAAATTGAATTAAAAAAAAACTAGGACTTACTCAGTCCCAAAAAAAATATATATTGTGTATTTTATGTCAAACTATGCCTGTGAATTTTTTCAGATTTTTAGAGGTGGGGGAAAATGGTTACAAACGCGAAAAACCACTTTTTTCGTCGTTTTTTTTTTTTTTTTTTTTTTTTTCCGCATTTTTACCTACTTTTGGGGCACAGAATTTTGTTGTAGATCCTCAGTTGCTTCAAAACTAATATATATATATATATATATATATATATATATATATATATATATATATATATATATATATATATATTATCGAAATACTATTGAATCATTTTATGTAATATAAAGACCATATTGCATTTTTCCCTTTAAAATCACGATTAAGACAAGTTTAAGACAAGATTAAGGCAAGATTAACACATTTTTAAGTTATTTTTTTTGTTTTGAGTAATTAGTCATACTTCATAATTTATCCAAAATATATAATTTTGTAGAAATTAAAACATTTCTGTTTATAAAAACATCATATAGAAAAAAGATTTTCTATATTTAATTGAATTAGCGTTAACTTGGTAAAAATCCATATTCAACAAATTAAATACACATGTAAGTGTGATTTTTAGTTTATAATATAAATATTTTTTTACTTTATATTAATAATATTAAGTAAAAATCACACTTACATGTGTATTTAATTTGTTGAATATGGATTTTTACTAAGTTAACGCTAATTCAATTAAATATAGAAAATCTTTTTTCTATATGATGTTTTTATAAACAGAAATGTTTTAATTTCTATAAAATTATATATTTGGATGAATTATGACGTATGACTAATTACTCAAAACAAAAAAAAATAACTTAAAAATGTGTTAATCTTGCCTTAATCTTGTCTTAAACTTGCCTTAATCTTGTCTTAATCGTGATTTTAAAGGGAAAAATGGCGCAATATGGTTTTTATATTACATAAAATGATTTAATAGTATTTCGATAATATATATATATATATATATATATATATATATATATATATATATATATATATATATATATAATTTTGAAGCAACTGAGGATCTACAACGAAATTCTATGCCCCAAAAGTAGGTAAAAATGCGGAAAAATACCAAAAAAAAAAAAAAAAAAAAAAAAAAAAAAAAAAAAAAAAAAAAAACGACGAAAAAAGTGGTTTTTCGCGTTTGTAACCATTTTCCCCCACCTCTAAAAATCTGAAAAAATTCACAGGCATAGTTTGACATAAAATACACAATATATATTTTTTTTGGGACTGAGTAAGTCCTAGTTTTTTTTTAATTCAATTTTAAAAATTTAAAACGCTCAAAACAATTTGAATTTCGCGCCAAAATTTTTTTTAAAAAATAGCATGTTGTAGGCAATAAAAAATCCTACAATTTTTTAAAAAAAGAGGTTTCTACGATGAATAGAACCGGAGATATCGCCAAAAAACCGAAAATCAAGTTTTATAGATTTTTGAGGGTACGGGCTGAAAATTTCAGGAAAGTCATATTTTTTTATGTCCTACATGAGGATATTTTTTGTTTTTCAAAAGCGCTGGGGGCATTTTTCACCATCTTAACCGCCTACACCCTTTCTCGGTCGTTATGTAGAAAAATATTTTTTTAAACCTTGCAGTTTTCCGTCACAGCTAGGAAGATAACTTAAAAAAAAAACAGCTTTAGAGTTATTATTTTATTGGGCCACTCCCTTCTATTTTCTGAATATAATGGTATATTATTTTTAGGTTCCCGGTCATAGCTATGAAGTAATAGTTTTATCATTCTACTCTTTCGTTCCTACCTACACTGAGTAAGCCAGTTTTTCTCAATTGGTCAACGTTGATACTTTAACTTATTTTAGGGATATTTTCTTTCCAGTTTAACATTTTTTCGTAAAAACACACATATACCCTAAAGAATCATGAGAATTATACAAGTAGTGTTGCACAACCACTTCATTCTATTTATAATTTAATACCTTCTAAAACACGAAAACAGAAAATAGATAATTTAAAATGTTTATATCTTAAAAACTTTTTAAAACTTTATTTGTTTACTCAAAACCAGTTGCAATTTTCCAAAAATAAAGTTTATTTTCCAGTTTTGCCGAATGCAATAAGTAACTTCTTTAATGTTATTTAACTATTGTGTCATCACCATAATACATCACGATTTAGAATATTTAATTTAGAAATATCAGCAATAACAGAAACAGTTGATATTTGGATATTAAAGTTTTATAACATAATAAATTTTGTTTATTTTATTTAAAATTGTTTTCTCTATAACGTGAAGCAGTTTTTGCTCCGAGGACTATTTAAGAGTTTTGCATAACAACCAAATAACCATTTGGCCTGGCGCCAAATATGAAGTATGATATTAAATACAAGTCCAGTTAAGTTCATTCAAGAGGCTAGCTGGAATATTTTTGGTTGTTTAAAATATATATTCCCAATTAGTAGTTTTTAGCAAATACGTATTTTATATTAATTAATGTAATAATTGATAAGTTAGCACAGAAAAATTTACAAATTAATACCTGATATAATATCCAAAAACCCAGGCTTAATGAGAAGTAATATCAAACTATCACATATCGACTAAGTCCTACTACAACTATAGAACCCCTGGATGTTTTTAGTTAGGAATTATGTTATTGTTAGACCGGCTGTTTAGGAAGAGTAGACCGAGATTGTTAACTCTTATTATTCTGATTCTTATTCGTGTCCTTAGTCTTTCCCTCACAATTCGCTCTGCGTATATAAAGAAGGAAAAAAAAATAAATTTAAATTTATGATATAAACTAATCGGGCCCGCGGCTCCGCTCGCGTGGACTTGGTTCACTACTATCGTCACTGCTTATTCCTTATGTTACCTAACGTAATAAAATATCTCCCATTATTTCCCCTTATCTCCCAATATTTCTCCTTATCTCCCATTATCTCTACATAATTTCCATTATCTAGGCTTATCTCTGCTCATCTCCCATTATTTCTCCTTATCTCCCATTATTTCTCCTTATCTGACGTTATTTCTCATTATCTAGGCTTATCTCGACTTATCTCGCAATATTTCTCCTTATCTCCCACTATTTCTCCTTATCTCCCATTATCTCACCATAACTCCAATTATCTAGACTTATCTCTGCTTATCTCCCATTATTTCTCCTTATCTCCCATTATACTTATTTTCCATTGTTTCCCCTTATATCCCATTATCAAGGCTTATCTCGACCTATCTCCCATTATTTCTCCTTATCTCCAATTTATCTCTACATAATTTCCATTATCTAGGCTTATCTCTGCTCATCTCCCATTATTTCTCCTTATCTCACGTTATTTCCCATTATCTAGGCTTATCTCGACTTATTTCGCAATATTTCTCCTTATCTCCCACTATTTCTCCTTATCTCCCATTATCTCACCATAACTCCCATTATCTAGACATATCTCTGCTTATCTCCCATTATTTCTCCTTATCTTCCATTATACTTATTTCCCATTGTCTCACCTTATATCCCATTATCAAGGCTTATCTCGACTTATCTCCCATTATATCTCCTTATCTCCAATTATCTCTACATAATTTCCATTATCTAGGCTTATCTCTGTTCATCCCCCATTATTTCTCCTTATCTCCCATTATTTCTCCTTATCTCACGTTATTTCCCATTATCTAGGCTTATCTCTCGAGTGATAAGCGCACTAACGGACAGACAGACAGAGAGACCTTACATTTTATATATATTATATTCTTTGCTACATGATATTGTTCCATATTTAATGCTTTAGGCAGTGTATTGCAAGAGAACGCGCTAGCGGCAAACTTTTCTCCGACTTGATTCACTATTATCGTCACTGCTTATTCCTTATGTTACCTAATCCTAATATATCCTATAACCTGGCCAGAGGACATACGTATGTTTAAAAAAAAGCACGTAAATCGGATAAGTGGTTCTCCAGTGATAAGCGCACTAACGGACAGACAGACAGACAGAAAGACGTTGCATTTTATATATATTATAGATATTCTTTGCTCCATGATGTTCCATTTTTAATGGTTTAGTATGTTTAAAAAAAAGCACGTAAATCGGATAAGTGGTTCTCCAGTGATAAGCGGACAAACGGACAGACAGAGAGACGTTGCATTTTATATATATTATAGATATCCTTTGCTACATGATATTGTTCCATATTTAGTGGTTTAGGCAGTGTATTGCAAGAGAACGCGCTAGCAGCAAACTTTTTTCCGATTTCATTAACTATTATCGTCACTGCTTATTCCTTATGCTACCTGTCGTAATAAAATATAGCCTATAATCTGGCCGGAGAACATATGCATGTTTTTAAAAAAAACGTACGAAAATCGGATAAGTGGTTCTCCAGTGATAAGCGCACTAACGAACAGACAGACAGACAGAGATACGTTGCATTTTATATATATTATAGATGTAATAAAATATATATCTATAACCTGGTCAGAGAACATATGTATGAATTTAAAAAATCACGTAAATCGGATAAGTGGTTCTCGAGGGATAAGCACACTAACCGACAGACAGACAGACAGAGACACGTTGCATTTTATATATTATAGATATAGATTATTATTATTATTATTATATAACCTGGCCAAAGAATATATGTATGAATTTAAAAAAAGACAGGTAAATCGGATAAATGGTTCTCGCGTGATAAACGCTCTAATGGACAGACAGACAGACAGAGAGACATTGCATTTTATATATATTATAGATTATAGATATTCTCTGCTACATAATATTATTCCATATTTAATGGTTTAGGCTGTGTATTGCAAACGAACGCGCTAGCGGCAAATTTTTTTCCGATTTCATTCACTATTTTACGTCACTGCTCATTCCTTATGCTACCTATCGTAATAAAATATAGCCTATAACCTGGCCAGAGAACATATGTATGTTTTAAAAAAAAAAGTATAGGTGAATCGGATAAGTGGTTCTCCAGTGATAAGCGCACAAACGGACAGACAGACAGACAGACAGACAGAGAGACGTTGCATTTTATATATATTATAGAAGACAAATTAACAGTTGTTATTAACCACTAAATATATTACAATGAAGTCTGAAATATTTTTCAACTGGGTGAATAAGCATCTTAAGAAATGATGCAAACGTGGAGTGTATTCGAGTATCAATTCGTAAGAATCCCGTTCGCCCAATACACAAACGGTTAAAAGCTGTAAATATGCCGAAAAGCTCCTTACAATTCATTTTTCATAAAGACTTAAAATATTCCTTAAGGGCTTTGAAGTCCTTTGAACATCTACATATTCTTGCATCTTATTCTCGGATATAGAGCATAAAACCTATGTCAATACACACAGTTGCCATTATAGAGATCCGATAAATTTAAAACTAAAACATCAAACATTCCGTGATAGAGCGTGTCCGTACGTAGATTAACAGCCTCGTACTTATTTGAGGACGATAGGCTGCTAATTAGTAGTGATATGTGAAGATAATCGAGAAGTTCTACATGCCCACTTAACAAAATACCAATGGTTATAACCAGTTTCAGTAAGATGAGGTAGCAATACATGCTTTAAACACATTCATGTAGTCCTGATTTGACATACATGGACTTTTTTGTCTATTTCAAAACTAGTTTACCATAACAATTTGGAACATCCGACAAAAAAACATATTCGACAAAAAATGACAGCAAACATGGCTCTTGTGTTTGCTCAGAGAGTGGTCTTTACGAGTAGCACTCGACAGATTTCTTTCTAATAGCTTTACCATCAATCCCGATGTGCCCTATGCTGTCTCCTACTTTTTTCCTCGTATACATTAACGATCTGCTAGAGAGGACCAGAACTCGAATCGACAGCTGTGCTCTTATTTCTGCATTCACTCTGAATGCTCGAACATGGTCTACTCATGCAAATATCCGCAAACAGCAAAAATTTGATTCATTTAACAAATACCTAGGAGAAATTCTATCTTGGCATGATAGTAAACAAGTAGAATTTAACGCTAAAAAACTCAAGCGGCATTATTTTTTAAGAAAGTTGACGTTGCTGAACTCGACATAGTTATTGCAGACACTTCATTCATCTAGTGTCAACACTCAGTTTGCTGGGTGCTAGCTTGAGAGCAAACATGTCCTGGCATGAACATGTTGCGTACATAGCAAAGAGGGATTCTTAAAAGCTGGAAATTTTATTTCAAACTAGCTGACCCGACAGACGTTGTCCTGTCCAAATTTCAATAAATTTGTTTGTGATCGTTTTGTGAATTTGCGAAAAACTATTGTAAATATGTAAACAAAGTAAAAATGAGAAAAAGATGTATTTCTGAGTGATCATTGTATCTATTAACGATTGTGGTCATGGATATTCAATTTGAGGAGGAGTACATTCAGAAGTACGCCAATGAGAAATTTTATATGCGAGATGAATTCTATCGGCAGTACACCTCTGAAATGCTGGAAATGTGTGATGTGCCTGAAATGTGATCGACTTGGAACCATGCGTTGTTGTTCCAAAATTTAAGTCACAATTGAATTAAGTCATAATTTCATGTCAACCAAATGATTTATTTTCTTCCATTATATTTGAAATCACAATGAATCTCAAGGTGTTTTATTTATATTTCGATTTCGATTGCAAGATCGACTTTCAAGTAAACAATCAAAACAAAGAAATGCTTTGTGTCGTTTGGTTTGCAGTGACATCACCATTTCGTTCATTGTAATGCTTTATGATACACGACATTTTTTGTTTTGTTGTCTGGCGCGTAAACAAACAAAGCTGATGGTTTTCCGACACGGGAACAGGCGACATACAATTGACCATGCGAGAAGCATGGATTTTCAAGGTTAATGCCGCAAACACTCAATGATTGCCCTTGTGATTTGTTTATTGTCGTTGCGAATGCAATCCGCTCCGGAAACTGCAAGCGTCTGTGGAATCTGTTCCTGTTCCAGAAATCAATGAGCACAATGGCTCTGGTGGCGGGACCAATGGCGCCAATTTGGGTTTGCCACTTGCACAACACAATCCAGGTGGTTCATTTCTGTATTTCAATGCCTTACAGTGGACACACAACTCCCGTCGATCCAATAGCAATGGATTGGTCTGCACTGTAATCAATTGTCACGTTGTAACGGAATGCAGCTCGATGAGTATTCAACGCAACATTAGTTTGTCTTCTTGCATTGCGAGTTCTGCGACCGTCTTATTATTGTGTCACATTGTGTCAATTGTGACACAATGTGCGATGCGAAGAATCACAATTCAACTGAAAATGGACAACTGATTAACTCTGTTGTTACTGTATAACCGTTAGTCACTTCAAAACTCACCGTATTGCGTAAGTAAATCTGTAAATTTGTTTGAGATAAAACGACGAAACATAATTCATTTCATAAAACGATTGCGATGAACTTACAACAGACACACAATTCAACTGAAAATAAACAACTAAATCAATTTTTCGTCACTATTAATCGATTGGCTTGATTTACAATTTGACAATCAGCTGCCAAACGACATTTGCGCTCGTAGCGAAATAAATTGGAATAGAAATTAAATAACTACACTTGTTGGACAGATCGCGAAACAACAAAAGTAAAAACAAATGTAATTTTATTTTAATTTAGGCTGAAATGCGTTTTTCCAGATTTTTGTCCATACCTTCCAGATTTTTTTTCAATTGAAAATATTCAATTGAGTTATTTCCATCCCGGGAACACAACGAACAAAACAAAAAAAGAATCAACGAAATGTGTCATTCCTATCGTCAGTTATGATCGAGAGTGCATACAAAAATTATGATTTTTGCAGTTTGTCCGACTTTCCTTTGTAATGTCCCAAATTTTCCAGGACCATAACGAACAAAACAAAAAAAGAATTACGCATATACATCGTTCGAATCGTGAGTTATGGACTTGAGTTCATACAAAAATCCCATAGAAAAAAGCACTTTCAGTTTTTCCCGAATTTTCCAATTTTCCGGACAACTTTTCCAATTTTTTTTTCTCTAAAAACCTTATTCGGACTATTATGAACATTTTTTTTTTTAAATTAGCCAAATCGGTCCAGCCGTTCTCAAGTGATGCGCTTACCAACGAACAGCATTTAATTTCTATTTATATAGACTAGAAAGCTTTACACTACAGAACTCCTATTAATTCTGTACTTTCATGATAACTGTTCGATATATGTAGTCCGCTTAATTTCTTCTAGAGTGATGCATGCTAAGAATACACGTCGCGCTAGTACATCGCATCCCTATGAGATTCAGCTTGTCACTCCTCGTACAAGCCCTTGTAAACATTCTTTTATATGAAGTACCTCAGCACTTTTGAATGATTTGCCAAAAATTATGTCTCCACCAAGTACAATTTATAGCGATTCAAGACCAACATAAATCGCTTTTTCCGCAGAGGCGCCGCTTTAGGGATTTCTCTGGAGCACATGTACTATACCTATAAAATAAAAAACCGGTCAAGTGCAAGTTGAACCTGCACAATTAGTGTTCCGTACGTTGATTGTTTTTAAAATAAAAATTTTTGTTAGGGTGGTATAAAATGATCAGTGACTTCACAAAACACACCCCAAATGAGTTTTTAACAAAGTTTGTTTCCAATCTTTACTGAAAACTGGTGACCTTGAAATTTTGTTTTTTTTTAATATACCAAATAAATTATTAAAGGTAATGCACTCGTGATAATTTTCGTTCAATCTATACCCCGTGGAGAATATTCCAGAATTCTTTCAAAATTTTTTGATCAGTACTTTTCGAGATAAGGTAGGGGACAGCGATTTTTCGCTATTTTTTAAAAGTAATACGAAGAAAAGTGTGCGCAAGTATTACTTTATATATATATAAATTTTTTACTCGTGTTTTCACAAGCTTTCATTTGACACCACACTCGATGACCTAGTAAAAAAATTTTTTTTTCACTTCCGATTTCACTCCTCAAAACGAACCCTTAAGTCAAAATTTATGTTATGGTGGTATAAAATGATCAGCGACTTCACAAAACACACCCCAAATGAATTTTCAACAAAGTTTGTTTCCAATCTTTACTGAAATCTGATGACCTTGAAATTTTTGTTTTTTTTATATACCAGATAAATTATTAAAGGTAATGCACTCGTGATAATTTTCGTTCAGTCTACCCTCCGTGGAGAATATTCCAGGATTTTTTCAAAATTTTTTGATAAGTACTTTTTGAGATAAGGCGCGGGACAGCGATTTTTCGCGATTTTTTGAAAATAATTCAAAGAAAAGTGCGCGCAAGTGTTACATTTATATATATATATATATATATATATATATATATATATATATATATATATATATATATATATATATATGTATATATATATATATATATATATATATATATATATATACATATATTTTACTCGTGTTTTCACAACCTTTCATTTGACACCACACTCGATGACCTAGTAAAAAAAATTTTTTTTTTCACTTTCGATTTCACCCCACAAAATTAACCCCTTCAAAATTTAACTTTCAAAACTACATGGCTCTGATGAGGCCATCAATTCCTATATTATTACCAAACTTCAAGTTTCTATGACAAATAGTTTCGGAAAAAATCGGGGTGTGACAGACAGACAGATAGACAGACAGGCAGACACCGAAGCGATCTTATAAGTGTTCCGTACGGAACACTAAAAATGACGTGCCGAGCAACGATTAATAATTCCACCGTTAGCGTCTTGTGTGATTTGCTTTTAGATGATATCATTTTTAGGAATAATTTTCCAAGGAATTTGGTTTGGTCGGTTATGAAAGTTTTCTCATTTATCAATTTGTAATTTTTTAACCTAAATATTTCAAAATTAAACTTTAAAGATCCTGTAAATATAAATTGTCATGGCTATAGATTGGGTTTTTAATGCATTATTCATATTAGTCTGGTAACTTACTCGTACCATTTTTTTTTCTAAAGATACTTGTATTCGTGCAAAAGAAGCCTTTTTGATGAAAATATGGGGTAAATTATATTATAAAAATCCTTTAATAAACTGTTTTCGGGCATACGTTCAGTAAATATCTTCCGCTAAAAGAAAATATGTGACGTAATTTAGTCCCAAATTTCTCTTTTGATGAAAATTTAAGGCCTAAAAACTTAATCAATGAAAGATATGGACGAGCCTAATCCAAAGAAATGGTATCATTTAGTTTTTCCGCTTTCTTTTCCTTTAATATCCCATAAGAACGGTGAGTCAATTTACTAAAGAGAGAACGATAATTCCTGATGTGTTTTTGTCAGTCTTTACTCTGTAAAAATACATACCTTTTAGTTGAGTAAAAACGTGACCAATCAGTGCCGTAGCTAATGGAATGGGGAGGGGGAGACAGAGAGAAAGTAATTTTGGCGCCATTAATCATTTTTAGTTTTCTTACTAAAGGAAAGTATTGTATGAGTAAAAAAAAATACATGCCGAGATTATATATATATTTTCTTCACGTTTTAGTGCTCCCAGATTATGAAAAACATAGTCACTCATTTTCGTCGGTCTATTTGTCTGTCTGTTGGCACAATAACTCTCGATGAAAATGAGATATCAATCTTAAACTTGGGATATCTAACAAGGAGATAAAGCCTATAGTTCTTGAACGATATCGCTTTAGGCTAAGAGAGTGACAGGGGTGGGGGTCGATAAATTTTAAAAGGTTTTAATAGCTATATGGAAGTTTTTTCTGTTTTTTTTTTAAGAATATTAAACAAATTTTACGCATAAATATTTATAGTAAAAGATACGAAGCGAAAGAGGTGGGCGAGGAAATTCGAAGGGGTTGATTCCTATACAGTCTGTCAAGTAAGAACGTGACCGCATGGCAAATACATGGCAAAAAATGTATTTCGAGAACATTTTTTGCCATGTATTCTTTAGTGTACTAACAAGGGCGCAATTACCTTAGTAAGTTATCTAATCGTCTCCTACATCAATAATCGCCTGGCATCTTCAAGGCATGCTGTCGACGAGATTTTCTCTATGAGCTTTCTCTTTACAAGGGACCAAACGTTTTCAATAGGGATGGCGTCCGGGGATTGTAAGAGCCACTCTAGTATCTTATCGTTGGCCCAAGCGAGCCGCTTCGCGACGTGATTTTCCTCTAGCAAAGGTTTCGTTAACGTACTTCGGCATTTGACATCATAAGCACGAAGATATTGTCGAAAGTCTCATGAGCCATATTCAAACCCGAATTTCTTAATTTTGCAGCACGCAGCATCAATTTCGGGTCCCATAAACACAAAGACACAATTCATTTTTCGACGTTCGGAGTAACTTAGCCTATCTAGCCACATTTAGGCAAGGTTATTTTTTTATTACTTTCAAGTTTAATCGAGAAAAGGTCTAGAGAGCGCGGGGGTAGTTTAATACTATAAAATTTCAATAGCATTTTGAGATTTTTTTTATCCGTCACCTCTTCTACTGGATAGGGATTAACCTTTTTGGATGTATATCGGCGAAGATGTAGTAATATCCGTCAACATTGTCTAAGCGTCGAAACATACATTTGTATTTCACGGCACAATTTAGACAATGCGGTAGCGTTGCTACGGGCGTTTTTACATTTCTGCAACTCCTACTGCCGATGTACGTAACCAAGTCAAATATACCTAAATAAATTAATAAATAAGTACACTGGCCAGCCCGGATTGAACCCGAGACCCTTGATACCGTATGAACCGAAATGAACAGAAATTTCCGCAGAGATCAATCAGTATATAACTGGAAATTAGGAATCTCGATGTCCATTCTAAAGACCTTCAATTAATTCCTGAACACTTAGGAAGTGTATATGATATAAATTGTTTTATTGTTACACCTACACTAACCCTAAATTGTTATTTAGACAACAAAAAATATGCCTCCAGTTCTTTTTAGTTGGACTTGCCACTAGCGATGAAGTCCAGTCGGCTCTCTTTTCTATTAAGGGGTTACATACAACTGGAATTTTCAAAAAATCGATTTTTTTACGAATTTTTATTCTCCATATTTCTAAAAATTATTCAACAAAAAAATAAGAAAATTCCATTCCATTACAAATTTATAGCATTAAATGTGACCTGGCGTCGGATTTGTACCGCTAGCTGTTTTCAGACACTGTTTGCAATATTACTTACTTTTTTTAAAATTTTAATGTCGAAAGGTTTTTTTAATAGACAATTTTTTATAAATAATTAAACATACATTTTTTGATGGAACTCTAAAGTTTGAAACACTGTAAATTTTTTATTTTTTAAAAAAAAAAACCCTTCGACAATGTTTAACCACTACATTATTTTACAAGATTAATTTTTATTTTTGCAGATTGGATCATTTTTTGTGAAATGTGCAGACAAGGAAGCGCTATAGTTTTCATCAGTGGGCAAATTAACCCGATAAAATTTATGGCTGTTTAATGACAAGGCATCGTGTAGGGCAGCTCTATACCTAATTGTATAATTGTTTGATTTAAAATTTTATTGTGATAAGACAGTAGAATTTTAATGTTTTATATACTGAATAATACACAATATGGTAATTACACAAATATATTAAAAAGTGTACAGAGTCCTCGCGTAGATTTGTTATAATTTTAGTTATTAATTAATATCTAGTTCAATTTCGCTATCGCTACTATCTTGCAAATCAACAATAAGTTTTTTTACAGGTTCTAAAGTATTCATATTTATGTACATACATCTATATGAGTTGTCAATTTTTTGACGTGTTGAATACAGTTTCTCCAGTTTTCAACGGCTACATTTTTGACTTCCGTCTTTATCAACTCAATCACATGGTTAAATTGAACATTTAAAAAAAAATTCTTATAATTTAAAGTATAGTAAAAATATATAATCTCCATCTTTTGTAATATTCACTTAATAACCTTATAAAATAAATAAATATATATTTTTTTAATATACATAGTTTTTGCAGCGCCTAGGTGTATGTAACCCCTAGTCACAATCAGTTGAAAGTAGTGAGATTGGTGATTCAATAATGTGCCTCCGTTATTCATATATTACTCTTTTGTATATCTAATAAACTCATGCAATTGAAATATTTTTTGAAATTTAGATAGGTCTTTATTGCTTCCGATTTCTAAAATCCCTAAGCCTGTTGAATTTAAAGACCTGAGAGCGATAAGCATTTTGTTCACTTTATGGAGAGTCTTAGAATAAGTCTTGGCGATCAGACTCGGTAGTATTGTTATCCCTATAAGTTACTATCTTCACTGCAGTGCAGTTTTCGTAAAAATTAAAATTGTGTTATAATTCTCTTAAACATAATAAATGATACCTTAAGGGCGGCACATATTTAGAGGACAAATTTTAAGCGTACTTATAATAAAATATATAAGATGTTAGAAGATGAGGTAAGGGACTGCTTCCTATGGGTGTGTTATAGGTCTTTTTTATAGTTTGTGGAGTCGAGGAATATGAAAATTAAATTATTTTTTCATTATTTTCAATTTTAACAGGGGTAGGGGGTAAGAGACGGAGTGGTCAAATATTGTATGATTTCAATAGTATTATGGGGATTTTTTCAGATTTTTGGTTGCGATAATGAACAAATTTTAAACATAATTATTTATTTACTATAAATAGTTGTGCAAAGTATAAGAGGTGAGAAAGAGAGTTAGAAGATTGATGTCGAATTTA
The DNA here is from genome assembly GCA_019049505.1 of Pachyrhynchus sulphureomaculatus. Taxonomy (NCBI): domain Eukaryota; kingdom Metazoa; phylum Arthropoda; class Insecta; order Coleoptera; family Curculionidae; genus Pachyrhynchus; species Pachyrhynchus sulphureomaculatus. Next base: position 83,842,592 of record CM032456.1, read on the forward strand.
TTGTGCTACAGGTATTATTCAGAGTTTTCTGATCGAAGGGAATAAAACTTACATTCTCTTTTTGCTATTTGCAATATTCACAGAGGTACAGGGTGTGAAAGGTGAAATTGTTAGAATATGCTTTTAAGGAACTTAATTGGGATGGAAAAGGCATAAACATGGATGGCGAATACCTAAATCACCTGCGCTTTGCTGATGATGTTGGCATAATAGCCGACAATCTAGATGATGCCCAACAAATGCTTACCGAATTGCAAGTAACATCAGCAAATATTGGCCTAAATATTAACCAAGTGTATGACTAACCTAGTTACGAACAGTAATATCAAATTTAATGAAAGAGAGGTAGAGCACGTCCAAAATTACAAGTATTTGGGTCATGAATTACAAATTGGCAAAGATAACCAAACCCGTAAGATACACCGTCGTGTGAGTTTGAGATAGACGGCTTTTGGGAAGCTAAGAGATACGCTGCAAGGTAATTTGTCAATGTGCTTAAAAAGGAAAGTTTATGAACAGTGCGTTCTGCCGGTTATCACATTTGGCACTAAAACACTTACCTTAATAAAACAGTTAGCAAACAAACTGAGAATATCGCAACGGGCAATGAAGAGAGCTATGCTGAATATCGCAAGGAAGGACAGAATAACAAACACAACTATCAGACAACGAACAAAAGTAATAGATATTATTCAAAATATTACGCAATCTAAATGAAGATGGATAGGCCATATAGCCCGAAGGGATGATAACCGATGGTGTAAAAGACTGATAGAATCGAGACCCAGACAAGACAAAAGGAAGAGAGGTAGACCACCTACAAGATGGAGCGATGACATCAAAAGAGTGGCAGGAAATTGGGTTAACATCGTTAAGGACAGAGGTCAGTGGAAGTTCTTAGAAGAGGCCTTTATCCAGCAGTGGATGAGGACGGCTAATGGATAATGATAAGAGAGTGTAAGAGGTGGGAACCAATAGTTATTGTATACTGTCAATATTATTATAAGGATTTTGCCTCGTTTTTGGCTGGCATATTGAAAAAAAAATTAACTAATCATTTATAGTAAAAGATAGATAGTATAAGGTGAAAGCAATGGGGTCAAGGGTTGGAAGAGTTGTTGCGCGTATATCACAGTATACTATTTCAGTGTTCGTGCTTACAGAGTAACCAAAAAAATGTTAAGTTGTTTATAGAAAAAGTTTTAGAAATACAAACAATTAAATTGACCGAAACTTCCTTACATCTGGCACAGTAGGTAAATTATTGTTTTTACATCCCTTGCTAATTTACCCCCAACAATTCTTATTTTTTTTTACGTTTTCATGTTTTTAGAACACGAAAAATATACATATCAATTTCGATCGGTCTGTCTATCCGCCTGTCACGTTGTCAGTCTGTACAATATTTGAAAAAGGGCTGAAACCTATAGGGTGTGAGCAATATCTTTTCAAGGAAAGCAAGTGAAAGGGATGGATGTCGATATGTTGTATTATTTTATTCATATTCTGGAGATTGACCTTCGCTTTACTTGAGGAGGTCAAATTAAGCATATGTTTTAAAACTACAGGTTTTCAAGGAGAGTACTGGGAAAATTACTTTATCGATATTTTATTGTTACTAAATAAACACAAACACTGTATAATAACTTAGTACATACCAATATACAAAGGGGATTAAAGCATTTTACTAGAACCTTTTTTGGCAATTAAAATTTCAATGTAGATTAAGACTGTTGAGGTTCTACAAAGTAGATTGCCTCATACAGTCTGTCAAGTAAGAACGTGTCCGCGATTATTCATTTTTGCTAGATGCGATTCTAGCGATTCAACAGAAAATTAGTAGGAGGAACTTTTATCTATGACGCATTTTATTAAAAGTATCATCATTTAGAACTTTCGTCGAAATCACGTAAAATCCAAAATGAGTCACTTATTTCCGCGTTGGTTCGAGGCAGTCTTTCTTTGTTCCCATCCAAAGGGGCCTAAAATGACACATTCCGCGGCCGCTAAATATGTTAAAATGTCGTTTGTAAAAAAGTGGATAAATCGTTTTAACGGGACGAAAAATGTCGATGACCTTCCAAAACGTGGCTCGGTAGGCAAAGTCACTCCAAAAGTCGAAAAACGAATCGGGTATTTGGTTTCATGGGAACCGAAATTGAGGTTGCGTCAAGGAGCGGTAAAATTAAGAAAATCGGGTTTAATTATGTTCCATGACACCATTAGACAATATCCTCGTGCTCATAACATCAAATTCCAAAGCACGTTGAAGAAACCTTGACGGGGAAAAAATCACGTCGCGAAGCGGCTTGTTTGGGCCCACGACAAGATACTAGAGTGGCCCACGATAAGATACTAGAGTGGCCCTCACAATCACCGGACGCCAACCGTATTGAAATTGTTTGGTCCCTTTTAAAGAGAAAACTCAGAGGAAATACTCTGAGGACTTTAATTTAGTTGTCTCGAGAGATTCGAAAAATTTGCAAAGTATGCAGAAAATCTCGTCGACAGCACGCCTCGAAGATGTCAGGAAATTATTGATGCAGAAGGCGATTAGACAACTTACTGAGGTAATTGCTTCGTTGTTAGCACACCATATAATATACTGATGGCAAGAAATGTTCTCGAAACACATTTTTTCAAAAATACGAGCCGTCACGTTCTTACTTGACAGACTGTATGTCAAAGAGTTACAGTTTTCACCAGTTGAAGAAATAAGGTATATTTAAACTTATGGTATAACAAATGAAATATAAATAAAGGATGGTTTGTTAGTTTCAATTACTTACAACATAGTGGCTTTGATTTATAATTTATAATAGATTTTTAATTGGTTGGAAATCAAGATTTAAGATATTTTCTTAGTGTTAAATATATTATCAAATATCTTAGATTATAATTAACCAAATATTGCATACGTTTTAAATATTTCATCAGATATTTTAATCGATTACACTCCAAGTTGCACACACCGACATAACTGCTTTAAAACTTTCATAGTTTTTTTTTCCTTCTGCAAGCAGAAGATATTTTTATTATTTAACGGATAACAAACCCCACTTTTTCTTCTTCGCCATTTCTAAGATTTAGGGGATAAAACAGAGGAGTGCGCGTCATGTTTTTCCAAAGAAAATAAATCTTATATATGTCCTACATAAAATTTTAGGGAAGGTTTTATGGAGATATAAAAAAGGTTCTATTAGATAGAAACCAAAGAATCGCTGTTGATGACAGTGGCTTGGCATCGAGAAATTGAAGTGTACCAGTCCGTCTCCCTTTCGCCAGTTAACGTGAGACTGTGGAGGTATAGTGGTATTCTTTTTGTTTTGTCATTATAAAGTTTTAAAAAAATACACTTTACTACGATGGATTGAAAATTTCCTACCTAATTAAAAGAAACACAGTTTCCTAAGTCAAATAAAAATTATTTTCCAACATAGTCTCCCTTTACAGTATGTCAAGTAAGAACGTGTCCGCGATAATTCGTTTCTGGTAGATGCGATTTTAACGATTCAACAAAAAATCGGTAGAGGGAACCTTTGTGTACGACGCATTTTAGTAAAAGTATCAGTCGATTTCCAAATTTCGTCGAAATGACGTAAAATCCAAAATGTTTTGTTGCGAGTCGGTTCGAGGCAGTCTTTCTTTGTTTTCATCGAAAGGGGCCTAAAATAACACATTCCGCCGCAGCTAAATAAATTAAAAAGTCGGTGTCGTTTGGAAAGAAGTGGGTAAATCGTTTTAATGAGACGAAAAATGTCGACGACTTGCCAAAACGTGGCTCGGTAGGCAAAGTCACTCCGAAAGTCGAAAAACGAATCGTGTTTTTGTTTTCACGGAACCAGAAATTGATGCTGCGTCAAGGAGCGACAAAATTAAGAAAATCGAATTTGAATGTGTTCCATGAGATCATTCGACATCTTCTGGCTCATGTTGTCAAATTCCGAAGCACATTGGAGAAACCTTTGCTGGGCGAAAATTACATTGCGAAGCGGCTCGCTTGGGCCCACGATAAGATACTAGAGTGATCCTTAAAACCGTCGGACGCCAACCCTATTGAGAACGTCTAGTCCCTTGTAAAGAAAAAGCTCAGAGGAAGACTCTGAGGACTTTGATTCAGTTGTCTCGCAAGATTCGAAAAATTTGTAGATCATTGCCATAGTATGCAGTAAATCTTGTCGACAGCATACAAACAAAATATGTTTTCGTAACATATTTTTTCAAGAATACAAGCGGGCACGTTCTTACGTGACAGACTGTAACTTAGCCCAGCGTTTCTTAAAATCCTATGTTTTTTCAGAATAATAATCTCATCTGAATCAGAAAAATAGTCATTGACACCTTTTATCACTTCCAAATTCGATTTAAAAGAATAGTAATTTCTTGAAATTTAGAAAGAAAAGTTAGGTAGAGCCAAATCGGGAGAGTATGGTGAATAAAAAATCAATTTGTAGTTGAACTCGTGCAATTCTCATTCCGTTTTTTTTTTTTTTAATTTCCTCGTTTAAACGTTGAAGTAGTCCGGAATAATCTTATCTTGTGTTAGTTTAACTTTTTTCGAAGTAATCAGTAGGAATTATCCTCTGAAAATACCAGAAAAAGTGTTTCTTAAAACCTTCTGTCAATATAACTAAAACGCCATGCTTTAAAAAAGAAAGTTAAAAAAGTGTATTAATTAACAGCAATTTCAAATTAATACAATTGAGACCAAAAATTTATTATGACAAATAGATGCTTATATTGCATTCTGTCGGTGACTTACAAAGTCTTTTCAAACAGAGCGGCACAGCACGGCTGGCACTTATTGCAGAAACGCACCTTCTCGAGCTTACCGCTTGAAGGCATAGATGGCATTGTTATAACAACTAACGGCGACTCGAAAGATTCGCTAGGTTCAGCAGATGATGTTCTCGTATTTTCTGAACCTAGCCCAACTGAGGAGCCTTGATACGGCGAAACGGGCCTTGGGTAACTTCTAAAAATGCGAATCGTTCGATTCCATACCAATGCCAAAAATTTAATCATTGATTTAACCAATTATAAACTAAGTACCCTTTAAAACCACAGCAAGTTGCATAAATTACGAAGATCAGACAAAATATAGCTATTGCTGCAGAGAGACAAACACGTGAAACAAAATGCCGCCCTAAAACGAAGCTAGCTGCTAATAGGTCGTTAAATTATACCTTAGAGAGGCCGCGCCGAAGAGAACATCGAAATTGTCAGTGAATTCATAAAAAAGAGCATGTTTTTTTATCTCTTTTAGGTGTCGTTTGAACTCGAACATGTTTGAAGCAGAAAAAAATGTACTCATTTTCTATAAGATAATTTGGACAAGAGTACAATATTTTATCACTACTAGAAATGTCTTGATTGCCCAACTTCATTAAACATATGTTTTTTAACACTCTGTCTGACAGCAATATTCACTATTGCAATAGTCGATGCTGTCTTTGCTTAAAAAGTACAATGTGAAGCAAGGACTTTATCTAGGACGTTGGCTTCCGACCCTGTAAGTGGTGGTATATTTAATTTAATAAAATTTTAATTAACTGGCTCAGAAGTCGACCAAAAAGCTGTTAGACAGGTAAGAAGGTTGTTTTTAATTCTTTTATTATGTACTTCCTAGGTTTCGTCAGTTATTTATCGTGTATCTGTTTCGAACATTAACAGTTATGTTACGTTTTATGACCTTTGAGTCTAACTAAAAAATTGCTATGTAATCATTCTATTACTTTACATGAAAATGGAATTAAATATGTCCAAAGCTTCACTCCAATGCTTAAAAAGATTTTCGCATAGTTTGTACCACCCAAATGGACTGATCACTAAAATTTGCTTTAAATTGAACATCGTAAAGACTTGATAACAGAGTCAGAAAAGGACAAAAACCAAGTATTCCATTGTAACTGGCGATGAGATGTGGTATTTTCAGTATAATCCGTAAACTAAGCACCAATACTCTGAATGGAAGCACCCAAGCTAAGAAAATCCGAAAAAAAGTTATTTGGAGAAGTCAAAAATGAAAATATAGTTGATTTGTTTCGACGATTCGGACAATATAATGTACAAGAAATTCATTCCACTTGACCAAACGGTTAATGCTATGTATTATCTAGGTATTATGAAACGTTTATTGACGCATATTCGTCGTGTATGTATCACAATTCTGAAAGTGGAAGTTGGCGACTCTTACACGATAATACACCATCTCATTGTTCGACGCTTTTTAGCGATTTTTTGACCAAAAATATCATTTTAACCATTCATCGTATTCGCCTGATTTAGCGTGCGACCTCTATCTATTCCCAAAATTGCATTTGCCGATGGAAGGAAAGCGTCATGTGGACATTGAAAACCTGCGAAAAGCGTCGACCAGGATAATGAAGAGCATCTCAAAAGATGAGCTAATCATTTAACATACTTATTGACCTTGCAAAACGCAGTATTGAGTCCGAAGGGAACTATTTTGATCATAATAAATGAATTTTGCCAAAATAATAAGTTTTTGTTTTCGTTTTAAAAAAAGTCCTGTTTACTTTGAGACATACTGTATATATTACAGGTTCTACTTACACGGCATCTCCAAAAAATCGACGAGGCACATTTCAACAATCCGCCGGTTGCCAGCCTGCCTCATTTTGAGGCGACGTTTTGTTCCACGTGTGTGTCTTTCTGTAGCGATAGCTATATTTTCTGTGCCAAAATTCTGTAGATTGTATCGCATCACAAGGGTTTAATCAAATGTTTTTATTCATCATCAATTCACATTGTTGATTTATTGTTATTCACGACCATGGAATGATACCTTGCGACTTAAAATAAAATAATAATTCATTGGAATTTTGCCTTTTCGACCACAAGGCGTTTGCCAGCCAACAAACCTGATACAGTACTTCTCGATAAAACAGCAAAAAAAATTATGTAATTGAGTTTTCCGTACCGGTCGAAACAAATATAGCAATCAAAGAGGAGAAAACACGTTCCAAGTACAGAGATTTAAATTACGAATTTTGCGCTTTGTTCTCCCGACGTTCACAAACAATAGTGGTCTTAGTCGTTAGAGTTTTAGGAGGAATTAAGAACACATTCCTAAAGAACCTTAAGAATATAGCGGCCTGCTGTGCCTCGGCTGATTCCCTAGCAATAAAGATACAAAGGACAGTTATCTTTGGTTCTCTCAGATGGCTCAGACACATAAATTTGGTCGATGGTCACTAACCTACTAACTAATTATGACATCCTTGCCTATATCCTAAGGCGGGGAGGTGAATACAAAGAAACAAAAAAAACCGAATAGACTTGAGTCGTGATCATTTTCGGACCACACCGCGTGACAGTCTATGTAGGTCGGAGCCACAGGATTTGTCACATCGGATTATCTATTTTTTAATTTCTATATAGTAGTAATAATAATAAATTTTGCAATTTAGTGGGAAAGAATTGCACAGGGCAAAGTTGAAACTGGTCTGTGTCACTTAACCTAAATCAAGAAATAAATATTCATGTCTAATATACAACGTGCAAAGTTTGTCTACGCCAGGGATGTCAAAGATACGGCCCGCGGGCCGCATCCGGCCCCCGGGACGTATCAATAAGGGCCGCGATCGCAATGTGTCACAGAAAGAAGAATCATGTTTTTTAGAGCTTTTAGACTTCACTCGATTCCTCTACGGAAGTTTTAAAATGCGCACACTACATTTATAAGTAATTTCAAGGGCAGCGCGTGCCTTGACAAGCGAGAGAGATAGACAGTAACGCCATCTTTTAGCAACAAGCGGAAATACCCTATTATTTTTGTTGAGAACAATAGAATCTTCCACGCGCTTCGAGTCTAGACTAGAACCTTCCTTATCGATATTATAAAAGGAGTGCGTCGGCGCGACGTGAGTCAGTTGAGTGTGAGTCGAGTAATCGAAGCGATACGGTCGGAGAAGGATTTTAGTTGTACTGCGAAGTAGTGATTGTGAAGGTATTGTGCATTTGTTTGTATCGTGCGCGTACGATATCCATAATTGTTACGATTTTGGCATAATGTCACAAAAACGTAAAGTTGATAGTGAGTGCAGAGTTTTTCAGTCTAAATGGGAAATTGCATATTTTTTTCATAGAATGGAAACGTAAACCACTGTGTTTGATTTGCAATCAAACAGTTGCTGTTTGTAAGGAGTTTAACTTGAAGAGACACTATGATACGAATCATAAATCAAAATTCGATTGTTACACTGAAAAAAAATAAGAATGGACACATTGTCATCTTTAAAATCTAAACTTCAAGGTCAACAATCGATGTTTACTAAAGCTAATACTGAGAGCGAAGATGCCCTGAAATCAAGTTTTATTATTGAATTAGAAATCGCGAAGAGATCAAAACCTTTCACTGATGGTGATTTTATTAAAGACTGTATGTTGAAAGTTGCAGATGTTTCATTTCCATTTCAAAAGTCAATAATTCAAAATATTTCGCTCTCAAGAAACACTGTTGCTTCAAGAATAAATGATTTATCTCAAAATTTGTTCTTCAACTGAAGGAGATAAAAAATTAAGGAATTTACAAACTTTTCACTGGCTGTTGACGAGAGCACTGATACTGTTGATACAGCTCAACTTGCTGTTTTTATACGAGGTATTAACAGTAACTTTGAAATAACTGAAGAACTATTAAAGTGCGTTCCATTGACAGGTACTACAACAGCAAATGATATTTATTCTGCAATTGAGCATTTGATAGCAGAATATGAACTCGACTGGAATATACTTAGCAGCGCTCCTGCCATGGCTGGCAAACATTCGGGCGTTGTAACTAAATTAAAACAGAAAACATCAGGGAATTTTGTGGGATTTCACGGTATAATTCATCAGGAATCATTGGCATCCAAACATTTAAAAATGGACCATGTCGTGCAACCTATAATTAAAATAGTAAATTTTATAAGGAGCAGAGGACTAAATCACCGACAGTTCAGGCAGTTTTTACAAGATTTGGACGAAAAGTTTTCTGATATTCCTTACTTCACCGAAGTTCGTTGGCTCAGTCGAGGAGTAGTTTTAGAAAAATTTTTTGCATTACGTGACCCTATTCAAGCTTTCATGTTAGAAAAAGGCAACCCAACTGATTATGACAATGACTGGTGGGTTGATTGTGCCTTTTTGGTAGATATGAATAAACACTTGACTGATCTGAATGTAAAGTTACAGGGTAAAAATCTGATTGTCACTCAAATGTATTCATGTATTCAAGCCTTTGAAACAAAGTTGAGGCTGTGGGAAAATCAGGTAAAAAATCAAACTTTGGCTCATTTCCCTCATTTAAAATCATTTGGCACAGTGAACCAAAAAAAAATTGGATCAATATTCTCAACTTCTGCAAAATTTGATCACGGAAGTCAACAATCGTTTTGAAGACTTTCACAAAATGAATGAAATGGAATTCCCAATTTTCAACAATCCATTCAATTTTGAAGCTTCACAGGCACCAGTTCATTTGCAAATGGAGTTGACAGATCTTCAATCGGACAGTATTTTGAAAGAAAAATTTAAAGAGATTAACGCTCTTACATTTTTATACACAATATTTCAAGAGTTTGGATAACTACCCGGAATTAAAAAAGCATGCAGCACGCATTCTCTGCATGTTTGGTAGCACCTATTTATGTGAGCAGATGTTTTCCGTCATGAAAATAAATAAGAACAAACATCGCACAAGACTTTCGAATGAACATCTCCAATCAATTCTTAAAATAACTACAACGAATATGATACCTGACATCAATGAGCTTGTCAAAAACAAGAGAAGTCAGGTATCTGGATCCTCGAGCTCAAAATAATTACCCTCTTTTATAACTTTGATATAACTTTTAACAACCGTATATTATATACTATATAATTAAATAAATAAAATGTTATAATAATTCAGTACATTTTTTTTATTTGAATCTGGCCCGCCTACACATTCTAAATTTAATATATGGCCCTCTGCAAAATTGAGTTTGACACCTCTGGTCTACGCCATTGTTGGCTAGGTGTCCCGGACCGAGTTTTCTTTTATATTATAGAATGCGAGGCAAATATATAGAACAACTTTGCAAGAAATTTAAATGGAAGAAAGGAAAATAACGACGCTTTATCTTGTGCTGAAGGGGCGAGAATAACTGAATTTGTTTTCCATGTAGTTTTTTTAGATAATATATTGGTATACGTATTCCGCCTACACTCAAAATATTTTAGGCAAAAAAAAATTGAATTTGTATGTGCATGATAGCTGCAGGGCTAAGTCATTAAATTTGATAAGACTTGTTTGTAAAGGTTGAAAAGTGAATGATCGCTCAGAACTAAATCGCTGGTCTGCCTTATAGTCAAATAAATTACAAAATAAACGCGGGTGGTTCAATAAGTACCCGTGTTTGAAGACAGATGGCGTTGCTAAGGCAAGTTGATGTTACCATCGTGTGCTGTCATCTAATAGACGACACCAAAACTTTGACACTGATTCACAGGTTAGTTTGCATTTGGCAGCCATTTCAGTAAGCGGTATAACCTGTTTGTCGCTAAGATGGAAAAAGTGCAGTATTCAGTGATTCGCTTTTTGCTTTTGGTGTGAGGAAATAAAAGCAAAATTGGATGCTGTCTATGAGGACCCTTCACCCTCAACGACAATAGTCAGATATTGGTCCAACGAATTTAAACGTGGTAGAACATCCGTTTTTAATTAGATTCGCCCGGGACGCCCATCAGATTAGTTACGTAGGAAATCATCAAAGTCCACGACATGATTCTCGCTGATCGTCGAACGAAAGTGTGCGAATTAGCAGAGGCCATAATTGTATCGATAGGAACCGTAATTAATATTGTACATGATAAGTTGGCTATGAAAAAGTCGTCGGCCCTAGGTGTGCCACAATTGCGCAGCGTAAACAAAAAGCGGATGCGGCTTTCAATTTCGAAGCTGTGTTTGGAGCAATTTAAGTGAAATCCGAAGACTTTTTGCGTCGAGTTGGTACCGTCGATGAGACCTGGATTCATCATTATACACCCGAAACCGAGCAACAATCAAAACAAAGGGTGGCATCCGGTGAATCTGCCGCAAAGAATGCGACGACGATCTCATCGGCCGGAAAAGTCATGACGACGATTTTTTGCGATGCAAAGGGCATGATACTCATTAACTTCTTAAAAAAAGGAAGGATGATCACTATACTATAGTGAGTTATTGGACCGCTTCGATAAGAAATTGAAGGAAACACTGCCACATTTAGCGAAGAAGAAAGTGCTGTTTTACCACGACAGTGCTCCAGCTCATTCATCCGGAGTGGTCGCTGCCGAACTGCATGAATTGCGTTATTAATTACAGCCCCACACCCCGTATTCGCCCGACCTGACTCACTGCGATTTCTTTTTGTTCTCAAACATGAAAAAATAGCTGGCAGGAAAAAAATTCAGCTCAAATGAGGAGGTCATCGCCCAAACAGACCATATTTTCGGGAGTTGGACAATTCCTATTTTTTGGAGAGGTTGATAAAATGGCAAGGACATTGAGAAAAGTGTATAAAAGTGTATATACCTAAAAGGGAACTATGTTGAAAAAATAAAAAATTTGTTTCTGGAGAAAATAGCGTCTTTAATCCTAACATGGATACTTACTGAACCACCCTCGTATACTGGCACATTTTATAAACAGTATTAGTCGACGGATTTCTTTCTAACACCTTCACAATCAACGCCGGTGTGCCCCAAGGCTCCATACTGTCTCCTACTGTCTTTCTCATTTACATTAACGATCTGCTGGAAAAGACCGGGAATCCAATCTACAGCTTTGCAGACGACAGTACGCTTACCTCTTCATTCACTTTGAACGCTCGGACATCGGCTGCTCAGGCGAATATCCGCAGACAGCAGAGGGCCGTTCAACTTAACAAAAACCTGGAAGAAATTCTATCTTGGTGTGACAGTAACCAAGTGAAATTTAACGCTACAAAAATCCAGGCGGCAGTTTTTTCTAAAAAAGTTAACGTTGCTGAACTCGGCATAGTTATGTCGGGACACTCCATTCCTCTAGCATCGTCGCTCAATTTGTTGGGCGTTAGCAAATATATCCTGGCATGAACATGTTGCAGGCATAGCAAGGAGAGCTTCTCAAAAGTTAGGAATATTATTTCAAACCAGAAAGCTTTACACTCCACAACAACTGTTAATTCTTTACAAAGCTCAAATTCGACCAACTATGGAATACTGCTCCCATGTTTGGGGCTCCGCTCCCAAACATACACTGCATTTGTTGGATGCTGTTCAGAGAACAGCTGTTCGTCTGACTGGAGACCCGGAACTGACCGGCGGCCTTGATTCGCTGGAACATCGAAAAACGGTTGGCGACTTGAGTCTGTTCTACAAGTATTTTCATGGAAAGTGTTCGAAGGACGTAGCCCGCTTAATTCTTCCCAAAGCGGTGCATGTTAGAAATACACGTCGCGCTGGTGCTTCACATCCGTATGAGGTGCAGCTTGTTACTCTGCGTACAACGCTTTCAAGTCAGTCTTTTATATGGAGAACATCATCCCTTTGGAATAATTTGCCCAGCGCTGTGTTTCCCACCGAGTACAATTTATAGCGATTCAAGAACAACGTGAATCGCTTTTTCCGCACACATGTCGCCCCTGGAGCGCTTTAGGGACTTCCCTGCAGCACGTGTGCTAGACCCATAAAAAAAAACAACTGAGCCCTAACCAAATTAAATATCTTTACGGACCTCTTGGAGACATGTGTACCACTTTTTTCATAAAAGACTCGTCAAAAGCAATGTTTACCATTTACAATATCGTGCTGCATTTTAATCCATTCTTAAGGTAAAATTTAATACAAATTCCTTATTTTATTTTCTCCACAAGAAAAAATCGCTGAAAATACGTATAACCTTTTTGACAGCGAGCAATAAACTAAGCATCCAATTGCCACCAATGTCAAGATACGTCAGGGACAAGTGTACCAACAGAACAAAAAAACATAACAATTGTACTTCTGAAGCCCGAATGTCAGTCAATTTTTTTCTATTTAATGAAATAGTAATCAAATCTTAATCAAAAAAACTTAGGAATGAAGAAAAAATGATTAAGTTATATCAACATCGAGATCAGAAAGTTTCCACAGAAACAAAGCTAAGACATTAAGAAAAAATTATCAAATCCCGTATTTTATGTTCACACAAAAAAGAAACCCTCATTTAGAGTTTCTAAGCTATAATACTAAATATTTTTTTCCATCGTCTTAAAAGAATCATTTGGGGACACTTTTATTCAACCTAAAAGATACGGTGCTCTCTATTAAATAGAAGCTTGTTTGTCTTTATAAAATTGCCTCGAAAATTTTATGTAGGAGACATAAAAATTTCATAAGATTTATTTTCTGAGGAAAACATCATTTGGACCTTCCTTTTTTGCTACTTTTTAATATTAAAAAAATAAGGTCGAAAGTATTTTTTGCTATTTTCTTGGCAAAAGGTGTGTTAAAGTATATTGGAGAAAATGAATCAGAGATTTAACTACAGTAATATTTAAAAAATCCATGCCAAATGCATATTTTGATATTTTTTTAACGTTTGTACCCATCATTGGCATTTTAAAAAAGTTGAAACATTGTTGAAAAGACGTTAAGTACATTATATCTAATATAATGCTAACCAACTTCTAACAGGCATATCAAAAACAACTAAAGGTAGAGGAGAGAGTTAATGAAAAGACGTCATTATGTCTAATATAATGCTAACTAACTTCTAACATGTATGTCAAAAACAACTCAAGATAGAAGAGCGAGTTAACTGGAAAAAATTCTAAGCAAATACACTGGTGAGCAAAAAAATCGACTCAAACTAAATTTTATATTACCCTCCTAGCCCTTATAACTGCTTTCACTTGGTTTTTCATGGAGCGGGTGACCTTTTTCACCGCTGTCTGTGAGATTCTTTCCCACTCTTAGCGATGCAGGAGCTGGATTTCTGGCTCGAACCCTTCTTTTGAGCTCATTCCGCATTTGCTCGATTGGATTGAGATCAGAACTCCGCACAGGCCAGTCTAATGTAGGTATTTCCACTTCCGCCAAGCATTGGCTCACCGATGCAGCAGCATGTGTCCTCGCATTGTCGTGCATTAACACGAAGCTATCGCCAACAAACCCTGCCTAAGGATCTCCTCGATGTACTTAATATCTTTTAATGCAATTTACGAAGTTTTTTAGGCAAATTTATGACGAGTAAAATGATTTTTTTTCTGTCGCATAACAACGAACAGAAACTGAGATACTTAAGAAATAGTGAGCCAAAAGCGTTAAAATATGAAAAATGCACTAAAATAGAAGAAAAGTGGCCTTGCGGTCAAAATTAGGCTGAGAAAACTCGTTTATATTATGTTGGCACTGTTTCAAAGTAGTTAAATCAATTTCCAAGCTGTACCCAAAAATCTCCAAAAATCATGAAAATTTTACTGCATTTGCCTCCACTCACTACTATAATCTTTAAATTGTGAACACGCATCGGGTAATGAAAATTACGTCTTTTACCAACAATATCGTTTGTTTTTAATACGTCAAGTACGTATTCAATAAATAATTCTTTTTCAAACATATTCAATAAATATTTCAGCAGTTTTTTTTGTCAAAATATAAGATAATATTTATATTTCTTAGAAAAATAAATGCTATGAATATTTCATTATTTTGAATGAAAATAGGAGAAAAAATAGGACCTGAACAGTAACATCTAACGGATTTTGGTAGCTTCTACTTGAGGTAACTTCACATTTTTTTTTTTAATTCTGTACAAGACGCCAGTTCACTTCAAAGCATATAACATCATTAGCCAAACGAGTATTTCTCTAAATAAAAAAATTTGTAGAAACTGACTAACGAGAATCTTTTATTACTAAAAAAGTAACATAAAAAAATATTAGTATTAGTATTATCCCTAAAATTTAAGGAAAATATCATTCTATACAATAATTATTTTCAAAATATGCAGCAGCAGTATTACCAAAGTGATAATAAACTGGATATTCTTCTCTCTCAAGGGTGGACCTAAAGATTCACGTCTTATAGGTACTTAGTTAGTCGTCCTACACATCGGTCTAGTGGGGCACTTGCTCAGAACGACACGGCTAGATTACTAACGCAGTGATATGACTATCTATATGAATATGGCTCAGGTATAAGAGACTCTTGACGAGGAGAAAACAAGCAATTTTTAAGCGACTAAAGCTATAATTTTGTTTTTATTTTTTCGAGCGTACAACTCCCCTGTGTAGCTAGTAAGCTTTTGCAAATGATTGTATTCGACCACAAACAATGGCGAATCATTTTAGCAACTCTCTTATTAGTGCAGAGAATAATTATAAAAATTTTTGGGATGTGAGCCACAAACATGCCAGCCTCAGTAGCGCGATTGGTATAGGGCCTGCCAAGTAACCCACTGGATGAGCGTGGATTTATAAGTATGTTTCTACGAAATGGTGAGAAATTTTATTAAGCGGCAGGACTGTTGGTAAGCGTGATTCTTTTAACGATTGTGTTCAAAGTTTCAAACACATGCCAGACGCAGGTGTTTGTTAAGAGCTATAGTAAGTGATCGGTGTTACACGTTTCATAAAAATGGATAAAGCTGTGTATTATGCAGTGGTAATATATTTTTATTTGAAAAGGTGAATTGTGGCTCAGAAACTGAAGAAAATTTATGGAAACTCTGCACCAGCGCTCAAGACCACTTATTACTGGATAAATTAATTTAAACGTGGGTGTACGAGCATTGCAGATACTGCATGTTCAGGACGTCCGATTGAGGTTTCTTCTGACGTAATGGTCGATAAATTTCATAGTATCGTGAAGAAAGATCGTCGCATTAGGCGTTGTGAGATTGCTGAAACGATAGGCAGCTCATATGAACGGGTACATAATGTGGTGCATGAAGTTCTAAAAACGAAAAAGCTCAGCGCGCGATGGGTTCTGCTTTTGTTGACTTCAGACCAAAAACGCATAAGGAAAAACATTTCAAAATCATGTTTGGAAAAGTTGCAACGTATTCCGAAGGACTTCTAGCGTCGTTTCGTGACTGTAGACGAAACATGAATCCACTATTACACCCCGGAGACAAAACGACAATCAAAACAGTGGGCTTGCGATGGTAAAAGTGCACCGAAAAAAGCGACAACAGTTTTATCGGGGGGAAAGGTTATGGCAACTATTTTTTGGGACTCACAGGATATCATCATAACTGAATATTTAGAAAAGGGTAAATCAGTCCCTGGGTCTTATTATGCAATGTTACTGGACCATTTGCATAGTAAGTTGAAGCAGAAGCGACCAAGCCTAGCGTGCAAAAAAGTACTCTTTCACCAGGACAATGCGCCTGTTCACACATCGGGCATTGTAATGGCAAGAGTGCACGAGCACGAGGCTTCGAAATAATTTCCCACCCACCTTATTCAGATTTGGCACCAAATGACTAACCTCAAAAATTAACTTGTACAGATTATTTGTACTATAAACGAGTATTATCCACTATTTGAGGCTTTTTTCTGTCTCAGTGGAGATTATTTTAGGAAATAATTTTGGTTTTTACAAAAAGAAAAGTTGTTAACGCTGTTTTTTACGAAACTTTTTAATCGACCCTCGTATATACAAGCTCGTGAGGCCAATAAAACAGAAAAAGTCATAAAAATCATCACATTCGGTTACTAGTGATATAATTGGAAGCTCCAAGTAATATTTGATATTTTTTAAGCTTTGTTTAGAATGATGGTTGTGTGTAGTTCAAATTTTACATTATATTTTTTTTTTCTTTAAGTAAACTTAAACTATTATAAACATTACCAGAATACTATTTTTAGTGTTCTGTATGGAACACTTATGAGATCACTTCTGTGTCTGTCTGTCTGTCTGCTATCTGCCTGTCCGTCTATCACCCGATTTTCTCCGAAACTATTTGACGTAGAAAGTTGAAATTTGGCACAAATATAGGAATTGATGGGCTCATCAGAACCGTGTAGTTTTGAAAGTTAAATTTTGACTTAAAAGGTTAGTTTTGGGGCGTGAAATTGGAAGTGAAAAAAAAAAATTTTACAATGTCATCGAGTGGGGTTCAAAAATGTATGTACTGTAATACTTGCGCGCCCTTTTCTTTGTATTATTATTTAAAAAATGTGAAAAAACTCTCTCCCACCCCTTGTCTCGAAAAGTACTTATCAAAAAATGTTGAAAAACTTCTGGAATATTCTCCAAAGGGTGTAGATTGAACAAATGTTATCACGAGTGCGTTACCTTTAATAATTTATGTGGTATATAAAAAAACAAAATTTCAAGGTCGTCAGTTTGCAGTAATAATCGGAAACAAACTTTGTTTCCGTAACAAATTTTTTTTTATTTTAAAAGCAATCAACGTACGGAACACTAATTGCACAAGTCCGACTTGTACTTGGCTGGTTTATTTTGATATATATTCGTGCCAATTTTTATTTAACCGTAAATATTTTTTTATATCCTTTAAAAGACTGTAGCAAAGTTCATTAAAAAAATAATCAGCTCAAGTAGTAGTCCAAAATTTAAAAGCTTCGATTCGGTTTAGCATTCTAGCAGTCAGTAACCAAATTTCGACACCATAAAGTACAATTAGTTATACGTAATAATCGATTGTTCATAATCGACTCTGTAGTGGGAGATTTCTATGAAAGGAGAATCCTGAATTGGTAGAAGGATATTTTTGCATAGCCAAATTTTTCCATTTTAGTAAGCGAGGAAAATATTAAAATCTACCTATAATTTTGATTATTTTTTTTTATGACAGTCTATAAATGTTTCTGTTCACACATAGGTAAATTACACCTCAGAAACCTTTGCAAAGAATAAAAAAATATTTCTAATAAACTTACCTTGTAAGCATCTTTAATGTTGATCATTAGTTTATTCTGAGCTACCGTTCCAGCAATTCCTACGCCAAAGGGAATTCTAATCTCTTCAGATCTCGCCAACTGGACAGCTTCTTCAAAAGAGGTATCATTTCGAATATCAAAAAATTTTGAAACTAAATATCTATTTTCCAGCGAACCTTTGGTCAAAAACAAAGAGCCGCGATCAGCATTGGTCAAAAGTGACACGTTTTTTAATATTTTATGACAAAGAATGTCTATGTTGAGTTCATTAGCAATATCACGTATAAGTTCCATAAATAGATCAGATTCGTCCATAGAATCAAAGTCACGGTGTGGACGGACATTTTGACGATTGCACTCGTTGCTATTTGAAGAATTAGGTGGATACCAAATTTGAATTTGATTCTGGCTATTTGAGTTTGAATTTATACAAGGAACTGGCTTGGAAGTGATCGTGGAAACTGGTGAGTCTGTAACAGCTTCCAAAGCTCGTCGTCGGAGCTCGGCGGAAGCATGTTCTCGCAGCCATCTTTCGAGGACTGCGGGGTTTGATTCTAGCCACGTCCTGTAACAAAAAAAAATGTTAAAGTTTGTGACTCTTTTATTCATTAAGAAGTATTTAATTTTATTAAAAAATTATTCATATGCGTAACTTTTATAAGAAGCAAGCTTCTTGGAAATATTTTTGTTTTTGGTTTTATATTGATTATTGATTAGTTACAAGAATTTTCAACGAAACCACATTCCCTTTCGTAATACTACAAAAGCGAATGAATAGGGACGGGAGGGTTAATAGGGTCGAAAGTTCGAATACTATAATTAATACGAGACCAAACAACAATCTAAACAATGGGTTACCAAGGGGGAATCTGCACCAAAAAAGGCGAAGACCGTTCCTTCGGCCGGAAAGGTTATGGCGACTGTCTTTTGGGATTCGCAAGGGATAATCCCCATCGACTATCTGGAAAAAGGTAAAGCTATTACAGGTGAATATTATTCATCGTTATTGGACCGTTTGAAAATCGAGCCGCAAGAAAAACGCCCACGATTGGCCCACAAGAAAGTCCTTTTCCATCACGACAACGCACCAGCACACACCTCAGCAGTTGTGGTCGCAAAATTAATGGAAATAGGATTCCAACTCGTTTCATATCCCCCCTATTCTCCAGACTTGGCTCCCTCGGACTACTATTTGTTCCCCAATTTGAAGAAATGGCTGGCGGGACAAAGATTTTATTCAAACGAGGAGGTGATTGCAGACACTGATGGATATTTTGCAGACATGGACAAATCCTATTATTCGGAAGGGATCAACAAACTAGAACATCGTTGGACGAAGTGTATAAGCCTAAAAGGAGACTATGTCGAAAAATAAAAAAGGTTTACCCCAAACACATAAGTAGTTTTTATTTTTGCACGGACTTTTCAAACCAGCCTCGTATATATATATATATATATATATATATATATATATATATATATATATATATATATATATATATATATATATATATATATATATATATATATATATATATATATATATATATATATATATATATATATATATATATATATATATATATATATATATATATATATATATATATATATATATATATATATATATATATATATATATATATATATATATATATATATATATATATATATATATATATATATATATATATATATATATATATATATACATATATATATATATATATATATATATATATATATATATATATATATATATATATATATATACATATATATATATATATATATATATATATATATATATATATATATAAATGCATGCCTTTTATCTCCACCCCTTTTTACGTGTATGCGGAACATATAATTAAGTAATCGTTAGAAGAATGCTTAAAAGGCACTAAAATCAATGGAACTGTAGTCAGCAATTTAAGATACGCGGATGACACTGTGGTTCTGGCAGAGTCTAAGGAAAATTTACAAACGCTAATAAACGTCCTGTCAGAATGAAGTGCTTGATCAGGATTAGAAATAAACCCTACGATAACCAAAACTCTTGTTTTTGGCCGAGGCGACAATGCGCAGAATAATATATATATTATATATATATATATATATATATATATATATATATATATATATATATATATATAAATAATAATTCTCAAATACCCATCGATGATAACATCCCAAGCGTCCATCGTCACATATGCCTAGGTAGAGAAGTCAACACCCAGTTAGATCATTCAAAAGAGATTAGGAAACGCATTGAGATAGCCAGAACCGGTTTCACCAACATGCGAAAGTTCTTGGGTCACCCGAAGTTATACAAAATTAAATTTTTGTTATTGTAAATTTCTTAAGATAAAAATCAATTACTAAGTTAAAAACATATTGATTCAAACATTTACAAAGAAAACATCAATTACAATTGTTATATTACGATTATTCTGAGTGATAACTTTTGCGTTTTTCCATAAAATTACGCCTGGGAGTGATTTTTTTATGGATTGCGTCTGGAATATCACCTTTTATTAACCCACAGTAATCAGCCATCATATTCACATTCCATCGACCTTGCTATCTTGTTTCCATAGTTTTGATGTCTTGATGAAATCGTTCTCCCTGTTCTTCACTAAAATCATCAAGGTTTTCAGGGAAAAAACTCAGATGTAAATCTAGAAAGTAGAGTTTTATATTCATATTGCATCCCAATTTTTGATATTTATCTAACAACGTTGCGACAATATTTTTATAGTCTGGATGTTTGGGATTACTCAAAAAATTTTGTACAACATTTTTGAAAGCAAGCCAAGCTTCTAATTCGATAATAATCATGGTCGCTTCAAATTCCTTATCATTCATCAAGGATCTGATTTGTGGTCCAACAAAAATTCCTTCTATTTTTGCATCAGATAATGTAGGAAATTTGTTACACAGATACTTAACATAAAACAGTCACTTTCTTTATTAGGGTTATAACAAACTGTTTGACTAGACCTAATTTAATATAAAGCAGAGGTGACAAAACTTTTTTAGGAACAATTAAATTTTTTTATAATATATTTTTGGTTCTAGGTTTAAGCTTATCCTGAGGAGTCCATTGTTTTTTTATATAGTATAGTTTTCGTGCTCTACTATCTCACTCACATAAAAAACAAGAATATTTTGTATATTCTGATTGTTGACCTAAAAACATAGATATACTTTTAAGATCTCCACAAAGCTGCCAACTGTGATTTTTACACTGAATTTTATTGAGTAATAATTCTAAATTTCTTATCTTGCGAATGAGTATTGTGGCTGTCGTAACTAACTTGCTTTCTCACGAGAGGTCGCTTAATTCGTGGAAAGAGCACCAAAACTTAATAGTTTGAATTATTTTCATGAAAAAAGTTAAAATTACCACTTTAAAACCTAATGTGATACGATAAAACGAGTGGTGAATTCGTAATCAGTGTCACTGAATTAGTAAAAAAAGTTAACAACATTTTAGAACTACTCAGTTAATCATCGCTCCTGATCAAGCTAACATGGTTAGCGAAACGCGCGTCGAGTGCAAAAATAAGTGTTTGGTGTAGTGGTAATATATACGGAGTAGTATCATTGTGCCAAAGATTCCATATTCCCAACTTAACATTTTAGAAAATAAAAATCATGTCGGCCTGTGTTATCGGACGTTGGCTATCAAGTTTGCTATGATAACTTTATTCACTGCTGTTCGAAATAGAGATGCTGTTGTTATATTAACCAGTACTACGTGTACCGACAATTTTACCCTGCATTACAAGTTATGTAATGTATTTCTCGGGATGTCCTACAGTGTGTCCAAAATATGATAACTTTCGCATTTTTACTGTTCTTAGTTATTCTTTTTCTTTCTTCACCTTCCACAAAACCTCTTCATTTCTTACTCGATGTAACCAACTAATCCTCAACATCCTTCTGTAAATACACATTTCGAGAGGTTTTACTTGAGTTTTTCGTAAGCGTCCAAGACTCTACACGACATAACAGCAATGAAACCATATAAGAACGCAGAAGTCTAACTCCCAAAGTCAGATTCATATTATGGTTGCATAATACATTTTGAAATTTTGATAAATGCTGTTTTGTTATATTATATTCTATTCGGTGTTTTATTTCCACTGAATAATCCCAACTGCTGCATATAATGCTTCCAAGGTATATCTTGTCCACTTTTTCTGGTTGCTTGTTACATACTCGTATGTCAACTATAACATTAGCCTGATGTTGGTTTGACACTACCATATATTTAGTTGTACTGATATTTAGCGTTAAACCGTAGTTCTGGCTTGCGCCTACAACCATGTCCAACAGATATTGGAGACCCTCTAAACCACTAACTATAATGACAGTGTCATCGGCGTACGGCAGTTATTTGTTTTTATTCCATTCATAATACCCTCGTCAGTTCTATTAAGGCCCCTATAAAGGTCTTCTCTGAATATAAATTGAAGATTAGCGGTGACAAAATGCAACTTTGTCTCAACCTCTGCTTATTTCTATACTTTCTGATGGTTGGTCTTCAATTATTGCTTTTTGTTGCCAGTATAGTTTCCCAATAATTCCGACATCTTTGTCATCAATCTCCGCGTCTTTCAGAAACTGGATCATTTTAACGTGCTGAACTCGATCAAGTGCTTCCTCGAAATCAATAAAGCGTAGATCGACATTATAGTGAACGTCTCTATATCTTTAAATTAGCACTTATAGACTGAAAAAGTCTTCTCTGGTACCCAATTCATTATGGAAACGAAATTGAGAGAGACAACTAATATAGTGATTTTAATTTTTAGTAAATGTGCACTGACAATCTGGTCCTATGCTGTTTCTTCACGATAACTTAATCTTTGAAATTGATCATAGTCATAAAGTCCTTCATCATTCATGTTGAAAGCGAAAAACATTTCTGCTTAAATATAAATAAATGTAATGAAATCAAAGCTTTACAGATAGAAAGATTATTTAAATGTATTTATAAAATGAATCATTTCATCGGCATTCCTACAAATTCAGCAACTCTCTAAACTTAAAGAGGACGCTAATAAAGAATCCCTAAGATTGCTAAAAGCTTATTTAATTACATAAATAACAGTAAATTTAAATCAACATCAGTAAGGGACTAAAGGCATAGAAGAGGATTAAGAATTTCTTGGTAAGTTCTGGCGAAATAATTTGTGGCAAATAAATAAAAGAACATGAACAATAACTGCTCCTAAATTGAAACACATAGGGGATAAATGAAGCGAAGGAGGGAGTTGGAGAGATTGCTTTGGATATATCGTGTTGTACATCCTTTTTAGGATTTCTTGGAGTAGACCGATGTGAAAACTGTGTTATTATGTTTTATTAACAGAAATTATAAGTAAAAAGTAATGTCAGGTTTCAGTTGCTATTATGTCTGAAGTCCTTCCTATGCTTAATATTTTTTTTGTGATTAATATCTTTCCATAAAGTAACTGTGATGAAAAATATTGTAAGAAAATCAAATTCAGTACTCACCTTAGAACTACAGTCTGTCAAGGAAGAACGTTACTGCTCGTATTCTAGAAAAAATGCCATCAATATATTCTTTGGTGTGCTAACAATGGCATAATTACCTTAGTAAGTTGGCCAATCCTGGGCATGCTGTCCACGAGATTTTTTGCATACTCGCGAGGCAATGATCCAAATTTTTCGAATCTCGCGAGACAACTGTGTCAAAGTCCTCAGTGTCTTTCCTCTAGGCTTTCTCTTTACAAGAGACCAAACGTTTTCAATAGAGTTGGCCCAGCAAAAGTTGCTTCAACGTATCCCGGAATTTGACATCATCAACACGAAGATGTCGAATGGTCTCATGGGACACATTCAAATCCGAAATTCTTAATTTTGCCGCTCCTTGACGCAACATCAAATTCAGGTCCCGTGAAACCAGAGACACGATTCATTTTTCGACTTTCGGAGTGACTTTGCCTACCGAGCCTTTGGCAAGTCGTCGACATTTTTCGTCTCGTTAAAACGATTTACCCGCTTCTTCACAAACAACATCACCTTTTTAATATATTTAGCGGCCGCGGAATGTGTCATTTTAGGCCCCTTTGGATGGGAATACAGGTAAAGACTGCCTCGAACCAACGCGCAAACAAATGGCTCATTTTGGATTTTACATGATTTCGGAGAAACATCAGAATCCAGGGACACTTTTACTAAGATGTGTGGTAGTCAAAGGTTCCCTCTACCGATTTTTTGTTGAATCGCATCTACCAAAAATGAATTATGGCGGACACGTTCTTACTTGACCGACTGTACGTGTTTACAAGGGAAGTACTGGATACATTACTGTATCGATTTATTTTTACTTTCGTTGTCAATGGAAAGTATTGTATTCGTGAAAAAAAAACACACTTTTAGATTTTTGCCTTTCTTCACGTTTTAGGGTTCCTAGATCACGAAAAAGATAGTCACTCATCTCCATCGGTTTGTATGTCTGTCGGTCTGTCGATCTGTCGGTCTGCCGATTTGTCGGTTTGTTGGCACGATAACTCTCGAGCGAAATGAGATATCAATTTCCAACTTGCTACATAGATAACATCTAACAAGAAGATAAAGCCTATAGTTACTGAAAAATATCGCTTTAGGCTCAGGGTGTGGAAAGGGTGGAGGTCGATAATATATGCAAGATTTTCCTGATTTTTTTGTCTAATAAAAAGCAAATTATATATATAAATATTATAGTAAAACATGTAAGGAGCGAAAGGGGTGAGGAAGGAGATTATAGAGGGTTTCTTCCTATATGTCATGTTTTGAAGCCTAAGAATTTAAAAATTAAGTTTTTTTTCCATTACTTTCAAGTGTAACCAAGAAAGAGACAAAAAGGGACAGGATAGTCTAATATTCTCTAATTTCAATAGCATTTAGAGATATTTACAGATATTTTGGTTGATGTACTGAACAAATTTGAAGCATCTTATTTATAGTAAAATATTTTGTTGCCAGTATTGACATAGGGAGCGGAAACGTGGGCTTTCAAGACATTTTAAATCACCTACAAGTAGGTCAACGAGCGATGGAAAGAAGGATGGTGGGAATATCGTTGAAGAATAGGGTGACTAATAAAGAAATTCGAGGAGGGTCGAAGATAACTAATGTAGCTGAAAGGGTAAGCAAGTTGAAGTGGAGCTGGGCGGGTCATATCGCAAGATTCTCTGATAATCGATGAACCCATAAATGAAATCAACTGGAGGTTCTGGAATGAGAAAAGAAGTAGAGGACGCCCGCAAAGCCGATGGTCTGACGACATCAAAAGACTAGTGGGATAGAACTGGATAAACAAGGCCCAAAACCGAAGTAGATGGACGTACTTAGGGGAGGCTTATGTCCGACAATGGAGTTCCTAGCTGATAATGATGATGATGACTGAACAAATTTTAAACATATAATTTATAGTAAAATATGTAAAGAGGTTAAAGAGTAGGAAGGGGTTTAATGGAGTTACTTCCTATACATTGTGCTATAAGTCTTTTCGGGGTTCATGGAGTCAATGAATTTGAAAATTAAGGGTTTTTTGCTATTTGCAATAGTAACAAGGATAGAGAGTGAAAGGGGTGGAGATCATTAAATATAGTTTAATTTTATATTATTTAAATTATATATTAAATATAATCTTTTTTTGAGAATTTTGCCTGGCTTTTGGTTATGATATTTTAGCAAATTTTAGCTAATTATTTATAGTAAAAGATATAAAAGATGAAAGGAATGGAGTAGAGGGTCAGAAGGGCAGTTGTGCATATATCATAATATACTTCTTTTTCAGTGTTCTTGCTTTTTCATTATTTCCAATTTTATCAGAAATACTATATAAAAGGGATTGAGACCTGGTTACAGAGTAACCTAAAAAATGTTAAATTGGTTACAGAAAATGTTTTAGAAATACAAACAGTTAAATTGTCCTAAACGTACTAACATCTGACACAGTAGGTAAATTGTTATTTTTACGTCCATTGGTAAAGGGAAATAATTACCCCCTGGAATTTTTGCTTTTCTTTACGTTTTAGTGCTCTTAGATCGCGAAAAAAAAATATATTCCTGTTTCCATCGGGCTGTCTAGCCAATTGTCAGGCTGTCGGTCTGTTGGCATCGTAATACTCGAACGAAATGATATTACAATAGTTGAAATAGAGATGAAACCTATAGTTTTTGAGCGATATCGTTTCCTGTAAAAAGGGCGAAAGGGGTGTGTGTCGATATATGATTTTATTCACATTATGAAAATTTACTTTCTATTAACTTAAGAAAGTCCGTGCCGATTTTTAGTGTTCTGTACGGAACACTCATAAGATCACTTCGGTTTCTGTCTGTCACATCCGATTTTCTCCGAAACTATTTGACATAGAAAGTTGAAATTTGGCGTTAATGTAGAAATTGATGGCCTTATCAGAGCCGTATAGTTTTGAACGCTAAATTTTGACTTAAGGGATTAATTTTTTGGTAGTGAAATCGGAAGTGAAAAAAATTTTTTTTCACCAGGTCACTGGGTGAGATTTCAAACGAAAGCTTGTAAAAGCGTAATTTCAAAAATATATATAATGTAATACTTGTGCATATTTTTCTTTGTATTATTTTTGAAAAATTGCGAAAATTCGTCGTCCCCTCCCTTATCTCGAAAAGTACTGATCGAAAAAATTTTGAAAAAATTCTGGAAGATTCTCCAGAGTGTGTGGATTGAATGAAAATTATCACGAGTGCATTATCTTTAATAATTTATTTGGTATATAAAAAAATAAAAATTTCAAGGTGAGGTGAGAAGTGTTTTGTGAAGTCATTGATCATTTTATAACTCCGTAACAAAAATTTTTATTTAAAACGCTATCAACGTATGAAACACTAATTGCTCAAGTCCGACTTACACTTGGCCTTTTTTTTTTAAATTCGAATTCGTTTCTTTAATTTCGTCTTGTTGACCATCAAGTGGTGAAAACCGATATAGGAAGAGAGTCACGGACATGAAGGAACTGAGGAACTAGTATGCAATCTATTTACCTCTGCAACGATAAACAGCTTTTTTAAGTCTAACTATTCTTGATCATTAAACAGTAAATACAAAACTTATTCCTTATTTTTCAACCGTTTTTCATATTATTTTCATTTATTTTCATTTTTCATAAATAGCTATAATAAAGTAACGTCAAATAAACTAACGAATATATCAAAATTTTAGCAAACTTCAAAGATTTTCACGGAAATCTAAAATAAATTCATCGGCATATTGACGTGATCAATCAGGACAGTTTATTTTTTCGTCCTGAACTTGACATGATTACCATATAACTGATGATGGGGTCATAAAATAAATGTTGGTTAATAAAATTTCTATATTTAATATCAGATCACGTAAATCTTTTATAGCGGATAAATGTAATTAATATATCAATTTGCATTTTAATACTTGAACATTATATTTTTACAAACATGGATTTATTGCGCCAGAATAAATTCAAATTACAGTTTTGGAATTTTGGAAACGTTAATCGAGAGTCGTTAAAAAGTTTAGTAAAGCCAGGAAATGTTCCGTAACATTCAGTATGCTTAATTTTGTGCCGTACAAAAGTTTTTATACTTTCGGACATTTCTGAAAAAAACCGAATTATTGTTTTTTTTCATTTTTATTTCTTCTCTCAAATTATTTCAAAGAACATTAAAAAGAAGAAATAAACCTTAAGAAAAAAGTTATGTATATATATATATATATATATATATATATATATATATATATATATATATATATGTATATATATATATATATATATATATATATATATATATATATAATATATATATATATATATATATATATATTTGTATACATATATATATATATATATATATATATATATATATATATATATATATATATATATATATATGTATATAAAACGAGGATCCTAAAACTTCTGCCGCATCTCACATTTCGACCGCCATGTTTTTCTACCTCTCTAATTATTCTCGAAAGTAGCAGTTAGACAGTCTTAAGTGATCCCGACATAGATAGCCTCAATCTCGCTCCAGCACCCATTATTGGAGAAATCAAGACCTAAACTCAAATCCCCGCCCAATAACCCTCAGTACCTTCCCTTATCCTTAAAGTTCGCCAACACGCTAGGCAAGCGTGGCGTTGTAACTGCCAAAACATTCGACTATGATATGCCGAACTGTAAAACGAAACTATCCCAGTTAAGTAGAATCAATGATTCAGAATCTCATACTATGAATACAGTCAGGCCTATGGATTCTGGGGGGGACAAAGGTTCGAGACAAAAACCACTCTATATTGCTACGTATAATGCAAGGTCACTGAGAGCTGAAGATCATCTTACAGAACTGGAAGAAGAACTTCCACATAATGCGGGACATTGTTGGAATCTGCGAAACTCATCTACCTGGAGAAAAGTCCTGAAATCAGGTTACATATTGTACCAAAATAACTCGGAAGATAAAGATCACATCGGTGGTGTAGCCATTATGATCAACAAAAAACTTAAACATACTATCTTGAAATACAGCGCTGTATTCAATAGAGAGATCTATATCGTAATCGTATTAACCAAAGATCCAGGCTGCATATGCACCCATAAGCAAAGCAGATGAAGAGGACATTGAAAAATTCTACGAAAATCTAGATAATGTAATGCAACAAGAAAGAGCACATTTCATATTCATTACAGGTAATTTTAATGCCAAAATTAGAGAACGAAAACAAGGGGATACAAAATTCGTTGGACACTTTGGACTGGGCGATAGAAACAATAGAGGAGAGACCATAATGTACTTCCTTAACAAGGAGAAACTGTACTGTCTCATCACATCGTTTAAGACATTAAAACAGCGTAAACGGACCTGGCAAAGCCCAGAAGGTAAGATAAAAATGAAATTAATTTTATACTGTCGAATTGTAGAAATGTATCTGTTTTAAATTAATTTTATACCGGCGGCGACCACAGGCTGGCAAGAGCAAAAATAACTATAAACACCAAAACCAAAAGAAAAAACTCTTCAAAGGGCGGCGCCAACCAACCGAAAGAATTTTGAAATAGAAAGAATAGGAATCCCAAAATAAACTTAAACGAAGAACGACAACGGACACATATGCACAAATGAATAAAGATGAAAGTACAGCTAAAATCACAACCTCAATAGCAACATCGACCAAGAAAATATGTGCGCGAACAAAACTTTATAAAAATCCAAAGTTAAGCCCTGGGGCATTAAAACTAGAAGAAAGAAGAAATGCTGAAACTTGACGGGAAATCTCTGAAAGATGCATTGAAAGTCCTACTAAATAAATGTCACTATGGGGGAAAAATACCAACAAAATGGTTTAATTCGGAGGTTGTACGTCTCTTTAAGAGAGGCGAAATACTGATTTTTTTTATGGGTCTAGCACACGTACTGCAGGGAAGTCCATTTAAAAGACTGCTTGAAAAGCGTTGTACGAGGAGTAACAAGCTAAACCTCATACGGATGTGAAGTATCAGGGCGACGTGTACTTCTAACGTGCACCGCTCTGGGAGGAATTAAGCGGGCTACATCCTTCGAACACTCTCGATGAAAATACTTGTAGAATAGACTCGTCGCCAACCGTTCTTCGATGTTCCAGCGAATCAGGGCCGCCGGTCAGTTCTGGGTCTCAAATCAGACGAACAGCCCTTTTCTGAACAGAATCCAACAAATGCAGTGTATGTTTAGGAGCGGAGCCCCAAACATGGGAGCAGTATTCCATAGTTGGTCGAATTTGAGCTTTGTAAAGAATTAACAGTTGTTGTGGAGTGTAAAGCTTTCTAGTTCGAAATAATATTCTCAACTTTTGAGAAGCTCTCCTTGCTATGCCTGCAACATGTCCATGCCAGGACATATTTGCTCCTAAATTAACGCCCAAGAAAATGAGTGACGATGCTAAGGAATGGAGTGCCCCGACATAACTATGTCGAATTCAACAACGTTAACTTTTTTAGAAAAAACTGCCGCCTGGATTTTTGTAGCGTTAAATTTCACTTAGTTGCTGTCACCCCAAGATAGAATTTCTTCCAGGTCTTTGTTAAGTTGAATGACTTCTTGGTGTCTGCGGATATTCGCCTGAGCAGCCAATGTCCGAGCATTCAAAGTGAATGAAGGGATAAGCGTACTGTCATCTGCAAAGCTGTAGATTGGATTCCCGGTCTTTTCCAGCACTGTCGGTACAGGATAAGCTATAACTATACGAGAGTGGATTGAGAAGCCTGGTAAATTTTTACGAAATAACGGGAAATTTTGGTAAACGGCATAACTCTTGGTAAGCGTGTTTCTTGTAACAGTTATGTTCGAAGTTTCAAACAGATACAACGCGCAGTTGACTGATGCCTGTTCTCGGAAGTGATCGGTGTTACACGTTTTATAAAAATGGATAAAGCCGCCATTTTTATTTTAAAAAGTGGATTGCGGTTCAGATAGAGAGTAAAGTAAAAGAAGTTCATGGCAACCCTGCACTAAAACTCAAGATCAGTTATTAATGTATAAATAAATTTAAACGTAGCCGTACGAGCACTGCAGAGGCTGCACGTTCAGGACGCCTGACTGAAGTTTCTTCTGAAGAAATGGTTGATAACATTCGTAATGAAAAATCATCGCATTAAGCTTAGTGAGATTGCTAAGATAGTAGGCACCTCAAATGAACGGCCACATAATATTTGGCACGAAGTTCTAAAAGTGAGAAGGCTATTTGCGCGAGAGTGCCGCATTCGTTGACTTCAGATCAAAACGCACGAAATTGGAAAAGTTGCAAGGGAATTCGAGGGCCTACCGGGATCGTTCTGTGAGTGTAGACGAACCGTGGATCCTCCATTATAACCCGAAGACAAAACGGTAACCAAAACACTGAGTTGGCGAAGGTGAAAGTACATTGAAAAAAGCGAAAACTGTATTATCGGGGGGAAAGTGATGACAATTATTGTTTGGGTCTCACTGGGTAGGGAAGCTAGGGGCTTGTTGTAACAGGGGTAAATAGGCAATTTTTGCTGGGAATCTGAACTCTATAAACCCATATTTTTTGCTCAATTTAACTCTGAAGTCATGCGGCATCACGTGATCACAGCGAGTGTCCCGCCCGGCGGTACAATGAGTAGATGTGTGCACGTGCTTCATTTTGGCCAGGTAATGTAAAATATTGATTTCGTAAAATTTGGCTCTTTGCGTCTATAATTAATTAATTTAAAACTTTTAGTTTTGCATATAGTCCCAAAATGTACTTAGTTTTAATATTCTTTAAAAAGTTTCACGTTTAGCGACATGATTTTATGAAATTTTTGTTAAATGTAGAAAATTATGGTACGGGGCTTGTTGTAACAATATCTTGAGGCACATTGTAACATGTTATCCAGCCTATGGCCTTTCAATGCCGATATCTTTCAAGATAGTGACTTTGCATCATCCTATGTCACTAATCGTACAAATCCTATTAAGAAGACAGAAAAATTTAACGTTGGACCTCGAAAATCTAGAATTATTACAACCTGCTCCCGAAGCACTTTTGAAAATATACGTGACATGGAAATTGCAAAAGAACCAACTCCAAGTTGTTCAGGTTTGCAAAAACATTTTTCACCTTCCAAGGTTAGACCTCTTCCAAAGGCTCCACCGCGGAAACAAAAACAACGCATAGCAGGCATAAAAGAAAATCCACTGTTTTAACTATACACCTGAAAAGGAAGCTTTAAGAAAAGAATATAAACAGAAAATGACAAAGAAACAGTAAAAAGATGGTAAAGATGGATTAAAAGGAAAAGGGAAAGGAAAAGGCAAGGGCAAATCAACAAAAAAGAAAGATGAAAAAGAAAAACTTGAAAAAAGAATTTTGAGTCTGATTCAGAACCTGAAACTGAGGCGTGGAATTGTCTAGTTTGCGGTGAAGCTTATAGCAATTCTGATGAAGAAGAATTGGTAGAATGTATATCATGTCAAATGTGAGCACATGTGAAATGTGTGAAAGGAGATACTATATCATTTATTGGTATAAATTGTTACTTTGATGGAGACTGAATTTAGTCATTATGTAGCGTCTACTTTTCGAAGGCTGATTATTTTTTTAGATACTTGTAGTAGGTTAAGTAAATGAATGTGATTCAAAGTGCCATGTGGATTATAAATATAGTTTATCTAACTAAGAAATAAGTTAAACATTTAAATCTTTAATGTTGATTGTTTTTGTAGAAATATATTTTAGTTTCACTCATGTTAAATTTTATAGATAATGTAATGTTATGTTGATTTGGAAAATAACAAAAATAAAGCTCAAATATGTATCAAAATTTACCTTATTTTTACTATTACTATCTGCCCCATGGCTGTTACATCTAGCCCCTAGAAGAAAATGTCTAGTGTGAAGTATATATTAATAGTTTTGATCTTATTCCTTTTCGGTATAGTAGAGGAATAATTAGGCTATCCAGAGACGCTCTTTTAATGCTAAAACAGCAAACAGCTATTAAATAAAATTATTTTTTCTAAAAATTTTTACAAGCCTCTCGCTCCCCTAACTTCATAATTGACAATTTGGAAAAGGCTTAAATAATGACTGGCTCTTATTGCGCAACGTAATTAAATCGTTGTCATAGTGAGAGTGAGAAGCTGCTAACATATCGGTCATTGCAATGGCAAAAGTGCACGAGCTGGGCTTCGAAATAGTTCCCCACCCGTTCTATTCCCAAGTGTTCTTGTTTCCTAACGTCAAAATTGGCTCAGGAGAATGAATTTTCGTCGATAAAAGAGGTTAGCTGTATTGTAAATGAATATTATGTTCAAAATATTTTTTTCGCAAAATAACGACTCAACAAACCACAAGGTTCATCTGTATCCTGTATCGACCACCAAGTGATACCAATTTTCGAACACTTTTCGCTTCTCTTGCAGACACCATCGATCATTTACAAAGTAACTATCCAAGTGCCGAAATTGCCATTCTCGGCGACTTTAATGTCCACAATATCAACTGGCTTAAATATTCAAATACTACCGACGAACAAGGTCGTGAAGCTGAATCATTCTCAATCAGTTATGGCTTAACTCAGCTTATTGACGAACCAACACGGATCCCTGATCGAGACGGGGAGTTCGCCAGTCTTCTTGATCTGTTTTTAACCACCAATCCGGAGATTTACACGGTCACCGTAAATCCGCCGTTAGGTTCTTCCGACCATAAACTGCTTTCGACATCGAGTATCCTGCCAATCAGTGACAGAGAGGCGCCTAGGCCGCGCAAGATTTGGCACTACAAATCTGCTAAATGGGAAGATCTCATGGAATACTTTCGAACTTTCCCTTGGATGGACATTTGTTTTCGATCCGATAACCCATCTGACTGCGCCAGGGAGGTCTCCGATGTTATTTTGGCTGGTATGGAAGCTTACATCCCTTTTTCGAAGAAATGCTCCTCCAACGGCAAGCCTTGGTTCGACCGAAAATGCAAAGAAGCTGTTGCTTCTAAACATATTGCCTACCGACAATGGCGTGAAAATTCTAACACCGTAAATCGTAACATCTTTGTTCATGCCCGGAACAAAGGGAATTATCGACGAAACCAAGGAGGCACACAATCAACGAATTAGAAACAAACTTCTCGCTTGTCCCAACAATTCCAGGTCCTTTTGGGCAGTCGCGAAGGCAGTTAGTCAAAATTTTACCAAATCCACCATACCACCACTCACACGGCCAGATAATTCCATTGCAACCACACCTGTTGAGAGAGCGAACTTGTTGGCTGAACTCTTTGCTTCACATTCTACTGTCGATTTCCAAGGAAAAACACCACCTACTATTCCCATATTGCAGTCAAGGATGCCCGATGTTGTCTTCAGACAGCGCATCATAAAGCGTATTTTAATGAAGCTAGACACCAAGAAGGCTTCTGGCGTTGACGGAATACCTGCCATAGTTCTCAAAAACTGTGCAAGGGAACTAACACCAGTTTTCTGTAGACTTTTTAACCTATCCTACAGAAAGGGAATATTTCCGTCCTGCTGGAAATGTGCCACGGTTCAGCCGATACCTAAAAAAGGTAAGAAGACCTTGCCAAATAACTACCGACCAGTTGCACTGCTTTCAATAATATCGAAAGTCATGGAAAAGGTTATCAATGAGCATCTTCTAAAATATCTTGAACGATTCAATATTATTAGCGATCACCAATATGGTTTTCGTAAACATAGATCAACAGGAGATCTTCTGACTTATGTAACACATGTTTGGAACAACGCAATTGAACACTTTGGAGAATCTCGAACGGTTGCTCTTGACATATCCAAGGCATTCGACCGTGTTTGGCACGATGGACTGTTGGCTAACTTACGCTCTTATGGTATGTCTGAAAGGTTCTGTTTGTGGCTCTCATGTTTCCTCAGAGAGCGTTCTTTACGAGTGGCGGTCGACGGATTTCTTTCTAACACCCTCACTATCAACGCCGGTGTGCCCCAGGGCTCCATACTGTCTCCTACTCTCTTTCTCATTTACATTAACGATCTGCTGGAAAAGACCGGGAATCCAATCTATAGCTTTGCAGATGACAGTACGCTTGTCTCTTCATTCACCTTGAACGCTCGGACATCAGCTGCTCAGGCGAATATCCGCAGACAGCAGGAGGTCGTTCAACTTAACAAAGACCTGGAAGAAATTCTATCTTGAGGTGACAGTAACCAAGTGGAATTTAACGCTACAAAAACCCAAGCGGCAGTTTTTCTAAAAAAGTTAACGTTGCTGAACCCGACATAGTTATGTCGGGGCACTCCATTCCCCTAGCATCGTCGATCAATTTGTTGGGCGTTAGTTTGGGAGCAAATATGTCTTGGCATGAACATGTTGCAGGCATAGCAAGGAGAGCTTCTCAAAAGTTGGGAATATTATTTAGAACCAGAAAGCTTTACACCCCACAGCAACTGTTAATTCTTTACTAAGCCCAAATTCGACCAACTATGGAATACTGCTCCCACGTTTGGGGCTCCGCTCCCAAACATACACTGCATTTGTTGGATTCTGTTCAGAGAAGAGCGGTCCGTCT